>JAEIFK010000454.1:9672500-10290000 GCA_018901825.1 Drosophila funebris | reverse complement strand
AAATCCTCTAGGCTATTTATCTAACATATCTGCCACTTCGATTAGAACTCAGAGTTCATCAAATTTAAAGAACAAGCATGAAAGATAAAACGTTAAGGAAAATACCAAAAATTCCATTTAATTCATGAGCTTTGATTAAGACGAATAGCAAAAGCATAAAATAAATGTTTTCTGCTCAATATTTCAATTTCTTCATCGACAAACTGACGAATCTACAGAGGCAAACAAAGAGTTGTTGAAATGAAATTTAGTAAACTGCTATCTTAAATATTTGTTCAATAAATTTCAACTTGTTTATAAATAACTGATGTAAGAAAAGCACTTTCAATGTTCAAGATATAATTACCATAAATTTCGTGCACTTTAAGTATATTTCCAAGCTGAAGTGAAGACAAGTTTGAGCAGCTCTTCAGTTAGAAGGCGGATAATCAAATTCTTTGTTTCGTTTACGTTGTTGCTATAAGGCAAACGTTTTGTCATTATTTACGCTCAATTAACTAAGCTGCCACGCCCCTTTTACTGCAGCATCTGCAGCAATAGCTACTTACTTGCAACACTCAGGACGGCAAAGGCAGCGTTAGGTAAAGATAAGAGTGAGGGGGACAGGGAGTTGGGAGTGAGCACAATGCTCCCTAAAATGCAATTCACTGCAGTCACAATCTGTTGACATTGTCAGGCCACGTTCCGTTGCCATGTTGTGACTCTTCTTGCTCCCAACCCCCGCTCCAGTCCCCTGGCCATCAACTCACTTGCCACTTGAGCTTCAACTGACGCTGACTGCCAGTCACGAGCCATTAAGCAGCCATTGTTTTGGCCTGGCCATAACAACAACAAAAGACCAACAACAACAACAACAAGTATGAAAAAGTTATGTTCAATATGCCGAACAGTTAATACACTTGCAGGCTATTGAAGTTTTTAAAAACGTTTTAATATAAATTAACATTAAGTAACCTTTTCTAAAATGTAATGTTCTTTTTGAGTTTTTAATTTTGTTTGTAATTATTTGGATAAGCGAAATAGTTGTTCCTCGAAAAATGCATTGCCAAATATCGATTGTTCCTATGTCTGCCTATGTCTTTGATAAAGTATTCCTTTTACTTTATGGAGCTTGCAAACGCATTCATTCATATTGTGATAAAATTATAATATGCTCTTCAAGAGCATAAGAACACAAGCACTCAACGGGACTCGCTCAACAAAGGAAATGCCAATAGCTTAAGGCGTTGTAGCTGGTCCGTTATCTTAACCCCCTCAAATAATCCCTGTTCTCCTCTCTCACTCCTTCTCGTCAATACTGCAGCATTACACGCTTAATTTAAAGCTCACAAAGTTGGCATTCGCTCATACACTTAAAACCAGAAGTTTGCCATTCTTTTCGGTCATTAGTTGGTAATTTATCAAAGTCGTGAATTTTATATTTAAATGTCTTGCCTCTCTATCGTTCTTTTTCGCTCTCCTCTCCTCCTTTTCTCTCTTGCCTCCCTCTCTCTCTCTCTCTCTCTCTCTCTCTCTCTCTCTCTCTCTCATTGTCTTTCAGTTTTCATCTTTTTCAGACCGAACTGCAAATTGCAGATGCAAAGTTTTCATTTTCTTGTGGTAGATGTCATAAAAGCAAATGCCGCAGTAAGTGAAAGGCGAGAAGAGAGAGAAATCAAGGGAATGGGTGAGGGAGGAGTAGAGGGATGAGGGGGGTCACAGATTTGGTTGGTTTTCAATTAGCAAATTTATTACTTGGATAAAAGACATTCTTAAGTTTCTTGCAAATTTGCAGCATTTCAGATCCTTAAGATGGCAAACTGTACTCGGAAGAAGAAGCAAATTATGGATAAGAAAATTCTTAGATATTGATATAGAAATAGATTTAGATATAGATATCGATATCGATATAGATATAGATATAGATATAGATATAGATATAGATATAGATATAGATATAGATATAGATATAGATATAGATATAGATATAGATATAGATATAGATATAGATATAGATATAGATATAGATATAGATATAGATATAGATATAGATATAGATATAGATATAGATATAGATATAGATATAGATATAGATATAGATATAGATATAGATATAGATATAGATATAGATATAGATATAGATATAGATATAGATATAGATATAGATATAGATATAGATATAGATATAGATATAGATATAGATATAGATATAGATATAGATATAGATATAGATATAGATATAGATATAGATATAGATATAGATATAGATATAGATATAGATATAGATATAGATATAGATATAGATATAGATATAGATATAGATATAGATATAGATATAGATATAGATATAGATATAGATATAGATATAGATATAGATATAGATATAGATATAGATATAGATATAGATATAGATATAGATATAGATATAGATATAGATATAGATATAGATATAGATATAGATATAGATATAGATATAGATATAGATATAGATATAGATATAGATATAGATATAGATATAGATATAGATATAGATATAGATATAGATATAGATATAGATATAGATATAGATATAGATATAGATATAGATATAGATATAGATATAGATATAGATATAAATATTGATATAGATATAGATATAGATATAGATATAGATATAGATTCATGTAGATAAAGATATACAAATTGATAGATAAAGTGATATAATTATAGTTATAAAAGGACGGAGATACAGATACATATATATATATTGATACTTTAGCAATATTCACATTTTCTGCGCTTGCAATTTGACTCTTTTGGTCAGCTTTTTAGCTTCGTTATGGCCGAGAGTCACAGATAAGAGATAAAAGCCCTTATCCGTTGGGCCGCAATCAAAAAGCCATCCAATGAAAGTCAAAAGCAATCATAGCAAATGGAAAAAAGGAAAATAAAACCTAGGACGAGATAAAGCTGACGATGTCTACAGTTGTCTACAGTTTGCCATGGATCTGAGTCGGAGCTTTTGTAATTTGTGTCGCTCCTTTTACAAGCCAAAAAACGCACCAACCAACCACCCTACACCTCTACTTCCCACAGCACTAGTCAACCAGTAGCTACCCACAGTCAGCAGCTGCCTTGCACTTGACAATGCAATTTTATGACTCTGCCCCCTGCTAACATTCATTGCATAAGTTTTCCATTCCCCTTTACTATATTTTTTATTTTTTTTGTTCTCTCTCTCTCTTTTTATTTTTGGCAACAAGTTTTGGGCAGTGCATCAATTAGACTCAAGATACGAAACGTTTTTCACTGTCATTCTGGACAGGATAATAGCTGCAACAGTCAGCTAATTTAGCAACAGTTCACCGGAGACGAACTACCAAAGGAAAATACTTCCAAATTATTAACGAACGAAGAGAAAGCACTTGAAGCAGCTGCAGGAAGAGAGCGAAAGATTGTGCTGAAAGAAGTTGTTGTGAAAATAATTGAACATCTGTTCAATTAACTTGTTGATTGCTGCGATTATAGTTAGTAAAGCTATCAAGTCAATTAAGTCGGTAAATGTATGGGTTTGTTGAATTTAGATCACATGGCGTATACTTAATATTTGTGGAAAATGCCATTCCAGTTACATTAATGAGTTTAGAGTAATGCAATTTTATAGTTAGTTGGCTGGCTATGTTAACTAGCAACACTAATGCTAAGCATATTGAAAACTACCAAATTAAGTTACTTTTTGTATTATTTACCATTGAAATATTACGCATACGCACTGTAGTACAGTTTATTATTAACAATGGATATATTAATTGAAATTAATATTAATTGCATGATTGAAAAACTAATAAACATGCTTATATCATAAGTACAGTCAAACTTCGGTATAACAAGCCACTGCTATAATAGGCTAATCTCAATGTTTGTCTGTTGACCTCGATTTCTGAATGAAGTTTTCGCAACACTTTAGAGTTGGATTTATAAAAGCTTTTACTGTACAACTTACCATTAGTATTAAGGGGTTTATCCGTGAACAGTGGAACTTCTCTTTAATCAACTTTTATACAATAACGCTTTTCCCATTACGAATTAAGTTTGCTGTTCTATTATTATGTGGAAGACAAGCATTGTTGTATACTAAAGTTTCAATGTAATAAAGTGATTTACTGCTGCCATGCGTAAACTCTGTAGAGCAATTTAGCTGTATTTATAAATAACATTATTGCTTAGACATTGTAGAGAGACACAAGATGTCCTTGAGATAAATTGGATTTAACAAGAGAATATTGCATACTAGATACACTTACTATTTTAGTTTTAAGAAGTTTTTTATATAGAGCTTATCAGATTAGCTAACAGATAATTTAATAATAATTTCGTTTTCAGTCTTATTTTAAATCCAGTTTAAAACTGTCAACTTAAAGATCACTCCCATGTAGCCAGCCTATACTTACATTTTTGTTATTCGTAATATAAAAAATGAATTAACAATGCTAAACTTGATTTAAACTCGATTAAAACCAATCAATCCAATAAGTTAATTGTGGAGATTTTAGTAAGTTTGATTTCCAAAAACATCGAGAGGATCAAAATGAACAAGGCAATAACAAGTTGATTGACTGAATTCAATTAAAAGCATCTATGGTTTGGACGGAACTATGCATGAATATTCTCAATTGATTTGATGTGGTAATTCGCTTGGGGCAATCTACCATATGTGGAGGTGCTTTCCCCCTTTTGCCTTATGCACCACAAATGGAAATTTGGATAATGCATTTGCGTTAAATGCCACAGAATGCAAATCAATTCAACCAACTGATGATGCCTCTCTCATCAAAAGCACACAATGCACATTGTTGTTGCCAGATGTGGCAACAACTGTGGGTGGTGTATGTGATCGGTGCGGTGGCGGTGGGGGTTGGGGGTTGGGGGGTATGGATGGGGCAGTGGTGTGTGGCAGCTACAACACGCTCATTAATTTGCATAACGGGACAAGCTAATGGGTATCGAGGTGGAGGGGCAAGAGCAAGGCAGGGGAAAACGGCAACAGCAGCCGTCGACAGTTTGTCGAGCGACTCAATTACAAGCGGAAATGAGTTTCTAATACAAGCAAATTGATGCCGCACAGACCAATATACACACACACACACACACACACACACACACACACACACACACACACAAAACAAGCCGGCGCCAGGAAAAGCGCAAAAATTTGCTTGTTGAGTTGATGAATGGCTGTTGATGGGTTTTGCTATAGGGTTAGGGCTTGTCAGAGTATCCCAGGCGCGGCATAGCGGCAGGGGGCGTGGCATAGGCGTGACACGCTGTTTTAAGTGTCATAGCAATCAAGTAGCTATATTAATAATAATCACATGTGTGCGTGTCACTGCACGTGTGTGTGTGTGTGTGTGTGTGTGTGTGGGTCTCACATTTAACGCTCGGCACCGGAAATCATAATTAAATGAATCAGGCAAGTGGAAACACATTACGAGTATGTGACAAACATTCAAACATGCTCATTGTATATACTGAGTTTTATTAGCATAGCCCTCAACAACGCCCACAAAGCGCTTTAAATATTATTAAATATATATTCGTGAACTTGTATTATTAAAATAATAATAATTACAGCGAAACTCACGATTTGCAACTATATTCACAATTGTTGTTTGCAGTTTGATAAATATTTGTGTACAACTTTTTTGTGCTCCATTCAATGCGATTTAAGCACTTTTTTTTTTAAATATTTACAACAAAACAAAACTTACATATTTCACTTAACTAGCAAAATGTCAGATTAAAATTGCAACATACATTTTGTTTGTGATGCAGACAAAACTGTTTCAAAAGTTGTTTAACAAAAAATTATATTTATAAGCACAGATAAACTTAATGTATATTCAATTAACCTACAACTTTGTCACTCCCCGGAGTGGGAAATAGGAGTATTTATGTTTAAATAAAATGTATTAAATTGAAAGTATATACTATATTTAAATTGACCTCACGCACATTTCTATAAATATTTGTTAAATATTTACACTCCTGGGTGGGAAATGAAAGTGTGCATATTTTAGTGGTCATCATATGCTAGGTTCGATTGTCCTAAAACAAATTTTCAAAGTAAATCGATAATTGTGTATAATACAGCCGCAAACTGGTTACACTTAATTAATTGACAATGAATATAAAACAAATTGATGTTGTAATTAAACCTAATTTAATGGAATTTCCTTCTTTATTTTCTGTTGTTTTTTGCAGAACCTTCACCGCTTTATGATAACAATCATTATCATGAGGAATGCCTGCGTTGCAATTCTTGTGGTCTAAATTTGACTGGGCCGAACCAAAAACGTGCCAGAAGGTTCAAGGTATGTGAATACAGTACACACACACACACACACACACAGAATAAACACACAGATACAGAAAACACACACACACATATATAGGTACACATGCATAGTCGAGGTAAAACACAGCTCATTTTGGATGCATTTGCTCATTTTGTGCAGGTCATAAACTGAACTCATTACGCATGAAATGTGATTTCAGAGACTGAGCTCTCAGCACACAAAGAAAGATACAACACACACACACACACACACACACACGCATACATATAACACACATATGTTGCGCATGCATATACAATGTTAATAAAGTCAATTTAGCCTGCGAGAAAAAATTGTTGCATACTTATGTGCGTTGGCCAGTTTCTCATTTCAAATGTTGCAAAATAACTAAATAAATCATTTACACACATAACTCTCTCTCTCTCTCTCTCTCTCACTCACTCACTCTCTCTCTTACTCATACTCTTATTTTATTATATATTTGCATTCCCTATAGAACCAAATACTGTGCGATCTGCATTTCGCCGACGTGGCCCTAATGGAGTGCTCCGATTTTATGCAACAGCTGCGAAGCTTCAAGCCACAATCGCTGGGCTGTGCGGTCGCAAGGCGCAAAAAGCTCAACGACGTTAATATTTCCACTGCCGCCGCAAGCTTGTTCAGGTATGTGTAGTCACTTTTCCATCTCCCCCTTCTGTGCATTTCCTTTTACTTGTTTTTTCTACCTCCCTTTTTTTTTCAACTCTGCGTTGTAAAAGCCAAATTGAGCCCAACAGCATCAGGCAAACCTACTGGGCCAAGTGTGTGGCTTACAAAAGCAGGCAACACTCTTTTTTCTTTCTGTTTTATTCTTTTTTTTTGTGTCTTTCGTTTTTTTTTTCTTTTCTTCCCTGTTCTTACCCTACACATATGCGGCCTGCTGCTGATACATATACATATGTATTTATGTCCTTAGGGCATATGCACTGCCTGCTGCTCTTGGTAACTGCAGCAATTTGGCTTGCTAATTGAGAAAACGAAGTTTTCTCTTTAACATGAAACTACAAAGTTGCTTTTGCTCTTGAATACGAGTTCAGTTTATAGATACCAATTCCTTTATTTTGTATGTACGAGGAGGAAAACTTTAAGTTGTAAAACTGTTGGAAGTAAATGTTAATGTGTTTGTGTTAAGTCAACAATGACGTACTATGTTAATGTGAGTGCTGTAGCGCTCTTAATCTGAGTATATTAACAAGTAATTGTTATTATTTATTTAATTTTATTAAACTATTTGAATCTAGTATAAAATACTGAACTTAATAAGTTTAATGACCAATTGAGAGTTACGCTGTCGAACAAGCCAATTATATTGAATAAGCATTAAAATGAGTCGTACATGGGCTTGTAAGATTATTTGAGTTAAATCATGATTTTGCTTTCTAGCAGAGTAAGTACAGGGTCTTTCACAGTCAGGTTTGCTCGAATACTACATTTTCTACTGCTACTTATGAAAGCGTTTACTGGCTTTTAATTTACCTATTGACATTTATTTGAGTAAAATATTGATAAACATTATGTTTTCTACAGTCTTATACTCTGTCAAAAGTGTATTATTCTTATTTCATTAGAATTTGAATAAATTAATAAATTATAGGAAGTAGATAAAATTAAAAAGCAATTTAAAAATCACAAAACATAATTTAAATGCCCACAAAAGCATTCTATGTCTATTTAAATGGAACCGAGTCAAAAGTGATTAAACTAGTTACTATTAGTGTAGCAATGCTTAAAGAGTCTTTACCTTTAAAGAGAGTGAACCCTGTATAGAAAGAGCATACCAAAGTCGACTCTTTAATCCTTTTAATATCACATTTTCTATATGCATGTGTGAAGCTGCCGACGCCATCATTATAATTCAAATGAGATTTGCGCGCCTAGCAATCTGCACACACACACACACATACACACACACATGCAAACATGTAGTACTAGGTCAGAAATGGAACAGACAGAGAGAGATAGAACAAGAGAATGAGAGACGGAAAGACGGAAAAGTGCTTGCAAGTCCACAAGTTGGAGAATGTTTGGCATTTTGCACAATAAAGTTGTTCAAACATATTTGACGTTCGTATCGCACACACCACCCATACACACACACACACACACACGCACACACACACAAGCACACACACAGTCAATCGTACAAACAGCGATAGAGCCGCCATTTTTTCGCTGACATTAACTTTCAATTCAGTTTTCATTTCATTTCAGTTTATTTCGTACTTTTTTGTGCTCCTATTTTGTTGCCATTTGCCATTTGCCTTTTTTTTTTTGTGTTTTTCATCATTTAATTAAAAGCATAAAATGCCTAAAAACGCAGGTTAAATCTGTCAACTATCAAAAAGCGTACGTTACGCCAAATACCCTCACAGGGTATTGTCAGCCTTTGTGATTTCTGAGTAAAGAATAGGACTTTTAACATAAATCTACATAATGTTCTGCATGCTATAAGCTATCCATTGTACGGCTATGTCTATAGGGTATTTACAGAAAATATCTGTACTTTTCATATTTATTTACGCAATTCACAAATGATAAGAGTAACTTTTACATGGTCGTATCTATAACTGTTTTTTAATAGCCTTCATATGTGTATTGACTGACAACTGAGGCGGAGTTCATTAACTGCATTTTTATTACGAAACTTTTCGAACATCCTATAGTCCCCCTACCCGCCGTCCTTCCTCGCATATACCGCAGCTCGCTACTCTCCGCTCTCAGTTATCCTCTTCATCACTCAATTCGTTTACCATTCGTTTTAATTATAATTTTCCATATAATATGAGTTATTTTGCCTGTCAATGTGCGTGTGTGCGAAAGGGAACGCCAGCTATGGTAGAATGGGATGGCAACAGGCTAAAGCATTAAGTTTAATTTGAGTCTGCTTTGAGCCTCGGATCGAATCATATTAAGAGCTCATAATAATATTCCAATTAATTGCAACTGTTGACTTTCTCAGACATTGCAAATGCGTTGCAATTTCTCAATTAAATTAAATCCGAAAATTCTTTAATGATTCTGTTGCACTTTAAAGTAGCTTAAACGAAGTCGAAAGTGCATTTAAATCAATTTTCATCTCAATTAATTCACAAATAGTTAAATCATAGAAATATGTGAAGCATCATAAAGCATAAATTGAGTTAAAGTGCAATAAATGCATATTTATTTTCCATATTGAAGTTGAATTAGCAGGATGGTAGTTGAATTAAGTAGATGGAGCACAGATTATTGAAGCTGAAAGAGGCTCTGAAACTTTGTAGCTGAGTGAAAGAGTAGAAGAATATTGAGCTTAAAGACAATTAATAAAGGTTTAATGCGATTTCAATGCCATAATTGCAGTACATGAATAACAAATTATAGGTGTGTTACATTTGAAGACAGTAAAGCTTTCAAAACGATGAGCACTTAAAGCTACTTAATGAGCTTTTATGAGCTTTCATTTGATTATTTTTTATTTTTTATAGGCCTATAAAAAATACTCTGAAGGCTTTCATGTGCTTTAAAAACTCTAGAGGTAATAAACCAAATCCTCGCCTTTTGCTTCAAGCTTTCATGTGCTTTCAAAGTGATTGCAAGGCCAGAAAAGCCCCCCATATTTGAAGTCGGCCAGTAAAGCTTTCAATGCACTTTCAGATGCTTTCAAACTGCCGAAATTTGCACCTTCTCATTGTGAGTTTAAATGCCACAATAAATAAATAAAAAAAAACTATCACCTAACAAATAAAAAACTAGAGAGAACAATAAAAAAAGAGAAAAATACAAAAATTTGCTTCTTGTGGGAGAGCTTTATTTATGCTCTGTCTTTTGCCTTGTCACTTACATTGTGTGTGCAACTCTCTCTCTCTCTCTCTCTCTCTCTCTCTCTCTCTCTCTTTTAATTCATTGCATACTTATTTGCTCTCAATGCAAGGCTATGTCAACTTTTGCCTGCCACACTTACAGGCCTTAGGGGGCGTGTGTAAAAGAAGGTGGAGGGAAGGATATTAAGTACGCTTGTGTAAAGTGATTTGATGCGTGTCACATTCAAGTGCAAGTGCTGCTTAGAAACTTGCCTCACATATTTGTATGCTGCACTTCAGTGCCAAAAGGGAGCATCTGTGACACACACTGCGAGACACGCACGCACAAACACGCCCACGCCCACACACACACACACACACACGCACACGCACACACTTACACATAAAACTGCAGTACGCATGCATTGTCAACAGAAATGATGAGGCAACTCTGCTCTCCGTTGTTATTTCTTCTCCTCCTTCTCTTCTTCAGCTTCTACCTCTGTCCGCTCTGTCATAACTCTCTGTTGCACGCAAGTGCAATTTTTGTTAGTGGCCGCGAGTTCATGTATTTCCATGAAACACTAACACAACAACAAAGACTCCACATCAATAACGGCTGGATAAAAAAGCGAACCTTTCAGCTGAGAGCATACAAAAAAGCACGCATAAAAAAACTGGACTTTCAACGAACTTTCAGCATATTGAGAGCAATTTTTCAGGTTTCAACTGAAATACTCAGCTTGAGTATTCATATTCGGTAGTATTCAAATAACTTTTATGGTGATCCAAAGTATTTTAAACACTTTCAAATGACTTCACGTAGATACATTGACTTTTTTCGCTTTCCTTCTAACAGAAGTTGAGATAAATAGAATAAATAGTTCTCTTTTATAAAGATTGATTTCTTAAGCATTACATGATAGATTTATTTTTTTGCAAGCAAAGCGAATTTGGTGTTTATCACACGACAACAAATGAACTCCGCAATTTGCATATCTTCTTTAAAATGTTGATATAATAATTAGGGAACATCTTCTATATCTGTATTATTTTTAATTAAATATCATAATACATTGTAATTCAATCAGTATATTAAACTTTCTTTCTCACATTCGGTCTTCTTTTATTTACACTAAATTTCTATGGCATAATTATTTATACGTTTATCAAACTTATTCTTAATATATTCCAAAAACCCTTTTTTCCATTTTTTTATGTAATTTATCAAATTCACGACTTTTTCTTCAGTAAATAATGCTCTATGAAATTATACATAAATGGCAATGAGATTCTCCTGTATTCTAATAGTTTTTGTAGTCTTTCATTGGCAACATTTTCAACTTCTAATGAGCTTCTATGGTTTCTATGGTTTCTTTCGATCAACGTTATTCTTTAAGGCACACATGTCCAATTTGCACTGCCCACTCTAGTAACAGCTTCTCCTATTGGGCCTGTAAGAGATAAATTTACTTTGAACTTGGCTTAAAGCTAAAGTGAGCAGGACAATGGCAGAGCGCGCAGCTCATAAAATAAATGAAATTATACAGTAAATAAATCATTTAGAATGCTGATCCATGTTACGCATACGCCACGTAGTCGCCTAGGCAAAAAAAAAAAAAATACTTTTATTGCTCCCAATCGCTGAAAGGGGAAGAGACAGAGTTATAAACACGTATTACTTATATGCCCCAAATAGATACGCGACTTGCAGAAACAGATACTTATCGTGTGTATGCACATGTGTGTGTGTGTGTGTGTGTGTGTGTGTGTGTGTGTGTGTGTGTACGTGACAATTAAATTTATGAAACTCGAAACTCTATGCCCAAACCCGAAAGGCCAATGAACACACACAACGCTTACCGAACACGAGGCTAAGTCGAAGTCCAAGTTCAGAAAAGGCAGTTCAGAAGCCGCCTCGTCTTTGACTTGTAGCAAATGGGCGCGTGACTGCTGTTAAGATACGACTAACTTGGCCCATTAGCAGACACACGAGCCATGGCTAAATATGAGGTAAGGATCAAGTAGCCCCAACAGCAAACATGGGAAATAAACCAACCAAACAGCTGTCAAATAGAGTTTGAATTGGAACAGCGCGAGCTTTTTATCGCAATGTTACTTGCGATACAATTTCTAAGAACTACATTTAGCAATTAAATCAATGACAACAATTAAGAAAATGCTCCAATTAGCTGAGTTTTAACTCGACTAGCAATTACCCTAGAATTTGCAATGTTAACTTCTATATTTTTTAGGCGATTCTTATGAAATATTTCGAATTTCAAGTAGTTATAACTTTGAACAATATGTTTAAAATGAAATATGTTTTAAATTATTTCGAATGTTAAGTTGATATAATTGACTTTACATTTAACAAAAACATGTAATTTTTTAGCAATTTAACGCTACAAGAGAACCGTCAACGTCGATTTAAATGATAAGTCGTTCATAAAAACTGACTTGACTCGGCTAACAGTTACCCTAGCAACAATCTCCCGAATCATTTAACAAAAAGCAAAGGTTTAACTTTCGACAAAAATGCTTATTGTGGAATTTGTAAAAATTTCGCGCAACGGGAGAAATGTCAATGTCAATTTAAATGAAAAGTCGTCCATCAAAAATGTAATTTTATGTTTGCAAGCTACAAAAAAATATGTTTATTATGTTTATTACACAAAAAAAAAAAAAAAAAACAAAAAAGACAGCTGAGCCCATTTGACTAGCAGATACCCAGTAAACGACACAACTTGTCTTTTATCTTAAGTAGTGCGTATTTTATTGATTGTTTTATATAAATCATGAGCCCTGCTCTCTCTTTCTATCTATCTATCTATCTCTCGCGCCCTTACGCCGTCTCACCTGGACAAGCATTTACATTTTAATATGCATTATTAGCTAAATAATTGTTTGAGAACATTTTGCGAGAACAGTTGTTCGCCTTCTGGCGTTTGCCAAAAAGAACTCCACCCCCATTTCTATTCGCCCATTCCCCCCCAGCTATGCGTTTCCCTATTTCTTACCACATTTTGACCCACCCGTTGGTGGAGCTGTCACTTTGCCATTTAGCAATTGTTTTCATGCCACTCCCCGCTGTCATTTTGGCCCATAATAAATTCAAAAGCAGCCACAGCAGCAAACCCAGCACACCAAAAATGTTCCAAATACATCACTTATTTAATTGCGAATATTGAATGCTCTTACCAATGTTGGCTAACGCTAGTTGAGTGGGAGGGCTTTCAAAGTAAATCCTGAAAGTTTCTCTGTACGCTTTCTGATAAATAGAGTTTGATTACGCCAATTGACAGATATATCTGAAATATGTCTAAGAATGTTAATTTTCAAATTAAGAGTGTGCACTCATTTACTTGAACTATCATCCTAACTAGAATTATATTTATAGTACAAAAAAAGCATAAATATTCAATTTGTATCAACTAAATAAATTCCACAACAAATAGAATGATTCTCAGATATTTACTTGAACTATCATCCTAACTAGAATTATATTTATAGTACAAAAAAAAGCATAAATATTCAATTTGTATCAACTAAATAAATTCCACAACAAATAGAATGATTCTCAGATATTTTACACTAAATTAGAATACAAGTTCTTAACAGAAGAAGTTTTCTGTGAGCTACCAAAGGTAAATGTTATATTCATACATATTTTAAGCAAATCAATTATACTTATTTAATTATTTACCTAACTCAGACTAAAAGCTGTTGGGAAAAGCGTAAATGAACAATTCAAATCAAATAATTATATTGATCAAATCAAATTTTAATATTGAACATAAAATGTTATGTATAAAAAATTCTACTCAGTTAAACTAAACTCAGTTATGCTGAATATTATTGCTATTATCAACGACATACTCGTATCATACAACTTACATAATATGCCACAAATTCACAGGACTCGTGCAGGATCATCAAATAAATGAAAAGAAATGTAAGGGAAAAAAAATGAAAAATAAATTATTTTGGTCCTCGTTTCTTCGTCCATTTGTCAGCTGTATGTTCTATTTGTTTGTGACGCTTCTGTAGCTCAGCGGCTCCTTTGCTGCTCGCCTTCGTCCTTGCTGCTGCTGCTGCTGCTGTTGCTTCCCCCTTTGGGGGGCTATTTTAATACATTGTGGCACGCATTTTGTCTCATTACTTGCCACACGAAACGAAATTTTTGTGTTGTGAAAAATGATTTTAATATTACGCACAACGTTGCGCAGATTTTCATAAATCGACTTCGAGTCTTTGTTTTTTTTTTCCTTTTTTTTGTGCATATTAATTTGTGTGCCCCGCCTAACATTGCCAGCAATTAATTAATTGCCTTCTCTTTTGTCTGGATTCGTAACTGTATGTCTGTGTATCTGTGTGTGTGTGTGTGTGCGTACGTTTTATGTGTGTTTGGCTAAGCTAAGAAGCTTAACAAGAAAAGTAAGAAACAAAAAAAAAATGCAATTGCATTGCATACTCATATTGATTGCATTTCGTAAGCAAATCCCTTGCTCCTCTTGCCTGGCTCTGGCATTTATACATTTTTCATAGAATTCAATCTCTCCTTCCCAGTTCAATTTTAATTAGTTTATGCCAACAATGCCATAAAATCTCAGCCCGAAGAGCTTAAGCCCTTAAAGGAAAATGCAAGACAAAAGAAAATAATAAAATTACAAAAACAAAAAAATGGGAGAAAAAACCGCAATGGCCAAAATGCAATGTTAACAAAAGGATTATGCAAGAAATGACTAGTCAACTAGTTGATACCCTGTAAAATCTATTTGAAATATTGTAAACTCTGCCTTTGATTGCGGCAGAGATACTCAACTATTGACGCTGTTGATGAATATTTAAAAACAATTCTCTTTACAAGTATTTGGTGATTAGACATATTGTAATGTAATGTGTAATGTAATCGTTCATTTATAATTGAAATTCACTTTTGTTCACCATTCACCATTCCAATTTAAATTGAAATTAAAAAATCTAATTGAGTCCAAATATTTGCAGAGTTAATCAAATTTGGGGCTGCAAATGATTGTTCAACTAATTGTTTCCGTGTCAAAACTACGGGAATCAAATGCCATCAATATGTGGCATGCAATGTTGTGTATATTTAATCTTAATTAAATGCCAGTCAATGTCAAATTTAATGAATGAATTTCAAATGCAATTTTCTAGACAAAAAATTCCTTCAGCTATTGTATCACAAACATTCAAAATATACGCAATTACAATAACAATACAATCTTGTATTGTTCCCATTGCATAATTAACGATTCGTTTTTATATGTTCTTCACATTCCCTTAATTGTATTTAAGGACAACGTTTTATCTGATAGTAAGTGTAAACTATTTTCTTTAAGCTTATATATCAATTATAAATGATCGACACTTAAAAGTTATTTCAACCTGTAACATTTGTTCAAGCCTCAAGAATAAATCGAATAAACTCAAAAGTTGTCAAGTAGAGTCGAAACATTATACATATTATATATTTATATTTATATTTATACATTATTATTATTATTATTGGCAATTGCGAGTATTTATGCAAGCGATTAGCTGCTATTCGCAAATGCATCCATTCTGCTAAACTGGTCTACAAAGATACTTAATTTGCGTTGTGATGAAAATATTTGAGTTTGTGTCACGCAATGTTATGATTTATAATCAGATTACAAAGCTATATATAGCTTACTTTGTTACTCACTAGGTTTTATTTGAATACAAGTTATATAAAATAGTTAATATTCTAAATGCTTAAGATGCTGCTTTGCTGTGCTGTTTCTGTCTCTGTCTCGTTCGCTTGTCGAATGTGTTGAAATTGTTAACACAATTTGCTTAACTCAAGATGCGCTGCGTGCGAGTGTGTGTGTGTGTGTGTGTGTGTGTGTGTGTGTGTGTGTGTGTGTGTGTGTGTGTGTGTGTGTGAGAGTAATTATTATGCTGCTGACATGACAAGACATGGACATAAAAATAGACACAGACAGAGAGTTGTACCTGTCTAATGGTATAAGGTGTGGTCACGCCCCAAGGGCTATACTTGTATTCGATTGTTGTGCACGTGCACACACGCGCACACACGCACACACACACACACACACGCACACACGCACACACGCGCACACACGCACACACACACACACACACACACACTTGCAGCGAGACTACAATTAAAATTAAATCAATAAAAAATAAAGTTCCGAAACTAGCGAAATCTTTGAGAGCTGTTTGTTCAATCAATACAAAGTTTGAAGGTAGTTGAGAAATCTTTGAGAGCCTATAGTGCAGATATCCAGATAGCCTAAGGAAGCGACCAACCAAGTTCACGATGCTTCGCCAGGACATTGCCTATCAGCTTGTCCTTGAAACGCCAAATGTTATCATCGCGCAGCGGCGTCGGTTGCTCCAGAGTTATTTTATTATCAGGTTCACGATAATGCTGCATTTGTCCAATGGAAATGGGGACATCGTAGGGACCACATGCCACACGCCAGGACATGGGAAAATGATTGTGCACCATGGTCACATAGTGTGTGGAATGCAGACACTTGATGGCCGAATTGGCATCGGAATGCTCAGCCACACGACGCACATGTCGCAGCATATAGAAACTATTTGGAGGTGTCTCATCCACGGCCAGATCCTTGGGGAAATAGACATTTCGAAAACAATAGCTGGCACGTGCCTTGCAATCAGGTTCATAAGATGCATCACTTGGATGTGTGCTATTCCTTTCAAGAGACTGCACAAGCTCCGACCAATTGTGGAACTCACCCAGTGGCATGATCACCTCATCTACATCAATGATGGCCACATAATCAAACTCATATAGATTTCTATAGAAGCAATCGATATACATGAGAACCTCATTCAGTCTCTTACTCAATTCCACATTAATCGCCGGCGTGGGATGCCCTTCGAGTAGAGTGTGTGGTCGCAACTGTAGAAAGCCATCATGTTGCGCGTAGTGCTTCAACGTCCGCATTGTGGCAGGCAGCATAGTGTCGCCTCCCAAATCGTAGGCTGTGACACGTTCAGCGCCAAGGAGACGCATCAATTCAAGCCATTCCACCCAACGTTCGGACATGTCCATTGTGGGAAAGTTCAGATCCTTAACGCAGACAGCAAAGCGTGTCGCATGCTTACGTTGTGGCGCCTCGTATACAACACGCAACGCATTCGTGGCACGTGCACAACGATCCGTAAATACCAAGGACACCAGCTGTGGCACACGATGACTACGTGGAGTTCCTTGAAGGGGACAATTCAATAGCACAGGATACACATGATCCTCCCCATTGCCCCAGACATCATACCAGGCAATGCTCTGATGTTGCATCTCCACAATATCAGGAGTATCGCTGTCCTCATACCACACCTGACAGAATCCTGGCTCAAAGGGTCCGGGAATGCTGCTAATCATGCCCAACATTGCGATACTTGGCGAATGTTCAAGCACATGTCGTCGATCATAGTATGCGGCAAACATATAATAGCTCACATTTCCACCAGCTGTCAACTGATAATGTAAATTCTCAATGTGCAGATCCTTGTGACGTGGATAGGGCGCACAATTCCCCTCAAGTGACCAATTCTTTTGCCCATTTGCATCCAACAACTGTTTCAATTCCAACGGCTCATTTGGTGGCTTGTAGGTCATGTGATGCGAGTTCGATGCTGGAGCTGGAAAATAGTTTATAAAGAGGCAATTAAAAAGCCAGAAAAGTTCACTCCGGCAACCCAAAGACCGGTATCAACCCTTGCAGATCAAGAAAGATTCTTGACTCATCAGTTTCCCAAAAAACAAAGTTTTTATTTAACTTAGTTGAATATTCTGAAAAACAAAACAAAACCAGTCGAAAAGGCTACAGTCGACCGCATTCGACAGTATAATACCCTGTACAGGCTTCTATATTAAGAGTATTTTGATAATAGATACTTTGATTAAAATAAAAGTAAGAACATAACAGGTGTTTAAAGAAAACCCCTTTGAAACTCTCATTTTGCATATGAATTCTTTGCTTGCTTATAGCAGCCAACTGTCACATATTTATACATATTCAATCAAAAGCTGAGTGTTACGACACTTAGTTTACTTATGCTTGTGTCGCAGTAGTTCCCTATCTCGCTCGCACAAATTTGCACACATGGTAAGCAGACGCATGTGTCACAGTCGTTCGCTGTCTCGCTCGCACACATGTGCTGCCTGCTGCTCTACGATTCCGTGGAAAAATAACATTTATTGCTGATTATCTGTCTTATTTACAAACCGATCTTGATGAAACTTTCAGCGTTCCTTCTACATATCACCTACATAACGCACCTGTTAAGTTAGAAGTGTCTACGTTGAAAAATGTGGCTATTATTCGTTTTTTTCGATTTGCGGGGGAAGGGGGGAGGTATCCAAAATTTAAAATAAACTTGATCTGCGTATGGTATACAGGAACCTTGATGCCAAATTTGGTGTCTCTAGCTCTTATAGTTGCTGAGATCGACGCGTTCATACAGACGGACAGACGGACGGACAGACAGACGGACATGGCTCAATCGACTCGGCTGTTGATGCTGATCAAGAATATATATACTTTATAGGGTCGGAGATGACTCCTTCTGCCTGTTACAAAAATTTTTTTCACAAAGTTAATATATCCCTGTACAGGGTATAAAAACTAAATTTTCGTCAGCTACAATAATAACAATAACAAATATTCGAGCTGTGAAATAGTTTGAGATGCCTCAAGGAACAGGAGAGCTTTTCTTACTTAAGGTTAATTTTCGACCGATCGTTGCTATAAATATCGACTAATCAAAGAAATATATATACTATATATATATACCATAACCATTTCCATTTCCTTACCATACGCTGCTCTTCTAGAAGCCGGATCAGCGCTTACCAATTTCGCTGGCAATCCATGGGAATGAACATTTTCCGCTGGAAGTCTGACCAGTGCAAAGATTCTGACAATGATCAGTGCGAGTATAAACCAGGCAAGAATCTTCACCCAATGCGACAACTTGTAGACCTTCATAGCGATAGCATCAGACACTCAATGACGGTATTCATTTTCTCCGACCAGACTCAGAGTCGACCAGACTCATATCACATCATGCAGTGTCAACTCAAGTCAATCAGCTAAGTGACCACACGGATATACTAATTATCAACATTGATGCCCACTGATATCGGAAGCAGTTAGACTGTATCAAGTTCTAATGTAAAAAAACACATGGCCATTTGAGTGATGAAGCAGCAATTGGAAACGCTCGACGGGCAGATACCTATTACAAATGAGACGCCGCCTACTCATAAGAGGGGGAGAAAGGGCGAAGATGAGTTTAAGTAAATAGAAGAGGATTGAGAAACATTCTTATGCATTTCCACAACCACATCATACCCCTTTACAATGCAGCCTACAGAGTATAACGAGAAACTTTAAATGGTTTTGTTTACACACACTCAAAGTAATTACTTAAGCAACTTGTAATGGGCACTTGCAATATTCAGCTTGTAACGAGTCAGAATAAATCAAACTGTTATCGTGCTAATTTTCACGTTTTCATAAACTGAGTGTTGGAAAGTACATCAATTTCAATTTAAATAGTCAATAGAGGAATCATTTTATAAGTTCAAAATACTCGTATGTTCGAAGCACAAAATTCGAAGAAATTATTATTGAAACGGATGACTGTGAATCGGATGTCTGCTGAGATAAAGTAACTGAATATTGCAAGTTGATGTGAATTGCTTAAGAGAGGAACATGTGGAAAGGGAACACTTGAAATGAATATACAATATACGATTGATTGATAATATGAAACAAAGGCAATGAATATCGAAAATTGAATTGTTTAAGAGCGGAACATGTGGAAATGGAACATACAGTTTACGAGCTAAATATGACATATGAAAATGACAACAATGAAAATTCAAAATAAATTATTAGCTTCCCTAGAAAATGTTACTTTAATGCGGAACAAATGGAAGTGGAACAGAACAATTTACTATGCACCACAACTTTATTTGATCAGCTCTTTTAGGAAATTGATGCCAAGAAACGACTGGAAATGGAACCCTTTCCTATTCAAATTATATTAAAATATTCATATTTTTCGACCTTGGACTATAACTTTCTGCATAAATTGCCGTTATGCATTCTTAATAGAGTTTAAACTAAATTGTTCAGCTACAAGATAATCGCTGTGGATGTTGCCACTGAACCCCATTTCCATCACCATCTTTGTGGCACAAACTTTATATGTCCACGCAGTTTCAAGGGCTCTAACAAGCTGCAAACAAGGCCTGAACACATGGCCAGACATTACTATGGATGGCAACGCGTTCCGTTAACGCGGCAAATGGCCAGAATGACAAAAGAAATGGACACTCCCGCCTGCCACCACGTCAACCACTTTAACACTGACAACAACAAGAATGTGGTATGGTGTGGGTGATGTGGTTGATGAATTGAAGGAGGCGATTCCTAAGAAGTTGGGGGAGAAGCAAATGAATAAGGAGAAGGTGAAGAAGGTGGAGGTGGTGGTGGAGGAGGAGGTGAGGCGCCGCCGTCACCTGCATTAAATTATTGATTCGTTTTCGCGCGCGTCTCGTTTTCTATTGTGGCAAATATTTGAGGCCTGAATGAATTGTGGCCCGAGTCGGGGAACCTTTGTCAAAGTTTGGCGTCGCGTTGCTTCTTCTGCTTTCCTCCTATCATTTTTCTACTCTCACAGCGGCGATTGTTCTAAAGTCACCTAAAGTGTAACGCATTACACATAAATTATATATATATATTTGTTTGATCAGTATGAAAAACTTAACTGTTTCTTAAGATATTCCAACAAACAAAAAATCTCAAGTTGTCTATCTTCATCTTGAGGAGATTTGGGTAAAATCGGATTATACAATATGTATAGCAAGCATTGATGGCAAATTGTTATGTTACATATATATTTTATGTTTATTTTATTAATACACTGTAAGTGTATTAAATCTTCGGGGATCTGAAGATAACTTTTCTTTTCTATCAGTTAGTCAGTTAGTCAATTTTTCATATGCCTTCGATGTGTGTCTATGTGTGTGTGTGAGAGTGTCGAGATGCCACGCCCAGCAACGCAACAGTAACAACAACAAAAAGCATAGAATCAAATTTATTTGCGGTGTGTGTTTTCTGTCTATCTCTACGCCATATGAGTGTGTTTAGCACTTTTACTGTTTGCCAGGGTGTCTAAATATGTCTACAAGTGTGTGGTTGTGCGTGTGTGCGTGTGTGCGTGACTGCGTGTATATGTGTTCGTTTGCCAGCCCGCAAACAAGACATAATCAATCACTTAACCCAAAAAAAAAAAAAATAAAAATGAAGAAAGAAAGAAAGAAAAGGATAGAAGGAAAACGCGCACCAAACGTTCTTTTCAATTAAAGTTTCGCTTTCATTCACTTAGTTCGAGGCCACAATGAGTCCTCGACGGTCGCCCACATAAGTGGTACAAGATACCTAGCCCTCATCTAGCCCGGCCCTGTACACAGTGCAAACGAAATGTCTAAATGAGACTATGTCCTGGCAGCTATAGATACTTCAACTCGAAAGTGCAACACTCTAGCACTCCAACTTGTGCCGTAGTTCCAATTGAAATCAGAGCTATGATATTGATTTTCAATTGTAAATTATATAGACATGCATTCTATATAATTATTGTGTGTATGTTTATAAATTTTATTGCTATGGCGAAAACTTCGAGGTCTCATAACTTGGTCATAGCTTTATCTTTATTAATGTGCAATTTCTTTCTGATCATGATTTTGCCTTTATATTAATTATATATCTTATATTATGGATTGACAAATCAAATTATGTTTCATACAAAATTAAATTGAAATCTTAATAATTTTGATAAGTGTGTATTAAGTCTCTGAAGAGGCCTGGCACCACCTCCATTCAATGACCACATGCTTATGGTTCCAGTCTGGCAACGTTCTGCTGTAAGGCGCAGCCAACTTTAATGCTTCTTCAATGCTTATAGCCTGGCAACTCTCTGCCTGATGAATTCACCTATTCCAATGCATAAACTTAGTAAGAATTGAGTAGAAGAGGCTTTACATTTGGTTGGTTATTTGGTTATTTACATTTCTCTTTCAAAAACTTTATACAATTTACTAAAGAGCAGCTTTAATGACAAATTGAATCGAATAATAAAATAATGAGGTTTTCCGTGATGAATAAGAAACTGCATCTGTATACCGCTACCTGTTTTCGTGCAGTGTACTCGCTTAGGTAGCATCGTATTTTTGATTTTTGGTCGCTGATGGACGAAGGAGAGGAAGAAAGCGAACCATAAGGACGTGACGTGAGGGAGATGAGTAGGAAAGGTAGGGAGAGAGGGTTGGAATGACTGCGTTTGGGCCACTGTGCGACGGAAGCTACCAATTTCCGGCTTGCAGCAAGTCCTCCTAGTTCACTTTGCATACATTTAGGCGCTCTGGGCACGCACAGAGATACAAACACACAGACACACACAAACAAACACACACACACACACACACACACACACACACAGAATTTCGCATATCATCCAATGGCGTCGCTCAACTGCGAACAATAGGAAAAAAGTGTTGGTCGGAGGAAGTAGGAGGGATGGGGCATGCAGCATGCCCATGGGTTTTTAGCTAGAGAGAAATCATAAATCTGTTGCTCATTGTTGTTGCTGCTGCTGTTGCTGCTGCTGCTGCTGCTGTTGCTGTAATTGAAGCAATGACGCACGCAAAATTTGCTTCAGCAGCAAACTGAAACCACCCCCTACCCCCATATTCACCATCCCTGGGCACATCAAAGTCAATTTGCTTGAAAGTAATTTGTTTTCATAGAACGGCGAGCGTTAAAGTCCTTTAAAAGCTGCGACATTCAGTTACATTAAGTATCGAATGCACTGCACAAAATCATCGTTTGTAACCCTTGGAGCTTGGCCAACAGCATGCTCTTACTTACTCTGTCTCTCTCTCTCTCTCTCTCTCTCTCTCTCTCCCCTCTCCCTCCACTGCTTGTTGCCTGACTCGAAATCACATTTTGCCGCACATTTAGCATAATTTAGCACTTCATTACTAAAGTACAAGGCGTGTGGCAAGCACAAAGCAAAAGCCGCAAGAACACCCGCAACAGCTGCCTGCCTCCAATTTTTTATCCTTCACATTCCGCTTCCCTTCTGCAGCCTGTAATTCCCTTACCTATGCCCTCTCTATGTCTTGGCAAGTTGACGCAAGGCTTATGCGATTTGTGGGCACTGAGCAAATTGACAAAATCTCAAGTCGAAAGTTGCAGGTACGAATACGCCTCTCGTATATGTGGCAAAGTGATTATTATGCTCAAAGACAAAGTGGCTGCAAAGGCATCACCACCTCATCAACGAACAACCATCATCCCTTACACATCTCTAAATCCATTGGTAAACCATCTCTGACAGCACTTGTATCGCTTCAATTTTAGCTATTTCATGTCTGCAGAAAGTTCGAACAATCTGACAACTGCTGAGCTGTGTCTGTCGAGAGATTGTTGGAATTGTGTTGCTTCTATGGCAAGAAATGAAATCAAATTAATCTCGATAGTATTTTGCGATAATTCATCAGCTACATGTTCAGCTGTACTACATATTTAGCCAGTTCTTGGTATCTATGAAATATTACAGGAATTTCAAATGGAGCACATGAGAGTACTATCGATAGTAATGCGATTAATTGTATCAGAAATTTCTTAAGATTTATTGCTTAAATCACATATATCTGTCAAGTCATTTTCCAAAAGTACAAATATTTAAAACACATAACAAGAACGATATCGATAGAATCAGCTGTTGTAATCTTTATATAACGATTAATGCATCTCATTGATTTCATTTCAAAAGAACTAAAATACCTCATAAGAATTAAACTAGCTGCCGCGATAATACTATCGATAGCTAACTTAGGGTTTTCAACTGCACTTGTCTTTCTACACAAGTTTTAAATTACACTCTTTGTGTCTCATTCTCACTCTTTTATATATTTGAAGAAGAA
The DNA here is from genome assembly GCA_018901825.1 of Drosophila funebris. Taxonomy (NCBI): domain Eukaryota; kingdom Metazoa; phylum Arthropoda; class Insecta; order Diptera; family Drosophilidae; genus Drosophila; species Drosophila funebris. The sequence goes on along the minus strand of JAEIFK010000454.1, from coordinate 10,265,821 downwards.
AAAACACACAAATACCTTAAAAAGCATTAACTATCGATACTTTTACAGCACTTTATAAAATGTATCGATGTAGCCGTTGTACCACAACTATCAATAACGAAAGCAAAGCGTTTGAATATGTTTGTTATGATGCTGCAATTTTCACTGTAGCCTGTTATCCTCTAAACTCAAATCATCATAAGTTTTTATACTTTGCGCTTTCATGTGTTTGCTTTTCCCTCTTGGGTCGTATGGAGCGATAAAGTCTCGTCTCGTTCTAACCAACAAACCAGTTGCAGTGTAAAGTTATTTGCATTTCGGACTTCGGACTTTGGCCACAAAATTGCTTGGCCAATTGGCTTTAAAAGGGACGTGTCCTGTCAGCACATTGCACATTGTAACCAGTTTATGGGCCAATTTGCAAGTTGATTAGCCCAAACAGCAGCAACAACAGTTTCTCCAACTTTTTGCATGATGCAGTTGAAGTGCAATAGCGGTTGTTGCCCCCAATTCCTTCGTTAACATTGTCCCCTCATGTATGCAATGGCATTCTCATTGCATTGTCGATATTCAAGTGCGTGTGTCGTGTATAAATGAATTTATGGTTGAATGAACGAATGCGTGAATGCGTGAATGAATGAATGTAAAAAAAAAAAACGTTCAGCACTTTGAAGGCAATAAACTTTAATTGCTGATTACGTATACGCCGCGTATACGTTGATGCGGACACAAGCTGCGCTGCCAGCGTCAACTGCGACGTCGACGTTGTGGTTGCATTGCATTGCAAATTGTGTTAACAAAACGCTCGAAACGCTGACAAACTTTTGCCGCAACAAAGAAAAATATTTCAATAATCTGGTGCCGTATTTGTTGTTGTTATTGTTGTGGTTGCTATTGCTGTTGGTGGTGCTAGTGGTGTTGTTGGTGCTGCTGGTGTTCTTGTTGCTGTTGCTTTTGTGTCGCATAATTCGAAAATTGAAATTGCCGTCACGTACATAACGCCGGCAGCGACGCCAGCGCTGCGTCACTTGTCAACATGAATTTCCAATTTTCTGTTAACGCCGTCGCGCCACTTTATGTTGCCATTTTGGGCATACTCTAACCTCAAAAAATCATCATCAGAGCTTTGCTCAAGTGCTTTGCGCCCGCAGGCAGGATAACCCTCCTTCCCATCATCAAGCTCGACAACTCTATAAGCTGTCATATATTTAGAATTGACAGTCTCCTTAGCATAGCTCTCACTGCAAATCGTTTGTTAAACATGGCAACCCTAGACGATAATGCAGAGTAATGTATGTAACCCTAAATAACTTATTTTACTGGAATACATGCTACAACCCTAGCATCACATGCTTAGAAGATGGCAACCCTGCTTAAGCTAGAGAGTGTTCTAAATAATTCGTTTTTGAGCTTAGCCGTAGACTAATAATTCTGAGAATTCCTTTAACTACACTAGTCAATTCCAGCAGAATATTTGAATAAAATGGCAACCCTGCTACAAAAACAAATCCAACAAACACTTGGTTTCTGGGTTAATTCATAGAGTTGTAGGTCGGAGTCTGACATAAGTCTTATTTACAACAACATACATATATGCGTCAATCCTAGCGGTATATTTTTGCAAGTTGGCAACCCAGTTTACAACAGCAAAAGTTACGTTCAAGCTCTTTTCGAATCAATCTATAGACCTCAAAACTCTGAGCTCACGCCAAACTTGATCTTTAGACTACGTTTGACAACCATAGCATTACATTCTAAAAGAATGGCAACCCTGTTTAAATAAATGATTGTAAACTTTTATCGATAACTGATAGATGACCATTTAAAAAAATAAAATAAAATAAATAAAATATTGATTTCTAAAAAATTATAATTAAATCAATTTCCCTAAATTTGTTAGAGTATTCACAGTTCTACTCTATGATTCTGACAATAATTTTTTTTTTAATATACATATTTATATTTTCTCTTTTAAGTTCTTTGTTGTTTTTTAATAAGTGCTTAAGCAACGTGGTTACTCCTAGTATTTCAACTTTTCGAATAAAGGGACGCGGTGCGAGGTTATGCGGCTAACATTGCCATTTTACGTAAACCCAATAGTTTTGTGTGTGTTTTTGAGAAAGTTTCAAGAGTCTTTCGAGTTTTGATGAGTTGTTGAAAAACTTAAAAGTGCAATCAACATGCAACATTAAGTTGATGCTAAGTTATGTCTGTTACTTGTTGGGGTGCAAAAACTATTTATGAATTAAATTTGTAATCGAAATTTATTGAGTTTGCATAGGGAAATCGAAGTAAAGAAGATTTAAAACTAAAATCACTTTGAATTGCTCTTATTTGGGCCCTGTACCTAAAAATGTTACAGGGTCTACTAAGTTTTTGTAAAGGGAAATATGCATAAGAGACAGATGGCATCTTTGACTTGATCGATGTTGACAAAGCCTTGAATTTGGGCACACATTAAGTGTGCTCGATAAATATGCAGAGAAGGTATTTGAGATAAAGTCAAGCACATCGACCGTATCATTCTTACATACATGTTTTGTTACATTAAAGTCTATGTATCAAATTTATACTAGACAAAATTAGAAGCAAGCAACTTGAGCCAAAATGTTAATAATAATTGAATGACATTAAGTAATGCTCAATCAATGAATGTTAGTATAGAAGAGTAAAATGTAAATGTAAAATGCCTGTTTGAAATTAACTATGTTCTTAATTTGCCAACAAAATGTGAATAAGCTTGAGCAGCAGGCAAATTGAGTCAAACATCTTACAGTTAAGTGCAAGTATTTTCGCTTTAGAGACTTTTCAAATTTGCCCACGAATTTAATGTCAAAATTCTATGCGCCTGGTAGAAATTTCAGCTATTTATCAATTAATTTATTAATTGAATTTTTTCAATATTAAATTTATAGGCTAATTTGCTGCTTCGCCTAGCAATTTATTAATGCTTTTCATAAATTGTTTATTTATTAGCTCATAAATCGAATTATAAATATTGACATCGATTGAGTGAGTTATGTTTTTTATTCTAGGCTAATATGCTGTTGCCCCAAACAATTTATTAGTAGTTTTAATGCAATTTATTTAACGAATTATTAGCAAAGTTTTATAACGAAATTTAAGTATTAAAACTGGTTACAAATCGCTAGTCAACTTACTTTCTCTTTTTAATGTATATTCTATATTCTAGGCTGGTATGCTGGTCTCTCTGAACTAACCGCATTGGCCTCTGTATATACATTTTGTGATTATATTTTTATAATTATTTATTTTTTATTTTTATTAACTGTGAACAGCCGCGGGGTAGCAGATTCCATGTGTGTGGGTATGTGTGTGTATGTGTAGGGTGTATGTTTGGTGTGTGTTTGCGTCAGCATTATCATCATTTTGATTAAAGGCAAACAGCGTCGCAACAAAATTAGTTGACATTTATGCAAATGCATGCCGGACGAAACGAGCACAACAAACCAACTCCAGCTCCAGCTTGAGAGTCCAGCAAACTCGCTGCCAAAGCAAACCGAAAACCCAACCACGCCTCTTCTCTGTGGATACCCCCGCTGTTACTTCAAGCTTATCGTCAGAGTCATCTGTAGGTGTAACCCCTTATTTTATGCCAAGTTCCAAGGCAAGTTTTAAGTCCGCTTCAACTTTTAATTTTTTTCGCTCTTTTTTAATTTTGTTTTTTTTTTTTTTTTTTTTTTGTCGTTGTCTGTTATTTGATTTTGGCGCTTTAATCTCTGGCTATCGCTGTGTGCTTTGCTTATTTGTTGTTGATTTTTTCATGGCGGATTTTTAAATTAATAATAAAGAAATTTCGTGCTTTCGCGTAGATGAGCAGCATTTTTGTTTGGGGAGCGTGCGGAGTGGGGGGAGTGGAGCGGGTAATGCAGATTTCAATCAAGAAAAGCAAAATAAGAACAACAGCAACGAAGCAATTTACTTTCAAGTTTTTTTTTCATCAGCTTCTTAAGTTCTTTTCTTTTGTGGAGCGCATGCAACTGACAGAGGACCGCGCAACGATCTCCAGTCAAAAGACAGCCACACACACACACACACACACACACACAGACATACACACAGAAAGAGCACCACTCTTCATACGCAAAAAGTTGTGCATACGCCGCGTGGTCGCATGTGGCAAGTGGCAAGTGGCATGTGCCAAGTAAACGATTGACGTCACGTCCGCTGTAAAATGTAACCATCAAAGCGTCTTGCTTAACCGCTTGGTGTTACTTCTTACAGTGAATGCGACGCCTCAAGGTCCAATCGAAAGTTTTGTGAGAAGCAGAAAAGTGCAATAAGTAAACGTTGCAAATGTGAAAATGTGAAAAGTGAAAAGTGAAAAATGGAAAGTGAAAAGTGAAATGAAATGCAAAAATCGAGTGCTGCTAATGCGATCATCCAAATGTGTCTACAAACACACACACACACATACATGCATATGTACATACAGACACACACATTCACACACTCTCACATTCAATCACTCATCGTCACAATCGCACGTGGAAAAATGAAAATGAAAAAAAAAAAAAAAAAAAAAAAACAAATGAAAAGTCGGTCACGTTGCTTGCTGGAAATTGAAAAACGCTTTTCTTTGCGTTTATTCCCTCCGCCCTTTTGTACTCGACTCTTGCCGTTTTGCCCTAAATCTAAAGGTTATCACAACTTTCTCATCAACTTTTGCGACAATTTCAAATCTCATTTTCATTCCATTTCACTCGATTAATGCAAAATCGTATTAATCGGAACCGAATCGATTCATTGCAAACCAGTTTTTCTACTTTTTTGATTTAATTTTGCTTCCTTTAAAAAGTTATTAGTATTTGTGCAGATCTCAATTTCAAATATTCCAGTATCAATTGCGAAGTTCGACAAACATATAGTTTATCGTCTAAATCTCAATTCCACTTGTTTCAAATGTATTCAGATAAATATATGTCACGTTTACTTTGGCAATTTACTGTGTATTCAATTTGTAATGTCATGTCAATGACAATTAATAAAAAACCATACAGTTCCAGATACTACATGTTTCAACATCTTTTGTTGACAAATCCCAATTTCACACGTTCCACTATGAGTCCGATTATTTGATCAATTCTACTTAATATCTATAAATTCTGAAAACAATTTGTTAGTGAGATTGATTATTATTATTATTATTATTATAGACTTGTGGAGATTTCAACTCCATGCGTTCCATTCCAATTCCAACCCATTTCAATCGCAGAACTAATTAAATTATTATGAAAAGTGTGTACAGAGTGCGGTCAGGCGTGAAACTAAAACACGTTTTGTGCTCTTCTGATGGTTTTTCGGTAACGTTTGATTTCTGTGCGCTTTATCAACTGGATTGTTGTACTTGCCTATTGTTGTTACACTTGAGTTTCCCTTTTGTGTAAACGTCTGTACACAACTTTTGATAACAACAACCGACGACAAAGCCAAAGAAAATACCGAAACTGTGATGTTGTCAACATGTGCCCCCACAAACGCTAAAAACTTGATATGGGTTAGAACTCTAGATTGGAATGAAAGCCTAGAAATGCGTTGCCAATGTAAAGTCTAAAACCAATTGGTACTTAGAAGGGCCAATTTTCAGCCTGGCAATTAGCAATCGTCCATCAAATGCAAATAAATGGGATGAGGACAAATAAGTAAGAGAGATAGTGTGACTGCGATGTGAAGCATAGGGATGGAATGGGTAGGAAGGCAGCGGGGTTGGCGGCCACTTGACCGAATCGTAGGCACTTTGGTAGAGTCGAAGGCCTAATGTTTATAATATTTATTTGCTGACCTTATTGTCGGCATTGACATCATTAATGATGCCTCAAGTGTCCTCCATTTAGGCTGAATGAGCATCAAGAGAACAAATAAACCAAATGGCAGAAATACACGCTAAAAATTGAGATGGCGATGGCGATGGAGATGGAGATGAGGATGGGAATACGAGGGGCAGGCGGTGGGTTGAAGTGGCAGCATCAGGCTTAATACAAAAATGCAAGTACAAGGCACAAACAACAGCAAGCAGATGAAATAACGCGTTAAAAATCACGCCCCCAACCCACAGCAAACAACAAAGCAGAAAGAATAAAAGAAAACAAAAATAAAACAAAATAAAACAGATAAGCAAAAATAAAAAATAAAAATAAACCAGAAAAGAAAAAGAAAACGAAAACGAGAGAAAAGGAAATAAGAAACGATGCGCAACAAATTCAAATAGAAAGATAAAAAAAAGAAAATAAGTCAAAGCTGCTGCTTGACTTTGTCGCTTGCCTTGGTCGCCTGACAATGACGAGGATTGTGGCACTTCATTCTCATGCAACACACAAATTTGATGGGCTGCCAGCGATATTAGAAAGCCACGTCGAACAAAATGTTTTGTGGAAAATCAAAGAAATTAATGAGAATTCACATTTAGTTTCCGTTGTTCATCAACTGGGCAATTTGCTGCATGGAACGGCGGTAATGAAACATTGTTTATGATTTTTTTGGAATTTAATTTGAATTATCATAAATGAATTAATTAAAAATCTCTTGTGGTTTCCGTATTTCGAAAACTGTGCAAATTGCAACATGGAACGGTGGAAATGAAACACCACTTATAAGTTTTTAACAGGCTTCTTGAACAAAAAAACTCTGTAAATATGAAAATTTGAACCATTTCAAATGAAACATATGAAAACTGAAGCACTTGGATTTGAAGCAATTGAGAATGGGTTACATTTCGCTTAATCGTAAAATTTGTATTCATTTAAGAGTAAGTCTCTGTATAACTTTAATAATGAAACGATGAAAATGAAACATGTGACTGTTTCAACAGAATTACTTTGTTTCTAATGGAAAGTCGCTTTAAAAATCAAGCAATGGATCGCTGGAAATGAAACACACATAAAAGTTAACTTAATAATAGAATATTGAAAATGGAACATAAAACGAATTGGAATTGAAACAGTTATGCAGCTACGAACATGCAACTAATAATTTATACTCTAAAATAATTATTCTTATGTGGAAAGTGGAGAAGGCATAACTGACAAAAAAAAAATGAAGCATATGACTGTTTCACTTGTTTCCAAAGAATTCCAATAAATGAGTAGAAGCATTTGGAAAGTTGGAATATAAAACACGTTGTCTTTCAGTAACTTGATAACTTAGTTTCAAACCTGTTTGCTTCTTCTTTATAATAGAGAAGAATTTCTTTAAATTGAAAGCAAAAATAAAAGGCGTCAAGCCATGAATGCATGCAATTGCATACTGAATGCACTCAGTTACAATTTGAATATGACTATTGAATGCCCTTTGCCATGTGATGAATATGCTTTGAATGTTGGCTAACATTCATTAGTTAACATTGCAGTTGCAACAACACAGCACGTTGAATGGTGAAAGGATTTGGCCATAAGGTCAGTTCAGTAACAAAATGCAACAACAAAATGTGGCAGACAATGTTGGCCATGCAACGTGTTGTGTCTGTGGTAGAGTTGTTGTCACTTGTTTTGTGTTGTATTTTCTTTCATTTGCTTTCTTTTTTTTTTTTTTTTTCTTTTGTATTGGCGGCAATTGACAAAGGCGGCATTGTTGTTTGCCGCTATCAAAACCGACAACAAACCACTGAGCTAAAGGTATTCATTGCCACATGCCACATGCCACATGCCGCATGCCACAGACACAGTAGCACACTACTAGGTGCCACTTGCAGTGAACTGGGTGTTGTGCAAGCGACAAATCCTTTGGTTTGAGCTCAACTGAATGAGAGTCGCGTAACGGTTCGCGAATGCCAAAACCGGCCGACCGAATGATATGTGAATGAATGAATGAGTGCAATAAGCATTTTGAATGAGTGAATGAATGAATTCACAGTTAAGCAGAGCTATTCTCTGAGAAAGCAGAAAGCTGGGAGAAATAAAATCGAGAAAGTCAAGAGAAAACGTAATTTCTATAATCGATTCATAAAATTGTTTGCGTCATTTTAATTGTTATTTATTTAGGATTATTTGCCAATGGTGCAGCATTTAATGAGCTCCAGCAAAAGGTCACATGTCTGTTTAACTTGCCACATGACACACGCTACACATGTTACAATCGCTCACCTCAATTGCAGTTCACTTTTGATATGTTTTGTGTGTGCGAGAATTATGTCAAAGCTGCTTAAAATAATCTATTGATCGAATGTGTATGTGTGCGTGTGTGTGTGTGTATCTGTATGTGATTGATTTGCAGCTAATCATGTGGCATGGACTGGGAATGTCAGGCAGACAGGGCAGGCATACGTAACACGTGGAAAGCGTACATAGCATTCGAAATGCGTCTCCCGCTGAGTTGCAAATGCCAATTCACAAAATATACAAAATATGTACGTACATAAAGCATTTTATTTGGCAAGTCGAATCTCAGATACCCTACGATATACATATTTATAATATGCATTCGTATGTTGGGTAACAATTATTTATTTATATAAAGACTTTCTTTTATGTATTAAAATTGTTTTATTAAATGTGAACTTGCTTAATTTAAATATAAAATTATTAAGCTTATTACATTAAATAATAATAGTTTATTCTTATTAATAATTTATTTGAATAATCTAATTTGTTTTATAAAATATGAGCTTAATTAATTTAAAAATACAATTATTAAGTATCTCAGATAAGTCATAAAATAGCTTTTTCTTATACAAAAATTAAAATTAAAATAAACCATTCAAGCCTTTAATTTAATTTAAGAAATCAATTCATTTTTTTTAAACATAATTTAAGTTAGGAAATATTAGAAAAACTTTGTTAATTTATTTGTTAAATATAAAAAAAAAACATTAAATTATATTTAGCGATTCTAACTTTTTCCTTTAACTGCTCAACTTGATTAATTTAATTTAGAAATATAATAATCATTTTGTTATACAATTATAATTTAATTATAATTATTCAGTTAATTTTTTTCTTTTAACAGATTAACATTTAAAAAATAAAATTTCAGTTAATTTCAAATATTGCTGTGAGGAATTAAACTGAGTTTCAATTAAGAATTTGTTGCACAATTCGATCTGAATACTTACGAATTAACATGTGAATCCCTTTGATTAAAGTTAGATCAAGTAAAATCGCTGTTGCCGTGTAGTTGTAACTTGTCGTTGATGTGTTGATGCCGTTCTAGGTATAAGTTTGTGTTTGATTAAGTCAATAGCGTCTTCAATGTGCTCGATCTCTGCAGAAGTTTGTGCTTTAGTTAATCTGTTAAACTGTTAAACGTATAACAGTTTATAACACTTACCCAAGTCATGGTTATGATAGCTTATTTTATTGTTGTTTTTGAATGTGTGTCAATGTGTATTAAACCAAACTAGCCATATTTCTGCAAATTCTAGTTGTTCCCTATTACGAAATGAAGCTTAGGTCGATTCAAATGTAAATGTGAAAGCAAATGGAGACTAAATGAATGTTTAAGCAATGGGGAACTGACTGAATAGATAAGTAAAATATTATGTGTGAAAAGGTGACGTGATCAAAATGGAAACCGAATGTTCAAAATCAAATATTTAAGCTAATTTAATAATGAAACTGCAGAGCTGCAAGAAGCAATTAAAGAAGTTTAGTAATGTGTAGTAATAGAGCTGAAAGAGTTGAAGAATTTACACACAACATGAAGTAAAGAAGTGATAAGTGTAATGCGGGTAGAGAAAGATACAATCAAAAGCTAAACAGAGAGATATTCGAAAAATAGAAGCGATTAGAGAAGTCCAAAGTGAAATGAGAAGTTAAAGTAAGGTTAAGTAACTACAAAAACCGAAATAAGAATCAAATAGAGTAGTTAAATGTGAAATCAAGCAGGATGCGAATACAGAGAGTTAAATGCAATGACGCTGAAGAGAAAGATCAAAAAGAGAAGCAACAAAAGAATTCAAGCGAGAAGCGATGAATAAGTATGTAAAAGAAATGCCAAAAGCAATGACTTATAAAAATCGCTAATGTTTAGACAAGCGAATAGAGATGTCAGCCAAGGGAAGTTCGTTTAAAGTGACTCAAGCGAGTGGCGAATAAAGGAGTAAGGCCAACAATGGGATAGAAGTAAATGCAGTTCGAAAGCAAAGGTATAAAACAAAAAGAAATTAAAGTGAAGCTCACGCCTTCTGCTGGCATCAAAGACCGAAGCAAGAAGCTTACAAAGAAGTTGAGCAAAAAGTGCAGCAAAGTTTCAAAGAAGAAGGAAAGAAGGACTTGAATACAAAGGCAACGGAAAAGCGAAAAGTGGAAAGTGGAAAGCTGTCAGCTTTTAAAGTCATGCTCTTGTGGAAATGTGCGAACTCTTTTGTTAGGGTATTAAAAACTCAACCTGACCGACGCATCGTTCACCATTCGCCAGCTTACAATGCGCTCTGTGGCAAAAATTAATCCCCAAACTGTGCATAAAACTTTATTTAGCATTATGTGCTACAGCAACAGCTACAGAGTGAGAAAGAGGTGGTGAGGTGGTAAAAGAGGGTCAAAAGAGAGAGGAGTAGAGATGGGCTCGCACTTTAGAGATTCAATTTGCGGTTTCAGTTTTTGTGGGCAACCGCAAAACGCAATAAGAATTTGGCACTGCTATGCAAATTTGGGGATCTGGGCCACATCGACTTCCGTCATGGGGAATACGCAACAGAGTGTGGCACATGTACTCGATAACATGCGCCGGACAGGGCGATAACATTGGACGCGCTTTTTCCCCGGAGAAACAGATCTCAAAAGTCAACGTCATCGTCCTCGTCATTGTAATCGTCATCGTCATCGTCATTGTAATCGTTAAGATGCCAGCACGTGCCTCACATCAGTTTATTTTTTATTTTTTTGTATGACATATGATTGATAGACGACCCTTAACCTTAGGATTCCGTTCCCAGAGCGCTGGCCAATCGAGCATGGCATAATGGCCAATTGGTTTAATGGAGAGACACAATGAAAACGAGCGACGGAGAGGGAGGGTAGCTATATGAACGCTACAGTCAGGCGTACACGACAGTGAGATACTTGCTAATGCAACAAAAGTAATAAATTAAACATAAAAGCGGTGACAAATTTCAAAACGATTTAAGAAGCTAGCTGAAAAGGCTACAGTTGAACCAACTCGACTTTGACAGACCCTGTACGTTGTCCAACAAACCTAATAGACTCTAAGCTCCTTCTAAGTACAGGATCTCAGAACAAACATGGAAGTCGAAGCGAAGTAGAATTCTACGCAAGTTAAAGATAGCTACTGTTGCATATAATAACACAATCATATAATACTCATCTACGCTGCGCTACGCACGTAAAAGTGTCAACGTTGATAGACAGCCAGTTGGACAGTCGGACCGACAAAATGGTAAATGAAATGCCAACCCAGAGATTTGTATACAACAATTGCCCTACATTTTGACCTAAGGCTTTTGAAAATAATACGACGCCGAACGCAAATTGTTGTCCAGCTTTCAGCTATTAACCAATGGATAGCTGAACCAGCTGCTAAACTATCAAACAGATAGAGAGAGAGAGAGAGAGAGAGAGAGAGAGAGAGAGAGCGATAGAGGGAAATTGATCAAATATCGAATTACTTTATTCCACTTTCTGACAGATGTCTGAGCAACATGAAAGCTCTTTCAAAGCCCGGCGATTCAACATTTGCCACACTTGGCGCCACTTGCTGCAGCTGCAATGTGGCATTAACAGAAAGTCAGTATCAGGAACACGTTGAAGCACACAAAACGGCTGAAAGACCAAATAAATAAAATAAAGACACGAAGAATAAGATTGACAAGAACCAAGAGGGAACTCTCGGTTGAGGGAAGCGGGAGTAGCTGAATAGATAGAGATGCGCGTATGTTGAAGACGGCGACTGATGCGTAAATCCAATTTGCCTAAAATGGTCACGAAACCGTCGTCGCCTTTGCTTTTGCTTTTGCTTTTGCTTTTAGTCGGTGGCTTAACTGGTCTTAAAAATAAAATGTATGCCATATCCGGAGGCGTTTGCTTGCGCTCTGTTCCAACAATTCACACGCGGCACAAAAGCACAAATCTGACCAAAGTTGTCTTTAACCACAAGCAGCGTAGAGTGTTGTGAAACGACCAAAAAATACCCTAGAAAAGTTATAAATTTGTCACCTTGCTTACGATTTCAAGAAACAATAAAGTTTAGTTAAGCAACTGAAAGTAGTTTGTCAATTACATTCAACTTGTGTAAACCTGCAATATACTCTAGAAATATAATACATAGAGTGTATGATGAACTTTTATGGGGGTTGTTCTCGAAAACATTAAATACGAATCAATGAACAATGCAGAAGTAGTAGAAGTAGAAGTAGAAGTTGGAATAGAAGTAGAAGTAGAAGTAGAAGCAGAAGTAGAAGTAGAAGTAGAAGTAGAAGTAGAAGTAGAAGTAGAAGTAGAAGTAGAAGTAGAAGTAGAAGTAGAAGTAGAAGTAGAAGTAGAAGTAGAAGCAGAAGTAGAAGTAGAAGTAGAAGTAGAAGCAGAAGTGGAAGCAGAAGCAGAAGTGAAGTGAAGTAGAAGTAGAAGTAGAAGCAGAAGTAGGAAGTAGAAGCAGAAGTGAGCAGAAGTAGAAGTAGAAGTAGAAGCAGAAGTAGAAGTAGAAGTAGAAGTAGAAGTATAAGTATAAGTATAAGTATAAGTATAAGTATAAGTATAAGTATAAGTATAAGTATAAGTATAAGTATAAGTATAAGTATAAGTATAAGTATAAGTATAAGTATAAGTATAAGTATAAGTATAAGTATAAGTATAAGTAGAAGTAGAAGCAGAAGTAGAAGTAGAAGTAGAAGTAGAAGCAGAAGCAGAAGCAGAAGTGAGAAGGAGAAGTAGAAGCAGAAGTAGAAGCAGAAGTAGAAGCAGAAGTAGAAGTAGAAGTAGAAGTAGAAGTAGAAGCAGAAGTAGAAGTAGAAGTAGAAGTAGAAGTAGAAGTAGAAGTAGAAGTAGAAGTAGAAGTAGAAGTAGAAGTAGAAGTAGAAGTAGAAGTAGAAGTAGAAGTAGAAGTAGAAGTAGAAGTAGAAGTAGAAGTAGAAATAAAGTAGCTAAATTAATTTACCTTAACTTTTAGTTAAGTGAGAGCAATAGAATATAAATTGATAACGTATTTATGATTTGTTCCAGTAAACTTAAACGCTTATTTTGTACTAAAAGTTTATATCAAACTGCTGTTAGAATATATGCTTATTACACGTATTTTAGAACAAATTCTATTAACATATTTTCCATCAAATGAATTATATACAACGAATGCAGTTTATATGCAACAATTAGCGAAATTTCAATGGGTTGTTCCATTAAGTCTTAACTCCTATTTTATATATTTGAACTAATGAAACAAGCCCAGTTAAATCTCTTTTCTCCTAAGTTTTGATATGAAACCGCAAAAACAGTGAGAGTGAAAAATAATTGAAAATATATTATAATTAGCAAAATTTCTAGAAGATGTTCCAGGGCAAGTAAACGCTATGTTTTATGTTCAAGGAAATTTCATTTATAGGATTGAAACATCAAATCCTTACAGTTGCAAAAGGAATTGCAAATCTTTATTAAAACACTTAACTAGGTATGTTTAAGTGCCACTCAGCAGAGAAACATGTGTTTTATAGGGTATCTAAGCAAAGAAGAAGCAATTTCATAGCCTACTTAGCGTCGCACATTGCGAGTTATTCAAATTTGAATTAGTCAGCCCCGAGGTTCCGACTCATGGGTGTCAAGTCATGAGACTGAGACAGTGATGTAGATAGAGAGAGAGAGAGAGGGAAACAGAGACAGAGACTATGACTGGTAATCGGAGTCTTTGTCCGCCTCCGGATACGGGTCTAGCTTGGTATCCTGGGTCATGTTGTTGTTTTATGACTGTGTGTATGTGTTTGTGTGTGTATGTGTGTGTGTGTGTGTGTGTGTGTGGGTGAGTGTGTCTGTCTGTCTGCATAATTGTCTGTGCTTGGGCAGCAGCTGCTGTGCGATGATGCCTCCAAAAAAGTATGTGCAACACACAGGAGCATACGTCATATGCTATTGTACATGCTATATGCTATATATTACTACAGGCTACATTCTACATGCTGTAGCATGCTACATGTTGCGGTAAACACGCGGCGTTCCTTAATTAGATCATAGTTGCTGTTACGGCTGCCGCATAGCATTTTATTGCCAAGGCCTCGCAACTTTTGCTCACATGTCGCGCCACATTATGCTCGACTCGCTGTGGCAGTTGCACAGAGTTGCTGAGAGTTGAGAGGGGCAGTAGTTGGGGCAGTTGCCAGGAGATGTCTGTCAAAGTCATGGACCTGCCATAGACTTTATCGTACGCCAGTTGGCCCGTTATTGACTTACGCGCCGCACCGAGCGTCTTGTTCGTGCCACACCACACAGACGCACACACACACCATGTGTGTGCCACATCAAATTTCCAGCTCAATCAGTGGTTGAAACTTTGCTCCTTTTATGGTTCATGTGGCACAGCTGTGTGTATGTGTGTGTGTGTGTGTGTGTGTGTGTGTGTGCCATGTGTCTATGTCTGTGTGCGGTGGCAGGCATCTGGTTGCTTTTAGCCAGAGTTGCGGTATTTGCATTTTAATTGAATTGCACTAAATTATTTTGTTTACACGAGTAGTTTGATAGCAATTGGCTGCCATTTCAACTGGCAAGCCAGAAGCTTTGCGCCTGCCACGCCTGCCTCGCCTGCTTGCAACACAATCAACGCCACAAAAGCCGCAACGAGAACTTTCATCTGCAAAACGCCTGTTGAAAACTAAATGTGGCTAGCTCTAGCTAACTTTTTCGACTCGTCTGCATCTTTTTTCCATCTCTCTCTCTCTCTCTCTAGCTCTCTCTCTCTCTCTCTCTCTCTCGCTCCCTCTCTCTCTCTTCCCCATCTGCAAGAGCTACCAAGATTTAAAAGTTCCAGCTTTCAAAATTTGTTTAACCTTTAAGCTGGGATTTCTTGCTTAAACAACAACAAGTTAAGCAACCGCTGCATACCCTGTAATCAATAAATGCAAACCAAGTAGTAACAAATATACAAATAGAAAAAGAGCAGAGATCTACATATACATATGCTCAATGAAAACAGAGTAAATACTTTACAGGGTATCTTCTAGTCGAGTTTATTGTGGCAAATGATCATGCTCTTGCCTTTTTAACAATACAGAATCTATATTCTCAATTTAAACCCTTGAAATACAAAACTATAATTGCTTACAGGGTATTTTCAAGTCTAGTAGTCTTATAGCTTCTTGAAATAATAATCATTTTTTCTGATTAGTAATGCATGCAGTTCCTTGCAGCTATATGCACATTGAAAACAGATTACATGCAGAGTCAAAACTGCTTACAGGGTATCCGAAATTCGAGTAGTCGTATGTATTCTGTTAACTAAATTTGGAGAGCTCGAAATAATAACACAATCGGTTACACTTAAAGCTATATGCTCATTCAAAACAGAGGTTTAAATATAACTACTGGGTATCTGCTAGTCGAGCAGTCTTATATGGGTAGATAGAAGTCATGCTGTTGTCTGATTACCAATCCAAACAGTTGCTTAAGCCGACATGCAACACAAAAGTGCTCAACTGTACACATGCAACTTGCCAACTAATAGGGTATGCTAGACTATGGCGAATGCTTGGAACAGAAAATAGAGAAGTAGGAAAATAAACAAAGAGAGGGAGAGCACTAAAAGAAGGGCATGCAGATCAATAAGCTGATTGAGAACTGTTCAGCACAAGCAGTAGAGCAATTTAATTACAGGGTATCTGCAGCAAGTGCTTCTGTGGCTCACTTAAAATGACAATGCAGTTGCCGTTGCAATTGGAATTGCACATATCGATTGAACTATATGCGGCAAGATGAGAAGATTCTACTCGACTGTTGTCTGTGGTTGACCATCAAATTGTCAAGGGGCTGTCAGAAAGAGAGAAACAGAGAGTGAGAAACAGAGAGAGAGAGAGAGAGAGAGAGAGAGAGAGAGAGAGAGAGAGAGAGAGAGAGAGAGAGGAAAGCAACTGCAATCAATGTTAAGCATCCTTAAGACCATTGCAACATTTGCGGTTTCCGTGTCAACGGCTTTTGGTTGAATTTCCAATGGTATTAATAGGAATTACAATGGCCAGAAGTTGGTTAATTTGTCGTTAACACGGCTAATTAGCAATTAAATAACAATTGAGGACATCTGCTCTACACCACAACCAATTGCAAATGCAACTGTTACATAATACTTGCAGAGAAACTTGAAACAAATTCAATAATTATTGAACAGCTTTAGATTTTAGTTATTGCCATCCATGTTCACTTGAAATGATGAATATATTAAACAAAGTTATCACCATGAGAATGAAATGAAATTACGCTTAATTTAGGTTTAATTGTAGCTGTTGTTCTCCATGTTCACATGCAGCAACAAGTCTATGAAATAGTTCCCCAAGCAAACTACATGGATTTGTATTCATATCATGTAAACTTTGACAATAAAAACAAAGTTAAATTGCGCTTAATTGTCTGAGGTTTTTAGCTATTGTTCTCCATGTTCACTTGCATTCCCATGGTCACTTTAAATTAATGAAAACCCCAATTTTCATTCATGTAATAGTTAAGCTGGATTGTAAGTGGCATCTAATTAAATGCATTTTTTAGCTTTATCCTTTTGTGCTTAGTTTCTGACCCATAAAAAAAAAAAACGTTGAAAAATAGTTCTCCATGGTTACTTAAAGCGAACGAAAGCCGCAGGCCATAAGAACTGTTGCAAAAGTAAATTTTAGATGGTTATGACAAACTACTTTATTTCAAGTCCACCATGTTCACTTATGACAAAAAGAAATGAGAACTATCAATCTCCATGATCATTTTAAAGTATTGAAGGCAGCCTAAATGAAATGTGATGCAGTGATCTCGTTCAGCTTTTGTCCGCTGTGGTCACTTGAATTGTATAAGTGCATAAAGTAGTACTCCTTGGTCACTTTAAATTCATGTAAGCCGCATAAAGGGAACTTATGCAACAGTTGTAACAAGAAATGCAGTTGCAATTTCTAGCTGCTGTCCTCCATGGTCAGTTGCAGCAAGTTGCTATAAGAATATGTGGTAAAGTCATGCTGCTTTTACTATGCGTTGTCCTTCATGATTAGTTGAACCAAATATGTGACCTCCATGGTCACTTTACTGGAATAAAAACAGCAAATTGAATTGCAATTGAATAATTGAAATTAAATTCTTTTAGTTGTCCTCCAATGTCACTTTATGCCTCAACATTTTTATTTATTCCTGTTATTTTTGTGTATGATTACAGATGAATTCTGTGAGGAATATCCTCACAATTTGATGCCCACTCCCGGCTATTGGATAGAGTGCTCACGTCAGAAGATAACGCTGCCCACACCGCATACCATCTGGGATGAAAGCGATTCGGAGCATGAGGATATACGTGCTGGGAGTGCCAGCGATGCATATTTGGAGCGCGAGTGCAGCGATCTCTATGAGGATGATGAGGACTCGGAGGCAACACCGAGTCCACGTAAGAAAAACCACCATTGAGGAGCAATGGGATCAACAGGGTGCATTCGAGTTAATCTCCGTCGAACAGGAGACATATGAGAAGTATTTTTACGGCACCGAGCATTGGAATTACTTTACAAGTGATGAGGATCTGGGCCCAGTTATTCTATCCATCAAACAGGAGACTCTCAATGGGCGCGATCAGTTTCGCATTCTTGTGCGAGCTGGTTCCTATACAGTGCATGGACTGATACCAGCCTCCTGTGTATTTGCCGACAGGTAATATCCCATATAAAAGAGATCACATTTAATTACAATAGTTGTAAATATATATATATGATATTTTACAGATACAATCGCGAGGAGGTAGTTAGATCTTTAGGTAAAGAAGTTAATTTAAATCCACCATTAACATTAGGACAATTACCCGATACGCCAGAGGAATTACTTAAATTAGATCAGGTAAATATCAAGCGAAACGAATTCCAAATGATAATTTTAAAATTAAAATTAAATATTATTAAACCAAAATAAAATAACAGGGAAAATAAGAATAAAAATAAAGTATTATTAAATAATATATTTATTATTTATTTATTTATTTAATAATTTTAATAATCACTTAACAATTTTAAACCAAAAATAATATTAATGAATTTATTTAAAAAAATATATTAAATAATTTTATTACTTTTTATACCCTGTACAGGGATATATTAGCTTTGTTTTAAATTTATTTTTAAAATATTTCCTTATTAAAGTGAAATATTTTTTGTTTTTCCAATTTTAAAGTATTATGTGTTTTGTTATTATATAAAATATATTCTTTTCTTCTGTTCTTCTAAGAATACATTTAAATATATTGTTTTTATTTTTGGTAAATTTCAATTTAATTTTTAAATAATTCATCTTAACATCTTTAAATTTTTTTTTTAAATAATAAATTAAAGTGTCAGCTCGCTCTCTCTCTCTGCTATGTCGTTATAATTTATAAATGTAGTTTAACATTTTATTAACACTAAATTCAACATTTATGTATTATAATTCAAATAAAACTTGTTTCAATTAAATAAATAATTTCTCTCTTCTTTAAGGTTTTTATAAAATCCGAATTAAAAGTGGGCGTCATTTTCGTCAAAGAGGATCAATACACTGAAGAGCAAATTCTGGACAATAATGAAAATTCACCGCTCTTCGATGAGTTCCTCACGCTGCTCGGCGATCGTGTTCGACTGCGCGGCTTTGATAAGTACAAAGGTGGCCTTGATACGGTGCATGATCTGACAGGTAAATGCATATCTAACTAATTATAAAATCGTATTAAACTTCTCTTACAAATTATAAATTAGGTCTGTTCTCCGTTTATACGAATTGGCGCAATATTGAGATCATGTTTCATGTCTCGACACTGCTGCCATATGAGAAACATGATCCACAGAAATTGCAACGCAAGCGTCACATTGGCAATGACATTGTCTGTGTTGTGTTCTTGGAGGCGGACAACACCCGCTTCAGTCCCGCCTGCATTAAGAGCCATTTTCTGCACACCTTTATACTGGTAAGTCAATTGTTGTCAGAACTTTAAGAAGCCTTAATGCCGCATAGACTTTATCGAGCTACAGAAAAGTCTCAACTCAAAATAAGAAGTACGCTTGAAGTATGCTAAGATTACTTTAATAGCTTCATTTTTCATATGAGCAGCATGGAATAAAGTTTTATCAAAGAAGTTCGCTGTTAGTTTAGCTTCATTCAAATAAACTCTCTTGTAAAATAATTGTGCACTCGGATTAATCAAAGAAATTAAGAGCAAAGCGAGCTTTAAGCTCTTCAAAAACCCAATGTTTTTCAGTTTTAGTGAGAAGCACTTGTAATCCAATTTGCGATTAGTTAAGCTTTTCATCTCAAATCGAAGCATTTGGATTTTTAGCATTAGAAGATTAAAAAGTCAATCGAAAAGCATTCAAATTCGATATGAATAAGTTCGACTTAAGTTAACATTTAAGCCTCAATAGCTTAAGCAAGACTAGCTAATCAAGTCTTTAGTATTCAGTGCAATTAAATTCAGCTGCTTTCGTTAGTTTCCCCTTTAAACTATAATAAATAATAAAGGTCCTTTTAACTGATATAACTATTTCGCAATTTAGGTGCGTGTCTCGGCGCGTATTAAACACAAACCCACACGCTATGAGGTGTCTGTGGTGACACGCGATGAGGTTGGCGCCTACAAACCCTATCTCTGGGAACAGTCGGTCTTTGAGAAGGGTCCCATGTTTCGGTAAGTAACAAAATTGTTAACAATTTGAAAGTGAATCATTCTGTATACCCTTGCATTGGGTATTTTAGATGTTATATAGTTATATCTACTATACTACTAACATTGATTCCTGATCAGAGCAAGCCATGTCTGTCTGTCGCTCAGTTTAAAAGTTATGTTAATGAAACTTTGAACAATTCAGCAGCTCTGACAGAACTGGCCAGGTTGGCTTACTATATCAAATTCAATACTATAACCAACTCAAGAGTTGCTTTTAGTTTAAAAAACTTGGCTTTTTCTTTAGCTATATCAATCAAATTAACAGATGGTGTAGTTGATATTATAGAAAACATATGTTTTACAGCTGGTAACTATATCATAAAGCTCTGCCATAGGAAGAATCGGTTCTTATTTGAAAGACTTTGTTTACTCTTCAGATATCTCAACCAAACTTACAGCTTGAGTTTTCGATGTTATCTTATACATCCTGAAGAAATTTGATTTAAATCCGTTAACTATATCATATAGCTGCCACAGGAACAATCAGTCAACCTTAAATACAGGGTTCAGCAAGTCTATCACAACTTTGTTTTTTTTTTCCTGGTTTAATTGAATTACTAATAGAGTTCAATTATTCAACCAATCTGACAGCTTGAGCGCTTGAGATCAATTGAAAATTGTATTTATCGTAGCAAACATATTTAGGGCAATCGTTTGCAAGGGTATTAAATCATCGGCTTGCCGATGTGAAGTCTCCTTTTTTGTGAATTCCATTTGTAAAATTCGCACAATGTTTTTTTTTTTAGTGAATGGCTGTTAACGAAGATTGTGAATGGAGAGCGTGCCTCGTATTCGGCACCGAAATTCGCACGAATGCAGGAAAGGACGCGATCCCAAATGCTGGAGGATCTGGTGATGAATTTGTCGAATCACGCGGAGACTGGACAGATACCGAAACCATATAGACGCGGCTCTTGGCGACCCATTGGTGAGGATGAATATTACAAAATGTTGCATGCCAGAGTCTTAGACAACAACGAACAACAGCAACAACTGCAACTGCAACAACAACATTACAACAATTGCTGCTATTGCAATTGCAATGTCAATGCCAAATCAAATGACAGTCAAGAGCAGCAACAGCAGCTGCTTGTGGCACTGGGCACAACAACAACAATCACACACACTACACACACAAAACAAAGCAACAAAAATCACAACAACAGCGACTGCAACAGCAACAACCAGATAGCTGAGCAACGTCAACAACAACAACAACAACAACAAACACAACAACAACAACAACAACAGCAACAATCATCAATGCTTGCCACACAGTCAACGTCGTTGTTTGGCCACGATTTGTGCTGTGCCTCTGTGATGCATCTCTGTCTGAGACATAGTATGTGTACACAAAACCCGCGCACACACACACACACACACACACACACACACACACACCCTATCACGCACACACACACGCACGCACGCAAACACCCCTTAACCACAGACCCACAGATTGTTATTTAAATGTTTATACCCTGCGCTCATTGAAGGTGGGGAATGTTAAGGGTATTATAGCTCTGTGGAGGTATATGTAACATACAGAAGAGGATCAGCATCAATAGTCAATATAGACTCCCGTTCCCTCCCAGAACGTCACAACTCATTACGCGTACAGTATTAAAGTTATAGTTATCGTAATATGTACATTAGATCATGTTGTCTGCTCTCACTGAACACATCAAGCCAAACGGATAAAAGCCACAAGAGTTATTCACATATGCAAACTGTAAAGAGCGAGTGGAAGAAGAAGCAGCACTGAGGCACTCAAGTGTAAGGGCCGCAAGTTATGTGTATAAATCCAAAATACAATATATATTAAAATTACTGTCTATGTATGTAAATATGTCTTAGGGCGCAGGGTATCGAAAAGTCGAGCAGACTCGGCTAGAGTGCACTTGATAGAGGGAATAGCAGCATTTCATTGCGTTGACTTCGACTCTGCATGATTAATCGGTTTTGCCAAGTTTTGTGGTTGCTGTTGTTGTTGTCGTTGTCGTTGTCGTTGTCGTTGCTGTTGCGCTATTTGTTGTTGCCATTGTTGTTGCAACACTTCCGCCATGCCTTGCTACACCCACACACACACGCACACACATACACACGCGTGCGCGCGTAAACATACACACATCGTGGAAGACAAGGGGAGGAAGAGCTTACACTTCCGTTTCCGCCATTAACACATCCGCCTGTGTTTGCACTCAACGGAATCATGCAAACTGCGCACGCCGCCCCCTCCCCACCCACGGCTCGCCATACATTGGCAACATGCTGTGACAAATCCTATAGCACAATCTGTTTGTTGCCAAGCCTCCTACATCGCCCCCACCATCCGTAGTTGCCACCATACTGGCCAAGCTTTTGTTCGTATCTTAAGTTGTCCAGCAAGAAATATTGTACATTTTATCTGCTGTGGTCAATCTCTTGCGTCTTAACACTCGCGCGCACACATCTATACACACACATCCACACACCCACACACCTACACACCCACACCCGCACAACATTTGTGTATGTGTTGTTGCTTTTGTTGTGATTTGTTTAGATTTCTTGTTATTTATTTGTTGCATTAAACAAAACAAATCTAATTTGATTTATTCATGCACAACAACCACACACACACACACACACACACACACACACACACACACACACACATCATCCACATTACGTAGGCGTTTGCCAATAGCCTCCTTTGGATCCTTGTGCATATATCGAACTCTAGTTATGCATATTAAAATCATGCAAATTATGAATTGATAGCATTTCTATATCTCGACTCGCTGTCTCTTCTTCTCGTCACTGGGGAATCGTCTTTCACTCTTTGCATTTTGTGTACCCATCTCAGCTCTGTATCATTCAACCAACTCAATTAAGTTGACCAATAAGCAAATCGATCACACACAACTCACAACAAAAGTTGACCATAAAATGTAGAGACATGTTTCCCATGTGAATCTATCAACTTGACTTAAGCTGATTCAAATACTTGGGAAAATTATTCAAATGGCAAAATACTAAGAAAGCCCAGATTTGTTAAGCTGTAAAGCTGTAAAGCTGTTGAAAGTACAATACTCTATAATATGATTTCATAATGCTGATATTTATATAGTAGTATCAACTTTAAGGTTGTAAGTTATCAATTGAAATAATAGCATA
The DNA here is from genome assembly GCA_018901825.1 of Drosophila funebris. Lineage (NCBI taxonomy): Eukaryota > Metazoa > Arthropoda > Insecta > Diptera > Drosophilidae > Drosophila > Drosophila funebris. Next base: position 10,242,874 of record JAEIFK010000454.1, on the reverse strand, counting down.
GAACTTGATTTAAATATCATAACTGCGGGATGACATAGTTTTGAACAGTTAGAAACATTCGTTATATCTGTCATATTAATAAGTATTGTAAATACATATCGGACCAGCATAATTTCAAGATTAGTTAAGAAAGACATGAACAAATCAGTATTCAAATAATTGCTGCTGCTCTAAGAACTAATAAAGCATTACAAAAATGAAATATAATGAATTTATAATGTTCTATGGATAAACCCATTTGAAATACCTTTAAAGCAGCTTGAGAACTTTTCATATGTGTATTGCTACAATATATTGTATATATATCTACATATATTCATATACAGCTGCCACAACTCTGGCATTCTGACATCTTAACCATCTAAATGGCCAAACAAAATGAATAAGAAACGAAATGCCAAACAAATCATGCACTGAGCTCTGTTTGTGGCAGCTTAAGAGCCCAGAAAATGCATATGTATGCATAATTATAAAGTCATAGGGTAGATTTCGAGGCAATGAATGAAACCACAATGCATATTTACATTTCAGAACCGAAAAGAAATGTATCTGAGGCAAATGGCAGCTGCGTTTAAGTGTTTTGGCCATGGCCCATAGATTTTGACCCAAGCTATTGATTACACTAGCAATTTTACTGTTTTTGCTTCTATTTGTATTTGTATTTGTATTTGATGGTAATAACCAGCATTCACCTGCAAAAATTGCCGCGCCCATACACACACACACACACACACACACACACACACACACACACACACACACACACACACACATCAAATGCCCCACTCATGGCGAAAAATTCAATAAAAGTGCAGATATCGGGGGGAAAAGGGAAAGGGGAAAAACGTGGAAATGGGGTTGGTCTATTGCATGCAAACAAAAGAAATGAATTGAAACGAAACGAAACGAAACGAATCGAATGAAATTGAACTGAAAACAAGGCAAGAGAAGGGTATATAGTGTGGGGGAGGGGAGGGAGGGGCATAGAGGTGAAAGGGCACCTGCAGAAGAAGCTGGTAACGTGAGCCGTTGTCAAGTGCATGACACGATTTCCATATGGCAGCTGCGGCCTCTTCTCCAAAAAGAGAGAGCAAAAAAAATACTGAATGCGTTGTTCAGAAATATTTTTATATCTGTAAGATACACGCAATGCTGTTGCGCCAAGGGTTCTTTCTATGATTGATGACACACACACACACACACACACACACACAGGCAGACAGACAAGAGTTCAATGTTATGTGAGCTGCTTACCAATTGGTTGCTTAGTTTTCTTTTTTGCTGGGCGGCCAACTTAAATGGCAAAAGGGTTTTTTAATTCTTTTTCCTGAATGCTCTATGCTTAACAACATCTTCGCTTGTGAGCCCTCTTTCTTATTTGGGACACACATAACTATGTTAACAACATATTTCACGCATTCTGAAAGCAATTTTAAGCAATTTTAAATGTTGCAAAGCCTTCACAGTCATTTAGAAATCAGTTTTCAATTTTATACTGAACTGAAATATTTGCAACTGTTCACTCAAATTTTGAGTCCAATTTTTTAGCAATACTTAGCTCTAAGTTAATTAAAATTTAATTTATTTTATTTAATTTTATAACAAATTTTAAACTTTGTTTTAAACTGCCTCAAGTGAACATTCTTTAGTAATTAATAATTTTTAATTCAAGAGCTTTATCTATATATATTATTAATATATTTACATAATACTCTTTGTTTTTAGCTTTAAAAAGCCTTTGCAATTTATTTTGTTGATATTTTTGAAACCTTTTCTTGAGTCTTTGATAAAGCAACTTCAAGCGAAACTTAAAAACAAACAAATTAAACAAATAACTACACATCACTTGAGCAATAAAATTGCAATCATTGCTTTGGAATTTTAAATATTTTCTTATAGTATAAATCTGCTTTCAAGACTAGAGAATCATTTGGTTTGAACACTCTAACAAAACTTATAATTAAAACAATGTCAATAGAAGCTTTATGTTGGGAACTGAACAAAAACTCTTTCATCATATTCCAAAAGATATAGCGCTAAAAACCATTCCCTAACTTATACATTAAATGTTCTTATATGGTTAACAATATTGGATATTGGAATGAACATTCCATTCACTGTATGCTTTGTCAATTATCTTTCAGGGCACACATGTCATTCTCTTTCAGATATATACACATATATATATATATATATATATATATATACAAAGTTTTATATGGAATGCATGAACTTTGAACTAATCATTAATATGACAGCTCACAAATTGAACTATTATATAATATGAAATTAGTAATGAAATATGGTTAATACCCTTCACATATGTTCTATATAGGCCACATGCGACCATCGTCACCGTTGCTTGATTCGGTGAGGGATCAATTCGAGGATTATGATCAGCTGGCCAAAGACTTTACGCGTGTATTTTTAAACGAAGAACCATCGTGCCTGACAAATGCCCATCTATTCGATGTGGTTTTTCTGGTGGGTCAGTCCAAGCAAAAGGCGCGCCTCATTGGCGTACGTGCGATATTGGGTGTGCGAAGTCGTGTCTTTCAAGTGAGTAGCTCAGCTTGTACATAAATGTAATGCCAATATATCATCATCATATCATATAATATTTCTCATTTAGGAAATGCTCTATGGCATACAGACGGGCTTTGGCTCACCGCAGATACCAGTGGCTGAGATCTTTGCACGTCCAGCACCGTCGTTGGTTTCGCCACAGAATCAAAAGCCCAAAAGTAACAATTATTTAACCGTACCGGATTCAGATTCAATTCGACCCAAAAGTGTACCATCATCGCCGATGGTGAAGCGTGCATTTTCCAGATTGGGAACGATAACAGCTGGCTGGGGACGTTCGATAAGGAATAAGAATACGAATCAATTGAATCCGGATGATAAAAAGAAATGGATATCATCGACAGATTGTTCGAGTAAGAGTTTTCACTTAATGCAATGCAACAATATCGATGCGTGTTCTTGTTCTTTTTCTCTCCGTTTTGTTCTCTCTTCTATTATGTACTTGATTTTCCTCAACAAATATATATACACACACACACACACACACACACACACACACTCTTACATACACACATCTACTATTACTACTACGTCTTCGCTCCTACGTTCTACGTTCTTGGTACTTCGTACTACAATCCTACGTACTTCGTAACTCCGTAACTGCCTGTTTTTTATTCTCCTATAAATACTACTACTGCCTACTGCCTACCGCCTGTTTGAATTCTTGGCTAACCAACTAAACTAAACTACCAAACAAAAAAACAAAAAAAAAAAAACAAATACATGTTAATTAATTATGTATGAACTTATCGTACAAAATCGCACGACGCACGCACACGAATCTCCATTAACGTCTTAACTATCTGTTACCTCAATTATGATATATAAAATGATTTGTAATTTGTACATCGGTATCGTTATCGTTATCGTTATCGTTATACTCCTTGCCCTTGCCCATGTTGTGTTGTCTTCATCTCCACTTCCATTTCTATTTCCAACAACGACAACAACTACCTGTCCTCGCCTCCCATTAATATACTCTTCCTTGGCATCCTTTCTGATCTCGTTATCATTTATCATCATCTATACAATTGGCATTTGTCGCCTCAAATATCTTGGACGTGTCTTCCTATTGGTTAACTCTCAACTCGCCATCCATAAATGACTGGGAAAAACTTTCTATAATCAATTTTCATTTGAACACTTTCGTATTGCATTTACGTTCACTATTTGGCTAAATGTTTTCCAACCAAAAATTCTCGAAATTCACCTTACCTATAACTCACTTAAACTAACTATATCCTTTATATATATTATATCCTTTATATATATATATATCATGTTAATTTCGTTCTTGTTCAAAATAAACTTTTTTTATCATATTAAATTAAATATTCTGCACTTAATTGCTTTTATCGCACATGTTAATTACATGAAAACTCACCATGCACAAAATACACCACACATAAACTCAACACTTAACACATACATTCATATTCACCACACAACAATGTACTTGCCAAGTACATATTTGCCACATACATTCTCAACACATGCATATTCACAACTCTTCAAAATTCTATTAATTTCACAAATTGGCTATCGATAACAATTAACATAATTCACCACACTGCACCTATTGTCGTCTCACTCTCTCTCTATATATATATATATAAATAACTTTGTTTTGTTAATCCACATTTAATCAAATATTATTAATCAAAAAACCAAAACGAAATTCATCATATAATAATGAAAACAATTGAAATTTCTTCATTTCTCATCTCACGCGCCTGTCTGAACGCCCCACCACCACCCGTCTCTCTCTTTCACTCTCTCACTCGCTCTCTCTTTCTCTCTCTCCCACTCACCTTCACCAAATCAATTATTGCTATTCATTTTGCAATGATTTTCCTTAAACGACCGTGTGACTGACCCCAATAATAAATATAATTTGCGTTTTATTGCAATTTGTTTTCCATTTTATTTGATTTTCATTTCGTTTCGATTAATTCGCGTCCGCAAATTTACAAACCAAACCAAAAACCATCAACCAAAATAACCGTTTGAAACCGATAAATAAACCAAATACCAAAATACCAAAAATACCAAAAATACCAATCAACAAAAAAAAATTATATATAAATCAAAAAAACCTTCAAACCTGGCAGACAGAGATAGTAAAGACAAGGATAAAGACAAGCCGGGCAACAATCAGTTGGCCGTGCCACGCCTCTCCGTCTGCGCCGATGCCCAAAAGGTGGACCGTGCCAAGTTGGCCCAAACGGAGTTCAACATCATTGAGTTCGATCCGGATACGTTTCGTGTGCTTCTGGACTATCTGCACACAGGGACTTGTCCATTGACCTGTGTCTCTATACCAGGTAAGCTCTAAATAATTATCTAAATGAATATGAAGCGGGGGAACAAATGGAAACGGCACACATCTCACAATTCGATGGGAAACAAACTGTAACGGATTGAAATACTAATTAAAAAGGGTTGGTATGAATTGATAAGATAACGATAGGAACAGGAATAATTAGCAATGAAACGTTTAGAATAGAAACAAAAGGAACAATTGGAATTGAAACATAAGATACAGAAAAAGGAACACTTGAAATAGAAAAACTGTTAATAAATCGCTAGACCAACGGGAAGCTAAATATAATACAATGAGAAACACTAAAAATAGAAGCAAATAGGAACAATTGGAATTGAAACATTAGATATAAAAGTAGGAATATTTTAAGTAGAAAAATTGTTAATAAATTTGAAACACCAAAGAGATGTCATGTATATATAACACGAAAAATAGAAGCAAATAGGAACAATTGGAACTGAAACAATAATGATTAAAGCGAATGGGAACGATGGGGAGAGGCACAATAACAACAGGAGTTAATGGAAATATAAATAATAGGAAAGCAAGAAATTAATGAAAGCGAATTGAGAAATGAAATCTCTCCATATCTCACTGTCTCTCTCTCTCTCTCTTGCTCTCTCCGTTGTGACAGGTCTCCTCTGCGCAGCGGAACACTATGATCTCCCTGAACTGTTGCAAGCATGCTTCCATCACTGCAAGCAATTTCTGCGCATCGAGGTCGTCTGCCCGATGCTGATTTCGCTGGAGAATTACTACTGGCGCTACACATCCGCCTCTGAGCTGGTCAACATGATACTATCGTTCGTGGAGAGCAAAGCGCACTCGCTATTCAAATGCCCCGAATTTCTAAATCTATCCGAATCGATGGTGCAGATGATAATGTGCCGTGAGCTGCAGACGCCAGAGATACGTAAATTTGAGGCGATGCTGGCGTGGGCACAGCACAAAGTTGGCAAACTTAAGAATCATCCCAATAAGGATACACAATTTGAATTTGAATGCATTATGGAGCGTCTCACAAGGGATTTGAATTTGTGTCGGATATCGCCAAGTGAGCTGCTCACCGTTGTGCTGCCCTCAAAATCGATGAAGAACGAACGGATCATGGAGACGCTCATGGTGCAGGTGAATCTCGGCACCTATCGGATGCCCGAGCTGGATGCGTATCGTCAGCAGTTGCGACAGCAGGAGTCCGCCGAGGCCACCGTGCAAGTCCATCGGGGTGGATGAGACAGTAAGAATGTGAGTTTCGATTTGGATCAACAGCCGGCGCAATTAGCGCTTGCATTAAATAATGTCGCAATCACCGCGGACACAGCACATACACCGGACAACAATAACACCACCAACACGATCACAACACCAACCGCCGCTGCCGTTGGTGGTAGCAATGTTGGCGTCATTGGCGGCATTGGCATTGGCATTGGCAGCGGCATTCAACTCGATGCACGCGCCTATGCGATGGCCTCCGTTGCCGTTGCTCTTGAGCATCAGCAGCAGCTGCAACAGCAACAACAACAACAACAGCAAGAACAGCAACAACAACAGCAGCAGCAGCAGCAGCAGCAGCAGCAACAGCAACCACCTCGCGATGCAACCGACGAAGAAGTGGAGCTTTATGCCACCTTTGATATGGCGCCCAGCACAAGTCGTGTGGCCGCCCAAATGCAGGCAGCTAAAGAGGCAAGACGCAAGCGTTGGGCCGCCGATGGCGCCAGCGGCAGCAGCGATGGCGGCTGTGCCAGTGGCAGCAGCGGCAGCGGACGGCGTTACTAAAAACAACAGCTACAACAACAACAACAAACAGCAACCACAACCACAACAAAAACAATACAAACCACAAAAATGACAGAAGCAGAAAAAACTACTATAACCAGACTTGTGCTCGGCCTAACCGAACTTGCAAATACCCTTGCAGCTAATTATAAATTTATATAAATTTCCATACCTATCAGAGGATAACTCTATTATGCCCTGCCAATTGTACAAATCTTTGTTAGCAATTTATATAGCCAAGAAAGCTGTTGTTCTGCAAGGAAATAGAGCTTCAACTGATTTGAAGGTCTAAGATTCTTAAAGATGAAAGTAAGTTACTTAATAACATCGATAAATAAACAACACTAAATGTTGCATATTCCATTCTTTTTAAAACTCATTCAATGAGTTAAACCTAATCTAAAAAAAAGGTTTCCTCCATGATTTCTTTTAAGTAACATCTGCAAAAGAATACTTCCATATTGAATTCAAAGAAGTTCTCCTTCGCATAGAAAATATCAAGAAACAATTGTTTCCAATTAATAAAAATTCTAAGTATAGCTGCATCAAGTTTTCCCATTATAAACGTGGGCACTTCAAATAGTTCAACTTTAACTGCAAGGGTATACAAAAAAAAAAAAAAAAAAAAAAAAAAAAAAACAAACAAAAAAATTAATAAAAAAAAAACCTCAAGGAGACCTGTGTGTATGTGCATGTGCATGTGTGTGTGCGTCTAACCCACCGCTCAAAAGCGTCCCAAAGCAAACAAAAGAAAGAAAGCAAAGAAGAAAGCTGAAAGAGAGTATAAGTAAACTATCCAAATCGAAGCTGACATTATTAACTCTTACATTCACCCTGCAAAGACAAAGAAAAAACAAAAGAAAAAAGAAAAAAAAAAAAAAAAAAAAAAAAAGCAACTATTGAGAGAGAGATGAAAAACAAAAAGCGATAAGCATTTTCTACAAGTATTAACCTATGTTTAAACCGTATATACAAACTATATATATATACACAAAAATAAATTTATATTCTCTAGTTTGAGAAATTGGCAAAAAAAAATATATATATATATATAAAAAAAAAAAAAATTAAACAAAATTGGCATTTACATGTAATGTAAACAATGCTGTGGCATTTGGTTTTTTGATATCCCCAGAAACAAAAGAAAAAAAAAAAGAAGAAAATTAAAGAAAACAAGGCCCCCAGACGAATGCTGCAACTGCAGGCAAATCCTAACCAAGAAAAAAAAAAAAAAAAAAAAAAGCTTACTGATGTAAAACAAAGACTTAAGACAAAATGATAAACAAATTTTTTTTAATCAATGTTATTGAACAATGTAAGCTCTACTAAGTTTTTGGCAAATTCTAGACACAAAATACCTAACCTACAAAAAATAAATACAAAAAAAACCCCCAACTAAATATTTATGTATATAGTATTATATATGTATTTAAATGTTTATTGCAAAACTTAAACTGATTGAATGGCTGCGTGTGAGATTCCCAATTTTTTTTTTTTTTTTTTTTTTCAAAACCGAAAAGAAACAAGTATTGAAAATGCTGCACACACACATGCATATATATGAAAGTATATGTGTGTATGTATGTATGTGTGTGTCGGGATATATACAATTAGTCATAAAACTATATACATTATACATTAACTCTAATTATACACAAGAAGAACAAAACCTAAGCTATAATATCGTTAAACTTATTCAACAAGATAAGAAAATACCGTAAAACATACCACAACAATAACTAAATACATACAAAAAAAAAAAAAAACAAAACAAATACAAATACAAATACGTATGCGTGTTAAGTGATCCAATCGTCTAACCAGAATATACAAATGCATATATATACTATATGGAACAGACACATATATAACCCCAAAAAAAAAAAAAAAAAAAAAAAAAAAACAAACCAGCTGAGAGTAAAACCCGAATTATCGCTTAGCCAATGACTATTGATTGTTTATCGATCGCTATTGCTATTTATTCTTCCTACTCCTACTCCTACTCCTCCTACGTATACATATTTTATATATGCATATTTTCACGGAATACCCCTAATAATAAAAAACTATAAAGCAAAAAAAAAAAAAAAAAAAAAAAAAAACAATCAAAAAATAATATGCCATACAGAAATTAATAGAGAGTAAGATGAGTACAGTTTCTGTTCTAATTGCTCGAAAGAAAAACCTAACGTTCTATCGATAACTACAAGAAAAACTTAAAAAGAAAATAAGTTTAAAAAAAAAACTAGAAAAACAAAGAAAAACAAACGTAACGGCAGCATTTTCGAAAGGGTTTCACTTAACGGTTCAAAATTAATAAAACTAAACAAAACGATTAAGTTAAAAAATAAATAAATAACTACAAATGTTTATACATATTATTATACATACATACATACATACATACATACATACATACATACATACATACATACCAGCACAGCGCTGGGCATTTGCTTACAAACACTTAACCATAATGGCAAAATATACAGTAAACAAAATAAAAGTTCAATTGCTTTCAATGTGCAAATGTTAAATAAATTAAATTTAATCAAGCAACAAAAACAGAAAACAAATTAACAAGTTACAATTGATGCGATTTCTTCGAGTCAACAGAGCAGCTGAATTTGATATAGAACTACAATTTTAGAACAGGTGAAATAGTCCCTTTGCAGATCATTTATATATATATACGCTCACCATTCGATTACTAAATCGAGTGAGAAAACAAAACAAATACTATACACATATATACATATATATATTCATTTTTTTATATATTTTTTTTTTTTTTTTTTGCATTATAGCAACTATAAGACATGATATTCCGATCCGTTCGGTATTCACTTATGTAACACAAGTTGCAACAACATATGTAGCTCATCTTAAAGGCTAGTTCTATATATACAGTGCTGATAAAAAGTACATGTACACTTAAGTACTTACTTCGTATTACCCATAATTATAGAAAACAAACAAAAATCGAAATAGCATTTTTGATTTTGCCGTAATGAAATTGTTTTAATTTGTCTTGTTTTTCTGTGACGAATGAAAGCAACTGAAATGTAAAATAGAACATAAAACAAAAAAACTAGGTATTTGTCGAATAAAGCAAATGAAAATAGCAGCAGAGCAATGAACAGATATTCTTTAACATGTTTTTGTTCAAATTGAATCTTCAATTCGTTTGAACATGTACACATTTATACATATATATATATGTATAAATATATATACATATATATATATATATATATATATAATAAATGGCTAAATAATTGATATAGTTAATAGAATAGTTAAGGATACATATGCAAACCTTTTTAAGGGATTGGGAGAAATAGTAACTGACAGCATTCATATTAAATTCCAGTATCTAAAGCTAATGCTGGTATACATACATACATACATACATACAGCAATAACAATATTTTGCATAATTGCAACAAAGTGTTTCTAAGTGTTTGTGCCGTGCTGTGTTAATAACCAAAATAAACAATTTAAATTCAATATAAGAAAGAAATACAAATCAAATAAACTCTTGAAATCGTAAATCAGAATTTCGGAAGTTGCCGATCTTTTCGTATATTCCATCCCTCTCTAACATAGAGAACATATGCGATAGAGGGGAATTGGAAATGTAGCACACGAATTTTTGATTGAGATAAGAACGAAAAGAAACTCAGTGTTATATGCCGTGACTCCTATTGAGCTCATCTACTCGTATACCGTTAACGATACAGATACCGATACCGATACCGATACCATTAACCAATAATACAGCTACCTATAACAATAACGATAACCATAGCAAAAGCGATAAAGAACCGAATGCATGTTTATCTTTAGCTAAGTGAATGTTGTAATTGAAAGAGAACCCAACTAACTCAATAATACATACATACTACATACATACGAAACATAAATACACTAGCAGACACACACATCAAACTATATGTAAAGGAGTATATTCGTTATAAATTCGATATATTCGATACAAGAACTAAATGCCGCCGATATGTCTGTCAACTGAATGTGGCCTCAGGCTGGGGACAAGGCAGGATGTCAAGCCCTACTACGTACATAATGTATGTATGTATATGTCCCTGGCCATCGAAATTAGATTATGGCTATGTGTAATACTAATACTAAGAAGTATTCGTATAATAACTAAATACTATATATATATATATATATATATACATACATACGTATATGTGTATGTGTAATGAATCTATACAATAAGCAGCATCTAATTGATCTATGTATGTATATCTATATGTGTATGTGTGTGCGCGTATGTTATAAATATATATATAAATATATATATATATATATATATATATATATATATATATATATACTTATATACATGTATACAAAAAAACTTATATATATATATATATATATATATATATATATATATTATAAACGCAGTCGTTCCATCTTACTTACCACATTTCATATAGCATATCCATTGGATCCACTCTCTACATACACACATAAATATATACTTGTCAATCTTTACAATATCTTCGATCCATTATGAAATTTCCAATATACTTCTGTTGGTTTGTATATAATTTGTTTCACTAATTTGTCAGTATTTTGTTAGGCCAAACATTGTGCTATATGGAATGGTGGGAATTGCAAAAATAAAAAATGTATAAGATTTACGGAAGATAATGCGATATATTGAAAATAAAACTGAATTTGAAACAAACAAAATTTGTTGTATTTCATTATGGCAAATGGAAATATTTGAATGGGATGCTTTTTTTTTCTATATGAACGCTTGGAATTTAAATAACAATTGAATCGAAGAAGCCTTCACACTTTGTTGGGCTGCATGTGGAACGATTGGAAATGTGTTGGCATTCACGTGGAACTATGGAGGGAAAAGACAGTTGACACTAAAAAAAGTAACAGAAACAGTTCAAGTTAAACTTCTAAGACGAATATAAGTGAAAATCAAGAGAATTCTTGTTAAACTTTACAGTAAGAAAACTGAACCAATTGGAATTGAAACAGATGCAGCAGAGTATTGAAGCGAATGCTGAGGTACACAGTGTATACATTTTATATAGTAGGTGTTTCTCCAATTTAACACACACATACATTTGTTGCTGTTGTTCGACAGCCAACAATTTCTAATCAATTAATAGAAAGATAGATTAGAGAGAATTTCATATAAAATAAAAATATTGCTGTAGACTTGCAATTTGTGATCTTTTCTTGAACTTCTTCTTAACGCTTAAAACTGCAACAATTTGTTGTTATAGTTATGTTTTGAATTATAAGTTAAAGCTTTCTTTCGGTTTTTCGTTTTTTTTTTTTTTCTTTTTCTTTATTGAGGGTTTTATAATCGATTTTCATTTTATAGAATTGAATTTGTTGAATTATGGTATTATAATTATTATTGGTATTCATAAGAGTTTACATTCATTTGTTGATTTAATTTTGTTTAATGCTCCTGATGTACTTCGCTCTTGTTTATTTTTATTTTTTTGTGTTTCTTTATATAATTTGTTTATATAATTTTTACAATGTATATATATATATATATATATTTATACCTATAGAGGTATTAAATACGCATGTATATGTGTATTTATATGACATACATATGCAAATGTATATGGTAATATAACTAAAAATTAGACGTACAGTATAAACTGATGAGCATGTATGTAGACATACACATACATACATGTACATGCTTACATACCTACATACATACATACATACATATATACTTCGTACGCTCCACTCAAACTCCAAGCTTAAACTTTAACACATAAATCAGTCGAAAATACATCATCATTTATTTAAATTTGTTATTTCCTTGTGTTTTCAATAAATTAACATTTAAATTAAATTGGTTTTCCTTCTCATTTCTCATCTTTTTTTTTTTTAACAAAACACAAATTTAAAAAACAATACAAAATACAAATGAAATTGTCAAATTACAAAACAGCAAATGCAACGCTCCCTCCTCTTTCCTATATTGCAATCTACATTTAAATTTCTTATTTATTTTGTTAAATTTATATACAATTTGAGGTTAGGTTCGCTAACATAACCTACAATTATAAAAAAAAAAATTAGAAATTTGATTTTTTGGGGCTATTATTTAAATATTTAACTCACGCACAGGAACAAAACATTGAGGTCGCTAGCTGCATCCACATACAAACTCTATCTCTCTCTCTCTCTCTTTCACACGCACACATACACACACACACATACAATATTGTAGTTTAGAGTTCTCATTTCGATTCTCCATATAGGTATTCCATATGGTAAGGTAAGTATTCTGTAAGGAACTTGCTCAAAACAGTTTAATTCTAACAACAGAGGCAAAATCAAGAAACAAATATTTAAATACATAGAACAGTTATATTCGGCTAGCCGAATATTCAATACCCTTGCAGTTGGTTCCACTATGGCAGCTAAATGTCTATATATGTAGTAAGTGAAGTTGGTAGCTTGACTTTTAAAACAGCAACAATGATTAACAACTACAGCTTTTCATCTATGACATTTTGATTCCAGCTGGCAGATGGAATGGGAATAATATTAGACGGGAAACCTGAGATTGTGGATGGCAATGGAAAATGAAGCTGAATCTTCCTTGACAACTATAAAAACATTTAAGTTTATCAGCTTTACTTCAAGTCAAGAAAGAAGATAGGGAGAGGAATATTTTTATGATTATTCAGATAAGATTATTGGCAGAACAAGAGTGCGGTGGCGCTTTCCACTTTAGAAACCTATTCTTATCACGTATCATTGGTCTCTGCCCGAGAATTTGTTAGATCAAGATGTATGCCTACAAGATATGCCTATTCCAGAATGCTTTACTTCCTATTGCCATTCTATTCGATGGCAAGACAATTACTGACAAGTGCAATATCCATTGAGGTATCCAGCTCAAGCTGTCTCATCATTTGCCACAAGATTCACACAGAAAGCAATAACTACATTCGGGCATCACCTCAAATTTGACTTTTACCACAACATTTAGTGTTAAAGATACCTAGGATCTAGCGTCTATATAAAAATGTTTCAACTGTTAAAATTTCTAAAACAGCATATGAATATTTTATGAAAAGAATTAAGCATATAGATTGATATAGGATTGATTAAAGTTCGCATTTGCCGCTGGATTCAGTTAGTTTGTTCTCTTTGCGTTCATTTATAATTTTATTGAACTTGTGGCTCTGTAGTTGCTGTCCATCTAATGCTGTTATGCTAAGCAAGCGAGTTGTGCTGTTTTAATATAATCACAAGGCATATCTGAAGAGTAAGATACGCGTCAATATCTTCTAAAAACTGATTTCTATCACAATCTGTATCAAAAATACAAGGGAAAATTTGTTATTAACGTATTTCCAATTGTTACTATGGCTGGCTATATGATTTATGTATATATATTGAAACGATTTGATGCTATGTGGCAGCTATATGTTTTATGTTGTTCTGTGTCAATCAGATTCAATTGGGGCATTGAACTAAAACAGACGGACAGCGATTGATTTGGGGATTGCAAAGGGCATGCAATACACAAAGAGAAGGGAAGAACAAGGTTTGTATTGATGAAAAGGCGTTTACAGCTTACATATTATTTTATGGGCTGATTCATAAATTGCTTTTACGATACAATTACAAAGTTAAATATCATCTCTATATATTGTTTTGTATATATGTATTATATGTTTTGATTATAGCAAAGTATATAGGAAATCGAAAAGTGAGAGAATTGATGTCATTGCTTTCAACTATTGCACAATTATTGTTGGTTTTAGGCATTCATTGTGTATATATAGATATATACGACTATATATATGTAGATATCTGTCGCAGTTGTCTATGTAAAAAAGATGCTGTTATTTCAATAGCTATAGTATGTATATATGTCTATGTCTATGTCTATATATAGGGCACAATGTTCATTTATATATTAATTATTAATTGTTGTTCTTTCTGTATGATTTTTGCTATATATCTGTATATATCTTTATATATTCCGATTTAAATATTTATATATACATATCTATTTATGTATATATATGGCTCTATTGCAGTTGCTCAACTTTTAACTTGATTGTTGTCTAGGTTTCTTGTGTTTTTCTTTTCGCATAACAAATCTCCTTATATACAATTTATACACACACAAACACACACACACACACACACACACATACAAAAACAAAAGCACACATCATAATTAATAATAATAAAAAAAAATATGTATATGATTATATAAATTAAAACAAAAAACATTGTGAACTAATCAATTAAAACAGTAGAAGACGCAACTTTAGCTTTTGCTACGGCCTAAACTTATACGTTATAAGACTTTTGAACACTTTCGTTTGCTGTTGTTGTTTGTATCTTCTTGTTGTTGTTTGCTGATGGTTTGTTTCTTGTTGATGTTGTTGTTGTTGCTTTTATTGCTGCCTTGTTTTTTATTTGATGCTCAGAGTCAAGCATCAGAATTCCATCGAGTGTCTGTGTGTTGCAGCTGCCTTTGCTGTTGCAGCTGTAGCTGACGTTGTTGCCGCTGCACGAGTTGTTGTTGCTGTTGCTGTTCCTGTTGTTGTTGTTCTTGTTCTTGTTCTTGTGGTTGCAACATCGTCAACATCGGCATCATCCTCGTTGTTGTCCTGCGCAACAACATCATCGAAGCCATACCAACATCACATGACCATTATTTGCAGCGCTACTCATTGATCTATTGTCCTATATATCCGACGCTGTGGCTCGGGTGTGTAATGGATGCGGGTGCGAAAGTGTTGCGGCGATCCTGGCACGCTCTCCGAGCCACGACGCGGTGGCGGCAACGGTGGTGATGCCGACACATAACTGTGAATGAAATAGATACAGTTAGTTTGTGTGGATTAAAGCGAGAGGGCAATACAACTACTTCAATAACAATAATACTTGAAAATAATTGAATATTCGTTTTACGGCCAACTATATCGCTATATACCACTGATAGGCCGTTAATTGGGAATACTCACCGTCGTTGCAGCAATGGGGAACCGGGCGGTTGTCCGCTCAACTCGAGCAGATTCTTGCGCAGCAATAACGGCGATTGTCCGCGATTGTAGCGTGGCGGTGGATCCGGACTACGATGTCGCCGATCCAGACCCGCCAACAGATGTGGACTGGGTGGTGTACTGATGCTGCCACCGCCAATGTTGCTGGCAATGCCACTACCCACACCACCACCGCTGCTTGCATAACGACGCAAAAAGCCGCTGGTGGCGCAATGGCCAATGCTGCTGCTGCCAACACCGCCGCTGTGGTTCAGTGGTTCTGTGGTGGGTGAGGTGCTTTGGCTGGTATTGTGGCTGCTGCTGCTGCTCGCCGCTGACAAGGTGCGATAATAATACGATTTGCCGCCGCCAGTTGTTGTTGCTGTGGTTGCGGTGGTGCAGCCATTGTTCATGATACTCCGATAGGCTGGCGGTTGTGGTTGTGGCGCCAGCGCCGGATCCAGGCCGCCTATCAACTCGTTGCCATTGGCGGCGGTGCTTGGAGCCACTGGAGACGTCACTGTGGAATTCAATTGGGTTTTAACATAGGTCGCAAATTGTCGCTTCATGGCGCCAGCGAGTGTATTGAACCAGCCTGCGCGTTGGTTGATTGAGTGATTGATTGATGAGTAATTTATTGATTGAGTGATTGATTGATAAGTAATTGTTTGATTAATGAGTGATTGATTGATTGATGAGTGATTCAGAATTTAGAAATGTGTGATTGATTGATTGATAATTTAAGCAAGTGTGGTTGATTGATTGATGAATATCGATTAACGCGAGATTGAATGATTGATAAATGATTGAAAGAGGGACGGATAATTAATTGATATGAGATTAATCGATTGATAAGTATTTAATTATGTAATTACAATTGACAAGTGATGTGCGATGAATACATTGAAGAGTGATTGATTGATTGATGATGGATAAGTAATTGATTGATGATTGATATATTGAAGGGAGATTGATTTATTTATGAATGATTGATTGATGAATGATTTATGTTTGATTGATGCGCATTTCGGTTTACGTGATTGATGAGTAATTGATAATTTATTAAAATGTGTTTAAAGTTAAAGTTAAATAGTTATTGTTAAATGCGATAAACGATTGATTGGTTGATTGATAAGCGATAAAGTGATAATTGATTAATTGTTGAAATATTTATAATGAATAGATTGACGTCAGATACAAGTATGATTGATGGATTTATTGTTAATTCATTTATTATCGATTGATCATTATTTATGAAGTGATTTATTTGAGATTAATTGATGGTTGATTGATTGATTGATGGAGTGCAATGAATTGTGATAGAAGTGCGCGTGCATGGTTGTAAGTGTGCGTATGATTGTGGTTATGGTTATGGTGGTGGTGGTTGTGGTTGTGGTTGAAGTTGTGGTTGTAGTTGAGGTTGTGGTTGTGGTTGTGTGTGCGTAGAGTAAACAAAGAGAGAAAGAAACGCACAAAAAATAGAGGACAAGCGATGCAAAGAATTAGTTGATAGCAACAACAAAGCAACAAATGGCATAATTAAATAGTATTCTTTATAAACAAATGTTAGAATCGATGGTTGCAACTCACCCGCATCCGTTGTGCCGGAGTGCACATGTTGCTCCCGCCCATCCAAATTATTGCTCGAACTTTGACCCAACAGCTGGCGACGTGCATACAATTTGCTTAACTTGCTGCCCACCAAGGAGGCACTGCCACTTCCTCCATCTGGCTGATGTTGCTCCGGGGATCTACAGGGCAGGCTACCATACAGTGTGCTCTCCGTTTGTGTAGTCATTGTTGGTGCCGTCAATGTTGTTGCTGCCGTTGCTGTCGGCAATGGTTGATATTGCAATTGTGCCGCACTGCCAATGCCAAAGTGTCCAGCAGCTGTTGCTGTTGCTGCTGTTGGAGACGGCGATGGCGGTGCGGCGATGGCGATTTAGAGCATGTCGACTGTGTCGACGATTGACTAGAGGTGGAGTGCGAGGAGGGAGGCGCCACGTAGTTGCTGTGAAATGGATTCGTGCTCGTTCCAATCGGTTGACGTGGCAGCTGCTGTTGTGATTGTTGTTGTGGTTGTTGCTGTGATTGTTGCTGTGGCAGTGGCAATGGCGGATGATAATGATAATGCTGCTGATAATGATGCAACTGTTGTTGCTGTTGTTGCAGTTGCAGCTGTTGTTGTTGTAGCTGCTGTTGTTGTAGATGATGTTGATGTTGCTGTTGCTGTTGTTGTAGGTGATGTTGATGTTGCTGTTGCTGCTGTTGCTGTTGCTGCTGATGATGATGTTGCTGTCGCTCAGCCGCCTCCTTTTCACGCAACTGATTTTGTTGATGGTAGAAACGCTGCAGCACTGCGAGAGAAACAATGGGAGAAACGAGAATTAATCAGGGCAAGTATGAATATCTAACAATGCTTAATCAATTAAAGTGACCATGGAGAACTTAAAGATAAGAAAACATCAAGAGATAGAGAACGAAAATTTAACAGCTGAGATAAACATTGACATTGATATGAGTCTGCTTTGAGTATGCACAACTAATGAAAATGTAGTTGTAAAGTGACCATGGAGGACAGTTAACTAAATCAAATAATAAAATTAAACGGTATCAATTGGTCAGATAATTATAAACAGAATTTAACATGCAATCAAGCTTATAGAATATATGAAAATGTAATGTTTAATCAAATAAAGTGACCATGGAGGACATGGAGGTAAGAAAAAGTCAAAATATAGTATATTGAACAGCTGTAATAACCATTGAAGTAGTTTGACAAGTGTTAAGCTCTGCATAAATTATGAAAAACATTATTATAGATGGAGTAAAGTGACCATGGAGGACAGTAAACTAAGGAAAAAAAAATTAAACATAGCAGTATCAACATTTCAGGCAATCAGTAACATTTGTTCGGCATTAATTAAAGCCTATATAACTAATGAAAATGCAATATTACATAATTTAAAGTGACTATGGAGGACATAAAAGTCGGATATACAATAAGACAAACAAACAAACTACAACTTGAGTAGCCTTTAAAATAACGTGACACGAATGGAAATTAAGCAAAATATTAAAAATACAAACTCATCTATCGCAAAGTGACCATGGAGGAGACACAGTTAAGGCAAACGATGAAACATAGATGTATCAATAGCTTAACTCACCATTAAGCTTAAGTATTATGAGTTTGCAGTAATAGTTCGATACAAAGTGCAAAGAAATGTAGCATAAAGTGAACATGGAGGACATGTCGTAAATGACAACGATGAAATGTAGACAAACTAAGAGCTGTAGTAATCATTATTATGATTGTAAATCTATGTTACTATTGAAAATGCAATGAAAGCTGGCATAAACTGATCATGGAGGTCAGAAAGGACAGCAACTATCAAAAGAAGTTAACTATGGTAGATGGTTCTGGACATGAAGTGTGATGAACAATAGAAATGATATTTGTGGATAAATATGCACGTAAATGAAGTGAGAATGGAGTTGTTGGTTGACAAGTAAGTGAACATGGATGTCAGCTATATAATCAACAGCAATGATCCGTATAAGTGTCAATGTTGTTGCTCTCACCAATGGGACTCTGATTGCCTGGTTGCAGGCGTTGTTGTTGTTGTTGCTGCTGCTGTTGTTGTTGATTGTTAAGTTGCAACATTGTTGTAGCCGCTGTTGTTGCTGCTATTGCTGCTGCTGTTGGCTCCACAATCAGCTGCTTACGCTGCAACGTAGGTGATCCCAGTGCGTTGCTGGCATTACAAATACTATCACAGGTGTCAAACGGCAACATGTTGTCCGTCGCTTGTGGCAGACGCCACGTGGGCGTGCCCAATGTTTCTGTGGGTGTTTTGGGTTTAATATGCGGCAGTGTTGTTGTTGCTGTTGTAGCAGCTGTTGTTGGTGTTGTTGTTGTCGTTGGTGTTGTTGTGGGTAGAATTGGTGTTGTTGCGGTTACAATTGGATTGTGTTTCTTTTGGCTAAAGGGCGACGTTGTCAAATTGCGTAAGATCGATTGGCCTGCCACAACAGAGAGAGAGAGAGAGTAGTTAGTAAGTGTTGCATGTTGCAAGAACAACGCTTACCTATGCTGCTAAATACCGACTCCTTTTTGGGGCTCTCATCGTTGTATTTGTAATGCGAGCCGTTACTCAGTTTGCGTTGCATGAACGGCGACTTACGGTACAATTTGTTGATGTCGTTGATGCCACCGCCTGGTGGCGACATTGGGCTGGCGCTGCTGCTGCCGCTGCCGCCGCTGCTGAAATAATTCAATGTGCTTGTTGTTGTTGCTGCTGCTCCTGTTGCTTTTTGTTGCTGTTGAGGTAGTTGTGTGGCTGATTGCATGAAATACTGCGATCCTCCTTGCGTTTGCTGTGGTTGCAACTGATGTTGTTGTTGATGTTGTTGATAGCTTGGAATCTGCGTCGGTTTTATTGTCTTTATCGCCGTCGTCGCCGTTGTTGGACTTCGTGCGGTTAAAGCTGCCACATTTCTGCCATACTTTGTGGCAGCTTCCTTGGCTCGTGTTGTTGATGCTGCTGCTGTCATTGCCGTTGCTGCTGCTGCTGCTGCTGTTGTTGTTGTTGCTCTGCAAGTAACACAAGAGTTTATTAATCAGCTGTTGCAACTACAGTGAGAGCCCGTTATGTGCAATAAACACACACAAAATGTATATGCCATGTTTTTTGGCAGCGAAAGAGTGAAATAGACACAAAGAGAGATAGAGAGCCAGAGAGAGAGGCAGGGAGGGATAAAGACACAAAGGTTTTTGTATAATGCAGAGCGAGTGCGTCCGTGTATGTGTATGTATGCGTGTGTGTGTGTGTGTGTGTGTGTGTGTGTGTGAATGAGAGAGTGAGAGTCAGCGAGTAATGAGAGAGAAGAGATCGCAAAATTAATCACGCTTGTCTCTTGAGCAAAATATTTGGTACACTAGTTTTTTTTAACTCTCGTTTAGTTACCAAATGTACCAAATATAGTAACCAAATGTAATTATGGTTAACAAATGTTATTATGTACCGTACTTTAAAAAAAAAAGTGTACTTCTCATGGTTCATATCATCAAATCTAAACGTATCACTGGAAATGTACCAAAAATATGTTAATCACTTTGTTTTTAAGTACACTTTTTTTTCTGAAATGGTACAACCTTTTGTTGTCTTCATGTGCAAAAGTGTACAAATTATTAGAAATTTTTTTTTATTTTAACTTTTAATCGTTCATATAAAAAGGTACAATTTAAATAAAATTTTGTGATTCCAAAATGTACCAAAACAGTGCCTCACTGTCTTAGAAAAAAGTACAATTTCTGATATGTACCATGTGTTCTCTTCATTTACAAAAGTGTAACATATATTGATGTGCCAGTTTTATGGTACCAACATTATTATAATTTTTGTATGTACCATTTCGTTTTAAGTGTACCATATTCCATCTTATTCATATCAAAAATAGTACAATTTCCCAAAAAAAGATTATCAAAAAATAAATAAAGTAATCGTATTTGATTTAAATGTACCGAGATATATTTTATACAGCATTGTTTCAAAAAGAGTACAAAATGTCAATAAAACTGTACCAGTTCTTGTTTTGCTTCTATAAATATAAATGTAACGATTAAATAATGTACCCAATTTTTCCTCCTCTCTCTCTCTCACTCTCTCCTTCTAACACTCGCCCTTGTGTTTCAGTATTCAGCGTAATTCGCGGCAAGTGTAGTCAGTGTACGCCAGAGGGCGCTGTTAAGCTAAGCTCAAAGTGCCGAAAACGCTGATGAATATGGGATGAGAGAGCGAATAACATATAGATATATATACATACATAGAGAGGCAGAGAGAGAGAGAGCGAGAAAAAGAGTGAACGAGAGCGATGAATTTGGTATATACAAATGTGAGGGTGCAATGCTGTGGCTTTGAAACGCAACGGAATGGAACGAAATGCAACGCAGCGAGAGAAAGAGAGAGAGAGAGAGAGAGCAAGAAGCGCTGCAAATTTGCTTACACGACAATCAAACAGCAAAAATCAAAATTAAATTAAATTTGTTTTTAGAAAAAATTAAAAAAAAAAAAAACAAAAAGCTTTTATGAAATTTACCTCGTTTGATGTGTGAACTGTATTTATTTATTCTAAATTCATTTTAAAATAAAATTTATAAAATCAAGCAAATGCAAATGTTAAGCGTCAAGCAACAGGTAAAAGGCGGCATGCAACAAAGTAACATTAACAGTAACAATTATTGTAAATCAACAACAAATTAACCAACAACCAACAATTAATTTAATGCGCTAGTCGAGTTATGAACAACTAGTGAATACCCTGTAATCTGCTAGTGCAACATATGATAGAGAAAAATAAACAGTTCTATCAGTGTATAAATTCTGCTTTTAATTTCTAAAATTAAAATTTCAATAAATTAAATTTTCTATTATTCGATTCTTATGAAATTTTTAGAATATCTAGCAAATATTTCCATAAACTTATATATATCAAAAATTAAGGCATTAAAATTGCAAAAGATTTATTTTTCAATTGGTTTATTTGAACATTATTGATGTGTGAGCTTGTTGAGTTCATTTCATTTCATTAATCGGACACATATAATAAAAACAGACAAATTTACATGCTAAGTGGTTGGTAACAGTTTAACTACTTCTATCTTTGACCAATAGATTAATACATCCAATACTAATAATTCCATGATTACAGGGTATTACAATGGCTATTGAAAATTAGTATGCCAATTAAAAGAGTTAAGTATAAAATGATTAGTAACAGAATAAGTGTAACAATAATAATAATAATAATAATAATAAAACACTTTGTACTTACTGAATTTGACTTTTGATATTGGGAAGAGTTTTTTATGGTATTGAGTTTTGTATTTGTATCGTTGTTTATATACATATATACTTATATATATATATATATATAAATATATCGTATTCATATATATATATACATATATCATATACATATATATATATTTATATATATATATATATACATATATATATACATATATAATTGGTTGCTTGCATTTGATTATTTTGTAATTAATGTTTTGTTTCTTTTTTTTTTATATATGTTTTTATGTTTTGGTTTTAATCGGTTTTACAGTTTGTCTGGTTTTTGTTTTGCTTTGTTTTGTTTTTTTTTTTTTTTTCGTTTTTGTTTTCTTATCTTTTGCTTTTATTATAATAATATGTATTAGGAATTAAGTAACCTACAAAAGATGGTAATAAAAAAGATGAAAAAAGAAAATCAAAAAACACACAAATTAAATAGTCAATAAAACGCAAAAAATATTGGAGGGGAATTATTTTGTTTAATACTTATATGTGTAGGTTTTGGCTTGGGGAATGGTACGGGGTATGGTCGGTGGGGAGGGGGCTAGGATAGAGAGAGAGAGAGAGAGAGAGAGAGAGAGAGAGAGAGAGAGAGACAGACATAGGGGAGGATACTGCTCACCTACATTATGAGTTTGGCTACAAAAGAGAAAGAGAGAGAGAGACAGAGAGATATACAGAGAGAGAGTGAGAGAGGCGGAGGGAGATGGATTCGCATATGCAAGTTAACCATGCACTCTTCATACGTACTGGCAATTTGTATTAATCTCAAGAGATCTTCACGATCTAATGTTTCAATTCCATCGTTCATAAGGGAACGCTATGGAATGAAACGGAAATGCTTGCCAGTACCAGAGAGAACAAGTGCTGTCAATACAAGTGCTTCAGAGCATTGTGTACTAAATAATGTGTTATACCAAAAAGAAAGAAAAATCAAATAGTATAAGTTATAAAAAAGGTAGTAGCAGTGTGTGTTCAAATAGTAGTAGAAAAAAGTAGTCAACATTTTAAATACAAAATTAATAGAAAAAATGTGTAAAAAAGGGTGTGTAGAGTGTGTAAAAAAAGAGAGAGAGAGAGAGAGTGAGACATGCCTTCTAATTATTATAGAAAAGCTTTGCTAAGATAGTTTTCTTTACTTTTCTATATTTGCTTATTGTTTTAACAAACAAGATTATTACAAACTTAAGCAAACACCCTACGATTAGGTACAGTTTTAGTTGTTTTTGTACTTGTTTTTTTTTTATATATGCTTTACTTGTATTTTTTTTCCTACCTGTTAACAGATTTTTGTTTGTTTATTGTCAGAGTTAGCTAAAGAAATAAAAAGAATACGCAACGTAACGGAATGAAACAAAAGCGGAAACGGAAACAAATATTGAAACGAAGCGTTGTGTTTGGCATTCATACTTATGCACGCACACACACACACACACGCACACACGCAACACACACACACCGTACAGCGGACGGCAGACAAAGGCCCATGGGAATTGGATGACATTAGGGACAGCGGGGGTATTTTTTTTTTTTATATATTGGAAGAGGGGGGAGCATATTGTCGTATATATTTGCTGAAGCACAATCGATCCTCACCTCGTCAGCGTGGAATCGCCGTTGGCGCGTATTCGCTTGCCAGCGGCGGTATCAACAACATTCTGAAACCAATTGGGAACATCGACTTTGGCTTGCTCATAGATCTTGATGAATGGCTGCTCCAATAGCTCCGGATACTTGGGTCGATCCTGATGGTTTTTTGTGAGGCTGCAATCGAATGAAATCAACTATTAAATAGTTCTGAAGATAGACAATCTTTTGAGTTTACCACTTGATGACAAATTCATGAAACTCTTGACTAAAATTGAAGCCTTCGCCGCGTGGCAAACATGGTGGCTCCGAGTCCAGCACCTTGGTGAGCACCTCAAAGTCCGTGTTGCAACCCTCGTAGGGTGAACGCGCTGTTGCCAATTCCACAAGCGTTATGCCCAGCGACCACACATCGGCCCTTATATCATACTTTGGTTTCTTGGGATCAATGCGTTCCGGCTAAAATACGATACAAGTAAAAGTTAATCCTCACCATGTTTAATATGTTGGTAATTAACTTACCGCCATGTAGGCAGCACAGCCAGCGGAACGTGTGTTCGCCTTGGAGTCGACCAGTCTGCCACTAATGCCAAAATCGCATAGCTTAATGTTGCCACGTTCATCGATCAAAATGTTGGAGGGCTTCACATCGCGATGGATGACGCCGTGCTTGTCCTTCAGATAGGACAGTGCATTGACCGTCTGAGAGAGATATATATATAGAGAGAGAGAGAGAGAGAGTAAGAGTGGGAACAGTTAACAAATGTATCAAATGCTAATGACATCAACTTTAAGTTATATTTTAAAGAGCAGATTTGGTTAACCTAAGCTTTGTAAAGCATATTTAACAACACATTTCATTGAAGCTTTACTGCTTATATTTAACTTTAACACTTTATCAACACTATAAATTTATATTTACCATATTTATCAAGTATAATTAACTTAAAATCAACAAAAAACTATTTTAGTGGAAAATATAAACAAATAAATTCCTAACATTTCAATCCCAATGTACCAACACTAATTATTGATCTTAACTAAATTAAGTTGTTCTTTGATAATTGCTCATATAAATTTATTCAATTAAAATTAAAAATTAATATATTACTATTTCTTTAGGCATTTATCAACACTTTCTATTGAACAATTTTCCAAATTTAGCTGCTAATTTAATATTTAAATAATTAAAACATGATTTATAATTTCTTTAGACATTTATCAACACTATAAATTATTTACTTTTGTATTGTTTATACTTTTTGTAGTTTAAGCTTCGCTTCTCAACACTGAACTTTTAATCATAATTTAATCCTTATACAATTCTACAGTATTAATGCTATGTTTAACAGCTTTAGTGATTGATCTACACTTACCGCCACAGTGACTTTCCCAAGTATGGACTCCGGGACCGGTTTTTTGGATAGCTTAAGCACCTTATCAAAGCACATGGACATGAGTTCCATGCATATCCAGACATCCGGATCAGTGACAAAGCAGCCCAAACACTTGACTATGTATTTGCAATCATGTGATTTTAGGACAACATCCAAATCCATTAGAATGCGTTTATTCTCCTCGGCATTGCCCGTGCGACGCATCTGTTTAACTGCAATTATCGTCTCGCTGGACAAGTGCAACATTTTAACAACATTGCCACTGGTTCCATTGCCCAAATCTCCCAAATGCTGCAGATCATGAATATCCGTTGGATATTGACGGCCATTAATATTCAGTTTACCCGTTTGGCCCATAATCATTTTGAGTTTCTTGTCTGTTTCCGTTTCCGAGGGATGAGCTTGGGTTGGCAGTGGCAACATCATGCGGCGACGTGTGGGTCCCGAATCAGCTAAAGGGGGGGATGACGAGAGAAAGAGAGAGAGAGAGAGAGAGAGAGAACAGTCAGCGAGAGCGAGATAGAGAGTAGGTGGATAAGGCTTATGTTTCAGCAATGTGCAGAGATAAACAAATAATGAAAATTGCTAATCAACAATTTGTTTTCGATTCTAATGACCGTTATTCAAACACAGCACTCAAAAGCTTACACATACGCATACATATGCACATGCTTGTACGTGTACATATGTATCTATGTACGTATGCACATTTAAATTCTATGCACAGTGGTGCAAACTTCATTTGCGCTGCTAACATTTATACACTCAAGGTCAAAGTTGTTAATTTTCTGAAATTTCTAAATGCGAAAAAAAAAACACTATGAATTAAATATGTCGCAATCATCCTTGTATATCCTACAAAGTGTGTAAGAGGGTATATTTAACAAAGGGGGCACAAAATATAATTTAAACGATTATATACAAAAAACAACAAACGTATATACAAATATACAAAAATTAAGAAAAATATATATTTTAAAGCAACATTATATTAAAAAAAAAATTACAGTATTTAAATAAAATAATTAAATTAATTAAATAATTTTCTCTTTTAATTGAATATATGGTGAGGTATAATTTAAAAATAAGTTAAAGTGAAGATTTTTTTTTATATATCCGAAAAAGATTCTTCATTTTGCTATGCATTGATTAAATGATAGAAATACAAATCTCAGTTGCAACACAAAAAAACGCTTTTGTTCGAAATATATATTTGAATCTATCTATGATCTGCCCCACTGTGCATTACAAAGATAAAATACAAAGCAACAACGGCAAGCGAGCGCATTAAGCATGTTGTTATTGTTAACATTATGGGCTGGTGTTATTGTTATTGTTAACATTAAATGAAGTTATTACTTTTCAACAATTTCAAATAAAAAATTACAACAACAAAAGATCATTTAAAAATATATATAAATATATACACATATACATCTTTATTTATAGTATATATTTGTAAACAAAGCGCGAATTGGCAACGCGAGACGAAGACGAAGACAAATGTTGTCGTCGCAATCCTCACGCCAGTCACAGTGTCTCCTCTTCCAACCGTCGCTGTATCTCCCAAGTGTGTGTGTGTGTGTGTGTGTCTGTGTGCGGGTGAAGAAACGCAATACCAAAAGCGAATAAAAAAAAACAAACAACAATGCGAGCGAGAGGCAACAACAACGACGATGGCGGCGTGCGCGTATCAAGACATTACTCCGGAAATGCCGAAAAAAAATGCCAACAAACATGCCAAATGAAAGCGGCGACAATGACACACACACACAATGGCACTTACACAAACGCAAACAGACATTCACACAAATAGCAACGTTTAAATGAGAGAAGACAAAGCCATGCCATTAAATAGAAAAGCGCTTTAAAATTTGAAAAGTGCATACAAAAAAAGAGTTACAAGTTGCATTTACCGTTAAAGCTCACGTGTGCAGAGCATGCAAAAGCTTAACAGTAGCTTTTCGTTAATGGAAACGATCGCAATTCTTTAATTGATAGACCTTCCACTATCTTCATTTTAATTCTCAGTAAAAATAACCAACAATTGTTATGAAAACTCATTATATTGAGCATTGATAATAAAAGCTTTCCTATGAAACTTTTATTAATTTATTACAAAACGTAAATGGAAATACCTTTTTGCCATCAGTTAACCATTTAACTAAATTCTAATAACATTAATTTTAGTAAATAAAACTGCAAATATTTTGAGTTATTTAATCAGCTACAAATTCTCTTAATTAGAAGTCTAATTCAAAGATTCCACTTGGAAAATGTATAAAGACCAATGAAAATAATTCCAATATACTTTTGGTTCGTAGCTGTTGTTATTTATCGATAACTTATTGCAAGCTTGCAAAGTAACGGGATTCAGAATGTAGACCTTAGCTAAACAGCACCCCAATAGAAATTGTTAGAGTTACAAAAATAATAAGATTCCCAAAACAAATGCGAATAAGGCATAAACACAACACAGACAGACACACACACACGTACTCCCACACAGGCAAAATGCATGGAAGAGGAAACAGATTTAGCGCAGTTACCACGTCGCGAAGTCGACTGCGACTGCGACTGCAGCTTCAGTGAAGTTAGCAAGTGCTGCTGTTGTCGCTGCATTTGACAAACAACAAGTTTGCGCTTGGCTTTGCGCTTATCTATGCAATCGAAACGAAGAGATCGATAACGTGTGCCCTTTGTTAAGCGTATATTACAGACATCAAAGCATTTATCGTACTATCTATCGAGGCAGTCTCTTATCTACGCACACATGCACAGTCTTATAGGTATATGTATTAATTGTATTTAACTTACAAATAGGCAGACTTGGCGTTGGGCGCATATTCCTGGTGGGTGGCGTAAATACACCGCTAACGCCCCCACCGCCGAAAATGCCTGACGCTAGTGACGCTGGCGCCGGCAGTGTTCCGATAGCGGCAGGTCTTGTTGGTGAGGAGACGGCGGCGACATGAGCGGCGAGTGGTGTGGATGCCGTTGCAATTGCTGTGGCGGCTACCGCTGCATTGGCTGCCGCTGCAGCATTTGGTTGTATTGCTGTTGGTGTTGTTGTTCCTGCTGCTGCCGATGTCACGGATTGTATTGTTGTGGGCCGGACACGCGCGACTGTGGGGCGCGTATTCGATAAGACGATGTTTTCGTGTGATTCGTTTTGCTTCTGCAGCGCAACCTCCAGCGATTGCAGGCGGCTGCCAATTGTCTCAAATTCAATTGTGCTGGACATTGTTGCAGTTGTGCTCTTCCTCTTCGCCTTCACCTTCCTCGTCGTTGTCGTCTTCTTCTCTTCTGGTAGTAGTTGTGTGTGGTGTTGTTGTTGTTGTTTTAAATTCGATTTTCCTTAGTTATGTATTTACGGCTGCAGTTGGCGCTGCTGCTGCTGCCGCCACACACATACACATGCACGCGCACACAAACACACACAGCGTGTGTGTGTGTGTCTTTCACTATTGTTTATGCACTTGTATGCGTACGCTTGAACTTTCCACTTGCACTGACAATAACAACAACAAAGTTCAACTAAAAAAAAATAAATAAAAACAGAAACGAAGAGAGCGACAGAGATGCAAGAACGCACGCACGCAGCACACACAACAACAAGAACAACAACAACAGCTCGCAATTCTTTTTTTATGTAGCACTCGTTAGTTTTGTAGGCTCTCAATAGCATTCGCTTTTCACTCAAGCACTATTTCTTCGTATGCTTATTATTATTACTGGCTGGCGCGAGCACTTGCACTTTTGCATTACACTTAAATTTGCTTAATTTGCTGCTAAATTCGCATGTACATCTATAAAACAATGTGAAACAGTTCACCACCAACAAGAAGATAGTGTGTACTGTGTGACCATGCACCGCAACAGTGTAAATACACCAAAACTACCAACAGCTGATATCGATGAATTTAATATAACGTATCGATATATTGATCGTTATTGTTATATATTTGTTTTTGTTATATACTAATGTACGGCTAATTTTTTCATTAAAATATATTAAGAGCGTATAGTTGATATTTTCATGTTGAACGGTTCATCTGCCAATAATAATTAATAGTCAAACGATTAAAATATTTGGACTAGCCGCCTCAAGGACAAAGTATTAGTTAGTATGGCCAGAGAAAATACCAGAATATCATAAGAGATTAAAAAACGTAAGTTTAACTGGTGGAAAAGGCTGAGTTGGCAACACTGTGATTACCCACTGGATTGTTTTCAACGAGGACGAGTCGTGCGAGAGTGTTGGGTGAAAAATAGAGAAAAAGACGTCGAAAGAAAAAAGCCCAAAAAGAGGCACAGCCTACAGAACGCGGCATTTGGACAGCATTTTTCTTTTCGCACAAGCAAACGAGCAGCAGACATATTTCCACGACACGCTTTGACCAAATGTGGTAAAAATAGCAGAAGCAGCCGCCGCCGCGCCATCGACGTCGCCGTTGTTGTTTTTGTCGACGCCGACTCAATAAAAACCCACACACCATCATCAGGCAGCAGCAGTAAAAGTATTAAAAATTGGCCGCTAACAAAAAGTGGAGCAAACCATTTCAGTTACCAAGCAAAACGTGCAGTGAAACACGCGTGAAAAGCAAAAAAAAAAAAGTGCAAGTGCAAGCCGCCAAACACGCACACGCACATATACACCCACCTAAATACAGCTATACACACATTCACACACAGATAAATTTAACACAGCGCTGCGCCGCAATGTCACGACAACGTCCGCGACCCCCACCCATTGGAATTAATCGTGAGCCGGAACCGGCACTGTAAGTGCAATGGGGTTATGACACTATGACACTTGTTAGTTTTGCTTTGTCCTATGCGTTCGAGTAGTGGGGCAATAGAGTGTGCGAAGAGCTTTTGTAATTTTCAAATTTGGCAAAAGAAATGTTATCTTTTTTTAGGACATTTTTAGATCGCCATCTCTAATAAACAGTTATCAGACAACTGTAGCGATAAAGTCAGTTTTGAGTGATAATCATGTCTATCGATCTTTGAAAGAATCATCAGAGAATCTGTATCAAGTTTCATGTTAAAATAGTAGACATAAACATGATTGTTGTTGTCTCGCTCGCACAAATGGCCATTTGCCAAAGACTAACAAGTGTCATAACCTTATAAAGAAGCTGCCCGCACATAACGGTTATATCAAATATAATTACAATGTCTTTCTCCCTTCCTCTTTGTTCCTCGTTGTTGTTGTTGTTGTTGTTGGTATTACTTAACGTTGTTACAGTGTGCCGCCACGTAATCTTGATTCACGGGCAACCATACAAATTGGCGATCAAACATTTGATATCGATGCCGATAGCCTGGAGAAGATCTGCGATTTGGGACGTGGGGCCTATGGCATTGTGGAGAAGATGCGTCACAGGCAAACGGGGACAGTTTTGGCCATTAAACGCATACCAATGACCGTCAACTTTCGTGAACAGCAACGTCTAATCATGGATCTGGATATATCGATGCGTTCTAGCGATTGCCCATATACGGTCCATTTCTATGGGGCCATGTATCGCGAGGGTGATGTCTGGATATGCATGGAGGTGATGAACACCAGTCTGGACAAATTCTATCCAAAAGTGTTCAAAAACGAGCTAACCATGGAGGAGACAGTCCTCGGCAAGGTGAGTTAAGCATTTACATTTGATTATTTCCATTTCCTTATCATTTCTTTTCCGCGGTCTAGATTGCGATGAGCGTGGTCAGCGCCTTACATTATCTTCATGCCCAGCTGCGGGTCATACATCGTGATGTGAAGCCTTCCAATATACTGATCAATCGCAGTGGTCAGGTGAAGATTTGTGACTTTGGCATCTCAGGTGAGCACGGCTTAAAGTCGATATTAACTTGATCTTCTATGTCGATTGCCTGACACTCTGAGAATAATCGAAAATGAAATAAGTACGGATATCAGACTCAGAAACTCTCATTGACTTAAAGACTGTCTTTATCTCAAAACCGAAAAGAGTACTTATCGATCGCAGAATTGATATCCTTACAGAGAGTCCTGTATTCTACTTCAACTGATCGTTCCTATAACAGTTATATGATATAGTAGTCTGAATTCAGCTTAGTTCCGTGAGAATAACTGAGATATTTTCAGAAACAAAAATTTGCATGATGAAGATTGGTTTACGTTCGATGTTTCCGATGATCCGATCGAGGTGTTTCCGATATATGTACTTTCAGTCGGGCTGTACTAAGTTTTATCGATATAAACTCAGAGAAACTAACCTATGCCTAATCAATATATATGATTTATAGGATCTATATTTATATACATACTAGATATATATGATATATATATATATATATGTAAATGAAATGTCTACTTAATATAAAAACTAATGTAGCCTAGATCAATGCTATACCACAAATTAATAATTACAATTTTCAGTTCTATAAAACTTGATATAATTAGTAATTCAGCCGCGCTATCACTTGACTTTAACTCAACTTGAAAACTCTTTAAATTGTGTGTATTTCATCATCAATTCTTCTATAGGTTATCTCGTTGATTCGGTTGCCAAGACTATAGATGCTGGCTGCAAGCCGTATATGGCGCCGGAACGGATTGATCCGCAAGGTAATCCAGCCCAGTATGATATACGTTCCGATGTCTGGTCGCTGGGCATAAGTATGATCGAAATGGCCACTGGCCAATATCCCTACAACAAATGGAGAACGCCCTTCGAGCAGTTGCGTCAGGTAAGCAACAAAATAAACTGAATTCTTTTTCAAATTATGCACGTACTCTCTCTCTCTGTCTCTCTCTCTCTCTCTCATACACATACGCATACACTGTCCCTCTATATCTATTACTCTCTCTCTCTTTCTGCTGATAGGTTGTGGAGGATGATCCACCGCGATTGCCGTCGGGTTCATTCTCAACAGAGTTTGAGAATTTTATTGCCACATGCTTGCAAAAGGAGTACACGGCGAGACCCAATTATGAGCAATTGCTGCGGCATAACTTTATTGTGGAGCATTTACAGCGCAATACGGACATTTCGGAGTTTGTGGCAAGAGTATTGGATCTGCCCGATGAGCAGTCGGCGCAGTAGAAGGAGCAATGAAGAGGAGGAGGAGCAAAAGTTCAGCATGTTGTACTACGATCCAAAATGTAAATTGCCGCCGTCTTCTACATGCATTTGTATGTGTGTCTGTCTGTCTGCCTGCGTGTGTGTGCTTGTGTGCGTGCGTGTCTGTGTTGATGTGCATGCATGTGTTTGTGTGTCTGTGTGTGTTTTGTGCCTGCGTGTGTGTGTGTATGTATGCATGTATCTAAGTATGTACGTATATGTGTGTAGCAAAAGAATTGCAAGAGAAAAAACAATCGCTAGCTTAAGAAACAATGAAATGCAATCAACATACAATACATAACATACTCTATATACATATATGCATATATATATCTATATATATATATATATACATATATATATATTTAATATATATATATATATTTGTATATATACTTTATTTACGTGCCGTTATATGCATATACTGCAAAAATCAATTTTCGCCCTTGCAGCGCTCAAAATGAAAATGAAACAAAATGAGAAAAAATAAACCAAACTGTGCCTCCGCCTGGCGACGCTGCATGTGTTGCTGTCAAACTGTAAAATGTAAAATGAAATTTGAAATGAGAAATGAGAAATCAACTTGAAATGCCGTTAACTGCTGCATGCAACATGATAATGAAACCCCCAGCAACACCACAAATAGCCAAGCAAGAAAAAGTGTAAATTGTTTAACAAATATACGTCAAAATAGCTAATTAATGTTTAAAGCATAAATATTTGTGTAATTATTTGTTGATTTATATTTTTTAATAATTTTTTTTTTTTTTAAATTAACTTATACGCATATACCTTAATATATAAACTCACTGTAAAATGAAGCAAAAAAAAAAAAGAAGGAAAGTGAAATGAAAACTATGTTAGTTATAATAATGAAACAGAAAACTGTGCATTGAGTTTCCCAAGAATTCAATTCGATTATATTTCCAATCAAATGAAATGCTTTATTAATATACATATATATATATATATATATATATATACATACATACATGCGAAAGCAAACAATCAAATACATACATAATATATGCATGCAACATACATACATATGCAATACTAAGTACATTATGTACGAACAACATGAAATTGTTGTAAAAAAAAGAAAAATAAATTGGTAAACCCCACAAATATAGAAATGCTTGCATATGTGGGTGTGTGTGGGTGGAACATGGAATTGAGACACGTTGTCAATTACATATACATACATATTGTCATTTATTTATGTGTTAAGCAATATAATTGAACAGAATAAATTGCAAAACAATGTTAAGAACTGCACTTCACGGCGTTTCCATTGTGACTTTCAAACCTGTGAAATATGAACTTCATTTAAATTACCGAAACCGATTCTTTGAACTTGTAACGGTTATTCGCGGCATGTCTGACCATATCGAGTTACAAATGAAAGTATCGTTGTCTTCGATACTTACAGCTTTCGTTGAATTGCGCGCTCTGTGGCGGTTGGCCGACCAGTAAGTATATCGCTTTTTAACAATGCATTCTCACATCACTCTTTTTTTCTGTAAATGCAACAACAGTTGCACTCATGAAGCAATGCTCATCATTTAAGTACAGAGCAAGCAACGGCTTGTTGTGACGGTGAATACAAAACCAGATGAGCGCTAGGATGATTATAACTTGCTGTCGCCTGCATGTGTACATTAAACATATTTGATGCAATTCAATAATTCGCAGAATGTAAAAATGGAGCTCCTTGTGACTTGCGCAATGCGGCCTCATGACAAAAACATGTCACTGGTACGCGATGTAGTTCCGTAGCCTTGGTTCTGTCCTGAAAGAATTGCACACAAAACCGAGACACAAAGCAGCTGCCAGTACTAGGTCCTTTGAGAGAGCAGAGGACTCAATAGATTAAGCTAATTTGCTGGAAGTTTGCAAAACTCCTCAAATCGTAAGTTCAAGCTTAACAGCTGTTATACTATTATACTAACTCCTTATCTTACTTCCAGTGGCAGTTCAACTGTGAAATACGAAACCGAAGCAAATTTAAATTTTCTATTAAAGATTTCGAAAACATTTACATACATTTATTTGGAAAAAATTCATATACATGCATATATTCATTCAAATATATATATATATATACATATATATATATATATTCATTCTGTAATAACAAATATAGTCGGCGTGCTTTGAAACGTTCTTATGGATCTTATGTACATCAAACATAGGTTACAGGCATATGATGGTTTAGTGTTATTAACTACTACAATACATATTACAATTGCCAAAAAAAAAAAAAGAATATTAACTATGTACAATCGATTGCCATTATTGCTACAACAAATGTAAATAATAATAATATATAAAAATTATATGATTTTATATGATCAAAAATCGTAATTTCTGCTTACAATTAATATATAGAAAACGGGGTAAAAAATTTTTTTAAATTTTAAAAACAAATAACTGGCAGGCTACTTATTCGATGTCTAAATAGGAAGGTTAATTTTTTTTTGTTGTGCTTTTGTATAACAGTTGGCATTTGTATGACAGCTTCAGTTGGGAGGAACTGAACTGTTCCACTCTCAATCCGACCTTGATTTATTACAGTTGTTTCACAAATTTAATGGCTTTAGAGATAACATACAAAACAAACGCATTAAAGCTTAAAGGAGCGCATATAACAGTTGCTTGGGGCAGCTGAGGCAAGATTTGGGCCACATATCATTTTGGCTAAGGCGGCATTCCACAGTTACATTTCGATTGGTTTACTTGAACAGCCACTTTATATTTAACTTAAACGATAAATGTATAACATAGTATAACACTTAGCTATATACTATATATATATATATATATATATATATAATTTGTATATATAGGAATTCTTGCTTTTGCGGCGGCAAGTTCTAATTACATTTAGTAATAGTTATAGATTAAATAAATTATTTACATTTGCTAAGGGATGAGAGTGGCTAAAATGACAAGCTAAATTGGCCCCTGAATATTGGCTAATGGCTGTTGTATGACTGTACGACTGTAATACAACTGTTATACACTCTTCCCAATTCAAAACTTACAAACTACTTTCGACATACGTTTTCATGCGTATCATTTATAGATATTGATTAATCTTACGCAAGCATTTTGGCAGCTACAATATCCCCCGCATCGCCCCCGTCCTCCCTCCCCTACCGAACAGTCCAACCTCCATACTTATTTCCTTAAAATTCTTGCTTTTTGAGAACTAACTAATATAACAATTCTTGTCTACCATTTTGAGCATTAAAAGTTTCACTTTAAAGCAAGGCATTTACACACACACACACACACGCACACACTGCAAAAACACGACTACGTAGATACCCTGTAACCAAAACTCAAGCAAGCTACCACTATTATACGAGCTTGTATGACAGATGGATCTATAGTCTATAGTGTGAAACTGTTATATACACACTTTTATCCATTTGCAATGGCTACAGGGTATCAAAGGTAAACAACAAAAATTGTCTAGATCTACACACACACACACACACACACACACACACACACACACACACACACACACACACACACACACCTAACTCACTGACACACCTGGAAATATATATATATATATAAACCTATATATGTTTAAAAAGGAACTGATGATATTATATGTATAACAGTTATTCGCAGTGCTCCCTCTCGCTCGCTCTCACAGCAACTACTTTTGAAGAATTGTTTTATCCTCATAACGAATGATGGCATCGCCAATCTGTTTGCGTGACGCCAAATGAACGCACTGCTCCCGCCCACAGCTGCTGGGCATTGGCATGGGCAACTTGCCCCCGTGTGCCAAATGATTGCGCACACCCAATCCAAAGCGGAGATGGGGTTCAACGGCACGCAGGATGTGCACCGTATACTGGGCGGCCACAAACATATCGAGTATGCTCTCCACACCGGACGGACGCTGTGGTGACTGCAGCAGCTGCTCAATGTCCAGATCGGAGCGGATGATGGGTAAACCCCGAGGATCCAATAATTTGCGAGCTGTAAACGAAATGTGAATATTTAATAATAATAAAAGTAATTATAATAATATATAAACATATATGTGTGTATATATATATAATAATAACAATAATAATAATTTACTAATTAATAATAATAATAATAATAAAAATAAAAATAAAATAATATCAATTTAATAATAATACTATTAATTAATTAATAATCATACAAATTATTTACTAATAATAATAATATTATTGTATACAAAATTATAATCATAATAATACTATTAATTTATTAATCATAAAAATAAATTGAAAAAAATAATTACTTATCATATTATAATAAAATAATAATAGTAATTTAATAATAAATAATTTACTAATTAGAAAAATAAATTCTTTAACAATTATAAAATAATAATAAAAATGTAATAAAATTAAAATTAGTTAAAATTAAATTAAAATAATAATTAAAATAAATAAAAATAATAATAATTAACAATTGGCAAATAGTAATAACAATTTACTAATAACATTTAATTATTAATTATTATTAATTTAATACAATTACTAATAATAAAAATGTAATAAAAATGTAATGTAATTAATATATTAATTCAAATAATAAATAATTCAAATAAATAAAAATAATAATAATAAACATTTTGCAATTAGTAATAACAAATTACTAATAACATTTAATTATTAATTATTATTAATTTAATACAACTAGTAATAAAAAATATGCAATAAAATTAATATTAGTTAAAATATTTATTAATTCAAATAATAAATAATTCAAATAAATAAAAATAATAATAATTAACAATTGGCAAATAGTAATAACAATTTACTAATAACATTTAATTATTAATTATTAATTTAATACAACTAGTAATAAAAAATATGCAATAAAATTAATATTAGTTAAAATATTTATTAATTCAAATAATAAATAATTCAAATAAATAAAAATAATAATAATTAACAATTGGCAAATAGTAATAACAATTTACTGACAATCCTGAAAATGTACTTAAGACAAGAACAATAATAATAATAAATATATATATATTTTAGATTGTTAACATCTATCTGTAATACTAAGCACTTATTGGTAAGTTACTCACCTTGAACATAATCATGGCTGTAGAAGGCGATGACATCGTGATTGTGACGATCAAAGTATCCGCTGCTCTGGCTAATGTCGCAAGTGTCGCACTCCTTGCAGAAGTGCGCCCAGCTGCAGGGATACAATTGGAAGCCAATTGGGGCATAAACTTGGAAGCCCTGTATGGTATTCATTCGTACACGATTGAGAAAATCTGTACGGAATAGCATATTGGGCGTGGCCAGCAGCACGAGCGATTCGAGGCCAAGTTTAGTCAATGCCAGATCGGCCACCGCCAAGCTGAGCAACTGCCTCTGTCCATACATGGATGCGTGCATCAGCCAATCATCGGTGGCAATTGGATCACTCATCTTCGCTGGCAACCGTATAGAGACCCAGGCAATCCGAGAGCCGTCTGTCTTATATTTGGATGATAAATCCAAGGCGAGTTTCTTTAAAGTCTTGAACGGATCATCGTCTCCTTTACTGGGCGAATCGAGGCGATAAAGAAATATCTAAAAAGTTGCAGAATTTATGAAATTTTAAATTATTCAATAATCTTAGTTAATGCATTATAAATTATAAGCACACAAATGTTTCAAGTGTGTGTTACCATCAGTGTACTGTGATAACAAATATAGTTATTATTTTCACCATCAGTGTCTACACTTAACAGCAGGTATTCTCATTATTTCCACCATCAGTGTGAACTCATTATTTGCACCTTCAGTGTCAGTGTGCTAAGCTGCTAACACTACAAGCTGCTGTTAGCACTTCACAGAGCTGCTACTGCTCAATGCAATTGTCACGTAACAGCATTCTAACATTACAGTTTAATAACATTTTGTGGATCTTATGGAATTGTGGCGCCTTCTTCTGCCTTTTTGACACATTCGTGCTACTTAGATAACACTTAGTGGTAAGTTTAAAGGAACTCACCAGCAAGAGGAAGGTATTGTCCTGGTTGTGCATGCAAATGCGCTCGTATTGTGAAACAAAGTCGAGTGCATCCGACACCTGATGCTCAAATGCTGGCACCAACACTGAAATCCTTGTGCTCTCCGTGACATACGGCGATGGCACAACCTCAACACGTCCCAGTGGCTTGACCACCTCGAAGCTCTTGAGCAGCAGTCGCTTTGGTGTGGCGCCCTCATAAAGATTGAAATGCAATTGATAGTCCATGCCACGTGTGGCATCAAATTTACGATAAGCACTGTGGAGACTATGATAACGCAACTTTGGATGCTTCTGTGCGGCATATTGAAGTGCAATCTCCAGCACTTTGGCAAAGTCCAAGGCATCGATGCGACTGAGCGATGACACCGCATGATCCGCATTTGCATTGGACAGAAAACTGTGTGTTCCATTGAGTAGCTGCCACGTGAGCATGTCGTGACGCGTCTCTGGGGCACTGGGCGGTGGCACGCCCAATGGCCAACGTATTTCGAGTATCTTATTGGAGATGCTGCCATTCGCAATGCGATACGACTTTTGCTCCAGCTCATAGCCACGTTGTTGCACCAGCTCCAGATGATGCTGTAAATAACGATAATTTAATTAATTACAAATTTAATATTATTATTATTTATTATTATATTATTTATACACAAAACAAATTAAAAAAAAAAAAACGAAGAAAACTTGAAATGAGTTGTAATGTTTTTAAACTATATTTTCTACAATTTGTATAATAATAAATAAATAAATAAATTATA
Source organism: Drosophila funebris (assembly GCA_018901825.1). Classification (NCBI taxonomy): domain Eukaryota; kingdom Metazoa; phylum Arthropoda; class Insecta; order Diptera; family Drosophilidae; genus Drosophila; species Drosophila funebris. Next base: position 10,203,404 of record JAEIFK010000454.1, on the reverse strand, counting down.
ATAAATTTTTACTTTAAAGTCAATTAATGCAAGTATACGCATTGATTTGACCATCAGTGTAAGTGCGTAATATACGCAACAGCAGACTGTTATCTTTAGACTGCTGTGAACGCCTTAACAGAGCTGTTGCTGCTCAAAGCAACAGACACTTAACAGCATGTTATTATAACAGTTTCTTTACAGCTTGTGGAGCTCACCTTGGAGTAATAAGCGTGTAGACGATAGAAATCCTCTGGAGTTTGCACGGGATAAACAGTGGTGGCATTAAGAAATGCCGGCTCCTTGGCGAGCATGCTGAGATCCTTGTACTGTCGTGTTTTCGTATTCAAAGCATAGCTATATTGTCGTATACCCTGCAAAAGATTAGAGATCTTAATTAGTTGGCGCCGCCAAAATGTTGCAAGTGGTGCACGAAATTAACTTTTAGCCAGACAAAATAATTGGAGAGACCCAGCCCGCAGTCCAGTAGTTATGGACATGTGTTATACAGATCACTTTGCTGACTAAACAAAACAATAAAGTTCCTTTATCGACGCGTCGCCTTTTACGATCCCATTAAATTCAACTAAGTCCCCACTAACTTCCTCAATACAGAAGTCGTATTTCCATTTCCATTTGCATTCCCCTTTCCCTTTCCCGTTCCCCTGCCCCATCCCATGCCTTTACTTTACCCCTTTCCAGTTGCCATTCACATTCCCAGTTGTGGTACAGGGTTAGAGGGGGTTGAAGAGCAGGCGCATAATTAAATTAACATTTCCATGTTAAACGTCGGCTATCGTTAAATGCGAGTTGTTTTGAGGAGTCAAAATACTCTCTCTCTCTCTCTCTCCACCCTCTCCCCCTCCCTCTCACTCTCTCTCTTTCTCGCACTTACTCTCTCCATGCTCCCTACAAACTTCACATTGGCGACTCTTTCCATTGCATTTCGCAGAAAATTCAAACAGTTAATTTGCCGACGCTCATTAATCAATTCAAATGTTAAAATGTTATAAGAGACAGCATAAGTAACGGCACTTTTGAAGATGGCGTAGCCAAGTGGAGTACGCTATGATATACCCTGTAGCTTTCAACATTTTAATTTCTCTCTTCAAATTAAATCTTTTGATGAAAATATATATATGTGTATATTTTCTCTGCAGAACACAACAGAGACTAAAGGAGGAGAATCTTTCAAATAAATACGATTTATGGTCTAAGTCAAGCTTTAAACAATAAAGTTATTAATAAAGTAGAATGATCTTTATTTAGCTGAAATCCCAACTTAAATATACCCGTAATTTGATGTTAAAAAAATGTAAGCTAAAAGCTCACTCACACACACACTTGCTCTCTCGTTTTCTGAAGTATTTTTATCATGGTTGGTTTATCCCAATTTAAATATACCCGTATTTTATTCCAGCAGCATATAAAATTGTTTAAAAAAACTAAGCTAAAAGCACTCTCTCTCTCTCTCACTCTCTCTGTCTCACACATACACACTCTTCCTCTCTCTCTTTTGAAGAGTTTTAATCATGGTTGGATTATCCTAACCTAAATATACCCGTACATTGATCAAGGAGCAGATAAAGTTGTTTAAAAAAAAGCTAAGAAACATATATCAACACTTCCTCACACACACACACACACACATGTGTACACACCCACATTAAGGCCACCGCATAAAGCATAAATCATTCGGTGGTGCCTCTCAGCCGCATAAATAAAAACCCAAAATCCAAACAAATGAATTTCAAGTGAAAAAGACGTGCGTCAAGTTCCTTGGCCCTGCGTTTCATTTATCAACACACATACACACTCTCTACAACAACAAATTCATATATGTACTTGCTAAATTTTTTGTGCAAAATTCGATTCGTATTTCGATTTGTTGTTATATCTGTATATGTACATATATAATTAAAAACCCCAGCGCAAGTTCAATGAAGAGGAAATGACACCCAGCCAATGCATGTCAAACTGTCGGCTTTTGGGTTTTACAATCCGTTTGCAAGTTGTGAAATTCTCTTTGCTTGAAACTTAAATAAACTGTCCATCAAGTTGCTGGTTTGTTGGTGGCCTGTCCAAATGTTTGCCTGCCACAAGAGTGAAGCTGCCAGAGTTGGACCATGTTACTTGCCACAAATGTTTCAAAGCAATTGCGACTGCGGATAATATAACAATATGACAGAAGTAACAGCGATGAAATCACTACTCAATATCTTGTCACTCGTCTTGGTTGTGTCTTAAGATTTATTTGTTAATTTCAAGTAAAAAATTGATTAACTTTGTTGAGTTCGTGATTTTGTCATTATTTTTAGCATCATTTACACATATATTTTATGCTTAAATTTGTACATATACGTTAAATTCAATATTTTACTCAGAGTCGCAGTCACTGATATTTCATTTTTGTCGCTGTGACACGAATATCATCATATTGCTCAACACTTGTAGCTGCTGCTTCTTTTATGTACATACATACATACTATGTATTATTTTTCCTTTCTTTCTTTCATTCTTATTTGTCTTCTCTTCTTTCCGCATCGCATTTCGCTCTGTCGTTGATGCTCTTTTTCAGGGTCACTTTTTGTGTATCAATGAACTGATTTTTTTTTTCAGTTCATTGCTGGCGTTCTGTTGTGCGTGTGTATTTGTGTGAGTGTGTGTGCGTGTTTGTGTGTATGCGTGTGTATCTCTGTGCGTCTTTTTAGTTAACGGCAAATTGTTTAAATAAATAAAACAGCGTGTAGGAAGCATCAAAGATCACACGACAAGCAAACGGGCAAATTAACTCGCAGCACACACGCACACACACACTTACATATGTACATATGTATGCATGCTTCTCTAATGAACGAACTGCGCCTACTGCTGACAGCAGTGCCTCCCAAACTTTCAACAGCTGCTGCAGACAGATAACGTTTAAATGTTACAGTTACAGCTGCATAGGCTGCATGTGCTAATTGTTGTTGCTGTAACATTGTTCTAAATTTGATCCACTTTTCGCTGACAGTTGTTGTGGTTTTCGTTCTGCATGTGGATGGCATGCAGATGGGAATATAGTATGTGGATGTTATACAGATGGGAATGTATTTAAATAGCCTGTGGATGCTGTGCTACAGCATGTGTTTTCAAATTTTATGAATATATGTAAAACTATTTAAATTTCTGCTCGACTACGCGTTATCCTATACTAAAATGTGAATTAGTTTAGGATGTATTTAATGAATGTAATACAGTGTTGCCACATCTACAAATAGAAAACTCTATGCCCTGTATAAGGATTTAAAATAGAAATATAAATCTCTGTGCGTGTATGATTGACCAAGGGATACCCTGTACCTCTTGCCTCTGCAATATACATATTTAATGTTTCTGCCAACTTCTAAGTGGCTAACATGCATGCACATTCAAATATGAGCGGTCTAACTGAACAAGCGTTAATTAACTCTTTACAAAGTTAGTGGATCGGTTGTGTGACTAGTTTATGGCTCTTAACTTAAGCTTCTAAGCTCTTTACAGCATGACAGTTAATTTGTTACCAACTTGGCGAGCCGTTGCATTCCACACATGCGCAGCCTTAAATCTGTTTTTCTATTCCTTTTTTTTTTTTAACAAAATCGATAAATTGAATAATGTCTGAGTATGTTCTAACATAAGTTTATGTGAATATTTTTTGTACATCTAAAAAAAATGTACATTTTACAAGATATTTTAATTAAGCACTTTTTATGAAAGCTTTACCCAAAAGGTACAGGGTATTACAAGTGCATCAAATATATGTAGAATAGAACTTTTGCATTTGTTGGCAACTCACCTGAAATGACTCCTGGCAGCCAGACACATGACTTGCATACTTGACACATCTTCCAATGTTGACACTGTGATCGCTGGTGCTGCCAATGCGGACACAACGTTCCAGATTGTTGCGCATCTTGCGGATGACACTGCTGCTGAGAAGAATGCCCGCCTCGAGGGCACAATAGTTGCGATCACTTAGACCCGACGCATCATTCGAATCATTCGATTCATCGCCGGCATTATCATCAGATGCTGCCGGTGCATCTCCAGTTCCAGTTCCACTTCCAGTTCCAGCTCCAGTTCCGCCGACCCGTGTGCCGCCCATATACAGATCGAAGGTGATGCTCATGTGGTAAAGCAATGAGTTTAATTTACGCGCATCCACATAAACATTATCCGGCACCAGCAGAAAGTAATCATAATCATCCAGATAATTGTCAGCTATATATTTGATCACATGGAATGGGCGGCGACTCTCGCGGGTGTCCGTAAACCCGACAATATTCTTCAATTGATAGTTGGTCTTCACGCTGTCCGCATTGATGAAGAACTTGATCTTGTTGACCAGATGGGCGGTGGTGCGATTAAATGCGGTTGCAAAGCTATTTATGTTCTCCTGGGACGTTATCACACCAATGAAGATCTTCTCCCGAATCCCCAACTCCGAGGAGTAATAACGCGGTCGCAATACATTTTTAACCTGAGAGCAGTAAAAGAAGACGTGGCACGTCAGTATTGCGGAGAAGTATTGAGAATCGAGCGAGATACATTTCAGATATGAGCATATGCCAGACTTACAGATACCCTGTACACAGTTCTCAAATAAAAATCAGTGTATTTTGACCGAGATAACTTGTTCTTAGTTATCTCAAGCAGAGTGCAGATAACTATTATAATACCCGGTCGGGGTATACTCAACTACAAGATACCCTGTACACAGTTCTTAAATACCTACTGCAGCATCGACCAAAATATCTTCTTGTAAAATATACCCACTAGTGTTGCTAAGTAAAATTCATGCGTTCGGGTATACTCGACTTCAAGGCATGCTGTACACTTTTATAAAAACACTTAAATTTCGATTGAGATATCCTGTAAATTTTCCTTAAATATCTTAAATAATATGAAACTATGCGATTGGGCTTGCACAGCCAAAAGATACCCTCTAGTCATTTCTTAAATGAAATACTTGATCATCGATCGAGATTTGTTGTTCACGCATATCCTAATTAGTGCTGTTGAGTCACATTTATGCGGTCAGATATACTCAACTACAAGATACCCTGTACTTTTTAATAAAAGTACTTTAATCCTGTACCCTATTCCTTAATATTTCTGCTCGCATTTACAACTAGTGTACACTAAGTAAGTGATATAAATCTATGCGGTCGAGCATGCTCAACAGCAAGATACCCTATACACAGAAAATTACTTCAACACCGTTCGAGATATTTGCGTATGCTGCACTACGAAATACCCTATAAACTGTTATAAAAACACATTAAACTAAGTAAATGATATGAATATAAGCAGTGGGGTCTGCTCAACTGAAATCTAATCGAAACACGTGCCGCATCCCCCGGTTCAACACTGCATCGCATCATTTTGGCGTTTATTCTCTCCGATCGTAATACAATTTATAGCCAAGGTTAATAGCATAGCATTGGAGCTAAGGTTATGCTTGAGTTCAAGATTATATCTTTAAAATTGTGTTTGCTATGCGAAATGGAAGAAATGCAAACGTGATCTCTGAATGATACACAGAGGAATAGGAGACGCCTCTGATCTTTGAGAATTGCAAAACAAATGAGGGCGGATATAAATACAGAGTCGATTTAGTTAGATGAATAAATGCTTAAAATATGCTGCATTTAAACGAATCGATTAAGGCATAAGAAGCAATGATAAATGTTCATCTCAGATATCATATAAACAAATTTGCCATGATTTAAATTTAATAATAATATTAACATTTCATTGACAATACTTTATAGAATATACTTAAACTGAAGAAATATGGTAATGTATTAGAAAGTGTATTACATTAGCGAGTTAAAGCTTAAGCCAAGAAATTGCACATCACTTAATAGAACAATTAAACTCAAGAGATATGTTCGAAGGGCAAGTACATACATATGTATATACGATTATAGTGCTGTACATAAGTATTTTGACATAATTAAAATTATCTGAACAGCTGCCTGTGCCCTGCACGTTTGTCCACTTGACAAATCAAACCAAGAGACCAAGAGACCGAGAGAGAGAGAGAGAGAGAGAGAGCGAGAGAGAGACAACTGAAGTGGGTACTCAATGATTATAGTTGATAATGTTGATTCATAAATGAAGTACAAGTACAAGAAATACATCAAACTTCTAATGTAGTATGTGAAGATCTGTATGAGTTTATATTTTTTTTTTTTTTTTTTTGTATCTAGTTAAAAAAAAAGAAAACAAGCGGATCAGTCGAGCGTGCGCGACAGTATAATACCCTGTGCAGTTTACTAAATTAAATATTTTAATTAAAATAAAAGTAAGAACATAACAAGTGTAATGTGTGTTACGACACTTCATATACATATGCTTGTAATGCAGTTCGCTGTCTCGCTCGCACCCATTTGCTGCCCGCAAAGGGCAAAGCACAAGAGATTCAAAGCAACATTTGTTTTCTAATTATCTCTCTTATTTATGGACCGATCTTAATGAAACTTTCAGGACTGCTTTTCTATGATATTTTTTACGAACCTGTGAAGTTAGAAGGTCTGAGAAATGCGGTCATAATTCGTTTTGCAAGGGAGGGAGGAAAGGTATCGAACATCGATCATAAACTCGATCTGGAGAGGGTATACAGGAACCTTCATGCCAAATTTGGTGTCTCTAGCTCTTTTAGTTGCTGAGATCGACGCGTTCATGCAGACAGACGGACATGGCTCAATCGAATCGACTGTCAATACTAATTAAGAATATATATACTTTACAGGGTCGGAGATGCCTCCTTCTGCCTGTAACATACATTTGCACACAATTATTATATACCCTTTTTTGCCCATTTCTTATGTATAGGTATAAAAAGAGTTCAACGTTCGCCATTAAATGTTTACGATTGTCTCGTACCGAGTTTCCTGGAATGTATGTTAATGTATATATTTTCGATTTGATAAACTTGCAAATAGTTTAGCAATTCGAGTAGCTACTGTATCGCTAACTGCATTCCAAATAGAAGTGCTTTACAAAATTATTAATTTTTGTTCACTGTCGGCATAAAGTATGTAACAGGCAGAAGAAGCATGCCAGACCCTATTTAGTATGTACATTCTTGAACAGTATCAACAGCCGAGTCGATTGAGCCATGTCCGTCTGTCTGTCAACTATAAGAGCTGGAGACACCTTGAAGTCATGAAGTTTTCCGTATACCCTCTCCAGATCAACTTTATGTTAGATTATCGATACCCCATCCCCGGTAAATTAATTAATTACCAATTATGGCCACATTTCTCAACGTAGACACTTTTAACTTGACACGTGCTTCACAAGTAATATAGAGAAGCAATGCTGAAAGTTTCATGAAGATCGGTTTATAAATAAGAAAGATAATCAGTAAAGGAGGAATACAAATTTTTCCATTGAATTGTAGAGCCAACGGCCAACACATGTGTGCGAGCGAGATAGACAACGACTGCAATACATGCATTTGTAAATGAAGTGACGTAGCACACAGCTTTTGATCGAGTAAGCCAGATCTGATTGCTCAGCTTAAAAAAGATTATCGTAATAATTATCAAAATACTGTTACTATAGAGAACTGTACAGGGTATTATACTGTCGTGTACGCTAGACTGATTCGCTTGTTTTATATAAAAAATTTAATACATTTAACATTTTCTTTTTCTAATAAATTTCTATATTTTTGTATTATATTTTAATATTTGATTATATTTAATTTTAAATTGTATGTATATGATTTTTTTTTTAAATATAACATATCTTTCTATTATATTAAAATATTCTTCTATTCTTAGTCTATTATCTTAGATTATATTTAATTACTTTAATTTGGTTATAAACAAATATTAGTTTATTATTCAAATTCAAATTCAAATTGTTCACGATCATATTTAATCGGAAGTTCTCTTCTGTTCGTTGCGTTTATTGCTTTAGTGTAAAGAAGGCTGGTACTCAGTTTTTGCCGGAATTATGGCCAATTACAAATGCTTTTTAATTGGCCACTGTTTATGGGTCTCGTAAACTGGCGGCCTTCATTCGAGGTCGGACACGTTATAGACGCTGACGTCAGTTTTCCACCTGCCTGACCCGACCCTTGGGGATTTAGCTCAGAACTCAGCTAGCTGAAGTTTCGTCTAAACATCTTGTGCATCTGCTTCAGCTCCACACACACACACACACACACACACTCGTCGACTTTTAACATTGTCTGTATTGATAAGTGCAAAGGGGGCGTGGCAATGGATCGACTTTGAAGTGAGGCTTACTGCAGTAATTAACGCTAATTGCTGTTACTATAAAATCAAATACGTATAACAAGTTACTGCAACTACCGCCAACAAATAACAGACAAAAACATACCCTGTAAACAGTTTTAGTTGAATTAAAGCAATCAAAAGTTTGCTTTTTAGTTAAGAATTTAATTATATAGTATTAAAGTTGTAATACATTTAATTAGATAGAACTGCAAATATATTATTGAGTTCGATAGTTATTTGTTCACCTTATCGATAGTATTGCAATGACTACTGCTATCGATAGTAACCTCGATTGTTTTACAGATATGTAAACTTATGCTTTATAGAGTGAAAGTGCAATTTTATGCACAATTTCACACAACTAGTGTATGCCCTTTGTCAGTGATTACTAAAGGGTATTGAAGGGTCAAGAAATTTGATATCGATAGAAGTATGACAAGAATTATTTTTGCGTTTCATTAACTCGAAACAAAAGAGACAGTTTTAGCTAGCTCATATAATTAGTACTATGTATATACCCTTTATTAGCTAATTGTAAAGGGTATAACAGGTGCAATTATTTTATGAAGATATAAAACTCCCAGTACTAACAAATCAATGATCATTCAGTTGCTTTACTTGAATCTAAAACTGTGTGCCGTCGTTCATACCCTTTGGCTAACCACTGCTACAGGGTATAACAAGGTGCAAGTGCATAAAGCTCAGTAGAGCAATGCCTTTGCCTGTTGTTATGAACCTGATGATTGAGAAATCAATGCAACTCTATTATGCCTTTCTTCTCAAATTGTCCGGGGAGGTGGGAGGGGCAGACACGTAATACAACAGCGTGCGAATAGACTAATAACTTGGCCAATGCACCCCATTAACCGCTACCCCTTCGGCGACGCCATTGCAAGAGTCAGCGTTAACCCAAGATGACCTTGCTCTGAAATGACGGCATCTTATGGCACAAAAAGATGCCAGCAGCAGACGTATGTAGATACATGTGCGCAATTAATTGTGTAAATATCTAAGCACACGCGCACACACACACACACACACGCGCACACACACCACAGGTAATAGGTAAACATTTTGCCAAACCACAAATTGACGGCCCCTCTTTGCTTCCCCTTGCCCTGCGCCCAGCGTGAGCATATTGATCCATGTATTCTATTTTACTTTTAGGAGCTAAATAAAAATACTTTCCAAATTATGTAGATGCGTGTTTAAAGTTCTATGTGGTGTGTGAGTGAGTGAGTGAGTGTGTGTGTGCGTGTGTGTGTATCTAGACAAATGATGCATGGAAATTCTGCGAATTTTCAAAATTTGAAATCAAAAGAAAATATTGATCGGTCTAAGCTGATGCATTATTTGTTTTGGCATTTTGCAGTTTCATTTGAATTATGATGGTGAATCAACAAATTGGGGAAATACACTCAACTACATTTCCATTAACAAATCGAAGCAAATATAGAACTGATAACTCATCAAACAATAGATCTTCAATAATAACTTAACTTAATTAAAGAATTCTCAGTCTGAACCAGTTCAGAATCATAAAAGACTTTGATTTGGATACTCAACAATTAGGGAAAACATATTGTAATTGTAAAAGTACTTTTATTCTTTTCTATGGCTCTTAGCAAAGTCAGTGATTAAACCAGTTGAGAATTATAAACGAAATTAATTGTGAAAGCATCTTTATAGATGCTATCATATTAATTAGGGATTAGAAATTTGGAATCAACGCTTGGAAGAAACATATTTAACTCAAAGATCTTTCCATCAGTTTTGGTACGACACTTAGCAAAGACAGCGCTTAAACCAGTTGCGAATCATAACCGAAATTCCTTTGCGAAGCAAGAAACTGTTACACCAAGACTACTTCTATTGAATGATGATGCATAAGCTTATTCACCGCACGTGGCACAACAATTTCATTCAGTTGGATTTGTACAAAGAAATTGTTGTAAGAACAATTGATAAGAAAATTGACACGAAACCCCAACAACCTTATGACATAAGAGGAAGTGAGAAACGTTGCGAGTAATTTCAATAGTTTGTGTTGTTGCAAAACCAACAAACAGAAATTTACAACAAATAGGCATACTTTTCCTCTTCAAAGTGTTAGGCTTCTTATCAGTAGCCAAAAAACAGAAAAAAAAAAAATAATAAATATAAAAAAAAGAACAATTTGTAGTCTTATCAAATGCCGCAGCAACGTCATCAATGACAACGACAACGACAACGACAACGACAGCGATTTCAATATTTCAATTTCCATTTGAGTAAATTTTAATTAAACATTGATATTGAATTATGTTTATTTGTGCAGTTGGTCGTGGAATAGTTTTGACCCACCTTCCAATTCAATCAATCGATCCATTTGGTTTACAATTCACATTTTGCAGTCCCCTCTCCATTCAAATAGCACACACATACACTCGCACTGCATGGATGAGTCAAACAATGGTTCAAGTTGACTGATTATATGGCCTGGTTGTGGGTTCTGGTTCAGCTTGGTATTCGAGTTCGGGTTCAATTTCTGGTCGGCACTTTGGTGTAATAAATCTAGAGATAACTTTTGCCACGAGCACTTCGTCAACATATATGTCCCATTTATAAGGCTGCTACTTTGGGTGCCCCTCAAGGCCTAATGTTTGAATATGGCAAGTGGATATTCGGATTTGTATGCAGATGATATGGATCATACTGTGTACAGATGCAATTTCAATATTTGATTTAATTTTTATATTTTTTTTTTTTTTTGTTTTTCTCTGTGTCACGTAACATGAGCTATACAATGGATTGGCAATTGTAAATATTTATGAATATGAACACATATAAATATACTCGTATATAATTAGATTGAGTTCACAAAGTGCTTCTCTTTATGGTGTATTCACATTTGATTCACATTACACATTGCATTTAAACAAATGATTCGAGTTATCCGAAGGCATTAAGATGTTTTCAGGAACTTCAAAAACTTCAGTTAACAATTTGTAAATATACTATCAAGTAATTCAGTTACATTCAAATGTCTCGAGTAATTCGAATGATTTAGGATTTTAGTAAATGTTTGCCATTGAAAGCTTCTTTGTTATTTATACCATTTAATATTATTACATTATCATTATCATTATAGCCTAATAGTTCAGAAATAAATCAAGTCATTCAGTTGCATGCAAATGTTTCAAGTCATTCGAATGCATTTGTTTTGCCTTCTGCAAGTACAAGCGATTTAACAAAACTTCTGGTTAGACTATTACGCTTTAAACTTCTTATTATAATAAATATTTCAAATTATTTACTTTCACTTGAGTTCTTTGCAAGTAATTTAAATACATTCATTTGGAGGCTTTAAATACTTAGTATTAGTTTATAAACTCGCAAATATTCCAAGTAATTCGACAACAAAATATTATCCTCAGTGCAATAAATCACAAATAATTAATGAATCAAATGATTCGAATACATTTATATGACTTGATTCAATGTTTAGCCTGCATATAAGCATCGAACAAATGTAGCTGCTTATAATAGACATATGTACATTGTACATATGTATATACAACATGATATGTATGGATATAGATAGTTAAGTACGTGTAAATAGAATGATATATTGCATGTGTCCCAATCTCTGCTCGTTTTCAATCGGGCACAAAGCCAAGTCGTCACTGTGGAATTGCATTGGATTTGACAAATCTTAATTGAAACAAGTGCGCAGGCGGTGCTATGAGTTTGTTGTGCTAGAGATCGGTGGTGGTTTGGCGGTTGGTTGTTGGTTGTTTAGCTGTAACCGGTGGATCGCCGGGTCGACTAAGTCTCGCGCTTATGACAATTAATTGAGAGCGCTGTTGTGCACACACATATGCACACGCATACACACACACACACACACACATACACACTCGTACATCGACATAGACACATATCCACTTATATAGAGATCTATAAATATGTTTATACATATATTCGTAAGTATGTGGGCCTTAAGCCGGAAATGCGACGCGCTTTTCAATTAAGGCAACAGCAAAAGCTGCTCAATAGATTCACTTACTTAGTTGTTGCGTCTGGGTGAGAGCTCTATCTAAATCAAAAGTATATCAACTGTGTGTCTTTATGACTAGACGATCAAAGCTCTTGAGATATACATACGTATGTATGTACTTGGCATAGATCGAATGATAAGCAAGTGCTTGGCAAAGCTTTAAAAGCTGCTTAAATTGATAAAAAGTAAAGAAATGAAATAAAAATAAACTTTTAAGCTCATTTTAAGGCTCATGCAAAGGCTTTACCGTTGAAAGCTCTTCGTCATTGCTCTAGAACTTTAAAGCTAATGTGCTTAGTGCAAGCTCAGTTTATCGTAAGTTGTGTTGAAAGCAAAGCAAGCAAAGCTTATCTTAATCAAGGAACTTTCATCTTGATCAGAATATCACAAAAGCTTTTTCTCTCATTAGATATGCTGTTTTGTATTATTGATCCTGTGACTCTTGCTATGTTGATCAGCTGATCAGTTAATCAGCTGACCAGTTGATCTCCTGACAGAATGACAAACGTGTTTTCTTTTAAGCTCTTCGGGGTATTCGCCTGTCAGTGCTAAGTAGTATGAAGCGTACTTTTCATATATATTGTATATAGTACTAATTGATAAGACTGCGTTTTATTTTTAGACAACGTGTGTGCTCTGATAAGTAGTACAAGTTATGAATTGAAACTGTCACGGAGCCAATACAATTGTGTAGCATTTATTGAGGCAACAAAATATACGGGGTGTAATACAGCTCTTTTCGTCTTCTCATTGCTTTTCTATCTGGCATGACCATTCGCATGACCACTGCCATGCATGCCACCATTGATCATATACTTATCAAATAGATAATCCCCAAGATCATCTTGAGCCCGCTCCAGCTGCCTTATGTAGTCGGCCAAGACCTTTTGTCCATCGACTTGTTCCTGCAGAAAATTCGCCTCAATGAAATCACAAAGATTTGGATCGTTCTCTTTGCCAGCCAACGCATGAACATCCAGCAGATGTTGATTGACCTCCAATTCCATTTGCAGTGCATGTTTCAGGGCAGACAAACTATCCGCAAAACATGGTATAGGCTCGGGAACCGCACTGAGTTTAATAAGACCGCCACGTTTATTCATGTACCTCATAATCTTCTCGGCATGCTCACGCTCCTCGGCACTGGCCTTCAGAAAGAAGCCAAAGATGCCTGGAGAACTGACATCGGCACGATCGAAGTGAAAGGCCTAACAACAGTTTGATGGCATTTAGAGAAATTATAGCAGCTCTACCAAGTCTTTCTACCAATTCATTGTCTCTTACCATGGCCAGATATTGATGGCATGCCTTTAGCTCCATATTGATCTGTTCGTTTAGTTTTTGTTCACAACTCTTGGCAAAATTTTGACGCATTATCATGCACATCTGCCGTAACATCAGACGACAATAGTTGACCATTTCAAATCTTTGTAATTTTGTAAAGAAAACCAAATTTATAAAAAAAAAAACTAAATTAAATTTTGTTTCGGTTTTTTTTATTTTTTTTTTTTTTGATGTTTAACTGATTTATGCCTGCATAGTAACTAAGTCGATCAATCAGTTAGCATTTCGTTCTATACGTAGTGTAGTATTAGCTGGTTTAAGCCGGCATTGCGCGTGTTTTGGTAGCTGATAAAACACAAATTGCTACTTTCAATATTTTATAATTATAATAATCATTTATTATTATTTGAAGTCCGTTTCAGTTCAATATTATAGTTGATTATTATAGTTGATTAAAGTTAAAGGAACATATATTATTTTATAAGTAAAATAGACACAAAAATATTCATAAACCAACTTAAGTTAATTTAAATTTGAGTTTAAGTTCAAATTCAAAGAAAAGCCCAATCAGATCAGTAATTAATAAAATGAGTGTTTATTTATTTTTATAATTTGATTTGAATTTTTTTTTTTTTTTTTTTTTTTTGCATATTTATATTTGTATATCTATTTATATCTGTATATATGTATAATAATATATATATATATAGATCATTTATTTCGAAGTACTGAAAGCTTAAACTTAATACAGGCGGAAAAGAAAATAGCTTTATTGTCCTTATACCCTGTAGCAGGAATATATTAACATTGTGCAAAACTGTGAAGCACGCAGAAGGATTATATGTATTGTTATTTTTTTTTTGTATTATTTAGATTGGTAGTAAATAATTTTACTTACTTTTTTATATTTAAAATGATTAACTTATTATTTAAAATATTAAAATTTTGTTTAACTTCTTATTTTTTTTAATTTAATAATAATTTAAAATTTATTTTAGTAACTTAATTTAATTTTTAAAAAAGATTTTAAATTAACAAAATTTATAATTTTTATTATTTAAAACTAATAAATATAAACTTTTTAATTTAATAATAATTTAAAATTTAATTTAGTAACTTAATTTAATTTTTAAAAAAGATTTTAAATCAACAAAATTTATAATTTTTATTATATAAAACTAATAAATATAAACTTTAAACAGTAAAAAATTTATACTTAACATATATGTACAAATGTGTAGTGATTATATTTCTATCTTTGCTTTTCACATTTTCATAGAAGAGAATCAACAATCGCTGTGCAGTTTAAATCAATTAAAATTAGAGAGAGCTTCGTTGTGTAAAAGTTTACTAGATAGAGAAATTCGGGATTCTGTCACATCAGCCAAGATCTTATGTTATAGCGTGTCACAGTTCAAAGTGCTGATCCGACTGCTATGATTTCACTTTTTTTTAATTTTTTTTTTTTGCTTGTCTTCTTTTTGTTTTACTGTGTCGTCGGGCACTTAGTCAGTGTACACACACACACACACACACACACACACAGAGAGAGACACACTCAATGTGTGTTTACTTAGGCTACAACAACAACATCAACAACATTAACAATGTTGCGCGTTAAGTAAACTTAGTTATTGTCATTTATTAAGTGAATGGAAAACGACTTTTTGCTCAAGTTTTATTTTATTTTATTTTTTTTTTTTTGTGTACGAACGAGTTTCAAATATATATTATCTCACTATCTCTTTTTCTATCTCTGTCTCTGTCTCGGTCTCTTTCTCTATCTCAGTATTTTCAAGTAAGTAACTTACGCACATTAAAAACACACACGCACACCATTCAAATACACAGTGGCCCATAAAGTTAAAATAATAAAAGCATAAAAACATTAATTTTAAGCATCGGTTGTTGTTGTTGTTGTTATTGTTGTTGTTGCCACACGAAACGCAAATCATCGTTAAAGTCTGAACATTTTCAACATTGACCAGATGACTGGAACTATATTTCCAGCTTAATTACACACAACTGGCGGTTCCATGCCAATGCACATTTGCATAGATATCCGATAACGTGCATCGATAACCAGTCGATAACAGTTTCAGTAGAAATATATAAGAAGGTTAACGTTTGTTCCTTCATTAAATTTAATTGTATAATTTGCAGCTTTTCTCAATCGATAACACAAGTTATCGATAGAGAATGCACTTAAAAACTTAACTAACCAATGCAGTCAAATTATGAGAATCTTAAATGTAAATTACTTCATTGCACATTTGCATAGATATTCGATAACACGTGTCGATAACTAGTCCATAACTGTTACAGTAGAAATGTATGAAAATTGTTAGTTTATTTCTTCATTAAGTTCAATCATAGATATCCGATAAGGCGTATCGATAACTGGTTGAGTAGCTTACCAACAGTTATCGGTAAGCAGTTGCGTTAGAAATGGTAGAACCGTTGAAATGTATTACTTCAAAAAGGTTTTATGGGATATCTTGTTGATTTTATCGATCGATTACGCAACTTATCGACTTATCGAACTTTTGGCAGCAAATCCTTGGGAGCAAACCTACTTTTTAGAAACAACTTTATCATTTAAACCAATTTTATCATCTTGATGTTAATGTTAAACTCCGTTTAAACATGCAGTTCATCTCTTTAGGTTTCTATTTTAATTTCCATCTTCTCAGACAATATTAATTTCACATTCAAAATTCACAAATGCCAATCAAAATCGCTCATGGAAACAAAACGCCTTTTGTAAACAATTTTGTCGTTAACTTAACTTCTTGTTAACGTATCCGTCACGCTAATTGAATTAATGCCACATTAATTTGATAGCCAATCATTTGCCAAAGACATGATTAGCTTAACTCGACTGCTGATCGTTTTGTGGCTAAAATGCCACGAGAACTCACAACCAATTGGACTCTTTTTTTTATCTGTTTACTGGAGTTCCATACCAAATTTATCAAGTTTATAATCATTTTTTTTAGGTTTTTCCTTTTTTACTTTATTAATTAAAAAGCAAACGTTTGCATTGTTAACTGAAAGAAAAAAACGAGAGGCAAACAAAAGCCAAATCGCACGAGGTACAAAAATGTATAAGAAGTGATATTTTCAAGCTGACGATCGAATGAATACCCTTTAAATTGGGAATAGTTAATCGATTTTTCTTGGATTTCTTCATGTTTACTCGTATTTAATTCAATTAATTTCGCTGCTTTCGATTTATGATGGCATATACATACATACATACATATGCATGCATCAGCTAACGTTATATTTACTTGACTCTGGTTTATAATTGAAATGCGTTTATTTATTTAAATGTAATTTATGCGCGCACCAGTGAAATTTTTGTTCATCGCCTGTTGTTGTTGTTCTTTGTTTTGTTTTTTTTTTTTTTTATAATTTTTTATTTATTTGTGAGCCGATCAAATTTTTCTGCAAACGAGGCTAAAATTCGCACTTTATTTTAAATCGCATGAAATGTAACTGTTGACATGCCAATTGCCATCAAGCTGTTAACAGTAGCAGTAGCATTCGCAGTGATTGTCAAACTGTTAGATGCATGGTTAATGCCGCTGCTACTGCGCGTCAGGTGCTAATTGCCTAGAAGCGACTACCAAATGATTTCTGTTGCTATTGTTGTTCTTGGTTTTTGGTCATTGGACTCGCTCTTGCACGTCTTCACCTGGCTAAGTCATAACGTACAAACTAAGGCCATGATAACAGCAATTGAAAGAAAATGACGTCTGCGCTGACGATCTTTATATATATATATATATATATACATACATACATATATGTACAAGTACATTAAAAGACACACATACATATATCCAAGTGTATTTTCTACCCAAAATGTGGAAGGCGAAGTACGAAAGCGAAATACGATAAGCCAGAAGGTCAATAAATTGCTTCATATAATGAGCCATGTGCACCAATACAGACAGACTGACACTTAACACACGCACACATGCACATACACATATTCATTTGCATTTGCATTTGTATATACGACATGTAGGGCTCAATTACTCTCGCACTCTCTTCGATTACTGATCTCTGATTGGTGCGTGGCCCACGTGCAAGAAATAAAGCCGTTCATTTTGCGAGAGCAGAGAGCGGATGGGTAAGAGGGATGGGGTATTGTTTGAGTGTTCTGTTTTTTTTTTTTTTTATTTTTTTTTTTTGAAGACTTACCGGCTTTTTGGCCGCCAGCGGCTTATTGATTAAATTTAAATGTGGCTCAAAGTCCTGGCCAAAGCGTTCGATGAATAAATTTTCGGCCGCCTCTTGTGGACATTCCTCCTGCTGCACCAGCTCCCAAATGTCCTGCGGTATATAGCGACTGAGCACCAGACCAAGCACCAGTCCAATCATAAAATAATGATTGCGACTCCACGCGGACGGTCTACGCATGTTTCAGGCGTGTTGCAAATGAAGTCACATACACTCACACACATATAGGATGCTGATGCTCAACGGTGTTGTTGTCATGTGTACATCTTTGTAGTTGTACGCACTGTTGCTGCTTCTTCTTTCGCCTGGACTTGTTGCCTGCCGCCTGTTGCTCCGTTTCGGTTCGTTTCGCTTTTTATGTTCGATTTGAGTTTTTTTTATTTATTTTTTGTTTTTGGGCAAGCGATAAGCGAGGAGGGAACTCAAACAAGTGCTCTGACTATGCCGGCTAATTTTGGCACTAGCTTATTGTTGTTATAGTTGTTGCTGTGCAGAACGCACTTGTGTTTCGATTTTGTTGTTGCTGTTGTGTTTGTTGTTGTTGTTGAACTGAAGCCGATGTTTGCATTTTTAATAAAAATTCACAATTACACAAGTCATATTTATACACACTAACACTGCACTGTACACTATTCTTCGTTCGAAGACGCTAATGCTACGAAATGAATAAAAAAAAATTTCAACAAGCGCAAACAAGCGCCGTCTGGCCGCCGCACACCGCGTAACGTAAAAAAATGGGATTCTTTATCTGCATTCGTTTCGCACTTTTAGCAGCGTACGTTGTTATGTTAACTGACTGTATTATTTAACTGCTAACTGACTGTTATTCTAAAATGATCTGTTAACAGGCTGTTATTAGATAGTATGCTGACCACAGATCTTGCGAGAAAAATAAAAACTTGGCAGAAAAGTATGTAAGTAAAAGTCATGTGTATATTTGTATTAAAAATACAGATATTTATATTACAAGGACAAAGTAGATATAGCAATAATTTTTGTTTTTATTATATGTTTTTATGATATGGTGTGCATACTGTGCCTAAGTTAAAGACAATATTGCAAAATTTCTGTTATGCTTAACATAATGCTCTGCATTGCGTTAGCAGAAAAGTATGCTGCTCTCACCGTTCTGCCATCTCTATATTGCGTTCCTCACCATGCGTTAACATTGCTGTTATGTTGGGTTTACTTTGCTGAAGTGCCGGCAGGCGACATTCGTAGAAAAAATTTATTCATTCTCGAATGGCCGTGGTTGTGCTTGACAATGGTGCGTACACAGCCAAAGTGGGACTCGCCACACAGGACGAGCCCCAAGTGGTGCCCAATTGTATAATGAAGGCGAAAAGCGAACGAAGACGGGCATTTGTGGGCAATCAAATTGACGAATGTCGCGACACCTCAGCGCTATTTTACATCCTGGCCTTCCAGCGTGGGTATCTTCTCAATTGGGACACTCAGAAAACCGTATGGGACTACATATTCAGCAAGGAGGGTATCGGATGTACGCTAGAGAATCGCAATATTGTCATAACTGAGCCGCAAATGAACTTTCAAAGCGTACAGGAGGCAATGCTTGAAATGCTCTTCGAAGAGTATCGCGTAGCTGGCATGTACAAGGCCACAGCTGCTGATCTAGCTGCTTTCAACTATGTGGCAGACAGTGAGGAACGCACAACAATGCAAACGCTTAACTGCATCATTATCGATGTCGGTTACAGCTTCACGCACATCGTTCCATTTGTACTGGGACGGCGAGTGCTCGAAGGTATCAGAAGGATTGATGTGGGCGGCAAAGCCCTAACGAATCATCTCAAGGAACTCATTTCATATCGTCATCTAAACGTTATGGATGAGAGTCATGTGGTGAATCAAATCAAGGAGGATGTCTGTTTTGTGGCGGAGGACTTTAAGGATATGATGAGTGTGCATTATAATGAGAAGCGGAGAAGAGAAATATCCGTTGATTATGTGCTACCCGATTTTACGACAGTGAAGCGTGGCTACATACGCGTGCCTGGCCAGCCGCGTGAGGATGAGGAGCAACAACAGTTGGTACCATTGTGCAATGAACGATTTACTATACCTGAGGTGCTCTTCAATCCCTCAGACATTGGCATATCCCAGGTGGGCATACCCGAAGCCGTAGCGGATGCACTCCAGGCATGCCCCTGGGAGGCACATCGCGAGCTCCTACTCAACATTCTAATTGTGGGCGGCAGTTCACAGTTTCCCGGCTTCTTGCCGCGTCTCAAGCGTGATCTGCGCGCTCTAGTGCCCGATGACTTGGAGGTATCACTCATCTGTCCCGAGGATCCGGTACGGTATGCATGGTATGGCGGTCGCGAACTCGCCACCAGTCAAAACTTTGATGAGTTCATTTATACGCGAGATGACTACGAAGAGTTTGGCATTCATGGACTGCAGCAGCGCTAACTGGCATGTTTTTTTTTTTTTTAACTATTTATTTGTATAGCTCGTAGATTGTATAGTTACGTGTATGTATATGGCGCCATTTAATAAAATGCCATTGCAGTGTCTCAAAAATATAAAGTTTATTATTTTGCGAAAAGAATTCAGAGTACTGAAAGATCTTTGAGTGGAGGTGATGAGAACCTCATTATTTTGAGTAATAACTTGAAATGAAAGTCAAACAATTGCATTAAACAAATTTATTGTTTATATTTGAACTACGTACATACTAATACATAGATTTGTATTATGTTATTTAAACAATAACCTAAGAACAGAGTCAATTAAAGTTTGCTATTTACTTTTATAACTAATGTGTAACTACAAAAAACAAATCTTAAGCATATTTATCATCCTTCTTTTTTTTCATTTTAGTACAATTGATTGTTGTCGCTTGTGGCACAACAATATGTTTGAGGAAGCACCTTAAAGCGCAGATTTTACATGTTTAGCGAGATATTTCAAAAATTGCCCATAATTCGCAAAATAACAATTATGTAAAATAAACAAGCTGTAATCTCTACATAAACTTAGATAATTTAGGTTTTTTTTTTCTTTTTATTGCGAGGCGGGTGCGGTTCTGTAGAGATCATGACACTGGCCTCAACTCTCTACATGCTGAAGGATTCGCCGCAACCACAGGTGCCTTTGATGTTTGGATTGTTGAACACAAACTCGCTGCAGAGCTTCGATTCGACAAAATCCATTTCGGTTCCTGCATAATAATATTGATTAGTTTGCTTGCAATTGCAATTATATAATGTGAGGGAGCTCCACTTGCCTAGCAAAGATAGTTGTGCCTTCTTATCAATAAACACCTTGACGCCGTCCTGCACCACTTCCTCATCCATTTTATCTGTTTGGCAGACAGCATACACAATTAGTGAACTACTTGCAAATAAGAAAACTATTTCCCTACCTTTAATGTTGGCATAGTCGAGTGTATAGGAAAGCCCATTGCATCCTCGTTGACGCACACCAACCTTAAGCCCGATCTGCAAGAGAAGTCTCAATGATACACACTAAGCTCAAAACCACTTCACTTATACTTACAACATCTGGCTTGCCCTGGAGCAGTGATTTGATTCGTTGCACTGCAGCTGGTGTCTGCAATGAAAACAAAAAGGTAAACAACAATGTTGATGTATCTTTGGCTGTTACTTCATCAGGTGAGGGAATGAACACGCGCGTATTTCATCACAATTTATGGCACTTACCAGCGTTAAAGCGGCTCTTGTCGGTATTAATTTACGTCCCTTGACAGCGCGCACCGTTGCCGTTGCCACAACACGTGTTGCCATTTTATATTCAAGATTTATATAATTTGTTATTGCTTACAATTTCAACAATTTCAGTGAGTTTCGAAAAGTGTTACTAAACACTACAAACGTTTCTAATGTAGTGCTGCGTAGCAAGCAAATTTATCGAGTTTAGAACATGCCGATACGATAGCTCAACTATCGCTTTGATAATTTCATCACATCTGTCAGCTGTACCATCATCGATCATTATCGGTTATTGTATAATAATATCGATAAATGTTTGGCCGTTTTATATTTATTTTTGTTTAGAAATATGAACAAAATGAGCGCCTTAAAACAAATGTACAAACTATATGCCAGTACCGGCAGGTACTCAACCACACGAGGTTTTTACAACGCACAACGTCAATACCATTTGCTGACTACAGCAACAATAACAAACAACAAACACACGTGCCTGCAACGATTCAACTTCAGCGACAAGTCCAAAACAGAGTCAGTAAGTGCAGACTACAGCTTCAGTCCAAGCGTACGGTTTCTCATCCAAATCTTTGTTACAGCAAGATGAACCAAATCGCGTGGTTAGCAAAAGCATACCCTTGGCGGAACTGCAAACCAAGATGCAGCTCATCTATACATGCAAAGTGTGTCAGAGTCGGAACATGGAGACAATTTCAAAGATTGCCTATAATCGTGGCGTGGTTATTGTCACCTGTAAAGGCTGTAGCAATCATCATTTGATTGCCGACAATTTGAATTGGTTCACAGATCTCAATGGCAAGCGCAACATTGAGGAAATACTTGCCGAAAAGGGTGAAAAAGTTGTCAAAATTGTTAGCGGCAAACATGAATATTTGCCAAGTGATTAAAATATACTAAATTATTAAGATTTGATGATATATACAATTATTTGTTAACTATAAACGTAGGCAACTTTATTGAGTATTTCCAGCAATCGATTCAGCAGGGGCAACGTTCGCAGCATGGCATAAAATTGACTGCGACATGGCGATATGGGCGTCAGCAGCAAATGTGTGAGGAAGAGAATCTCATCCAGAGGCAGAGCCACAATTGGAGCGTCATCTGAGAATTGCATTTCATCCACATGCAAGTGGGGCAACTGCTGTGTCCAGTATGCATGTAAATAGCTGCCAAGTGCATTCACCATGCGCACATGCAACAAGGAGCGCATAAAACGTGACACATTCGTGCTTTTGCCATTGGCCACAAAGCTGTAAATGTTGTGCACAAAGCTTGCACTGGCGGAGGCTGACGAGGAGGCGATACCCTCGCCAAGCATATCACAAACCATTTGGCGTAGTATATAACAACGCGTATACAAAATACTATCCTTGGGCTCGCGAAACAATTGCAGCCACAACTCGTAGCCAATGCGTTGCATGGCACGCTCCAGCGCTGTTTTCATTTCCTCAACTGTGGCCAGGCGAAAGATGCGCCTCACTAGTGTTCGCATATGTAGAACATCTATATTGAGTTCCGTAGCCGCCGCTGTCGCCACATCAAGCGTCTCGTTGTCTTTGTTTCCCAGAATTGCTGACCAGTTGAGCTCTTTAATGATACCCCATGCGGGCTGAACATCCGCATAGGCTTTGTGCATTTGATACAAAAGTGGCGCATATGTGTGTCCGTTGCATGTGCCGTTTATTATGTTGGCGCACAGCTCCTTGATACAATGCGTCTGATCTCTTTCACAGTTCTCGTAGAAACGCCGAATGGCCGCATGCGCATAGGTGAACTGCAACAGTACAGCTTCCACCAGGTCATCGCGATGGCGCGCATGACATTCATACAGGTACAATGTGGCTTTAAACATGCATTCGATATCCGTATAATTCAATTCAAGTTGATTTTGTTGCTGCATTTGCATTTGCTCCTGGCAATCCAGCAACCAGACTAGCAATTTGGCGGAGTGCGTTGTCGCTTGATCAAGTGTTAAATCGGTGCTCACGCTCAGCTCATTTCGAATGTACGCCTCCATCGCAACCAGATT
The DNA here is from genome assembly GCA_018901825.1 of Drosophila funebris. Classification (NCBI taxonomy): domain Eukaryota; kingdom Metazoa; phylum Arthropoda; class Insecta; order Diptera; family Drosophilidae; genus Drosophila; species Drosophila funebris. The sequence continues at coordinate 10,179,830 of JAEIFK010000454.1, read as the reverse complement.
ACACTTTCCCCACGTATTCTATTAAACAGCATTTGCTCACAAATTCATTTCATTTAATATCTTTTGTTATTTTTAGCGATGTGAAGAAACATCGATATATCGATCTCTGTAAAGACAATTTTTTTTGTAATTTTTTTTGTAACAATCAAACATGTTGATGTATCGATGAAAGTTTTTAGTTTCGATTTTTAAATACGTTACTAAGATCGATGTACAGTTTGGATTTATAATACTATGTATTTTCAACTTATCGCTAATAAAAGCTTATTTTCGTACCATTTTTGAACAAAGCTTTTTCAACACTTTTTGAACTAGTTTGGAGAATCAAAAAGGCTCTGCTTTAAGTTTGTCGATTCAAATCTGAGCCGGATTGGTTTTTAATAAGTGATGGATGGATGAAGTCCAAATGGAATCGAGCCAAGATCGGAAAACATAGCTATCGATGTATCGTTTTTCTGAAACTTTGAAATAATTATAACTTTTGTAAATTCAAGCAATGCTGGAATTCCTTCGATATATAAAGAAAACAAAATCGATACATCGCGGCTCCAGTGTTTTGTCACATCACTATTCTTGAGCGGTTAATTTATACAGTCTTAACAGTTTGTCGATTCACTTAATTGATGATATTATTCTGAACTGGAAGTGATTATTGAGTGCTTACGAAATCGTAATGCACGGTGAAAGCACAACTTATAAATTTCCAATTGTGACTTCTCGACTCGTATATACCCTGTAGACAGTTTAACGAAACTTAATTTTATTTATAAAAACGTGTTGTAAGCTGTATACGCTAGGTGGCGCCAGTTGCTGAATGAAGAGTTTTTTCTTATTTAAGCTAGTCTCTGGAATAAAATGTATTCTGTATAATTGAAGTTAATGAAATTTCTAAATTCAAATTAAAATTTTTCTTCAGCATGCACCTATATGTATGTACTTTGTATAGGGTATAATAAATTCTGAAAGAATTTCAAAAGTACTATGTACGAAGGTTGCTCCTTATGGAACTTTGGGAGTAATTTGATTGAATATTCAGGGAAATGACCCGTAGTCCGACCTTACCCGATGACAAAAATCGATTTCAATTTGTAATTTCCATATTATGGCCGCACCTTATACACTTTTTTCTATGAAAATGTGTTCAAGATTATTAGACAGCATTTGGACGGCGAACCGGACATATCAAAATGTTGATTTCCGAGGCATTTAAGGATCAGGAGATTTTCGTGACTGGCGGCACGGGTAAGTTGATTCAAAATATGGTATACAAATGCTATTACTTGATCCAAATTGGTTTAGGTTTCGTTGGTAAGGCGCTGATTGAGAAGCTATTGCGATCATGTCCCGCATTGGGCAAAATCTATGTATTGGTGCGCCCCAAGAAGGGTGTTCCCATCGAAAGTCGCCTGGAGACGTTATTGAAATCTAAGCTCTACGATCGCCTGCGTATGGAACAGCCCCAAACGCTCTCAAAGGTGGTGGCCATTGGTGGCGATGTCATGGAACTCGGTCTGGGGATTAGCGAATCGGATTTACAGCGACTACGTAATGTCACAATAATCTACCATTCGGCAGCCTCTGTGCGGTGGGTATCTATCATTCCACAACTATGCTCATTTCTCTGTAACAACATACATCAATCCTAATAGCTTTGATGATCCACTGCGTGCGGCAATCTTGATGAACACCCGTGGTACACACGAGCTCATCAAGCTGGCCATACAATGGAAGAAACTGAAGGCCTTTGTCCACGTGTCCACCACGTACTCGAATCCCACAGAACTGGAGGTCGAGGAGCGCCTATATCCACCCTATGCCGATTGGCGCACCACCATCAAACTGGCCGAGAACTATGATGAGGAAACTCTTAACATATATAATCTCAAGTGGGTTGCTATCATATAAATGACGCAATTCCTTTTAAATTTTGTTATATCTTCCAGGTACGGCAATTTCCAGCCCAATACGTACACTTTCACCAAGAGTCTGGCCGAGCATGTGGTGAATGATTACAAGGATCAGCTGCCCATTTACATATTTAGACCCTCAATTGGTTAGTACTGCAGGCATGAGTTCAGATTTGCCCGGTTCAGTAGCATAGCAAGCGGGTTATCGATTGCACTTATCGATATAAAGTATGTGCGCTTAGCATACTAGTAATCACCTAGAGTTGTAGCGACCTTGTTGTAGTCACCGGTTATACATTTATCGTGTCTGCTAGACCATTATGCACCCTGTACTTAAAATGTACAACGATTCTATGTTCGTCTGTCCCTAAGAGTTTATTATGTAGATACCTATAATTCCCAATATATAAAGTCAATTACGATCTAGTAATGAACTCAAAAGTGATTCAAGAAACAATTTGTAAGCGATGTCAAGTACAGGGTCTCTCGCAGTCGAGTTCGCTAACAACTGGGCATAGTAGTAAATATAGTATGATATCTCTTTGGGGGCAATTTGATGCAAGTACAGTAAACACCCATAGACACGAACCTAATGCAACTCCTTTCTGTCATACAGTGATCTCTACGCTGGAGGAACCCGTACCAGGCTGGGCAGACAATTTCAATGGTCCAACTGGCATGTTGGTTGCCTGTGGCGTCGGTATCTTGCGTTCCCAGAACTGTGATCCCTACATTATTGCCGATTTTGTGCCAGTTGATGTTGTGGTACGTGGTCTCATCATCTCCGCGTACAAGTATTTGTTGAATGCGCCCGTCAAGGATAAACCCATCAAGGTGATCAACTGTGCCACAGCGAACATATCACCCATCACAATGGGGCAGGTTATTGAAATTGGCAAGCGATACATTAGGCAGAATCCGTTCGAGAAGACGCTCTGGTTGCCAGGCGGCAGCATCACACTCTGTCCGGTGCTGCACTTCGTAAGGGTGAGTTTCAGATCACGAATTATCTATATAGGATCACACACTTAAAAGTGCATTTCTACTGCAGTTCATAACGATGCACATTATGATGGCCATTGTGGTGGACTCCTTGCTGCGTCTGACCAACGAGAAGCCTTTGTAAGTGCGAATTCTCAGGGAAATGTTTTGATATCAAGTTAATTGCAATGTTAAAAATGTTTGCAGCCTGCTGAAGTTGCAGCGTCGCATCTTTGCGGCATTCCAAGCGTTGGAAGTCTTTGCCGTCACCGAGTGGCACTTTCAGAATGATAATTTCCGCGCTTTGCACGACATAGTGCCACCGAAAGAAGTGTGAGTCCATTCAAGTGTATTCAACTGTTTCCATTATCAATCTTATATTGTATTTTCATATTTCAGACCCGTTTTTGGTTTCATGCAACACTCGAACATCAACTACGTGGATTTCTTCCAGAATGGCATTCGCGGCGCCAAGGAGTATCTGCTGCATGAGAGTCCCGAGAGCAGCAGCGGGGCTCGACTTCGCATAAAGATCTTCTATGTTCTGGATTATTTGTGTCGTGCCGTCGTCTATGGATTTTTGTTGCGTCTTATTTATAGATTTGTTATGCGCACTTTCATTTCCTAGGCCTCTATAAGCTTAGCTTTTTCCCTTTTTTTTTTGTTTTTTTTATGTCATATTAATTTAAAAATTGGCTATGGTAAAATAAAGTTCTTAGTGCTTGTTTTGAAAGAGAATTCAAATGTTGAGTGGCTGTAAAGCGACATCTGGTGGCAGTTTGTAACGTTCAAAGTGCAGAGCAATGGCAGCCGTAACATTTGCTGCCAACTGCTGTTGAGTTAACAGCAAGCTATCGATAACACACACTTTTTGAGTATAACATAATACACGATTAATATTTGCTTTGCTAAAAGCGACTAATTTTGCCGTGAAAAATGTGAAAATATTGAAAATGAATACCTACAAAACGAAAAATAAATAAATAAAAAATGCGTGGAGCATAATTGAATTGTATATAAGTGCGAGTAGAAGCTAAATAAGCATAAATGTGCATAATAATATTAAGGGACATTTGGCATACAGCGTCTTCTCGCTATTAACTGCTGAATACACTGAAAATAAACAAAACAAAGTGCAAAATCAACACAAACAAGCGACAAAATTGAAAGTGGAACCTTTGGGAATACAACAAAATGCGAATTTAGATTCAATGTTGAATAAGAATTAGCTACAATTATATTGCGATAAATAATTTTGCGACAAATTGAGTTTTGTTGTTGTTGGTGTTGTAGGAGGTGGTGGTGCGGTGGCGTGCGGTGGTGTTATCGAGCACAGAGCGAAGACATTGCGACAACAGCGCGCGGGTGGCGCTGGCTGTCCACCAAAAGCTGCAGCACTGTTAATTGGATTAGGCCCAAAAATTCGTGGTAGAGGCGTTCCGAGTCGCAGTTATTTCAGTGTGAAAGAGTTGCCATTAACTGCGTTGAGAGAGAAAGAGGGTGAGAAACAGTGAGCCCGCCAGCGAGTGAGGGAGAAATAGTGCGAGAGCGTGCGAGAGAAAGAGAGAGAGAGAGAGATGGCCACCACACAGCAATATTCATTGCGCTGGAACAACTATTTGCGGCATTTGACCTACTCATTGGATAACCACAGGCTGAACGATGATTTTGTTGATGTTAGTCTCTGTGTTGATGGCCGCAAGATCAAGGCCCACAAGGTGGTGCTATCATCATGTTCATCGTACTTTAAAGAGATATTCAAAGAGAATCCACATCCACATCCTGTCATTATATTTAAGTTCATCAAATTCGAAGATCTCAACTCGATAGTCGAGTTCATGTACCAGGTGAGAGATAGAGACACACACACAGATAGAGAGAGAGAGAGAGAGTATCTTAATATTTAAATATTTCATAACATATTAAAATCATTATCCTTCACAGGGCGAGGTGAATGTGCAACAAGAGGCGCTGCAATCGTTTCTGCAAACGGCGGAATTACTTGCCGTGCAGGGTTTAACCGCTGAGGAGAAGGAGAAGCCACAGCTGCCGGTGGCGCCACTGATAAGCGAGCACAAGCTCATCAAGACGATACCCAGCACAATACGTGCCGTCAACGAGCAGCAGCATCAACAGCATCAGCACCAACAGCAGCAACAGCAGGTGGCTGTGGCAAGTGTCGGCCAGGCGCAGAGTGCAACACAAACCATCGAAATACCAACGGCCACGCTGTTGCAGGCAACGGCAACGCAAGTTCAAACGCAAGTTGTTGCTGCCGCGGCCGCACAGTTGCAAGTCCAGCAAAGTCAACAACAACAACAGCAGCAGCAGCAGCAGCAACAACAACAACAGCATCATCATGTACAAAGCACTCAGATACAACACATTCAGGTTCAGGCGGCACAGCCACAACAGCAACAACAACAACAGCAGCAGCAGCAGCAACAACAACAACAGCCACAACAACAGCAGCAGCAGCAGGTGACAGCGCAGGCGCAACACCTTACGATCACAAATGCGGTATCGCTGCCAACGGCCAACAGCATAAAGAAGCGCAAAATCACATACTCAGATGACGACGACAACATCTACACCACCGAAACGGTCGACTATGCCGTAAAGGACGAACAGACCATTGTAAAAAGTAAGTGCATGCAACGCACCGGTTCGGCCGTTTCGGTTTCGGCCAAAGCTTAAGAATCCCATTCCTGATATAGTTCATTAACTTTCTGTTGTTATTCTGCACCGCTGAACCACCTCCGCGTAGGTTCGAGAAACGATTTTCAATCGATCTTGTGACCAAATCATTAGAAACCAACACTTGATAGAGTTTGTTTACATCGTGAAACGGTTTACTAGAAGATACTCTGTGTTTTTATACACCAGGAGTGGTATCAAACCTTAAGAATCCAATCCTTGAGTTCATTAACGTCTTATTTCAATAGATCCAGTAACCAACGCTTCATAGACTTAATGAAACTCCTATCGCTACTCGTCACCGCTATACCACTGTAGCTTCTACATCGCTCTGAACCCTTATTGCAACTGTTTCCAACCGGTTTGTAAAACATTTCCAATTGAATGTTTTAACCGGCTTATTGCCCTCAATTTCTGCAAACCAAGACACAATCATCTCACAGTGTATATATTCATCGTAAAGCTATGCTATGCTATGTACACAAATCAATGCTGAACCACTTTAAAAGTGGTTTGCAGATCACAAACAGTAATTTAACCGATGTTTCTTTCTGTACTTGCAGCTGCTGAGATGACTTTTCTGCGAGGTGCCGTCAAAATGGATATGCCAGATTATATTGTCAGTGAGGTGGATGATCGTTTGTCGGACGGCGCCACGCCCCAAACGTCACAGGATGCCACCACAGGTGCCGCACAGACTGTGGCACAATACTCATCCGAATACGAGATCCTAACTGAGTCTGAAATCGAGGAGAAATATCAAGCTGATCCCGATAATGCTGAGATTGCCATCGAAATGAGTAAGCTTCAAGCTATAAACACTTGAAATATAATTATAATTGTATCTATTTGAATTGTAGCACGATTGCTGGGCACGGCGAGTGGTGCAACAACCACAACCACCGCTCAGGCAGTGCTCGATGATGCGGGCGCCGCGACGGCGGGCAACACAACAACCACAGTATCTGTGACGCCAGTGAAAACGGATAACAAAGCCAGTGGCACCAATGGTGAGTGCTTCTCACTTTGCAACATCTTAAAGTCCATTTCTCAGCTTAAAATAATTTCAAAAGAATTAAGTTAAGCTTTTGATTAGAACATTGAGCAGCTGCCTGAGTTTAGAAACGTTGTTGCTTAAAGCGAAGTGTGTCTAAGTTTCATTATCATGGTAAACTCTATGAAAGAAATGCTCTACCTAGTTTCCATAGATCTCTAAGGCAACCTGGAATCCTAACTGCCATAATTTATAATTGTATGCCTAATTGTTAAATTTGTATTTTTTTTTTTGCGAAGACTGCGTTTTATTTTTGAGATTTTGGATTCAAATTATTTTCATTATCAGTTTAGTTTAGTTTAAAAGAAAAGAAACTAAACTTAGACTACATGCTTTTAGTTTAACTAAGTAATTCCTTAATTAGAAACATTTATTATAAATCTTGACATAAACCATTTCCGAATTAGAAAACGATATTCGAAATACTTATCTAAAAAATGCTTTAAAACTATTTAAACTATTTCCCATTTAAAATGTAATTTGTTTGCAATCCCAAAATATGTTGTGCACATGCAAAAAGTTAAATACAATATTTAAAAAAATAAAGAAACAAACAAAACAATTTTTTTAGTTAAACAAAAGTTTGGAAACATTTTGTAGACTTATGCAGACTTGTTTATTAACTAATGCAAGTAATTGTTAATGTAGTTTGTTTGTATTTAAATGCATACATATGTATATAACAATTGATTTAATAATTATGTAAATGTAAAATGCAATATATTTATATGATTTATGCTAGACTTTGTTTTGTAAATTAAACTTAATTTCGTTTGTGTTTTTGAAGTGATTCGATTAAGCTTACAAATATGCATAGATATTGTATGTAAATGCCTGTTGTATTATTTATTTATTCTCAATTAATTTTGTTAATTGTGTTTTTTTTTTTTTTTTTTTTTTTTTTGAATATTTGTTTGGCGTCGAATATGTCTCCAAAGTGTTTGTAAATATAGTATATATATCTGTATATGTATATATATATTTATACATATAAATGATGAGCCCCAAAAAAAATGAAAAAGAATAATGAAATGAAAGAAACAGAAATGGGACAAAATGAAAAGAGTTGAAAATTGTAAAATTGAAAAGCTCAGATAATTGTATAATTTGTCCTATTTTTCTGTATATTTTTAGATTCACCCAATAATAAATGGACAGAATGTCAGTTTTGCAAAATGGTTATTACCACGGTGAATCTTTGGAGACATATTCGCACCCAACACACGCCCCAACCGCCGCGCAAATGTGAGCTCTGCAATAAGAATTTCAAAAACAAATACAGCCTACGTGAGCACATACGCATCTCCCACGAGCAGAAGGTCGCCATCAAGTCGGAGAACTGATGGACGATCTTCCAGTTGCAGCATGGTGTCAATTGAATCCCCAATGGAGTGCGATGCAGTGATGCCGAACGAGCGAGAAAGAGAGAGAGAGAGAGCACTAACTGGCAGCAAACTCATGTACTCACACTCACACTCGCACACACACACACACACACACACACACAAGAAAGCTACAGTGAGAGGGAGAGGAGCGAGCTAGAACATTACGTCCAAAATAAAAATTGCACTTAAAAGCTGTTAGCAAAGGCAAAGAAAATGTTAAAGAAAAACTAAAGTAAAAACCAACAAGCACACACGCATATACACACACTTGTAAACAGACATATACATACTTTCCCAGTCACTTGCACAATCCATTAACAAATGTCGCCAATTTGAAAAATGTTGGATTGTCCTATATATAAATATATATATAGTATATATAGTATATATGCTATATACGCCTATGTATATGTGTGCGTGTGTGTGTGTGTTTATGTATGTGTCTATAAACATAGTTTTTACTTGTAATTTGTAAGCAAGGAAATGAAGGCTACAACTATTGTCAGTCAAGTCAATCAGTCAGTCAGTCAGTCAGTGGAGCTGGTGTATCCCATATTGACCAAGCCATGTCATCTATATAATGCTATATACATATATATATTTGTATAGATATAGATATAAATTGGGTCTGTCGTAACCCCCTGTTTAACTTGCAAAATGAAAAAAAAAAACCGAAACGAAACATAAATATATGGTTTATTTTATGAATGTATTGTATTTTAGTTGTTTTAGCTAGCGAAAGTGCGTCCCGTACATCACGAACTGTACATACTACGTAGTACTAAATCTAATAATTTAAACTTAAACTAATAACTATTTAATATAATATATATATATATATATATAAATAAATATATATATATATAAATATTTAGTTATTTAAACATTTTAGAGCTAGAGCCAAAGCCAGAGCAGGCCGTCAGTTCCAAGCTACAGTCGCTTATGTTTGTATTTATGTATTTTGCTCAACACACACACCCCACACACACACACACTCACACACACATACACACACATATACACCCACAACTTGTACAAAATGAAATATGTTTGTTTAAAGCGTTCAGCAATTGTTCAAACATTTGTATATTATTCAATTAGTTTATAAAACTTGCCACACCCACATACTCACATTTCCAACTCCCTATTTTTCTGTTCCCCCTGTCTATAAGTTAGCTAGCATAACACTTAAATATTAAGCACAAAATTCAACAACAAAATGCATACTAAATCAGATATTTTTGTTTTGTAAGCGATGTCAAATGCTAAAGTTATATATATATATATATATATATATATATATATATATATATATATATATATATATATACTTAGTTAATTGAAAGGCTAAATCTATAATGAACTCATACGTATTATATAATATATATTATTATATAATATATATATATAAATCAGATATATATATATATATATATATATATATATATATATATATTTGTATAGATATATATTTACATTATCGTATCGATTACAACAATTTCGATGTCAAGATCAACAAACAAACAAACAATAAATAATACAAAAAAGAGAAGACATACATACATATACAACCAGCGTAAAGTACAGTAAAATGAATGAACATGTTAGCCTTCGGTCTATCCGAAGTGGAAATACTCTTGCAGACAGTCTTAAGAACGCATTATACCTTATGCGATAGTACTGCGATACTATCGCCAAGCAATAGCAAACACAACAAACGAGTGAAACAACATGTATTTAAATTGTAATTTAATTTTTATTTAGCAAAACTATTATTTATATATACATATTATTATAGACAATATTGTAGTTCAGTTATGTGTATGTGTACAGATGTGTATTGCGATATGTATCGTATGGCTATCGATGATAAGATAAGCAAGAACTTGCGCTATTTGAATACTGTTGACTTGAACTCTGCAAGGGTTTTCATATGAAGTTTTGTAAGTAAATTTGAGAAATCATTACAATTTTTGTGTCTCCCGTAAATATTTGTGTATTGTGAACAGAAAACAGAATAAGTAAATGAAAATGATAAAGAAATTGAAAATGAAACAAAAAAAAAAGAGAACCAAATATGCTATATGTACATATATATATATAAACAAAAGAAAGTACGAGAAATTTTTGAATATACTTTTCCCTTTTTTTTTTTTTTTTTTGAAAGCAAAGAAAATGATTACAAACTGAAATCAAATCAAATACACGTAATAAAAGCCAAGAACTATACGTATTTCCAGCTTAATTGAAAACTGCTCTTTCATTTATTAAGAAACAATTTGATTACTTGCAAACTTTACTTAACTATGATATAATTTAATTTAATTTAATTACTTTTCAGCTGATGCTGCTGCTTGTCCTGCCGCTGGTTCGACTGTGGAGGAGTCCAATACACTGGCAATACCCTTGATATGCAGCTTCTGTAAGCGTCGATTGCAATCGATGAATGCGTTGAGACGTCACATTGCATCCAGGCACTCGGAGATCCAGAGCAAGGAGCACGAGTGCTTCATCTGCATGAAGAACTTCAAGACCAAATGGTCACTGTCCACACACAATTCGCGTTTCCATCGCGATGCGCGACTCAGCAAAGAATCGAGTTTGTCGATCATCCATTGAATTGAGCTCCGGACAACGGAGACAGACTGAGATATCATGTACATAGTTGATAGTTGCCAATCATAGCAGCTTTAAGCCGTGTTCCCACTTCCGTTAGTTTAGTTTTAAAGTCTTTTGTCACTTTTGTAGTTCATTCAAAGCTGAGGCTTGATTCATTGTACAAGTTGTATGTTCGGGGTATTCCCATTTCCGTATACACGTTTGCGTTTCCAATTTAATTTATTACATGCACGTTTTTATGTATTTGTATTCTCGCTTTCCATGACAAAGCTAATATATAGTTTATTTACATTTTTTCTTACCATTACCAACAATTTAATTTTCTGAGGAAATTGTACAGTAATAAATGTACATTTTTAATAAAAATTTAATATATTATTAGTAATGCTAGGAATTGTTTAAATAGTTTTAATCTTCGTTTGTATAAAAATCCCTCTTTTAACTTCAATTTTTTTTTTAGTTTTTTTTCCGTTTTTACACATTTTTTCCCTTGATTACAAATATATACATTTGTTGTCTGTAAAATTGAAGAAAAACCAAAAACATTTTTGTCGCGTTTCCATTTTTATTTTCCACCGAATTTTGCCTTTTAAATTAATTTAAACTTTAGGAGTTACGTTTACTTTAATTTTATCATGTTAAATTTGAAATTACAACGTTTAATTTCTACTTATGTTAATCGTATTCCCATTTGCAGAAACTCATTCACTTATATTTCAAGTACATGCAATTAAAATACATTTGTATATACATAATGTATGTATATAGTTATGCTCCTAATTTTGCAGCTGAGATTTTCAATTGTCTCGAATATTTATTACTGAGTTGTTCCCATTTACACGCTCTCGCGAATTCAAACGGAATCGTGTGATTTCTACATTTTCTTTTGTTATCATAATGTACATATTCAAAGTTGAATTAATTCTTATAGATATAAGTACCAAAACAAAACGAAATATTACAATTTGTAAGATATGATAAGAAACAACATGGAAATGGAAACATTTTTAGAGTTTTTCAAGCCGTTCCAAGTTTCATTTTGAATCGACGATTGATTGATACAAATTATATTTTGATGAACTGAAACTGAATATGCTATGGGAATATATCGATTCAAACGTTTTCAAATTGAATGCTGTTTTTTGGAACGTCTTGAATTTCTTAGTCTCGATTGAGATTTCATTTCCATGAGGTAAATTTTTTTTGTACTGTTAAAATTAAAAGCATTACACTCAGTTGATGAGGAATGAGAGGATTCAGTTAGTTAATAGTTAAACTTAGCTGTAGTTACAGTTGTACCTAAATAAAATGGACCACAACAAATTGAAACGCACGTTTTAAATTTACGGAAAGTTGTTTTACTTTCATTTAATAACTAACAAATATAAAGACATGAATTTAGAAAACTGAGATGAATTCGGATTCCTACTCGTCATCCACAGATCTACTGAGAATTTTGAAACAAATTTCGAGTAAGAAATACAGAAAAAAAAACAGAAGTAGAGGTAAACGGCAAGAGAATTGCATTTACAGAGTCTTTTGACCGGGCAGGGGGAAGTTGGAGCTGAATTTGATGATGGAACTGTGGAGATCCTCAATCTTCTTCTTAATCACCGCATTCTCCTCCAGAGTCTTTACGTAGTCAACCATCTTGGGGCTGTTGGCTGCCTTGACAGCCTCGGCGGCAATCTTCAGAGCGGCATCGATGAACTTGACAACCTGATCGATGTCCTTCTCGAGCAGACCACGTGTGGTCAGCGCTGGTGTGCCCAAGCGAATGCCAGATGGATTCAAAGCAGACTTGTCGCCGGGTACGGTATTCTTGTTGCAAGCAATGCCAACCTCCTCCAGAATGAGCTCAGCCTTGGCGCCAGTGAGGCCCGTGTTGCGTACATCGACCAGCACGAGATGGACATCGGTGCCGCCGGTGGCCACCTTGTAGCCCAAGTCAACGAGTCCCTTGCACAATGTCTTGGCGTTCTTGATGACTTGCGTCTGATACGTCTTGAACTCCGGCGATTTGGCCTGCTTGAACGCAGTGGCAATACCGGCAATGGCATTGTTATGAGGTCCACCCTGCAGGGCTGGGAAGACAGCTTGATTGATGCGATCCTCCAGATCGTACATGACCTTCTCGCCATTGGCTTTGGTCGAACGGACGCCCTTGCGGAAGAAGATGACCCCGGCACGTGGGCCACGCAATGTCTTGTGCGTTGTGGTCGTCACAATGTCGGCATACTCAAACGGTGAGGGTATCTGCTCGGCGGCAACCAAACCAGCCACATGAGCCATATCCGCCATCAGGTAAGCACCAACATCGTCACAGATCTGACGGAAGCGTGCATAGTCCAATAGGCGGGAATAGCATGAGATGCCCGCAATGATGATCTGCGGACGGAATGTCTTGGCAGCCTCCGCCAGTTTATCGTAGTCGATGATACCTGTCTCTGGATTCACCTTGTAGGGCATGCTCTCAAAGAATATCGATGTGGCTGAGATCTTCTTGGTGGCAGTGAAGAAACCATGCGTCAAATGGCCACCATCGGGCAGATCCAAGCCCATAATACGATCGTGGGGACGCAGTACGCCCGTATAGGCAGCAAGATTGGCCGGAGATCCCGAATAGGGTTGCACATTGACGCCCCAGTTGCTCTCGTCCAGATTGAACAGCTTCAGGCCGCGACTCTGAGCCAAGCACTCAATCTGATCAATGAACTGATTGCCGCCATAGTAACTGCAGTGGGAGATGTGAGATAAGAGAGGGAGAAAAGTTAGTGAAAGCACATCAAAGCTTAAAGCACATTGGGTCTTGAAGTACATTAAAGCTTTTCTTTCTGCTCAAAGACATCTTACCGCTTGCCTGGATAACCTTCCGAGTATTTGTTGGTCAAACACGAGCCCAAGCTTTCCAATACCGCCAACGATGTAAAGTTCTCGCTAGCAATCATCTCGAGCCCCTCAATCTGACGCTTCTTCTCCTTCATAATGATCTCAGCGAGCTCGGGATCGCTCTCCAGCAATGTTGCCTGCAGCAATTTTTGGTCTGCCATTTTCTGCAAATAATTATTAATTATGACGTAACAACTTTTAACAATTGATATGTTCAAGAAGCTTTAAAGCTTTCGCTGTTGCGATCGGAGCAACGATCGTTAGTGCACTGAGTTGCATTTGTGTCGATCGTGAGGTGTTTATGAGTTCGATTCAAGTTGTTTGCATATTTTCCAACTACCATAATGGGTTCAATAGGTTCACAAAAACATTGGAAATATTGATAAGACGATAAGACGACAGACGCTTTTAATGGGCCGAGAACGCGAACGGTCCCGGCCCTATCGCCCCTTGGTGATTTCAGGCTCAACCAACGTACATGATTGATGGAAAGAAACCTTCTCCCGATAAGATTAATCCGACAATCTTGGCATTTGCAATCCAACTATATATATCACTGCCCACTATATGCAAACATGTGTATTACTACAAACATAAAGACCGATCATTGGTGAAGAGACCCCCCGGGGGCTAAATCTATTTGCGTACGCTCTAATCACAATTCCATGTGTGTCGAAAGTTCAAGTTATTGCAACCGATAAGACTGTGCTGGTGGCACTGCCCTCATAACAGTAGTGAGGCCGTCGCAAATGTCATTTCCTTATCAAAAGAAGTTACTCGAAGGCCTAGAAGATTTACAGTTTCCTACAAATTTACTTTCCTCTAAAGCAAACACTTAACATAACCTCAAATGTGTTAAAGCCTCAAGGGAAACTCACTAAATTTGGTAGAACTTTAATTATTAACGTTTAAAATTTGTTGCTATAGTTTGTTTCAAAAGTAAAATCGTATTCTTATTGAAATTGTTCAATTTCCTACTTGAGTTTCTTGAATAATGGTTTTTCATTAAAAAAGCTGATTATTCAATTGGCATCTATTTGATATAGTGCTACGATTTTGATTACATTTGGGAATATCAACAGCTAGATCAACTCGGTATGATCCGAAGCTAAGAGACTGGCAAGCTCGACTAAGTTTACTCAGTTAAACAAACTGATCAACAAAATATATAAATTCATGTTATTTCTGTTACATACAATTGCATAAGGTTAATATATTGTTGGAACAGGGCATATATACATATGTACTATATTACGCAAAAGTATAAAAATATTCTGCAAAATGCGCATGAATATGCAAATTCAATATGAAAATTGAGTTAACGATCATTGCCAGACGAAAAGCACAAACAAATCCAATTGGGCGATGCGTTGGCGTCGACGTCAACGTCAACGTCGCAGTCTCGTTTCCAGCCAACGTTGCCAAGCGCAAAATTTGCAACATGAGATTGAATGATAAATGATGGATCACAAATGTTTTGTGTAGGCATTAAGCGAACTAAGCACAAAGCCAAATAAGCACAGGGCGGCTCAGGGCGTTCTTTCAAGGTCAGCTTGAAAGCCACGCGCTATCAACGAATCGGAACAACAACAACAAAAACTATCGTCGTAAGAAAAAGCACAACTGTAAAACAACGTGTTGCCGGCAACGATAAAAATAAAGAGACGTAGAGAGCGACGAAATTACACTATTTCACTTAAAAACAATCACTTGTTGTTTATGCGATCATGCAACCGCTAATATCGATATTATTTATATTAATATTAATAGTTTAATAATTTTTGCTTTTTTTTCCTACGCACTTACCACGACTGAGTCTGAACTGTGTCTGATCGTGGCTGGTGCTAAGAGCGATGTTGTTGGCGCCGGCATTGACGGCGAAAATTGCAAAAACTTCGCTGTAGATATAGCTACGGCGAAGTTGGTGCGCGGTTGCTTTTTGGACAAACAGCTGTAAGCTCTTATAACAGCGTTATTTCTATGTGTGATCGTTGCATGTATACAGCGTTGCAGCTTATGGGGCAAGTTGTTGGAGGCGACAGCGGCTGATCGTATATGCTGCATGCTGAAGATGAAGAGTGTAACTGAAATTCTGCGCAGATATCTTCTTATGCCGCGTCTGACGTACGGATGTCTACTAGCAAGAAATCGTGGCCCGCTCAAATTCTCATCGCTTGACGCTGATACCCTTTGACCTGCATTTTCTTTGATAAGAGACAGTCTGTGGTTACTCACAATTCGTTGTTTACTTGCCTCTTAAACCGTACCGGCCTTTACGCTGACTGCAGAGTCAGCTGTTTTCAATGTTATCGATAGCCAAAAATTTATATTAATCCATTCAAGATGCAAAGCATAATATAAAAGCTATAAAAATATAAAAAATATGAATTTAAGTAACAGCCAATGCCAGCTATAAACAATGAAACATCATATCAATTGGCCTACTCGATTGATGTTATCGATAAACTCATCCCATAACTCTGAGCAAGTGTTGTAAGGCGTAAACGGCTGCAGACCATCAGTTGAACTGCTAACACTGTTCAGTCGTTTTTGAACTGTTAAGCCGGTCGGTTGGTGGTCGGCGATAATAACAGAGTTGAGCAGACATATACGTCATAAACCGTTAGCAAGACGCTCGAATGAAAAAAGCGCGCGTTGCAAATTTTTTTTATTGCAGCATTGTTAATTTTTTTTTTGTTTTAACCAGCATTGTTTAAGAAAACTACAACAACAGCAAAAAGTGCAAGCCACAAAATGAATGAATGAATTCCCAAAAGAACTGCGAACGCGTTTGAAACAGAAGAAGTAACGAAACAGAAAACAATAATAATACCGCGAAAAGTCATAAAGAAAGGTGAGAAACCCGAATTATTTATTTGTTGTGCTAAAAAGCAAAGCTAAAACAATAATAACATCAACTAATGCAGGAAAGTGGAATTTTATTTTTAGCCAAAATGTTTTGTTTGCGGTTTCTGTTTTTTTATTATTATTATTTGTATGCATAATTGCTTGTTTTTATTGTTGTTTTGTTTGGCTTTTTTCAACTTTTTTGTTTTTGTTTTTTGTTGGTGTTTCTTGTCAAAAAATAAAGTATTACGATAAAATTCTGTTGTTCTCGCTGGAAGGTTTCCGGGTTTGTTGACTTTGCCAGCTGTGCGTAGTCAGTTGTTTTTTTGTTTTGTTTTTGTTCAAATTGAAATTGAAATTGGCATAAATAATAATTCAAAAATATATATGTATGTATATTTTATTATAAACAATTGTTTTTGTTTGTAAGTGCACAGGAAGTGGCAAAAAAAGAGAATAAACCACATTTTTAAGTAAATTTCTTATGTGCTGAATGGCAAAAACCTAAAATGAAATCGTAAAAGAAAAAACAGAACAAAAGGAAGTAGATTAAAAATTGTGTTGTTTTTTTTTATATTTTTTTCTGTTCAGTTGGTAATTAATTTTTTTGCTAACCTTTTGATATTTTTCATGCATGTAGTTGTTTTTGTTATCTTTTTTTTTATTTTGATGTTTTTGTTTTGTGCGGCGCTGTCAATTAAAAGAAAGAGAGGGAGAGGCGGAGAGCCCATAAGCTCAGCAATTTCCGCCTTTCCCGCAAAATGATCCAAGCAATTTGCAATTGACTTTTTTGTTTGCTATTGCTGCTCATTTTTTCACAACTTTAACTTTAATTATACAAATTCGAACAACAACAAAAAAGGCAAAAAAAAAGAGAAAAAAACAACACGCAAAATTAAAATTGCAAATTGCCGTGGCAGCAGTGCCAACGCTGCTGTTGTCAGTTGGGCCGTTTGTTTTCATCCGTTGCTTTATTAGTTTTTTTGTTTTCATAACGAAATTCGTATGCGCGGTGTTCCACTGTCCGCATTTGACGCAGCGGCATTTCACAGTTCCAACTGCAAGTGTATGTGTGCCTGTATTTTATATATATGTGTGTGTGTGTGTGTGTCTGTGTGGGAGAGCTTGTCTGCATGCGTGAGTGTAACCGCTTAGCGCGACAGCACACTCGCACGCTCACACAGATTTCAATTACAAGTTGGCTCTCCAAATTTCAAGTTCATCCAAAGAAATAACAACAACAACAACGACTTGCAAAGAGACAGAATAACAACAACAAGCGCCATAGTCGAGGTGTAGAGTTGGTGTCGCATTGTTGTTGTTATTATTATTATTTTTATTTTTATTATTGTCGTTAATTTTGGCAAACTTTGAACAAAATTTGTTTTGCTAAAAAGAGGCCGCACAAATGTTTAAGCGTAATTGTGTAAGATAATAATTGAATATACACTTACCCAATCGGGCATATCGATGCAAGTCTCACATTTGTTTACCTTGCAATTTTCCAATTATTGAAGTACGATATACATATGTACAGAAATATATTTGTTTGTTTGTATGTACATACATATATTCGCCTCTGATTTCTATTGTTTATTGAATTTATCGAAACATTTTTGTTTTTGTGTTTTCTTTTGCGTCTTATGCATTTTTTTTACGAGCTTTTCATAAGTAATATTTGTTTATTTCTAAATTTCTATACAAATAAAAAATGTGATGATGCTTCCTCAGTTTCATATTTGAGTCATAAACTTTATGATCTACTGAAATTCGAGTGGGCAAATTGTAAAAGTTTCTGCAAAAAAAAAAAGAAGAAAATCAACAAACTCTGATGAAAATTCCCCTGAATTGCGTTTTTTTTTTTTTGATTTAGGGGCAATTTTTGTGCGTATCAAAGTCATTTCTTTGTTATGATATTTTTATTTCGTTTCCTCCACGGCTGCCCCACTCTTGCTCTCTGATATCAGCGCGTATTTATAATTAAAAAAACTGTAAGCAGAGACAAGAAATCACAAACGAAAAAAATAGAAACAAAATCAACAAGAGCAAATCAAATGCACAAATAGAAGAACTTTATACATACATATCTAATATATGTATAGTATAGTATATTATATATATATATATATATATATATATAATGTCTCTGTGTACTCTAGGAAAAAAGTCAATAAAAAACTACAAACACGTTAGGTAAATTTTGCTGATAACTTGAAGCAAAAAAATAAAAAAAATAAAGTCAAGCAATCAAGTGTAAGCGACTAATTAATACTCTGTACACATAAAATAACAGTTTGCATCAGTGCACAAGCTGCTTACCTTCCTATATTCGATAACAATTGGGATCGATAAACTTAGCTTGTGATGGCTGTTATATTGTGATTTTCAAACACTTTATTTAACTTTTTGCCTACTAAATAAATAAGCAAAATTGTGGTATACCCTGTGACTTATTCTTATAGCTACAGGGCATGGAAATGCGCAAAAAGTAGCAACAAATAAAAATTAAAGTAGATGCAGAAACACTAATAATAAAGAACGAAAAAATATTAGAGAAAAAGTTGAAAAATCTAACTTAATGTCTCAGTTTGCGATAGATAAAAACTATTTCCGTTAAATGAAAGCAAAGCAAACAATAGAATAGGAATCATATAAATGGAAGGAAAACGAAAACAAAAGAAACTTAAAAAGTTTAATGCCAGAAACTATGCCACGCCCTTTAAAAATGGGCAATTTTAATAATAAAAGAAAATTTAAATTTGAGAAAACTTGTCTTTTTGTTTCAAATTGTGATGATGAATTGTTGACAAGATGTGCAATCAATCAATTTGTATAATGTATAATACCCTGTAACCTGTAAAGAGATGAAGGGGTTAGCTAAATGTATATACATATATGTATGTATTTCATTGGATTCATATGTATTTAAAAGTCAGATAATATTAGTCGGCATTTCATACTGAATTTTGTAAATGAAGTTTTAGTTTTTATAAATCGACTCACAGTTTTCTTATTATTTTTTTAAGAATTACTTTCAGAACATTATATCATAGATCTTTTAAATACAGCCCATTGATCGAATGAAAGCCAACAAGCCAAGTTTCCTTTCAATTTCCGTTCAGCGATGGAAGGAAACTGCGCGCTTACGTCATAAATAAAAGGGAAGGCAAAGTTGATTAGCAATCAGCTAGGACAAACAGTTTATACATATATAGAGTATATATATACATATATATATGTATAGAAAGAGACGGAGAGTGGATGAGAGTGAGAGAGGGAGCATAACAAAAATAAACATAAATTGAAAAGATGCAAAATTTGTTGGAGCTGCGAGCTTGATTAGGACAACGTTATGCTTGGGACAACTATAGAAATCAGGGCTAACTGGCAATAAGTCGATGACTGTTGTTGGCTACAAAAAAAAAAAAAAAAAAAAAAACAAAAAAAAGATGAGGGAATAGAGGGAAAAGAAAAGAAATTGGTTTATATGTATAAAGAAGGAAAAGAAAATATTAAAACAAGGCAAACATCGCCAGCAAAATAAAGTCGAGCAAAAAGCATTTAATTTATTTACCCCCTCCGCCCCGCTGTGTGAGATCCACTTTTATCCATAGCAGCTCGTCGAGCTATGTATGTACTACGTTCTTAGTCCTTTGCTCCACCACCACCCCCCCCTCCACCCTCCTCGGCCTGTCCATATCCTACAAACATGCCATTGTCCCATCGTCGTCGCATCAAGGCAAAAGAAAAAAACCTCTCGTTTTACTGTTGCTCGGTTTTTGCCTTTTTGGCGCGGCCAGAAAACTACTATGAGCACAAAAAAGAAATACAACAAAAACAACAACAACAACAACAACAACAACAAAAATAATACAAAACAGAAAAAAAATAAAAACTGAAAAGGGAAAAGAAGGGAAACCAAACTGAAACTGAACTTTACATCAGGCATGCAAAAGGGAAGACGCAAAAAGGAACAACAGCAAAAACTTCATTTATACTTTGTACTGAACAAGAAAAAACAAGTGACCAGCGCCAGAGTTGAGCTTGCTGCTTGTTATCTACATACCCTAGAAAAATACATACATGTATTGACTGTTACGAGTTTGAATAAAGATCAGCTGAAGCTTGACTACATTTATTATGAATTATGGATGAGCAAACTAGCGTAAATTGACTGTTAAAACAAATAATTATACATATAACAGTTAGTTACAGTTAGTTACTGCAATCAGCGAGGTTGCCACATCGCTTAAAAGTTATTAAGCTTTAACATTGAATGAGATTGAATGAAGATCAGCTGAAGATTTACTTTTATTATGTATCGATGATTGATTATAACCAGAAACAACTTTTATAACTATGATATAGTATTCACAGAGGTTGCCATATCGCTTGAAAGTGATATAAGCTTGCAAGTGAATGAAGAAGAATGAAGATCAGCTGAAGATCGTCTTTTACCATTTATAACTATTGGCCAGACAATAACTACGATACAGCAATCAGCGAGGTTGCCACATCGCTTGAAAGTTATTAAACTTTGCAAGTGAACTACAAAATAACAATACTTTAGCTATAGGTTTAACTTTTATTTTTAAAGTTAATAAAATATGTAGAAAATCAATATATATATATATATTATATAAATATATAATTTGTATTTGTATAAGTAAGTTACATATTTGTGGGTAATTAATTTGTCTGATATTTTATTTATATTATTTTATTTACCCCTTTGATCCGCTTTTCGAAATTAACCAAATGCCACAAAAAGAGTATACTATAGTCGCTCATTTCATTAAAATTAAGCTATCTTTTTTACTGTTTTGTTTTTATGTGTAGGGGGAGTGTTTTTTTTTGTAGAGTTTTTTACTCGCATATCTTATATAATATGTTTATATGTATGTCGGTATTTACACACATATATGATGTATACAAACATATCATATGGATGCATATAGTATATATGTACATGTGTGTAAATCTGTGTCTCTGTGTGTTTGTGTTTTTGTGTAATCCACCACGCCCACACAAGAAAAGGAGACATGCATGCACAGACCTGCATATTACCGAATGAGTAAATCACTTGAATCACACGCCATGGAACACATCTCAATATTCGCTTTAGGTTGACTTGTTTTTTGTTATTTGTTTTTTTTTTTTTTTTTTTTTTTTGGATGTCTCCTTTTTGTTTGGTGGATGGTGCGGGAGGGCGATAAGTTGGTTTCGGCACTGCGACATTTTCTCGGGACAAAATTGAACAATTTTTTCATTTTCTTTCTTTGTTTTCAATACGCAAAGAAAAAAAAAAATTACAAAATATGCAATAAATTACAAAGTAGTCGCCGAAAAAAAATGGCAGTAACAAAAGAAATGAAAAACATTAACCAGTGGACTTGTGGGAAGTGCTCGACGCGCAGATACCCTGTACAGTTAAAGGGAGAATTTTAATAAATTGACAGTTTGTGCTTGCATTGGCAATACACTGAGTGGAGCTATACTATGCAAGAACTACTGCATTTTCTACTTACAATTCATGTTTAAATTCAGTACAGTACAATAGTAGTACTAGAGACTTGCAAAATATTTTCTGCAAATATTATTTACATTTAATTATTTACTGATCATGTTATGTATATATACTATAATACATATATGTATGTATAATGTTCCTAGTCGAAGTTGCCTTCTTCCGCTTTATTTTTTACATATTTTGCACAACTTTTATTATACACACATTTTTTTGTGTTTGTCCATTTTATGGTTACGGAGGTATTAAAAAAAAGTGGCCATCTCAAGGAGACGACGGCAAATGGGTAATTGCAAAATTCTCGGTTCGAACGGTGCGCTTGGTCATCATTATCAATAAGCATCATCATCATCATTATTAAACATCAGTTGTTTTTTTTTTTTTTCATTTTTTGTTTGGCATTTTTTTAATGTTTCCATTTCTTGGTGCCCACTAATTTCGCTGTTTGTATTGTTTTGTTGTTTTAATGGCTTCGTTTAAGCTTATTTCATTCCAAAATATATATTCTGTAACAAATGTTAAATTGCTGAGCTATTCTGCAATCTGGCAGCACTGGGTTAAATTGCCCGCTGACCTGGACATTTGTTGGAAAGGGAATTTTTGCAGTTGTGTGATGTGGACATTTTACGATAGGGAATTTTTGCAGCCTTGCGTTGTGTGAGGTGAACATTTTCAAAAGGGAAGTTTTTGATCCATAGGCAATTAATTGCTCGATTTGCTGATGCTAAGTTGGCTGCGCTGGGCAATTTTTTAGGAATTGCCTTAGGCAATTTTCGCTAGGAATTTCTTAAGCCACAAACTGATCCATAAATATAGCTAGTTTTATAGTTATCACTTAATAGAACGAGAAGGAACTGCAGACAGAAACAGAGAGAGAGAGAGAGAGAAGAAAAGAGAACTAAGAACAGGTCTTGGGAAAAAAAATTGTAAAAACATAAAAAGAAAATCAAAGATAACAAAAAACCTAAAAGATACGACAAGGCAAGTGAAGGCAAAAAACTGGCGAAGTAACTATGCTTGTCCACTCCTCCCTCCCTCCCCCCCCACTCATCAACTCTCCCCTGCTGTCAGAGCTATAGTTTGTGTGGGTTATAGATGGTTTGGATGGTTCGGTTATACAGCCCTCCAGTTGGCATTGTGTTGTGTTTAGTGGGTACCGCTTTTTGCCTGCGAGGGAACTTTTGATATAAAAATAATATTAAGTGTACATTAGGCGCAAAAAATATGATAAGCAAGGCAAAAAAATAAAAAAATAATAATAATAAAATGGGAAAAAGCGGAAGCTCAACAAAAAACCAAACCGAAAAACATTGACATAAACAAACACACGATGTTAGATGAAAGGGCAGCAGCGTGGCAAGGGCTCGGACAGAGAGAAAGAGTGAGATGGAGGGCGAGAGGATGGGAAGGGAAGGGGGCGGGGTGGCAGGAAGGGGCCAGCATATGCTAGGGGGCGTCTTGCCAAAGCAAAAGTTACAAAAACAATAACAAGTAAAAAAAATAGAAACCTCGCGTATGAGTTAGAATCTGTGGCCGAGGCTAACGTACTTACAGATACAAGATACACACACACACACACACACACACGGACACATATGCAGAGCGAGAGAAAGATAGAGATGGAGAGAGAGAGAGAGAGAGAGAGCGAGAGAGGAGAGCAAAAAACGATGACAGTTTTCTTGATGAATGTGCGCGTTGCTTCCCGAAGTCGGAGACCACATAAAGATTGCTGCTAAGCCACAACACCACCTTACCTCACCACCTACAGCACCGCCAATCAACTACAGCACCGCCAGAGCACCACAAGCCGTGGAAGCTGCAGAAGCAAGCGAGTTTTTCCTACTTGCAAAAAGCATTTGTATCTTGCGAGAGCTTATTCGCTTTTCATGCTTCAACCAAAAAGCCGCAGAGCTACTGTCACCTGCAAGACCCAAACCGTCTCCCCGCTGCCCTTGGCACGCCCTCCCGCTCGTTACCTTCTAATTCCCATCTACGCAGCTGCAACAGCAGCAGCAACAGCATCAGCAGCTTTTCCATTTTCTCGTAAAAATATTTGTTTTTCTTTTTGTAGCTCCTTTTGCAGATCTTTTGGCGAGGCCAACTTCAAAAACCCTTAACCGGAAGTCATACAAAAGATTTGTCCGAAAACGAAATGCAAAAGAAAAGAAAGGGATTAGAACTGGTTCAGCTTCTGGCACTTGTCAGTGTCCCATTGCAAATGGCTATAGTTAAGCCTTCCTAAAGCTACAAGTTTAAAGTCGTTTCGGAAAGTTTCTAAATTGTTGTATTAGGACTCCGAATACATGGCTGCAGATCTCAAATCTCTGATTTGACTTTCTCCTGTTGCTATTGCTGGATGCTGGATGCTCGGAAGTAATTCGGAAACTTCGACTCCGAAAATATAAGTTCCAAAATTCGGTGTAAATTTTATCACTTTGCTTCTTTTCATTGAAGCTCGGAAATAATTCGGAAACGCCTCTTCTACATTGCGTTTTTCGGACTCCGAAAATGCAAGTACATATCCCAAATTTCTACCTCAAGTTTTTAATTTCATTGCTGCTTGTTGAAGCTCAGTAGAAATTCGGAAACTTGTGTTTTTCGGACTCCGAAAATAACGATTGCAGATTTCAAGTCTCGGTTTCAACTTCACAATGTTCCCATTAAAGTTTTGAAATTTGTAAACTTGCCTTGTGTTTCGGACTCCGAAAATATTGTTTATCATATCGCTGCTTCTCTCTGAAGTTCGGAAATGTTTGTTGTTTGTTGTTGATCTCAAATTTCTGCCTAAACTGTATCTTTTCACTGCTCCTGCTTGATGTTTGGAAGTAATTCGGCGCCTTGCCTGCCAGTTTCGGACTCCGAAACTTTATGCCTTTTCAGCAATTTGACAGCAATATTTTTTGTATCAATATACTAATCCGCTTATTGATTGTGCTCAGATTGTTGTGGTGGTACCCGGCATTGGCCGTGCTCTAAAAATGTATTCTGGCTTGAACTGATGAAATGATATTCAATTTATGATTTATGATTATTAAATATTTATATCAGAATAAGTTTAAAATATTCATAATAATATATGACATTATCTACAGATGACTGATCTACTACTAGAGAGTAGCGATAAGTTCAAGAATTATCTTAACTTGAACGTAATTTAACTTTTGTGATTATTATTCTTGTTGTTGTTTTTGGAATGCTGGCTTGCAGCAGAGAAGGGCCGAGAGGGTCTCTAGGCAAATCTGGTTCTTCAGCTAGGACTCTATTTATGGTGAGTCCTGTTTAGTGTGCCCCCTTGCCCCGTACCCCTTGCCTTGCCTGTTGCACCCACTAGCCTGTCTACCACTTGGCTGTTTTGCTGTGGTTCAGCCACCTTAGATTACATGGATGTGCGGCAGCTAGCAAAAGATACAGATGCAGATACAGATACAGATACAAATGCATCTGTTTTCTGAGTGTCTGTGTGTGTGTGTGCTTGTGTGTGTGTGCCAAACTGGACGCGGCTCGCGCGTTTTTAGTTGTTGGTATTGTTGTTGTTCTTGTCGTCGTTTGTTGTCGGTGTGCCTGGAAATTATTAGATTTTGTGTCAGCAGCAACAACAACAACAACAACAAATAACAATACTAGTGGAAGCTAGCATAAGTCAACACTGCAGCATCAAGACACTGGCAACAAAAAAAAAAAAAAACTTTAAAATAATAAAAAAAAAAAACGAAAAAAAAAATAATAAAAACGACAGCAAAAGCGGAAGGCGAATGCACTTGGACTTGGAGAACCACAGCAACAATAACAACAGTGAGAACAGCAACAGCAACAGCAACAACAACAACAGTTGAAAGAAGCAGAATCATAACAACAACAACAACAACAGCAGCAATAGTTGTAGAGCATCGTAAAGTCGCAAGTTGTTCTGCTTGGTCTCCAAGTTCTTTTTCTTTTTTTTTTGTTGCCACAG
This sequence comes from Drosophila funebris, assembly GCA_018901825.1. NCBI lineage: Eukaryota > Metazoa > Arthropoda > Insecta > Diptera > Drosophilidae > Drosophila > Drosophila funebris. The sequence goes on along the minus strand of JAEIFK010000454.1, from coordinate 10,153,972 downwards.
CTTGTTGCAGTTGCAGTTGCAGCTTGCAGTTGTTGTTCTTGTTGTTGTTGTTGTTTTGGAAACATTTTATGATGTTGCTTACACAGTCCATCGCTGCGGCAAAGTGTGGCATGCGTATCTGCCACAGCTTTAGCTTTTGAGATACACACAGAGAGATGCATTCTCAATGTCTGTAGAGATGACAGCAAGTACCACTGTGCTCTTCTTCTTGCTCTTCCTGACTTGAGATCAGGAGTAACCTGATCATGGGGAATTTCTATATCTATATATCTATATCTATATCTATATCTATATCTATATCTATATCTATATCTATATCTATATCTATATCTATATCTATATCTATATCTATATCTATATCTATATCTATATCTATATCTATATCTATATCTATATCTATATCTATATCTATATCTATATCTATATCTATATCTATATCTATATCTATGTATATCGCAATAATTCACTTACCAAGTGGTTTACAATGAGCTTTTGCAAGCTTTCAATGAACTTGAGCTTTACATCGGTACGAGAAAAGCACGAGATGCGCTCAGCTCTAGACAACAGTCGATAGTTGTTGCTGAAGTAAGTGTTATTGCACTTGGACTCCACTCGCCAACATTGTTGTTGTTGTTGTTGTTGTTGTTGTTGTTGTTCGCCTTGTTGTTGTTACTAGCTAGACTTGATCTTGGACTTCAATTTGGACTCGTACACTTTGGCTATCTGAGCCTGCGTGTGTAGTTCCTTGGCCTACACACACACACACATGCACACACATGTGTGTGCTATTGTTGTTGTAACATTCGCATACCAAAAGTCCAAAATACCAACAACAACAACAAATAGTCCAGTGGCAACAACAGACGTTGTTGTCTGTGCAACGCTTTGGGGACTTTGCTGCGTGAATTCTGTTGCAATGTGCTGAGTATCGGGATTTGAGATTCTGTTTCTGTTTCTGTTTCGGGTTTCGTTTCCTTCTACTCTTTATTTTTTTTTGCATTCACTTGGATTTGCTTTTGTTTACTACGCATTCGTTATGTATTAATAATACTAACAATAAAAAAAACAACAGCAAACTTCTTAAAATAAAAAAAAATAAATATTAAAAGGAAGAAAAAAAAAGAAAGAGAATTTTTCCTTGAATTCATTTCAAATGCGTTTCTTATTGCTTTTTATTTTTTGTTTGATTTCGCGACAAAAAGCATAACAACAAGAAGAAACTGCTTAATCATCTTTTACACGTTGTTTATTTAGACCAAGAAGTAGAAAAACTGCTGGAAGAACTGGTTGTTATTTTCGATATTTTAAACAGATTTTTTCCCCGTTTTTTTTTTATTTTTATTTTTATTTTTTTTTTATAGATTGTTGAAGTGCTTTTAAGTGATATTTTCAGCTGTGTTCAATCCCAATACCTCTCTCTCTCTCTCTCTCTCTCTCGCGCTCTCTTTCCCTCTCTCTTTTAATCTCTATCTATATAGAAAGCTGTTTGTCCCATTGATGGGTAATCAATGCAACGCCCGAAACACACGTAAAATCCATGAAACTGCCTTTTGTTTTTGCCGTGGTTTCCCTTTATGACGGGGAATTTTCGAAAGTTCCAAACCACAAAATTGCTTAGATAACTGCTGTTGTGTAAATCTTGGCTAGATCTTTTAATATTTGATCATAGCTTGACAGTTGTTTCAATTGAACAATCGCCTATCTATAGTAGAAAGTAGGATTTGCATTAAGACCGCTTGGAAAATGAATAGATTTGATTCCGCTTATAGAAATTCCATAGACTTTTCATTATATTTGTCACACTGATAAGCATAAATGTTTATAGTTTACATATTCTATACTATATTTATATATAATTCGGCATTTGTATGCTTCCATTCAATTGAAAACATCTTCAATTTGCAAAACTTTATTTGTCAAACACTTGAGCAATCGTATTCTTCGTATCTGACTCTGACTCGTATCTCTATATCTGTTTATATATATATAGTGTATATATATATATATATATAGATATATATTTAATTATTTATCAAAACATTTAAGATATAAACGGCATTCAAATTTGCTTTTCTAATCAAATGTTTTTGTATATTTGTTTAATCTGGCGACGCAAGTTGCAATCTTCTTGACTTCCCTTTCACTTTGTCAAAACAGTAGACCAAAATTGTGCTCTAGTATTTTCCATTTAAGTAAGCTGCATTTATCTAAATTTGTTCCATAAATATTTTGCGTTTTCTATTATCAATTTATTTTTGTCAATCAATCAATCTTTTATTTATTTATTTATTTTTTGTATTTAGTATTTATATCATTTTTGTTAAATTCGTTAAACTATTTTTGGCAATTATCCAAAAATTCCTACTTCTATACAATATAGTTTCACCAATCATTTGATTGTCAATCAGCCATTTAATCAATGAGTTATCTATAAGTATCTAAAGCCGAGTAAATTACATTAATATTTATTTTTAAAATAATCCGTTTAAGTATTACACGACACTTCTCCACCAATTTCTCTTTGTCAAACAATTAATTTCTTAATTTATTTGATTGTCAATCAATCTGCTAGTCAAGTAATTATCTATAAGTATCTAAAGCTGATTAAAATAAGCCCCTGTACCCTTTGGGTACCGGGTCTAATTATCTTATATATATTTAGTTATAGTTGTAACTTTTGAACTATTTGCAACATTTTTCCAAAAATTCCTCTTCCACAACAATTTAGTTTCCCAGTTCAATCGTTTGTCAATCACTCCATCATCTAAGTATCTAAAGCTGATTAAAATTTCGTCTCATCAATTAAGTTGCCTAAATGTGTAACTTGATTGTCAACCAGTCAATCAATAATTTATAGGTTATTAAAATTGAATACATTTAAGTTGTACTAGTATAACTATTTAGTTATATCCCTTACATGATTGTCAATCATTTAATTAGTGATTCAAAAATATTGAAAGCTGTCTACATTTAATTAATATATCGTATATTTTTTTTAGTTACAACTAGTTTGCTACTTTGTTTGTTTAAAAGTATCGATCTTGAGTCTAGAGTTAAACCAATTTGTTTTTTATATAAATATGTGGACAGCTTCTCATATATCACGTTTCTTACAAATTTTGGAATTCCCCTTGGAGTGTGTTCTCCTCTGACTGACTTGTTTTTCTATTGAAGTCAGTTTCGCATTGTGCTCGTTGTCGCCAGTACACGTGACTATGTGTGTGTGTGTGTGTGTGTGTGTTTGTGTGTGTATGTTTCTGAGTGTGGGGGAGTATTTATGTACATATATACAGTCGTTGTACATAGCAAAAGACAGAGAGCGAGAGGGAGAAGAAGAGACAGGAGTATAAATATAAATTGTGTACAAAATTGTATATACTTGTATTTTATTTTATTTTATTTTTTGTTGTATTCCATTTTCCATTTTTTTTTTTTTTTGTTTTTGTTGTCATTTTGTAGTCCCGTGCACAAGTTACTACCACCCCCTTTTCTCCCATTTCCCGTCTCCGCTCTGCACCCATCGAGCAGCTTCGCAGCACCCGCTTTACGTCCCTTTGCTCTACGTAAGCACATAAATTTATATTACAGTTTTTTGCTTTGTATGAGAAAGAAACAAAAGCAAAAAACGTTAAAAAAAAAATAAAAGAAAAATAATAATAAAAAAAAATCCAACCAGCACAACAACAACAACGACAACAACAAAAATAGCGACAACAACAACGATGACGACGACGACGTTAAAAAATTATACAAATTACAAAAGCATCTGGAAAAAGAAAGAAAATTGCTATGGCAGAGAGAAACGGATTTTACATGCCATGTGTGTGTGTGTGTGTGTGTGTGTGTGTGAGTGGATGCGTACATTTACATCATATAACGGGCATTATGTACATATATACCTACATATGTATATATGTATGTACATGTATGTATATGCTTCTTCGCATATGTATTTACAGCCTAGTTGAAAGGCCACAGTTGCCTTAATATATCAACTTGTTTCTTACCATTATCCTTGATATTATCTATGGGAAAAGTTGCAGAGTCGATCATTTGTGTGTTACTGCCTAGATTTTGATCCATTTGCAGTTTGAATTTTTCACGCACTTACATCATAGATTGAAACTATAAAATATATTAGATTATGATTAATTGTACAACAGGATGAAGCACTAAATTAATCAGCCTGATAACTGCTTGTACTACTTTTAAAAGTGACGCTGTTAATGTTAATATCTGTTGAAACTGACGTTATGTTAATTTAAGATAACATTAAAGCATCCATGATAATATTGTTAGTCCATTTATTTAACTAATTTCAATGTTAAACTTATGTATAAACTCTAAAATGAGCTCTTAATGCTAGCTGCTTGTTAAATGCCTTAAAGTCACACTGTTAAAAGTGACGCTGTTAATGTTATGCTAACATAACATTGAAGCATCCAATCTCAATACGAAAATGCATATTCTTGGATCACCTTTTTAACTAAATTCAATGTGTTCAACTTATGTACAAACTCTCAAATGAACTCCTATGCTAGCTGCATGTTAAGTCACACTGTTAAAAGTGATGCTGTTAATGTTAATGCACCACATTTAAGTATATCGTCAGTCTATTTTGGCACACCATAACAGTGATATTGTCCGTTCAACTTTGTGGCGTAGTTCAAGATAACTTATGTATGTGCTAGCAAATGAACTGTTAATGCGTGCTGCATGTTAACTGACTGTTGAATGTGACACTGTTAATGTGGGTGTTATTTTAATATTTGAAAGAAAACAGGCAAACAAACGGCAACTTGTAGTTGTAGTCTTAATAAAAATGCATACAGCGGCATATTAAATTGAGTTTTATGAACTTAACTAGAAACACGCATTTGCCAAATAAAGATTGACATGTTTGTATAGTTTTTTTTTTTCAAGGCTCTTCGAGTTCGTCTTGTCTCTGATTTTGTGGCTGCAGAGGGGAAGAGGGAGGTGTTGCAGAAATCGCGAAACTTTTGAAATCTATTGCCATTCTTGTGTCGGATGTGCATTTTTAATGCAAACGAGGGGAAAAATTAATAGTGAAGGAGCGTACACACACAGTACAGACACACACGCACACACACACGCACATGTACATACACACACATACTGACATATAGAATTCCGTACACTTTTTATATGGAAAACTGTGTACCTTTCATTTAAGTTGACATAAAAATCGATATTTAAAAAAAAAAAAAGGATAAAACCATAAAAAACGTCAAGTAAAAAATTACAGCTTAAAAAACAGGCAACAACAATGACGACGACGAGAACAACAACAACAACAACAACAACAACAACAGAAAATAAAGAGCGGAGAAAGACAGAAAATGAAAATAATAATAAAAAAAGAACGAAACGGTCGTTATGCTTTTTCCGCTATGCAATGTTCTCTGGCGCTTTTTGTGTTTTTATTTATTTTCTTGTTTTTTTTTCTCTCTCTCTTTTTTTTCTTGTATTTTTTTTATATTTATTTTTTTGCGCTGCCAAAGTCGTCGTCGTCGTCGTCGTCGTCGTCGTCGCTGCTGCTGCTGTAATGTCTTTTTCATTTTCCGCTCGCAACCTTTTTTGCGTCACGGCCCTACCGAAGCAGCCGCCCCTTGCCTCCCCCCATTGCTGCTCTCTACCTCCCATGCCATGCTTCCCTACTTCCCTACGCCTGCCGCCTCAACGCTGCCCCAACGTCCCGTTATGCTCACGAAGCCAACATCGTTTCTTGCCTTACAGTACAAAATAAAAATAAAATAAAACAAAAACAAAAAAAAAAAAAAAAAAAGAACAAGTAAAATAAAAGTGAAAAGCTTTGGCGCGACTTGACGAAGCTGAAATACGCTTACAGGCTTGTTGGGCCAAAAGTTATCGATTGACAATTTAATGGACTAACACTGAGATTTATCTAAAATTGCAGAAGCTAATGACAACACTTTTAACTTCAAGAAATGAACTTAACCTAAAGAAACAGATTGTGACTTAGTTATATGCATGGTAACAATTGTTTAGATAATACTTAGATGGTACTTATAGGGAATACTCTCTAAACGATGAAATGCCCAAAGTTGTATATAAACATAACCTCAAAACTGAAGCAGTTAAAGAACTAGATAAACATATATGTATACTATAAATAATAACAAGAATAAGGATAACATATGCATATATTATTTAGTTATAAATCGAAAAACTGTTCAAATAATAACAAATAGTTTTAACATAACCTCAAAACTGAAGGAATTAAAGAACTAGATGAACATTTTTATATTTATAGAATGAGCTCGTTGGACTTCTATCTACCTTAAAATTATCTACCTATGCACGCAAAAAAGTAGTTAATAACTAGCAAGAAGCAGCAGATATCACCAATTTCAACATAACCTCAAAACTGTTGATTAAGAATAAACAAAAACAAATATAATAAGTATGCAATCGTTTTTTATGGCATTAATATTATATCTTAAGTACTCAGAGCTCGATGTTGGTCGAAGCATTAGAAGTAGAGTAAATGTGGATCAGCCTAGAGTTATATAGGGTATATGTCGGCAGAGTATAGAAGCCGAACAGCATAAGTAAGGCAAAGTGTTGCAACATGCAACGCATAACTAAGGTACCCACACTGCTGGGGTATAAAAACTGAAAACAGAAAATAAAGCGAGCTCAAACACAACAGGAACAAAAAGAAAATATATATATATATATATATATATATTATATATAAAAAAAAAGAAGAGGAAAATAAAAAAACGAAAAAGCGAAATCCAAAGAAGAAGAAAAATGTGATAAAAACTGAAAAATATTTTCCATGAGAAAATCCAAAAGAAGTGGAGAAGGCAACGTCAGTCGCTTGCTTTGTGTGTGTGTGTGAGTGTAATTGTATGTGTGTGTGTGTGTGTGTGTGTGATGTGTGGGCCTTGAGTTCAAGTTGGGTTCGCTTGAGGTTGGGGTTGTGCTGGCTGTGGGGTGTTGGGTGGTCTTGAATGTGGAGTGCGTTGGGTATGGTGGCGGGAGGGTGTGTGTGTGTGTGTGTGTATGTTAGGGTATAGTGTACGGCGTATATGGAGCTTAGAGGGTAACGCTGCTGCCTGGTAGTGCTGTCGATTTGGGTCTCGTCTCTAACGAACGACGCGATGGCGGGAAAAATATACTACAATAAAACATGTATTTTTTATGCCATTCTTTTTGCGCTCTCGTTGTAAATTTGTATTTCGTTTTTTTTTTTTTATATTCCTTCTTTTTTTTTTTAAGGAGCTAAAATGTGTAACGGCTCATATAAAGTATGTGCACTCTCTCGCGTGTGTGTGTGGGAGTGTGAGTGTGTTGGGATCAAAAACCCTTTGGAGCAAACAGTTGGCAAAATGGTTTCTTGCTGTAGGTGGCACAGCTCGCCGGACATTGCTTCTTCTTTCCCTATTTTTTATGCTTCTCTTTTTTTATATCATATATAAAATAAATATATAAATACATGTATGTATGTACATACTATATGTATGTATGTACATCAAGTGTATATATTTGTCTATATACTTTTTGAGAAATTCCTTCATTTGCGCATTTTATTTGCCCGCATTCTTTTATCATCTTGATTTTGTTGCCACCTTCTGCTTCTTCATTTTCTTTATTTTTTTTTTGCTTTTCGAAAAAAAAATTGAAATGAATTTTTTGCTCGTTTTCAAATGTTGAAGCTCTTTGGCTCCTTCCCACCTGCCCCCCCTTTGCGTTAAATGTATTGTGAGCCAAGTTGATGGATTTTTCGTATACCCTGCAAGCATAAAATGTGCGAAAAGGGTAGTTGATACCTTCTTTGAGATCTATGCAAAGATGCCTCATCGATTGTCGCAAATTTACACCCCTTGCGGTGGAAAGTTGGCTGTAAAGTTGAAAGTTTAAAACAAGCTTAATTAAGAATTAATTAGTTGATATTCGAATATCTATTTTATACATAAATCAAAGTTGTTTTATAATTAAGCAGGGTATCAGCTTGTTTAGCATTTAACAGTGCGTTTTCTTTTGTAGTTGCGTCCATGTCCTTTTCATGTGTGTGTGTGTGGGTGTGTGTGTGTGTGCTTAGAGACAGTTTTATACGCAGTCAAGTTCTTTTTCTTTGTGTCCCCTTTTTTTATTATTAGTAACTAGCGACGCTTCCGTTGTAGTTATATGAATGAGATTATTCGGAATTTCAACAATATATAAATTTTATGCATTTTCACAGAAATATGAATTTTCCAGTGCCAATAAATATTATTATTGTCAAATGAAAATGGTGAAAAACTGTAATACGCAGTTGCACACAACAGTGCACAGAAACGCGGGTAAAGCCGGGCTACACTACATTGGAATTGATCAAATTCGCTGTGAATTGCACATTTGCTAAGCGAGTGCAAGCGTTGTTTCCTTGCTTACGCTCTTAGTCTATCTCTCTCTCTCTCTCTTCTGCTCTCTTAAACATACTTGTGATAGTGTTCTTTTTTTTCGCATTCCGATTATCCCGCTTTCGCACCATTTGCTGGTCATATTTTCCAAAATACTCTCTAAGCATGCACTCACACAGTATAACGAAACTACATGCTCAAAGGAATGGAACGCGCTAAGCATCGTCAAGATGGTTGCCGAATATCATGATAAACACGCAATAATTTGCTCTCCTCTGCTCAGTCGCTTTTGCACAGCGTTCTCTCTGTGCTTTCTCTTAGTTCTATTCGCAGAGTTGGAGCTAGATTAGGTCTACCGTATAGCAAAGTAAATTAATTATATCAGTTATGTTCATTTTAATTTAAAAATATTTAAGTTTAATAATCAAAATTACAATAACGATTCACTGTGTGTGTGTTTCTTGTTCTTATGTAAATTTGAAGTTTTCTGTATGTTTTATCTTTAATTATTGTCAACTCTGGAATTTTACTTTAAGATGCGATAGATGTGGAATTGAGAGGATCAGCGACAGCTGGAGTAACTAAAACAGTTAGATTGCGTGCTTTTTTAAACGCACAGTGGGGCAAGGTTTGTTTGTTTGCTGTAATATTTGTCGGCACTCGAAAATTTAGATTTAGATTAGATAAGAAAATGTAACAAATCTCTAGTAAATCTCTAGAAGGGTTACGACTGTTAGCGCTAAAGTTTGATTTACGATTTCATATTATTATACGATGAATATGATAATATTATGTTATAATTCAAAGTTCTAAAGATTTCTCTATGCAATATTAAGCATGGGTTTGCCAGAAAATTTTAATAATACTACTACTAAAAATCGCAGTAAAAACATTGAACAAGAGAAACCACTTTACAAACCAGCGCTAAGGGCTGCAGACGAGCGCACGCGACAGTATGATACTCTGTTCTATGTCTACATAATCACTAGACGAACATCCGAATAGTCCGTGATAATTGATCAAGCATATATATACTTTATAGGGCATACAACGTCTCATTTTACCTGTTCTATACTTCTGCACAGAGTTAATATATATGTTCTGGTGCAGGGTATCGAAAAAGAGGAAAACCAAAAGAATATGCATAATAATAAAATGAAAATGATGACAACATTTTATATTGGCGGTGTTCCTGCACAGTCCCAGTAACTGCAGCGAACTCGGAAGTTTCAATGTTTCTTCTTTTTGCGATATTGAAATACACGTCAAATGTGAAATGTGAAATGTGAAAAGGGGCGGAGACAGGCTGGACTCTGTGCTGGAATGGAGTGGGTGAAAGGAAAAGGAGTGTGTAGATGGCTGGGAGGGGTCGTAATAAATTTCCATTTATGTAGTTTCGGAATACCGCTGATGTTTCTTTGGCCGACTCAATTGAAAGCACTTTATACATATATGTACATGTACATACATATAAACTCATCCCATATATATGCAATTATATAAATACCTAGAAAAAAAACATACATTTACCCATATACCCCATATATGAGCAGGCGTGTGTGTATGTGTGTATAATACGTGTGGCTTTTAATTTGCCAGAAATAATTCAGGTGCATTTTCAAATATAAATTCCTCGAAAAAGTGCGAAATTCGTCGTGAAATATTTTTTAATTTATCGCATATTACAAAGTAACTGAAAGTTGGTAGACATACATGAATACATGAATACAGTGCACACACTTACCCATTTATCTGTATGTACAAACACATTATCTGCTTATATATTAAACACTTTGGGCTGACAAATTGACTGAATGATTGGCAATTAACGCCTTTGCTAAATCGTCAGAGCAAAGCAGCTGAAACGTAGTTTCCATCTATGATATAATACTCTCAATAATATTATACTCTCAACGGAATGGAGAATATTACAATATATATTACAATATATCAATATATTATATTGAGCTTGAAGTGATGAAAATATGAATGTAAACTACGCGTTTTCCTTATAACAAGCTGAGAGTTTTGGTAAGCAACTTCAAACATATGGAAGCTATGCATTAAGAGTCTCCAATTTGATGCTGGTCTAGGTGTGAAACATTGTAATGAAAAAGATGAGAAGATTATTATAGTTCAAGCGTCTTTGTCGCCGGAATTGATCTTCAAAGTTTATCCCACTTGAATTAAGATAATATTTGCAATTCCACTTGCAAACGAAATCAGATTTTCAAGAATAATAAAGAGAAGAGAGTCTGACCAAAGAAAACTGTCTTAATTAGCTTTTCATTATCAGAAAATGTTAAGCGATGTTTTTGGCTTGGTCTCCTTTGGCTTCCTCAACTTGCAGCTACAGGTCTGTAATCAAATTCTGAAGAATGCTTTCGCATTATGCATTTTTATATTCAATTCAAGCCGAGACTTCCTGCCCTTTCCGTTTGCATGCGCTTACTTCCCATAAGCTATTTAGACCCTGTACAAAGAGTCTATTAGGTTTGTCAAACTGGAAATCGAAAAAGGCCTTTTAGACCAGCCGAATGGTTTAGCCATGAACGTCTATCTGTCGATTTTATAGTCTTTGGTGATATCAGACATGTGCTGTGAGTTATGATACAATTATATATAGCATAGGGTCAAAGGAGGAAGATATTTTTGACTTGTGATAATTTGCTTCTATGCGGATTAAGTACAGGGTCTTTCACGGTCAGGTTTGCTCGACTCCCTTTGCCTTTTCCGCTAGTATTTTTTATAATAAGTACATTTTCAATTATTCTTCGCTTATTAAATAAATATAGATAGATTATACACACATTTTTTGGACGGGGTTGGCAACCCAGACGTATTGACAGTTGGCTGGGCTATTCTAGAAATTTGTTTGTTTACCTTATGTGAAATTATGGAATAGTGTAAAGCGTATATAAGATGTAACTTAAGAAGATTCTCGATTGTAATGTAAAGCTAATCGATTACTGTTTCCATTGTTTTTTCTACATATATATTTTTTTTTGTTTTTTCGATTGTTTAGATCGTTGACACATTACTGCGGCGACGGGGATATCGGATTCGGATTCGGACACGATGCTACCGCAGCAGTATTGCCTGCGCTGGAAGTATCATCACAGCAACCTGCAGACGATGTTCTCGCAGTTGTTGGACAGAGGATGCTTCTGTGATGTGACCCTGGCCTGTGAGGGTCAATTGATACGAGCCCATCGCGTTGTCTTGTGCGCCTGCAGCACCTTCTTTGACTCGGTGCTCTCCAACTATGCCAGCGAACGTGATCCGATAATCATTATGAAGGATGTGACCTTTGCCGAGGTCAAGTGCCTCATTGAGTTCATGTACAAGGGCGAGATCAATGTGGAGCACGTAAGTTTATTGTACTTAAGCTCTTAACGCTTCTCTCTCGCTAATCTTTGACCTGTGCTCTTTAGGCCAGTCTACCCTCGTTGCTGAAGACCGCCGATGATCTCAAAATCAAGGGTTTGGCCGAGGTTACTTGGCGCGATGACGAGGATGGTCCGCCGCCTCCGATGCCAGCTGCCGAGTTCCATTCACCGCCACGTAGCCTGGCCGATAGTTATGCCCAGGACATGCTCCACCAGCAGGCGACGTCGCAGCTGCAGACACAGCTTAAGTCCGAGCGTGAACGTGATCATAATTCGCCAACGGCCCTGGATAACGTTCTGGGTCTGAATGCCGCCGCTCGTATGCCTGCATTGACACCACTACCAAGCGCCAGCGCCCATCTGGACAGTGTTGCGCCAGTTGATCCATATGTTGGTCCCAAGCGTAAACGTGGTCGTCCTCCATTGGATGACACTTATGATGTGTTCAATGTGTGAGTATGCATTCAATGCAGTGCAAGCAGTGCAAACGAGACACACATGACACACGTTAAGCAGTCCAAGCTGCGCGAACACTATCAGCATTACAAGCAGTGCTAACAATGCACTTGTGATCATGTTAAGGAGCAAGCAGTACAGTAAAGTCAAAGGGTTCCTCCTTTACCTCGACTTACGTCCTTTGTTGTAGCACATTGAAGAAATTTGTTTTTATGGTTTATAAGTAAATTTTCGTTGAGTAGCGAAATTAATTTGTCAATTAAGGGAGCTGAAACCTTTTTTGCTCTGCCTCAAAGCAAACAGCCGCTATCCGCAAGCAGTGCCACCTGTGTGCTTCTGATTTGCTGTCAAGCAGTACAACAAGTTCAAGCGCTCCTTCCACATTTAACATGTCCCAATAACGCCTTTGTATATCTCATTTGTTAAACTGTACTGTGAATTAAGCACTAAATACCCTTCAAACTGGCTTTTGCTTTAGCATAGTACAAGTAGTACAAGTGCAAGCAGTGCTAACAGTGCGCTTTCTACACATCTGATAACAGATATTTTTTTGCATCATCTTGACAACATTGTTCTATCATTGTAGTCGCAAATTGGCACAGTATGCTGCAAATTTGGAGCCGGCACAACGCGCTTACTTGGAGTCGGGGCGTTCCTTTGTCGAGGAGCCGCAGTCCGTCGCACATTCCGCCTCCTTGGCATCGCCGCCCGCCGCCTGCCCCCCCAAGCAGCGCCAGCGACTGCGTCAGCAGCAACAGCAACAACAACAACAACAGCAGCAGCAACAACAACAACAACAGCTGCAGCAGCAGCAACAGCAGCAGGTAACATCACCACAAAGGGAGCCAGCCGAGCGCGAGGAGTCCACACAGGACTGGCACAATGGGGCAGAGCGTGGTCAGCGAAGCATGTCGCCCAAGTTGGGGGAAGTGGACCTTAAGCCTGAGCTGGAAATGAGCAACGACGGCACAGCGGTGCAGGTGGCGGCAGCAGCAACCCTACCGCTGTGCAACGCCTCCATAAAGTCGGAAAAGACAACTGAGCGACGCGAACGCCATGGAAAGCTGCGTCATGCCACACGCCGGCTGTACAATGAACGCGAGAAGTCTGCGGACAAGGCAGCACGTACGCCGCGTACCTCAACGTCAGTGAGCGAGGGCCAGGAGGCGGAACAGGAGCCAGAGCAGGAGGAGGCAACGTCTGGTGCATTGCCACAGCCTGTGGAGGAGATCGAGAACGAGCATCTGGTGGCCAATCGTGCGGAGTCACCAGTCGGAGCCACACGCTCGGCGGCATTGTTGTCGGCCAGCTTTGGTGGCAAGTATACGCACTCTGAATCCGCTGGAGGCGGTTACTTGATCAATGACCATGGCATGCTGATGGCACACGACTTTGCGCCCAGTGTGGCAGCTGCAGCTGTTGCCGCGGCGGCTGTTGCAGCTGTGGCCAATGCCAACGCCAACGCCAATGCGAATGCGAATGCGAATGCCACAAATGGTAATGGAACTGGCAACAATCCGGCGACAACTTCGGGCAGTGAACTTGCCAACACAACGGTGGACTATGCCGAGGTTAAGCTGGAGGATTATGATGCTGCCGAACTGCGGCTTACCAATGAGGAGCTATCGCAGTGGCAGGATGTTATCAAAATGGATGACTATTTGGCCAAAGGGCGACGTCCCCAGTTTTGGGAGGAGCCATTCACAAAGCGCGTAAGTTCGCACAATGACTTGCCATTATGCTAATGATGCTCATGTAATCCTTCACCTGCAGGTACTCGATGCCATCAAGAATAAAAAGACTCGAAATGAAGAAAGCCGCACGCATTTTGGGCGTCTCATATGGCACACTTTATGGTCGCTATCGCGAAGTCTACGGTTGCCTCAAGCATCCGTATAGGTGAGTAGCCCAATGACGCCCCACATTACCGAAGCCTCCATGCCTTGAACTGTTCTTTATTCTTTCCGTCCATAGCGGCACCAGCTTTCGCAACTCCGTCGCCGTTTCCGCCTCATCTGCAGCCAACCAGTTGGCCGTGCAGCCGCGCTTTGATCTGAGTTTCCGTAGTAGCAGCGTGCTGCCCACAGCTCTGGGTATGTGTTTCCCATTTGCCAAGCGTTGCGACACTGTATTAATTTTCTCTCTCTCTCTGTCTCTCTCTCGTTGTCTGTCTTTTTTCCGCAGAGCTGGGCAAACTGCGACAGAAGGATCTGAGCGAGCTCTGGACACGTCCGCAGATATGAAAACCAACAAAAAAGTTACAAAATCTCAAACATCGCCCCAGATGAATCGAGGCGAGCATCTAAGCTAACGTTTTAAACAACAACAAAAACCACAAATTGAATAGGTTAGATTTATTTATGACCCTTGCCCTAGAAATGGTGAGACTCGAAGAAAAGACAGTTTAGCTAATTAAGGTTAAGCGCGAGGCTAGTTTAAGATGTTTATGATCCAACGATCGGCGATCAACGATCTATGGTCAATGATCCACACAACCTTTCCTGAACAAACAAATAACAAATAACAACAAAAACGAAATGAAAAGAAACAAAACGAAACGAAAAAAAAGAAAAGATTTCCTCATAATTTTTTGCATGTTACGAGTAGAACTACAATTGTTTTACTATATATACGAATATTATTAAACTTACGCGTCTTAGTTATTTACATATACATAAATAATATTATAAATATGTGTATTGTATTCGAGTGGTATTATCTAGCATTCAATGTGAATGACGTAGCTATTTTCTTTCAGTAGTAAAATTGAAATACAAATTAAACTAGTTAATCGAAGAAAACGATATAAACAAAAAAGGGGAAACGACAGAAACAAATGAGTACACAAACAATTTTTTGATAATATTAAAAAGAGAAAAACAAACAAAAATAAAACAAAAGTATTACAATTAAACAAGATATGATTACAAACAAAGAATCACTGAAGTTTTAATGTTTTTATTGCAATATGAGTAAAGCTTGTATTTAAATTTAAATTTAAAAATTAACGCTCCAGCTTGTTATCGATACGTGGGCGCTAGTTACCGTGCAGTGGTTCGCTCATCGATAACTCATTGTTAGCCTGAGCCGTTCACTGTTCACTGTTCACCGTTCATCGTTCAACTGACAGCTGATTTTGCTGTGGTGCAAGTTGAAATTATTTGTGATTTGTAATTGTTAATTGTCTTCAAAATGACTTTGACTTTAATCCAAATAAGTGATCTGAAAATAATAACTAGCTTAAAAACGGGCGATGCCGATGCATTGGAGTTTTACTGCCATGACAAGAAAACCGAACTGAGTTACACCGAATATTTGCCAATGGAACAATTCATGCAGCGTATTCGGGTAAGTATTTTAGATTTCTCCGCACACACGCACACACTGAACATTGGATATTTGATGCCCTTTCTTTTTGCAAACACTCCACAGCAACAAAACAAACGCGTGCACTTTCCCATAAAGGCGGTGCGTACAGCTTTGAGCAGTGCCAATCCAATAGATGCCACCTTAAGCATCGCAGAAACAGACGTCGTTAAAAGGGAATTGGGGGAGGAACAGGAGAAAAATGTGGGCACAGTACTTAACTTGAAATACCGAATTGAGGGAGCGCCGGCACCCCTTAAGTGGGAGTGGCATTTAACCATCATCGATAGTGCATTGGTAATATAGTATTTAATTTCTGTCTACAGGTTGAATTATACATATATGAGAATTCTTTGCTTGTGCTGCAGTTCTATCGTACTCTATTGAAGGATGCACTTTATGCAGCCTCATATCTAAATGAACATCTAAATGCATTGCTGGGGGTGGTTTCGAAAAAGGATGTAGAACTAAAACAGTTTCGCGTTGAAGGGTCGCACCTACGCAGAAGTCAGTATGACAACATAATTAGATCATATTACGATCTATTTACAAATATATATTAATAATTATTTTATATCATTGTTTTATAGCTACGGTAGCCACGGAGCCGTTTGACGTGCCTGCATTCCACTTGCAACATAAACAAATGCTGTTGGATGTGGCGGGCTACGGGCAAGTGGAACAATTACTTAGCGATTCGATCGTTGTCAAAACCGAAATTGCCGTTGAATCGCCAAAGACAACAGAAGTGGCTACCACAATTCCGTGCATTTCATCAGGTGATCTCATTAGTCCACGCTCTAGGTTTGCCAAGTGTTATTGCATTAACTCATGTACTTAGACTTATTCAATCGACTTTTGTTTCAGAAAGCGGAAGGCAAAGGAATCGGGCATAAAACATATGGAACGCAAAGCTATGCAACGTCGTCTTATGCCACAGTTGCAATATAAGAATACTGAGAGTCAGGAGGATGATTTGGACGTTGATTTCCTAAAAAAAGATCGGACGGTAAAGTCTGATCAAGACGATGAACTGAATGGCATCCAATCTGACCTGAATGACAAGTCCGACGATGATGATATGATTGAAGTTGAGCCGAAAGTAGAACCAAATGGAACATACCCCAACTTAAATCTGGGCGAAGAGGGCAACGCAAATGAACTCAGTGAAATAATGAAAATGATCAATCGCACAGCGGAGGAATCACAGAAAATACTTGAGCAAAACGATGTTAAATAGTTGACACTGAAAATCTAGCAAATGCGACAAAGATAGCAATATATAAACAAGTGTTGCTTCATCTTTTTCTATGCCTTAGTCAATTGTCCGCTGAGGCTTACAGCAATCTCAGCTAAAAATTGCAATATTTTGACCAATTATACACTTTTAAACGTTCGTTTATTATAATATAAATAGATTATATAGGCAAACTCACATAAGGTCAAGTCAACCGGGATCGCGATAATAGTTGATAATAATTAATTTTTGTCTTTTATTTTATATAATAATTGTTTATAAATTATATAGAGACTCACGTCAGAGCTAATTAAGGTCGCAATTATTATATATATATATATGTATATATATATATATCTAAATGTTTAATTTTTTATCTTTTTATATTAGGTATTTTATATACATAAGTTTTGCTAGTTGTAACAACTGTGGAAATCTACCCAATCGACATGGGATAGTGATAATTGTGCACTTGCGATAAGCACGTGTAAATTTAAGTATTATATAGGTACTATAATTTATAGTACATAATAAAGTAAAGATATAATTTCGACATTTATCAATACAGTTTATTGCTGAAATCAAATCATGAATCATAGAATATTTCATGTGAATATATGTATTTTTATGAAGCGATAAGAAATAAGTCGAATAGGTAAACCAATACATAATACATTCGTATTATTTATATGCAACTGCTAATGAGAATCCTTTAAAACTTATAACAAATTGACAGCGAGTTTTAAGTCTCCTATCCGTTATCGATGTCCTGAATGAAATGTGCTTTTCTTACTGATTTCATTTTAGTTTTTCTTTTTACGACTGCGCCTGTGTAAATTACTTTGGCAACATTCAATTTGCGCACAGTTAGTGATAAGATAAACCCAAATAGGTATTAATAGCGTCACCATTTTGGAGTCTCGCCCAGTTATTTGCCAAGAACGCATTGTCCATTGCGTTCATTACAGTTAGTCGTCAACTTGTCGAAGCATCGTTCGTTCGATAGTCTTGCGCGATTGTCAGTTGTAGCGTGTTAATCGATTGCAAGTATTCTGCATATGCCGCGCTAAACAAAAATTATCGAACTGCACGCGTATTTCTAGTATATTTTTTGTTTTGTTTGTTTTCCTGTTTCTTTTTGTTTTGTTATTCGTTTTTTTTTTTTTTGTTGTGTGATTGTGCTTCAAATTTGCCAAAATGCGCGGCTTATATCAAATATGCATCCTGTTAGGATTGACGCTACTTCTACAGTTAGTAACAACAAGTTCGAGTGAGTCACGACACAGCGGATAGAAGTATATCCACTCATAATATTATCTATGAGTTTTTTGTACCCTAGATTTTTGTCGAGAAATTTGTAAAGCATTAAATAAGTGAAGTATATATATTGTTGAGCAGAACGACAAGTCTCAGTCGGTTTTTGCATATTAAGCCGTATTGATATTGTAATTGTTATTTGAAAATATATTAATAGTCAGTAATTAATTAATTAGTAATCAATCAATATACCCACCTAATGTTTATGAATATTCGATATAGGATACAGCATAGTCATATAACTTTGATAAGATTATCATTATAAGCTCGTTTTCACAATGATAACCTCAATTTCCAAACGTTTGCCTTGACCGTTTCAAATGATTATCAACATATCGAATCGGTTTTAAATATACTATGTTAGCAACAGACAGTTGGGTTTAGTAATATATGGGTATACCCTAGAAATGAGGTTACTGCAACCCTCTCGCCAAGGTACTGAGAGTCATCAATTTTGCTAGATGTCAAACTGATATTGTCAATTCTGAAACTGTTCAAATTTGTGATTAGATTTCAAGCTTATAGGCGGCAATTTTGAAAACATTGTTACCACGAATTGCTGCGATAACGAGCCCTCCTATCTGATATACATGGTAGTAATAGTAGATGAGTCAAATGTTTAGAACGTCACGGACACACACATGCAGACATACATATGTATTGTATATAAATACAACAATATATACAAGAGATTGATAGATAAAGCCAACTTATGTAATGAGAGATCACATAAACATTTGGGAATCGTAAAACTCTTGAGATGAACTTGAATATGATATTGCCATGTACATACATACATACAATATATCTAATCTAATGTTCCCTGTTTCAGTTCCAGCTAACGCTGATAAAATCGAACCCAAGGTGGTGGGTGGTTATCCCATTTCAATAGATCTGGCACCCTATCAGGTATCAGTGCGTCTGACGGCCCGAGAGAAGCGTTCCTATGGATCAGGACACATATGTGGAGGTGTGGTCATCTCGCAGCGCCTGGTGGTGACAGCGGCCCATTGTATCTTCAAGTATGTACATTTTAATGAACTCTCAAGCACCCTGGTTAGCGGCCATTTAGACGAGCTCTCACTGCAAATAGATTCACAGTTCTCACGTCACAATATGGTCCCCTAAATTCAATTAGCGGCCACTTATGGTACAATTGTACCAAGAATGGTACATTTTGTATTCGTACAATTGTACCAAGAATGGTACATTTTGTATTCGTTCTTATATTGCATTAAGATAAGGAAAACTTTGATAAATCACAATCAAAAAAAGTTGATATATTCGTTTTACGGCCAACTTTCTGCGTTCCCAATACTATAGGCCGCTATAATAGGGTGCTGCTGTAGTTCCTTGATTAACTCTCCTAGTGGTACATATCATGTTCAAATTGCAGCGAAGACGCAAATGCTTATCGTAAGGCTGGCGAGTTCGTGCTTGTCATGGGCAGCACATACCTCACCAAAAGAGACTCCAACACACAGCAATATTATGTCCAGCAGTTGATTGAACATCCGGGATATAATCGAAAATCGCTGGAGAACGACATTGGTTTGATGTTCTTCAACGGTTATATACCCTGGAATTCGGCGACTGTCAAGGCTCTGACCCTGAGCAATCATCTACTGCCAGCGGGAATCTTTTGCAATGTCACCGGCTGGGGAGTTCTGCGATCTGTAAGCTGCATTTTCGTTACTTGATAGGGCTGTCAACTCATCGTATTTCTATTTGAATTCCAGGGTAGCTCCATTAGCAGCAATACCTTGCAGGTGGGTCAGGTGCCGGTTGTCAGCTACAGCGATTGTGCCATTGGTTATGGAACATTGCCCTATACCAAGATGTGCGCTGGCTTTATGTCCGGTGGCGTGGATGCCTGTCAGGGTGACTCTGGTGGTCCATTGATGTGCAACAATACGTTGGCTGGCATCGTCTCCTATGGCATTGACTGTGCCAAGCGAAACTATCCGGGCATCTACACGAATGTCTCCTCCTTCAATGATTGGATCATCCAGGCGAATCGCAGCCTCGACTACTCGGTCTATAAGAATGCTGGCCTGGCTCTGAGGGCCCTCGGCATGATGTGGCTAACATTATTTGGTGTACTTGTTGCCAGTTGGCAGTAGGACTACCAATAACTCAATAGAACTGAACTCAACTGATTGATGATCTAATATTAATAAATATGTTTTAAGTACTTATTTGTTTATTAAAACTTTTATTTATTTATTTTTTTTTTTTGCTTTGCTTTTGCTACTTTTTTTAATCAGGATCTGAAGTGCGCCAAGTTCGTGTAAGCTTTCAATTTGTTTCGTTGTTGTACTATTTATCTAATCAATTAAGGCCACTTCTAGGCTGCGAAATTGAATTCTGTGTAAAGTTGATATTTTATTTAATATACATTTATTTGCTATTCCCTGGAGTTCCAAGAATTGTCGAACAAGACTGGGAAATTTCAGACTCTTCTTGCATCCGTCATAGATAAGTTGTGATACCCTGTATCTACTACAAATAAATGAAATATGATCAACATGTCGACAGTTCCTGAATGTGACTGAATGACTCAACACTTAAATTTAGTTACAAATTATTTTGATAAATATATTAATAAATACATTCAAGTTTTCCTTAATATATTCCTATTTTTATGAGCTTCAACTTTCAATATAATCAGAGTCAGAAAATTGCATTATATTAAGAATATAAAATCAAAAGTTCTGCAGTCTATATAAGGTTTGTATCATTCAAGATTTTATTTATTTCATTCATTATGGAGATCATAAGTTAAGGAGCAAAGCAAAAGAGAATGATCCTTTGGTTTTTTCATATCCGCAAAAATTTCATTCTTTTAAAAATATATATAACAAAAGTTTCTGTCCGCACTTGGTTTGTTCGAGTTATTTTTTTTCCTATATTTTAGAGATCATATTATAAGGAATAATAAGAAATAAAGCTATAACAAAAGTTTCTATTTTTACTTTCTTTTTCATATCCAAAAATCTTTACAATATTTGTATAATAAGGACAGACGTTATACAGTATATAATAGGGTTGGATTCTTTAAGTTTATCTGTTATATGCTTATTAATTTATTAAAAAATGCAGCAACAGTAAATATATCTTTTCATTATCTTCCCATACTGAAAACTTCAGCATTATCGGATCCCACAGACAGAAGTTATGCAGTTTGAAATTGGGTTGGTATTTTGGATTTATTATACCCTGTACAGGGATATATTAACTTTGTGCAAAAAATGTCCGTCTGTCTGTCTGTCTGTCCGTCTGTATGAACGCGTCGATCTCAGCAACTATAGGAGCTAGAGACTCCAAATTTGGCATGAAGGTTTCTCTATACCGGCCGCAGATCAAGTTTCAAATTTTGGATACCTCCCCACTTTCCCCCGCAAATCGATCAAAACTCTTTATACCCTGTTAACAGCATGTATTTCTGAACGTATATATTTCTAACTTAACAGGTGTTTAAAAAATACTGTTCTGAAACATATGTGAAAGTTTCATAAAGATCGGTCCAGGAATAAGGAAGACATTCAGAAAAGAAAATAGATGGAAAAGACTAGAACATTTTGCAACGAATGGCACTGCTTTGCCAACAATTAGAATTCATTGCATGCTTATAGCAGCTAGCTTTTGCAAGTGAGCACATTCCTCGCCGAAAAGCTGAGTTGTGTTACTTCAAATGTCATACTGCTTGCTGACAATTATATTGCAAGATTTATAAAAAATAATCAATTATGATATTTGTAATATTAGTGTTTTTTTTCCATTGAATCGTTGTGGTTGCGTCAAGCAGCACATGTGTGCGAGCGAGACAGCGAACGTGCAGACGTATATGAAATGACGTAGCACTAATCTTTTCATCAAAAACTTGCTGATATAAGCATACAAAGAGTTCCTATGCTAAATGACAGTTTCAAAAGAGTATTCTTTAAACACCTGTTATGTTCTTACTTTTATTTTAATCAAAGTACTTATTATCAAAATACTTTTATTATAGAAACCTGTACAGGGTATTATACCGTCGAATGCGGTCGACTGTAGCCTTTTCGACTGCTTTTTACATTTAATTATTTAATTTCGTTTTTCATATACCAAAAATTTCACAATAATCGAATAATAATTACAGTCTCTAATATGGTTGGTATCATTTAGGATTTATTTATTTATTTATTATTTATTTATTGGTAATAAAGCAATAACAAATATTAATTTTCGTTATCTTTATATTCCGAATATTTCAGCATAATCGAATTATAAAGACAAAAGTTATACAGTCTGCATATGGAGCTCATTGTTTGGGAATATAGCGATAGCATATGTATCTTTTGATTAGGATTAGAATTTAGAAAGTCTGCCATAAAGTCAGTCTACTCATACACATAACTACAAATAGTTATCTTTGGGGATTTTTAAATTATATAAGTAAAGCTCCTCGTATCAACTTATTGTGCTGTAAATCTGCAAATGTTCTGTGTTAAACCCAAAGATTAGACATTGTTATACATATATAATGTGTTCAACAAAACTTCGAGCAATTTATTAAAAAGACAATGGAACACTTGAACACACCCTCTGCACACACACACACCCACACACACACACAATGTTCATGAGCTTTGATTGAGTAGAAATAGTAGATTTTTGATATTCTTCTAGACTGTCCGTTGACTGAAATTAAAGAAATTTACAAAGTGGGTGGGATGTCTGATAAGATTATGTCATTTACGTGTATTGCCAGATTTAATTGTAGCGATACCGTATTGCCTATCAATGTCCCTAACTGCCATCAATGTTAGTTGACGTTCTCAGCTCGTGGAGTAAATACTTAACATGGCTCTCCAACTAGTAGCAACGATCTCTGTAGTGCTACTCGGCCTATTTGCAGCGTCGAGCGGTATGTCTATTCTAGTTTCTTCTGCTCCTGTCTGATTGAATCTCTCAATTCATTTAGCCACCAATCAGATACATCCAAGATTTAAGGCTGATCCGGGTCGCATCATCAATGGCACTTTGGCAAACCAGGAAGCAACCAGGCATCAGGTTAGCCTGCGACGACGCCTCAACGATGGATATTTCTTTGGCACGGGCCACATCTGTGGTGGTTCGCTGGTCAGGCCAAATGTGGTGCTAACCGCTGCCCATTGCTTTGTCGAGTAAGTTCGAGTGTGATTGATAGAAGTGTATTCTCAACATATAAGTAGAGAAAACTTCCGGGTATCACCTAGACAAGCAGACTCACCATTGATCAATTTGTAGTTCTACTTGTAAATGATTTAGCCTTGTTGTTAAATGCAATTGATAACAGTGTATTCTGGGGTACCGGGTATCGCCTAGTCCAGCAGACTCATCATTAATCAAATCAGAGTTCTACTTATGCATACTGCAACTTTGTTGTCCAGTTTAATTGATAGAAGTGTATTGTTGGTATGTAAGCAGTCAATATTACCGGACATCTCCTAGTCGAGCAGACTCGCTATTAATCAATTCATACCGGGTGTCTCCTAGTCGAGCAGACTCGCTATTAATCAATTCATACTTCTACTTATACATGCTTGAGCTTTCTTGCCTAGTGTAATGTCCCAGAAGTAATACTACATATACTCTAACGTACATCTAACATCCGATTCGTCTGATTCGCAGTCAGGACATGTATAATGGCACATTCGTGCCCAAGGAGGACTTCATTGTGGTGATGGGCAATTTGGATCGCTTTGAAAGGAAAAATACACTGACCTTTGACATTGCTAAGTTGATATTGAGAATGGATGTATTCAATCTGACAACATACGATCAGGACATTGCATTGCTTGTGCTGAATGATTCGGTGCCCCTAAATCATCCGACGATAAGACCAATTGAGATGAGTGCTCTCGCCATACCGGAGGGAAGAATATGCCAGGTAACTGGTTGGGGCACCACAGAGGAGGGGTACAGCACGGACTTTTTGATGACTGTCGATGTGCCCATGATCAGTGAGGAGGTGTGCATCAATGACACCGATCTAGGTCAGCACATATTGCCGGGAATGATCTGTGCTGGGTATTTGGAGGGGGGAGCGAGATGCCTGTAGTGGTGACTCGGGTGGACCGCTTGTCTGCCAAAGCCAACTGGCGGGCATTGTCTCCTGGGGCATTGGCTGTGCTCTGCCGAGATTGCCAGGGGTCTATACCGAGGTATCCTACTACTACGATTGGATACTGGAACAATTGGATGGTAGTGGAAGTGGAGATGGCAGTGGTGATGGTAGTGGAGATGGCAGTGGAGATGGTAGTGGAGATGGCAGTGGAAGTGGAGATGGAAGCGGAAATACCAGTGGAGATGGCAGTGGAGACAACAGTGGGGATGGTAGTGGAAGTGGAGATGGCAGTGGAGACAGCAGTGGGGATGGCAGTGGAGATGGAAGTGGAGAGGGCAGTGGAGACGAAGACGATGGAGCTGCCATCATAACCATTTCGTCTGTGACCATTCTTGTGCCTCTAATCCTCTGTCTTAGCCACTTTGTAGATTTAAGTTTAGGGAACTTAATAAAGTAAACCTCATTTTGTAAATCAAACTCCCCTTGAATCGTTGTATGATCAACCTATGCTAAGCTTTCCCCGTCAAAGCTATTGATTTCGGACAGACAGGAAGTAATTTTAGAGAGGCAAACATGAAGCTATTGTTGATTATTTTCCTAATCCTTCCGCTGCTAAAACCGATGGTTGTCAATGACGACTACACAGAGGAGCAGTCACTGAATCGCTTCGCGAGTGATGCGACTCTTATGGAGCAGGCAGCCATGCAACAGGCATCTGTGCGACGTCGCCGAAAGGATGCGTATCGCTTTGGAGTTGGTCACATTTGTGGTGGATCCTTAATTTCCCCCAATGTGGTACTAACGGCGGCACATTGTTTCATTGAGTAAGTCAAGTGGAGGGAGCAAGTCAGTATAGCCTTTCTGACGTTACTCCCTACTTCCTTCGCAGTCAGAGCAAATTTGATGGCACTTTCCTATCGAAATCGGATTTCCTTGTCGTGTTGGGAACTAAAAATCGTTTTCAAAAAACCGAAGACACGGAGATCTTTGATGTCAAGGAGTTGTTCATGCAGATGCCCAAGTTCAATCTGAACACCTACAGCAAGGACATTGCCTTGATTGTGCTTAAAGGTTCCATATGTCATTCTGATCTCAATGTCAGACCCATTCCTCTAGCGGCTGCATCCTTCCCGTCGAATACAAGTTGTCAGCTCAATGGTTGGGGGACTCCCGAGAAGATCTTTTATGTGGACATACTGCTCGTTATGACGGTGTCACTTTTCAGTAAACCAGATTGCAGGCAACAAACAAACATCTCCCAATCGGGCTTAAGGTGCGCTGGCTTCCTGGATGAGATGCCACCGGATGTCTGTACCACGGACACGGGAGGACCCATTATGTGCACCGGACATTTAGTTGGCATCGTTTCATGGAGCATCAAGTGTGGTAAATCTCATGTGCCTGCTGTCTACACCGATGTGTCCCACTACAGTGAGTGGATAGAGCGTATAATTGGCAAATTTCCACCAGATCAATGCCCGGGCTATCCTCCAGAGACTCCACGGATAAGCGACCCAAGGAATATCCAACTGAAAAATTCAAATGCTGCTTTCAGTGCGCCCTTCCGCCCGTCGGTATGGCACGTGTTTCTCATTAGCTTGCAAAGTCTTTTGATTTGGTAAACCTTATCATAACCGTATAATATAATATGTTGGTTCCATAGAGTCTACAACAAGAGTGAATAAACATAGCATACTCTTTGGCGGTATCTAGAATATCCAACTACATAGTTTGAATTGCTTAACTGAATGATTGACAGGCTGTTTGATCGACTGACTAATACCCTCTTTCACTATAAAATTGATGTACTCCTTTCATTACAAAGCTGGTAACAAATATACATAGGTTTTTTGAGGGTCTATCCACTAAAAAATGTATGTTCAGTTTTCTAAATTTTAACGCATAAAAATAATTTGTACAAATTTAGAAAATTGAACAAAAACTTGGTAGTGGAATTAGGGTAAATAGATAATATTAAAATGAGGTAATAGAAACTTAAAAATAAATATGTAGAAAAATGTAAATAAATTATAATTGATAGTGAATATTAATTCAATATTTTTAGCAACTCTAAATAGTTTTTAAATTTGATTTAAGATTAATCTCATTATTCCTAAAGAAAAGAATAAAATAATACAAAATTTTAAAATATTTCAACGCAATATAAATAAAATGTTTCCATTTCCTATTCATTCTGGACAATAATTTAAAATTATTCTCATAAGACACAACATAAACAAATAATTTTCTAAAATATATTTCTAATTTCTATAAATGTATATATAAAATATTTCTAATGTTAAATAATGAAAGTGAAATTCGAGGATAATTTAAGATATCTTTCCGCTCTCTAACATATATTTCTAGCCTGTAAAGAAAATAAAATTTAAGTTGTTTTAGATACGTTCAGCTTCTGTTTAAACTTGTGCAGAATTAACGCGAACTATGTTTATGCTCTGCTCCAACTTGTTGACACTATTTTATTGTTAATAAATCTATAATCGGAAATTCAATGAAATCTCAATGAAGTGAAAATAGTTTAAGACGCAATTGTTATGGGCCATTAATTCGCATTATTATGTGTTATAAACATGTACATGAGTAGTTATAAATATCATGTTCCCCATTCACTAAAAATACCTAAGTGATAACACACGCAGGTCTTTTGGGCTTTTCCTCCGATAAGGTTGAGCTTATAGTACAAGTAGTTAGTTGGACAGCATGTGTATATATAGTATATAGTATATATGAAGCATGTTGGACAATCCTAATCCTTATCAAGAGACCCCATCAATTGCAGTTCAACAATGTAATCGTCTCGGCTGTCAATTGTCATAATCATAAACATGAGCAATGCATGTGATTGCAAGAACGTAATGTAAAAGAGGAAATTAACCTGAAATAATGTTTATACTTAATTAAGTTGAGAAGCAAAGCCGTCATTAGTTTTACAGTTTTATTTAAATTTTAAAAATATTTAAATATATTAAATTCATGTGCTGAATATTTGTAGAAGAATTGCATAATAAATATAAAATTAACTCTATGTTAAGCACAAGAGTTATCAGAACTCTTAGCGTATGTTCAAAGACACCGAAACAGAAGATACTCTACTTTATTATCATAAATATAATACAATTAAAACTCATAGATACGCGTTGTTTATAATTCCTTTACACATCCGGTCGATAAGACTGTGATTCGAGTCCATCATTTGATATCCAATTCTTTCCTACATTAATTGATTTTCCCCAGCAAGCGTACAGAAAGTACAATAAACTCGAATCGAATTTGAAATGCACTGATCGCAATTTGAATACAAAAATAAACAAAATACAAATCGCAAAACAAAAAACAAATGAAAAAAAAAAAAAATATTATAATAATAAATAAATAATCAGCTTTCTTATCAAATACGATTATGCATGTGTGTGTGTGTGTGTGTGTGTGTGTGTGTGTGTGTGTGTATGCTTGTGTGTGTGTGTGTGTGTTTGTGGCGTCAGTCGAATGTTGTCGCCGTACAATAACAGCAACAACAACAGCAATAACAAGAGCATAAACAATAACAGTAACAACAATAACATGGCCCGAAATCAAAACAAAATTGAATTATCTGGGAAAGCGTTGCGAATTTGCGTTGCGTTCGTTCGTTTTAGAAATAAGAGAATCATTCATTCCCTGTCTGCAGCTCTAAAAAGGTGCACACTAACTACTGCGAGTGCAAATATCTCCATTTCTCTATATATACATATCTCTCCCTGCTTCGCGAGTGTTCAAATTATATAGTTAAACTTGCACTTAAAGTTGCAGTTTTTAAATATTTAAAAAAAAAAATAAACAAAATAATAAATAAAAATAAAAATAATATGCAGCCCAACGAACACCTCAAAAGGGTCATGAAAATTCTCATATTTGCATTTCTATGCACGGAAATGCGGACAAGTAAGTTGATTCCTTAATTTTATATTATAAATTAACTGTATATAAATAATTAAAAATTCATTAATTAAAAGTAATTAATTAATAAATTAAAAATAAATAAATAGTTGATTCCAAATTCAGATAGAATTGCTAAGATTGTTATCTCTAGTTTTACTTAAGAAATTTAATTTTGCACTCAGTTTTATATATATTAAATATATATATACTATATATAATATATGTGTTTGTTTTAAGACTTTTTGTTAATGGTAAAGTAAAAGTTATATTTTATATACATATAATATAGTTAAATAATATATATTTATATAATATACTTTACTAGTTTTAATATTTTGAAAATAATAGGGAATTCTGATTTCATATTTGATATAAAACAAATAATTGGTTAAGTCTTCATTTGAGAAGATTTATCTTCACACTCAGCTAAATATGATATGATATGAATATAGATCTAGATAAACATTGAAAATCCATTGTATTAGTCATTTTTGACACAAATAATTCAATTATCTTCTTCAGGTATGCAAATATAGTATATCTAACTCAATTCTTTTAACATTTTATATTCTTTATTTAATCAGTTTTAAATTTAGCTATATTTATTATGTAATTTTGCTATATAATATATATATATACCTATTATCTATTGTAATGTTTTCTGAACAACCCTTGTCCCTTCCTTGCCATCATCTCATCGTTCTTGAGCATCTTTCGCTGTTATACCAACTTAATGTGTCTTCTCTGGTAATCGCACCTTCTCGAAGAATCTGAGAATGATTTTCAACACCTGCAAATATTATTTGTAATCTTTTGTAATCTGTATAAACTATCAAACTTTCATTAGCATTATCCTTATAGCCATGTTCCACTGTTTGGGTGCAGACACATTTCTGAGATTATGAAAACTTAACAGATTAGACGAAGTCAAGGCCTTTCTTGTTTTGGCCAAGACACAAGCCAGTGCAGACTTTCCGGTCGTGTGTTCCGACCAAAAACTATCGATAATTAAGCCAAAAATAATATTCTAGCCACAACACGCGTCGCAGGGTAACTGAGCTCTCTCCCTGTTGACGATAATGCCAAAAGCGAACAGCAACAGCAACAAAAATAGACGATCAGCTGAGTGAATGTTGATAATGATAAGGTTATTGGATCACACCATATAAGAGAGTATGAAAAATGCATTGCGATCGCTTTTTGTGATTGTTGCCAAGTCGAATACCTGCGAACGTAATTGAGTTGCCATTTGATAATCCAAAGATTATTTTTTCGTATAATATATATTATTTGTTGCATTGAAAATTAGAATAAATAATTAAATTACGAATTAATGAAAAATTGCATTATTACATATATTATTTACTTTAACATTAAATATGATTAAAATATGTTGTTCTGGAGTGTGCAGGGCTTTGGTATATGTATGTATATTGAAAAAAAAAAATAGAAGTAAATATGCTATAATCGAGTGAGCACGACTTTGGTGTACTCTGTATCTTAGATACCAAATGACATATACATACATACATACAAATAATAGCATATGAGTACCAAAACACTTAATTTAAGCTTGTTCTTTTTATATGTGCCAATCACAATCACAATTTTTCATCTTTCAGGTTACACGCATCGCGAGCTGACGAAACAACGCGGCATCGGATCATCATCTTCCAGTGAGAAGAGACGTGCTGCTGATGCACCTTATCAGGCGTCAATACGTTTGATTGACCAGGAGCTGGATTACTTTGGCAAGGGTCACATCTGCTCGGGTGCATTGGTGGGTCCCTCCGTGGTGCTCACTGTGGGACAATGTCTGTACAAGTAAGTTTAATCCACAACTCTGCCCATCAATTGTCAACTAATCTTACTCTGCTCTGTCCCCTTCCGTGCAGCAATGCCAGCAAGAGCTTCTATCATCCCGCCGAGCTGCGCGTCTTGTTGGGCAGCACCCAGCGCTTTGCTCCGACCTCTCACAGTCAAGTCTATGGAGTTACTCATGTATATCAGCCGCCTAAGCATCTGTCCCTCGCCATACTCATGCTCGATCAGGATGTGCCCCATGATCAGCCATATATACAGCCCATATCGTTGCCTATGGAGCAGACAACGAAGCAGATTCCAGATGAATGTAAAATGAGCAGTTGGGGCTTCGCTGGTGATGAGGGTCAGGAGTTGCATGAAATGGTCATACTGTATGTCAATTGTCGCAAGTTCACGAAGCTTAGTCCCTGGATACAACAAGATAAATACTCCTCATATGAACTGGATGCAGGTGCTCCATTGACCACATTCAATCAGTTGCTTGCCCTGCGTAGCGAGTCCTCCACATTCCCAGAGTCCAGCTATGTGGACGTTGCCAGCCATGTGGATTGGATCCATGCAAAGATCGGTGATGGCACCACACAGAACAGTTCCATTTGGGGTATTCTGGGATTGCTCGTCTTCACCGTCTATGTCATCAAGTGCAGTCGCAAAAGTCTTCTCTTCTAGCTGTTATTTAGTTCAGACTATATGTTAAATTTGACTTGGGAATACCCTTGTTAATGCTACGTTTTAGGATACAAACAAACAACATGATATGTGATAATCTCTATTAGGGGTATTCCAGAATAGTCTATGACAAACTTAATTATTATATTCTTTATATTATCCTCATTTTGTGACTTTCCCATACAAATAATTCTAAGAACTGTTTTTTTTTTGTTTTTGTTTTCAATTTTAAGTAGAATAATCAATTTTAAGGGTATTCCTGGTATACCTATTTATATAGATAATGTATTCAAAATATTGACATATATTTGTAATTAAATATATTTTTTTTTTTCTTCTAATAAACAACATTTCAATTAAACATTAAACAAGAAATCCAAATATATATTTATGCGACATTATAATAAATTCATGCAGATTTATATTATTAGGGAATACCACAAATGCATGTTAACAATTATCGTTCATGCAATCCATAAATTACGGCTATAACAATCAATATTATTCTCAATTAATGAACAAAAAGATATAACAATGAATTAACAATTTTATATACATTAGGGATATTCCACGTATAGATATATTTTACAATCAAATTTCTATATTTGAATGCTTACAGATATGCACTTAAACAATTTGCGGGAATATCCCTAATACGAGTCTATGTAAATAATACTGGTTTATATGCGTAACTATACGCGTAGTTAGAGCTAATAATAATAAACAATATTAATATTGCAAAATAAACAAAATATTTAACATTAGGGGTATTCCATTAACGTATATATATGTGAGTAAAATTCTAAGATTTTACTTAATACACAACAAATATGTCATTATAACCAATTTATTGGTTAGTGGTGACTGTAGGCAGGTGACTGACTGGTGACTGACTGGTGACTTAACCAGTAAGGGAATACCCCAATTAATTGCATATATAAAGAAGTATCTAGAATATATGAACTCTAATCCAGCAAAGCTTTCACCAGGCTGCACTGACGCTCTCCACAGAGCAACAAGAGCGGCGTTGTCGTTGTCAGGTTCGAGCCTGGTCGAAGCAAGGGCCAAGACCATAGAACCTCGCCCATGTGGCCATAGGTGCGTTGTTGCCAACCTCCGACGTGGCTGTAGCTGAGCAGATAGAAGTTCGTGGAGCCTCTCATGGTCAGGACAAGCAGATGACGTTCGTTGCCCACGACGAAGGGCACCAATTGTTGAATGCGTGACTCGAGACGAAGCTGCTGCAGTGGCAGGAAGCGTTGTAACAATAGACTGTAAATGTGAATGTCAATGTGACGACAGCGATGGCAGCTGAGCAGCAACTGTTGATCCTGCATCGCGACGAGATCATAGTCACCCACGATCAGCTGCCGCAGCTCAAAGCGTTGACTCGCCACCTCAAGACGATGCACGGCCACAGCGGGAAGATGCTGATGAAGAGCGCTGCTCAAGAGGATTACAGTCTCGGGATTCAGTTGTATGAGTCGCATGAGGCGACCTGCTGCTGGTTGAATGGATTGCCAGTCGCTTAGACTGCAGTTTAAGTTATCTATACGCAGTACACGCACTTCATCCAATGTGCTGATCAACAAGAGGCTATAGCCAAGCTCCTCGTGCAGCAGAAGATCCTCCACATGCTGACGCATGGCCAGATTGTGCGCTTGACCACGACAATTGATGTGGATGCGACTTCGAAACTTCGACTCGTTGCAATTGTTTTGCACCTTGACGCGTATCGTGTCTTCACGAGAACTAATCCTCATTAAAAGATTGCTAATGCTGACATTGCTGAGATGCACACGCTGCTGGGATTGGAAGAGCTGTGCACGTAGCTCTTTCAACTGGCAGATGCTCGACTGTTCCGGCTTGATAACAGCCTCCAAGTCATAGACTTCCCCATCTATGGTTGCATTCCAAATTGCCTCAAAGGGATGCTGTTCATAGTCTAAGTAGAGCAGTCGCTTGTTATGCTTCTCCTTGCTAATCCTCAATAGCCTCTCCAGTTGTTGCAGTTGCTGACGCAGTTCCTGACCCTGTGGCGACTGTGCCTGGCGAGATTCTCCCATTGACCGGGATTCACCATGCAGCAATCCACCCTCAAAGGCAGCTCCATCCAAGACCAAACTATCGATGCTATAATCGCGATCCGTGAAGATGCTCTGCTGATAACTATCACTCAGATCCTTGCCGTTCAAGTGCATCATGTGGGCAGGTCCCAGCAGATCGATGCCCTTCTCAAAGGTCTTTGCTCCGGATATCGATTGCAATCGTTGACTGTGCTTATACACAACATTCTGCAAGGGAATAGCATTGATGGTCCGCAACATGGCTTGCTCCCCGAGCACCAAATCCTCGAAGGTCAAAGTGCCAAATATCTCCAATGCGGTGTCTCCTCGCAGTGGCACACGATGTTGCAACAAATATTCCAGACTCATGCCGTTTATCTCGTTCAGTTCAAGCTGCTGTTGCACCTGCAACTGCAACATTTGAGTTGGTGGCCACACCACGTTCGGCGACTGCTGAAAGATGCCATCTATGTTGCCTCCGTTGAGTTGCCCCTGCACCTGCAACTGTTCCACAATTGGTGGCAGCACAAAATTAAGTTGCCCCGCAATTGGCAGATGACTTGAAATGCGATAAAGCGAAGCATTCAAACGAATGGGATCAATGTGATTCAGTTCCTCAAACTGGCAATCGTTGTGCAGATTTATGGATCGAGCTGTCACTGGTTGCAACATTACTTGCGACGATTGGATGAGTTGTGTGTAAGGTGCATAACGCAACAGCGCATCGCTAGCAATGTAACTGAAGTTGAGGTTGCCCGGAAAGCTTTGACGAGTCCTAGTGCTGCCCAGTTGAGGCTGTTGCAGTATCACGTGTCCAGTTATTGTCTGTGGGGCGCCACCACGACGCACCGCATGTTGACGCAGATAGTCCAAGTGAGCGTTTTCCTTCTCCGGCCAAAGAGCATCGCCGAGCACGTAGATCTTGTGCCAAGGACGTTGCTGCAGGGTGGCAAGTTGAGCACGCAGATTGGGCAGTGGATCATTGACAAGGTGACAGTTGAGGCTGCCATTGATTGTTAGTTGATTCACATAGAGATCTCCCTCGATTCGTACATCTTTCTGTCTTGTGTCCAGGAAACTCTTCGCTGGCACACCGTTAATCCCAGGCACATCCAGATTGCCGACGACCATTCGGTCAAAGGTGTAGCTGCCACCAATGGACTGTGGCGTGGAACGCAGCAACGTGTTGTCCAGCAACGCGCTGAGGTCCAGGCCATTAATGCTTGGCGCTTGGAGGGCATCTGTCAGCACCACCTGCTCCTGGAAGCTCTTGCGACCTGTTATCAAGGAGTTGGCATTGCCATTAACCAGACGCAGTACATAATCATCCCAATGAATATCGTTGATAGTTTCCAATTGCAGTTCACGCTCGAACTTCACATTTCCCTCGATGATGAGCTGCTTGTGGAGCAGCAATTGCGATTGCTCCGACTGGGAATCGCTCTCACTGAGCTTGCCCAGCAACTCATCAAAGGGCAGACCATTCAATCGTTGAAAGTTCAGTTGTTGCAGCTTCGGTGTCTCCGGCAACTCCAGACGTTGCAAGCTGTATCCCGGCTGCAGCAGTTGTTCCATTGGCAGACTATTCAATCCTTTCACCATCAAATTATCTCCAATTTCCACATTATGCTTAACCACAATGCGTTCAAATTGCTTTAGATCTGTAAAGTTGTGTGAGGATTGTGACTTTAGCACGAGTTCATTGACATCGATACCATTTAGGGCTTCGCTGGTGAGAGTTTCTACTGTTAAAGGCGCATCGAACTGCTTGTAACCCGTTATTGTGGCCGTTTCACCCTGACGCACTGCATCCTTGGACAACTCAGCGAGACGAGAGCTGTAATTTGTGGAGTAGACATCTCCCTCAATCTTGGCATTCATGAATATTATGTGCAATGGTTTCTGCACTTCAATCTGCTGCTTCTCCTGTTCTCCAGCTGCGTTGAACAGATGCTCCATCACCGGATGTCCATTGATGTGAGCGCTGTTCAACACTGGAGTCGTCACCTTTGCATTGCCAAACAACAATGCAGACAGGTTCTACAAAGTAATCGTTTAGATAATGGTTAAATGTTTAGATATCCAACTTCTCAGCTCACCTGTTTCCCTTGAAGCAACAAGTAATCCGAGTGTAGTTGCTCCTTTCCTAGAGATTGATCTCCCAGTTGAAAAACTGTTGCACTCGTGTCCCGCATTACATTGTTGACCGTCAAGGAGCCATTGAGTCTGACCTTCCCGTTGTAATATTGCTGCAATCTGTGGCCTGTCCTCGAGTTCTCATCCATCGTCATCTGGCGGTTCCACTTGGTGTCATTTGCCACAAGCAAATCTCCCGAGACGCTCATCTGATATATATGAACGGGTGCTACGAGTGATAACAAAATAAAAGCCAAAGGGGAAAGCTGTGATATATCATATACACACACACTTATATGCAAATATATATAACTACTTCTACTTCAACATCTACATCTTCGAAGAGGTGTTTATCTGACTCCAACTCCAACTCACATTTGATCAAAGTCTCATTGTCACCGCGAAAGACAATATCGTTGGCAAAGTCAAGGCCATTTATCAGATTGGCGTCCAATTTGGATACAAAGAATGCGGACATAAAGATGTTGGATGCCACAACCTGTGGCTGTCGCAGATTGAACAACTGCTGCACAACCAGACCATTAATTAGTGGTGTCTCCAAATTGACAATCCTTGCACGGGATTGAACAATTAAGCGGCCCTCGATTTGATTGTCGCGGGAGTGAAGGAAAAGTGAATCATAGAAATCGAACCAGCTGACATTATTGATGCGTGTGACATGCAGATGTTGGACCACAAGGTGTTCACTCTGCTCCAGTAAATCCACTGAGCGACTGGGACGCTCGTAGCTCTGTGGTGCGAGCAGTTGTTGGGTGTGCAGTGTTCTGGTCGAGAGTTGACCCTTGATGGTCAGTATAGGTGACTTCGATGTGTCCAGGTAATAGCCTGTTTGAGCAGACAGATGTAATTGAATGGGGTAGCTGTTTAACTGTTATATAAGGCTACTACTTACCTGGCATTAGTTCGCCATTGTAGATCAGATTCTGGACATGCAATTTTCTCACTTTGAGTATCTCCTGTCCACCTGCATTCGAATGATTGCCAACGCCAAAGGAACGCACGGGTCGCCTGTTGATGGCATATTGTTGACGCAGTTGACCCACGCGTTGCCTTAACTGTGTGGGACTTCGCAGGTGTTGTCCCTGCACATGCACTTGCTCAGCCCGTTCACCAGCTCGCATGTGCAGCTGCTTTGACTGCGTAACGGTTTGCTGTTGCAAGGATTGTGTGAGACGACGCAATGCATCCACCTGTTGCTTTTGACGCAACAACAGACTGCGCAGTCCATTGATTGTCTCCTCGAACTCATGACGATGCTGCTGTACGCTGCTCAGATCTATGGAAGTCACATTAAAGATTAGCTTGCTAACCAAGTAGAAATCAGCTTTACCATCGTTGCCCTCAGCGTTGGTGCCCAAGTTGGCTCCATCATTGGCACCACCAAGCTGCACCATACGCAGCAATGTGATGCTCGCTTGTCGCTGATATGCCAGCAATAGAAACGTCTCATTCTGTGGATTACGATGGGTGAATATGCCACTGGGCTTGGGATCAGCACCGAATCCACTGTAACAGTCCAAACGATGGCTATTGAAGACCAACACCTCGCCATTGACACGAGCTCCAACCAGCAGTTGGCCCAGTTCAGTTGCCTTGAGGTGGCTAAAGTGCAGCTGCCTCAACATGTGCTTTCTGTACACCACAAAGTTGCCATCGACCATGCGAAAGAGGAGGCATGACGCAGTGGCATTGTTGCCACAGGCAATCAGGTTGTTGCGACCGCGAAAACGTGCCGCCAGCACGTGTCGCGCATGGACAGTTAAACTCTGGCGGCGTCTCAGTCGCAGCGAAGGCGTTTCCAGCTCAAAAACGCTCAGAACAAGCTGGAAAGGATTACAAGTCTACAAGATGGGAAGCTGCTTATTAATTTGATTGTCACTTACTGCGGATTGGCCACGCAGCGAGCGTCCAGTGATAATGTAGTATGGCTGATGACCAACCAATTGAAATGCCTCAATCTGGGGCAAGTTGAGCTCTCCCACAGGATTGAAATACGTATCCAGCCACTCGAAGGTGCTGAGCATGGATTGAATGATTGACTAATGGTTTAGTTGAGGAACATCTTCACTTACATGCACTTGCTCTGTGTCCGTGTGGAGTTGACTGCAAGGAGCAGCACCACCTGGTCCAGCTTTGTCTTTAGCAAATGCATCTGTTGCAATGTGCCCGGCAAGCTGAACTCTTGTATGGGATGCAAGTACCATTGCGTGCTATTCAACAGTTCTTCCTGTGGCAGCTGATAGAACTCCAAAGTATCGTCCAGTGCCACAGCCAGCAAGATATCCTCGTGCCACAGGACCATAGCAGCTGCCACGGATAACTGTTGTCGCACACGACCCTCTAGCTGCCCCAGACGCACCAGCCGCTTGTCTTGGTTACCAATGTGCCACTGGAACAGCTCGTGGCCGTGCAGCACAAGCAACAACTGCTGATCCTGCAACACATGCAGGCGACCCTCATGACGCAACTCCATGTCCATGAAGGGCAAACGGATTTCAACACTCAAACTAGTACCGTTGGCATCCTTGCGGCAAACACTGGGCATAAGCGAATTCACAGCCCCTCCTCGTGACAAAGGCGCAGCTGCAGAGCCTTGGGCATCACACTGTGGCATCAAGCAAAGATCAGTAATTGTTGCTTTTCCATATGGACAGACGAACTCACCTTGTCCAACAAACTTATGAGCACACAAATAAATACAATTCGGAATTCCATTGATAACACATAAAAATCTATTAAGACTACGGATCTCGCATTGGAACATTCACATTAAACACACGCGCAAAAGTTTTGTGAAAAAATTGCGTTAATCCTTCATTCTCCTTTTCGTCATAACGGTTCGTGATTGCATCGTACGCCAAATTGAGAGTGAGTGAGCAAGCGAGGGAGAGCGAGCGAAGTCTGTGTATGGCAATTTCAAGGTTGCACACTGGTGCGCAAGCTATTAAATTAAAGTGTATAGAAAGTAAAATAATTAATAGTAAGAGTCAAAGAATATTATTGAAATATAATGAAATAAATTAAAAATATATATACTTAAATGTATGTTAGTTGTAAATTTATCAAATGCAAGCTTAAAATTTTGTACATACAATTACAGCCTACGCTTATGCAACAGTTATAAATATTTTGACGAATTTATTGGTGTCCAACTTACATTAAGCCAAATTCCTAGGAATATTAAAATAATTTAAAAAAAAAATTATGAGCAAATAGCAATACAACATAAAGCCTTTAAAAAACAGGCTATTGAAGCTAAAAACAATAATTAAAATACTGAAATAAGAAGTATTTAAATTAATAATTTGACAAAAAGTATGCAATATACAATTTTAGAATTAATGATTAATGCGATTTTTTTCGTAAAGTTCTATATATTTTTCAAATTAGATTTAATCTGGTTGGGTTGGTTAACCTTTGGGGTGCACATCAACATCTTAACACTCAAACATTCAACTTTTGCTAAGAGAGACCCCTAAAATAAATAATTTTGGTAAATGCCATCGATTCCGTTGAGTCAATCAGCTTCGATCATTAGTGGAAGTCATTAAAGGCATTAAATCGGCTGCATAAATGTGAGAGTCGTTTCCAGTTGCTGCCACACCTCTCGCATCACATGCTAATACCAGTGAAAGAGGGACAGGAATGCCAGGAGAAATGCCTAAGACGAAAGTCATGTAAAAATAAAACCAAAATACTATTAAAATCCATACGACGACCCCGAAATTACACATAGCTGAAAGCGAGCAATCACTTTAAACTAGCATAAGAAGACAAAGAAAGCACTTCAGCTTAGTAAAATTGTAAGGTAACATATGTTCACAAGGTACATATTGAAGTACTCTCGTTTATATCAGGTTAGTCACCTGTAATAAAAAATAAATGAATTTGTAAATTTTAGTTTTGTCTTTAATTTATTTTCAATATTTCATTTATACCAAGATGCATGTTGTGTGTGTTGTCAAAGGTCGACCTCAATAGCAGATGTTCTGCAGCTGCTGTTCAGTTTTCATAGTGTTTTAGCCAATAGGCCAATTTTGGTCATTTTAACCATTTCGAGTCGTCGAGTTTTCGTGACTAATTAGCGAAATTTTCGACATCATCGACATGACAGCCTCGGCCTCGGACTAGTGTGCGGTCCCCAACATTATACTCATTGTGGGCACTTCTGTGCGGTCCCAGGCGCCAAACCCTTGAACCAGTTTACAATATTTTGGCCAGATGATGAGCTAGCTACCAATGGCGCCCGATGCTTTATTGTCATGCATTTCAAACATCAGCGAATCGCACTGATTTGAGTGCTTCCCAATTAGAAACTCGCATGCGATGTCAATGCCTCAATTTTGTATTCCTTAGCGGCTCAACATATGTATGTATATTATACCCTGTGTATGGTGTGGGTATATTGACTTATATAAATATGCATTTTATTGAAAAGGTATAACAAAGTCTTTTATATTTATATTAATGTTACGTTTGTCTCATCCTGACATATGACCTTAAATTTAATTTCATTGCTATACGGTATCTGGCAATCAGTGCCGCTGCACAGTTGCAGCACTCTTATTTGATTGTGTTTGTGTATTGGGGCCCAGGGTAAAACTCACAACCACTGTTGTCATCTACAATATATATTTTGTACCACATTTAAAATAGAAAATGTACCATTTTCGATAAACGCCAATATAGACTTTTTTTTCTTGTTTTATTCATATAAATAAAATGTTAAACAAAATTATCCAATTATAAGTAAAGTGTGAAAAATTTTTGCAGAATTGTAACAATGCGATCAATTTTCATATTGTGCATAATTTCAAAACTTAAGCGATTGCCATGTGGAATGTGAATTGAATCATTGCTTGATTTCTTAATTGATTTTGCAACTAAGATTTGTTCATTTGGCACTTTATTTTTTAAATTTGAATACCATATACAGTTAGTCTTATTTGTTTTAATTTTAAATATGTATCTAAATGTGATCCATGGCAACAACAAATATTAAATGTACCAATTATGGTACAATTGTACTGGCAGCCGTGCTCCCAACGCACTCGTAACAGGCATAAGGAGAGCAGGAAAGAGCGAGAGCAAAAACTAAATGTGAGAGAGAGTTGGGGAGTGCATATAATGAAAATTCATGGCCGGGTAGACGAAAATGCACACACTCAAAGAGAGGGAGAGTGAGGTAGACAGAGCGTGAATGGGGAGAGCAACAACAGAGAGAGCACGCGCGCTGTTATGTGAAGCAAAGGCAAAGGCAAAGTCAAAGCAAAGCGATGTGACTGAGGCACTACTGCGACTGAGAAGCAACAATTCAGCTAACTGTAAGATCGCGACCGACTGGCGGGCTACCGTCGCAGTCGCTGTCGCCGTTTTCGTAGTTGTTGCCGCTGTCGCTGTTGCTGCTGCCGGCGTTTGTTGGACTTCTGTTCTGAATCATTGTGCAATTTCTCGTCGTGTGCGCCGGACGTGCCACTGTTACTGCCACAGATAAAACCAACGAACGTCGTCTCATACGCGTCTCGCCCTCGCGAGGCGTCATCATTTCAATTCTCGCGCGCCCTCGTGTTTGTGTGTCTGTGCGTGTGCATAAGTGTGTGTGCTCTACATTTTCTTTTATTTTTCTTTTTATTATTGTGTCGTCGCTGCTGCCTGGTGCATTTATTTACTTATTTATTTATCTACTATCTACTATTTACTATTTGTTTGATTATTTGGGACTCTTATTGAGATTTGAGTATGAATAAAAGCATCCGCATTCGCATTCGCAATCGCATCCGCAAAAGCAGTGCCAATAAGTAGCATGCGATTGGCCAACGATGTGGCAACCCTAGTGGGCAACGCTGCCCTTTTCTGGACAACAACAATAAATCAATACAAATACAATCCAAAGATTCAACATAACACTCGCAATTGACAATCAACTAAATAAGAACAAGAATTCAAGCATACAAATCGAAAGAAAGAAAATGAAACTGTGGAAATCGAAGAAACCCATTGGCGGCTGTGTGCCCGGCAAGTCCAGTGCCTTGAAGCAGGAACAGGACCTTGCCACCAAGTTGCAACATCAACAGCAGCAGCAACAGGAGAGCAATGGCATTGCGCTGGCGCCCATGCTATCTGGTAAGAGCTTTGTAGTTGCAACACAATTTGTACAACTTCATCCTCGGGCACGACCTCTTCAAAATGTTCAAATCAATCATGATGTTGTCACCCCACTCTTCCCCCCTAATTTCCCCTTGCTCCACATTTATTTTATTTTATTTTTTTTTTTGGTTCGATTTCCCGTTGCTCAGGGTTATCGCATTTCCGCTCAAGGTGCGTCCCTCGTCGAGTGCCTTCTCAAGTGAACGCTTCGCATAAGTTTTCCACGGTTTTCCCCAAGCGTATAATGCGTATGTGTATCTGCATCTGTATCTGTATCTGTATCAGTAAGATACATGTGCGCCGGTCGGTCGGTCGGCGACTTTTGGCTGGCAACTTGACGATTTGGCCGACTCTTTCAGCGGCAACATCTTTGACATTTTCAATTAAAAATAATTGCTCGCATTTCGTTTTCATTTCAAAAGCTACATTTTCACTGCAATTTGTCAATTTCTGTGTACTGTGCATCCGTATCTATAACTCTGTCTGTCCATCTATCTCTCTCTTTCTCTCCCTCTCTGTTCCACCGTCTGTCTCCCTGTGCATGGGATGGTAATGGTAATGGTAATGGAATTGGAGATGGAAACACAATGACCTGACCACTGATTCCCCTTTAAATAGGCCCATAAAACGAAAACTTTTTACTCTTAGAGTATTTGGGTTTTATGAACTAGTGGTTCTGTTCGTGAAACGGTTCAATGAGCATATAAAATGAACCATTTAATAATATGAAAAGTCTTAAAATTAGTTAAAGATATTCTTAAATTAAATCTGTAAATTTTGTTTATGTCGCAAAATTATATCTTGGTGTTTACTTCAACTTCCGTTTGCAGGCAGATGTTAAAGTTGTATTATGTTATTGTGACGCTAACAGCATGATATGATGTTAAAGTTTAACATTTGTTTTTGCAGTTGCCGCAAACAGTTGTTGAATGTAGAAATTCCATGTATTTAATGTAAATTTAACATATACATTATTATCACCATTAACATCATTCTGTTAGTATCACTTTAACATTATTATGATCTTAATGTCACGCTGTTAACTGCACATTAACAGAACATCAGCAGAGTATCAACAGTTTTGAATGTGAAATGGAGTCTTTAACATTTGCAGCACTTTGAAATTACTTTACTTTAGACGAAATGAAATACAATTATAATGATGGGATTATGGTTACTTTTCTATTGAAATATGTGGCATGCAACGCGACTCACGCTGCACGAATACGCACTCAGTTAATATGAAAGGATTAGGCCAGACGAAAGACTCCAATTGCAATAATGCTGCGATTCATGGCAGTTAAGCTGGGAGAAGTTGGAGGAGAAGTTGTTGGTTGGGGAGATGGAAGAAGTTTGGAAGAGTTATGGCACATAACGTTTAACCCGGCAAGCAAAGCGCTCAGCTTTAACTGAACTCTTAATGAATGAATGAAAATGAGACGCGCAGCGATACAAAGTATTTGTAGCTGTAGCTGTATCTTTGAATGTATCTGTATCTGTATTTGTATTTGTATCTGTATCTGTTGACGTGAACGTATCTGCATCTGCACATTAACGCTTGCAGCTGGTTTTTGAGGAGGGCGCTGGGTGGGCTGCTGGGAGGTGGGGCGATGGCTACTCGTTGTGCTTGTTGTTGTTGCCGTGTGTGTGTGTGTGTGTGTGTGTGTAAGCTTAAATTGCATTTGATGAATTTATGGCATAGCAAGCGTAATTAAGCATTTAATTAAATATTTGTGATGCGGCGCATTGTTGGCTTCGGCTTCGGCCTAATCTGCTTGCGCGGAATGCCACAGATTGCCACTGAAGCTATGTGGATGCAACATAGCTTCATTCCACACCAACATACAGATACAGATACAGATGCATAGATACATAGATACATTTACACCCTCGCCAATTGTCACAAACTGTAAATATGTATAAACAGAGGCGGGCACTCATAAGTGGATGGATTGCCTCTTAGATGGATGGCTTGAATGGATGCAATGCTTGCCCAGATGTCACTTGTTTACACTGCAAGCAACATAAACAAACAACAAACAACAATAAGTATCTGAACTCTAGAGGGAACCCAGGGTAAACAAGGCCTGAGAAAATCGAAAGGTGTGCAGTGTCAATGCACTGCAATCAAATGGCATCTGATTGACATCTACTCGTTTATAGATACCCATATTTATGCTCACACTCACAGTCACACTCACACTCACACTCACACTCACACCCATATGCATTCACCCCTCATTTATGGCTTGTTGCTGGCGCACATTAAACACTCATCAAATCAAATAGAAAATTTCGACAATATCTCCATTAA
Organism: Drosophila funebris; assembly: GCA_018901825.1. Taxonomy (NCBI): domain Eukaryota; kingdom Metazoa; phylum Arthropoda; class Insecta; order Diptera; family Drosophilidae; genus Drosophila; species Drosophila funebris. Next base: position 10,110,607 of record JAEIFK010000454.1, on the reverse strand, counting down.
AATATATCTTTCAGTTAGTCGGAGTATTAACAGCTGTTGCCTTAGTAAGCAGTATCTCTGCTGCTATTTTAGTCATACAAGTTATTAAAGTTCTATTTTACGATTCTATGGGTTGATGAAACAAAGTAAGACTCTGTTTACTTCCATTGATCATCATCGATTCAACGATTCTTTACATTTTTCAATTTCATTCATTTGATTTGTTAAAAACTCAATCTGGTTCTGTTGGTTCATTTTATTTACCTCGTTTTAGTTCAACAATTGTTCATTTGGTTCTTTTGTGTCATATTCCATTCATTGTTTCCGTTTTAAGCCCAATCTCTTTCATTTGGTTCATTCAATTCCCAATCTCAGTTCTTTTAAGTGTTGTTAACGTTCACTTAGTTCGTTTGAGTTCCATTTTGGTTCACATGGTTCCCTTTGATTTCTATTCCTTTTTGTTCCTTCCTTAACAACTCCAATATTTTTTATCATTTGGTTCATTTAATTCCTAGTCTCAGTTCGTTTTAGTTGTATTTTTATTCCCTAAGTTCAGGTTCAAAGACGCAATTACTTATTTCTTTTCAATTTTGGTCACATGGTTTCAATATTCAATTCCCAATCTTGCTATCACTGTTATTAGTTTTAATATTGTATATTGTTCTTTTAGTTCATTTGACTTGGACTCAATTCTTTGTCCTGATTCATTTCAGCTCCATTAGTTCTCATTCCGTTGGCTAGTTTGTTTGCTAATCTCATTCATTTGGTTCGATTTTGATTCACTCGATAGACCCGTTCGATAGAGTATCTATTTGTGATCATTATACCAACTCATATTATTACAACTCATTTGACAAACTGAACCGTTTTAAAATATTAATATGTGCATGAATTTATGGAATTTGTTGTTGATGATGACAAAATTAGAATCGGTCAAACATTTGGGAATTTGGGAACTTGAATAAACTGAGATGCATCTTGTATGTGTAAAGTAACTCAGAGATACTTTAGTTGTATCTCGAACTGGCAAATGTGTTTAGGTTTTATGCGTTGCATTTTGGAACATGATTAATTGGACATCGAAAACGAAATGTTGAGAATAATAAAAACTCGAAATAGACAGAATAGAATTTTGGAATAGAAAACCCCACAAAACGTTGTTCGCAATGCGCTTTTGCAGTCGAACAGAGATTATAATTAATTCAGAAATTAGTTTAATGGCCAATAAATTGAATTGAACAAATTTATCAAAGATTTCCCAAGTCGCAATGGGAAGTTGGATATGGGAACTTGGAACATGGAACATGGAACATGGAACTCAAAATAGTTTCCTTGTGTATCTCACGTCCATCAACAGGTCATTTAAATTGTGGGCGACACATTCGATGGTTGATGGGTTTATTTCATTGCTGGCATTGACTTGGAACTCGTCTCTGTACTCGGAGTGGGATTCGAGACGAGGGAGATGTGTAAACATCTAGCTTACTCCCCCAGGGGACAGGGAAAATGAGGGTTGCATTGCATCTCAGTTGGGGCATATTTTCATAATGCTCTCGTGTACTTTTCAACTGCATTCAATGAAACTCTCTAGAGGATGTGTGATTGTTGGGCGTGTGTAGAGGATAGGAGTGGGGAACGGGGGAACCGGAACAGACAAGACGACGCGACGCGACGCGACGAGATGCGATGCAATGCGATGCGCTTGGCAAATGAGTAAACATTAAAATTTGTTTTTCCTCTTCGACAGAGACATGTGAAAAATCGCTGAAATGCCACGATTTTAGACAATCGAACATCTGTGTATGTGTGGATGTGTGTGTGTGGGTGTGTGTGTGTGTGTGTGTGGCAGAGTGTTTGTTTTTTTCGCCAAGTATAAACAATGTTGAACTGCTGCCATAAGTGCGGTAAGAGCCACAGAAGTTGCCACAACAATTTGACGCAATTGAAACGAAATGAGCACAGGCTACGCGCCACGCCCCCTCCCCCATTCGCCTACCATGCCTCCATCTAGCAATCTCAACAGTTGCAGCATTTGGTTTTGTTTATGAAACACACATTTACAGACACACTCGCACACACACACGCATCTGCAATTGCTAGGGGCGACTTCTTTGTTTATGTTTTTGTTTTTGGACGCTGCAAATCCTTTCGGGTGTCGCTCTCATTAAGCTGCCACACCAAACGGAAGCAACAATGGGCGACAACTGCAATAGCAGCTACAACACCAACAACAACAACAACAACAACGAGGCAACTGACATTGACTGCCTCTGCCTGCGGCACAGTGGAACAAATGCGATTGTTTTCGCACACAAAATGAAGTACAGAAGTTGACAACAACAAATGTATCTACAATAGTTACGAGTTCAATGCACTGCAATCATTATTCATCTCAGATAAAAGCATAAAGTTAGTCGAGCAATGACAGTCAATGCTCCTTTGACACTCTTATTTTGATACCCTTACCAAAGAGTATGTGCATATTCCTGTGCAGCTTGAACTCCTCTTGTTTATGACTCTTAGTTGTGTAGATACGAAGGATACGAAGGATCGCTTGGCAATGTTGTTTTGGTCTGGGAAACTTATTTGTTATTGAAGATTTCACGAACGAATTTTACAGAATCTAAAACAAAGATTATTTATTATAGCAAATAGTTGGTTTAGTTAGTTTAGGAAACTAATTTGTTAATACAACTATTTAATTTCAACCCACTGCATCTCTGATACAGATTTAGTTATAGAGCATCAAAACAAGAATGCAATATATTTACTATATCATCGAATTAATTCAAATCAATCCCAACTTATTGAAGTTATTGTCTGTTTCAATATATCAACTGAATCGTTCGACTATATATTATATATATCATATGAATAATAGGTTATATAAACTGTTTCTATAAGAAAAACTTATCTATTAAAGTTATTGTATATCTTAATACTACTGCCTAAGTTCTTATTCGATTAATTAAATCATTTAGTTATCTTAGCAATGATATGTTATTATATGAGTCTATTAATTACAATTGATTAATTTAATGCATGAATCAAGATAAAACTCAACGCATCTAAGTTAAATTAAGTTTCATATATTACAACAATTTTATTTAAATATATAAAAATATATTAATAAATTATATTATAAAATATATTTAAATATATATAAAATATTAACTCAACTGAACTCAGCGTGTATAAAATTTAGTTTATTTTAGTTTTAGAATCATTCGTCTTTATCATAGAAGCTCTGATTGATAACAAGTTTTTGATCAATAAAAAACTTAAATTTTTATAAACTTTAAATTGCACTTTAGTAAATTTGGTTTTAACAGGTATGGCAACAAATTGTAGGGTATCTAGTTAGCTTTCTCTTCTTAATAATTGAATGTGTGTGTGTGTGTGAGTTTCAGTGTTGTTGTTGTTGTTGTTGCAACTGCTATGAATTGTCGATGTTTTGTTTACATTTATGCGCAAAAATTGCTTCAGCGACGTCACTCAGCGGAACACACACACACACACACTCACACACACACACACACACACACACACGCACACTCATACATTGAAGCAAGCGGTATGAAATCTATTTAGAATTGAAAATACATAAATATTATATAGAGTGTAAGAGAGAAAGCTATGCAGAGAGAGAGGCAGAGATAGAGAGAGACAGAGAGAGAGAGAGATAGAGAAAGAGACAGAGATAGAGAGAGAGAGTGAGAGTGAGAGAGAAATAGAGAGAGAGAGAGAGAGAAGACGTCGTACAGAGGACGCGCATTGTACGCGTTGATTTGATGGCAGACACAACATTCACAACATGGAGCCATAGGCCTCTGTTGACGGGCCTTAAGCACACACACACAGAGTCACTCACACATACACACACACATAGACACACACACACACATTGGCATCGAGGGCTATGCACATTTTGTGCATCTTTTGGGTCTTGAAAGCGGGAAAAGCAGGAAAAACTGTCACAATTTCAGCGTTTTTCGCTAAAAATAGCAACAACAACACAAGGAAAAAGGAAAATGAAAACGAAAACGAAAAGAAAAACAACATCGAAACAAATACAAAAACAAAGGCAAATGCAGCCAAATTATCATCAGCTATATCATCATCAACATCATCGTCATCATCATCACACAAGACACACGATTAATGTAATTTCTCTTGTTGTTGTTGTTGTTGTTGTTATTGTTGTCGTCTACCGTTTGGATTAATTTGTAGAGTCTGTTGTCGCAGCCGTCGACGGCAGCCTCCCTCTCCCTCTCTCTCCACTCTCTCCCCTCACTTCCTTTCACCGCCCCTTTACCCCTCTCGCCACACTGTCTCTAGTCTATGTTCTCCATTCTTCCGTCTCCATGCGCTCAGTCCCCATACATTCACCATAATAATTGTTTGTTGCCGAGTGCATTTGTATCTGTATCTGCATCTGTATCTGTATCTGTATCTGTATCTGTATCTGTATGTGTATCTGCATCTGCCTGACATACAACTTCCATGGCTTTTGTCGTCAGTCGCGCAATTTTTGTCAACGCCCTCTGCACGTGTTAATTATGAATGCTGAGAATGCGCTGCGAATTCTCAGATTGAGAAATTCAGTTTAGCACAACTTCTACATACAAATTAGTTTTCACTTTCTTTATGCGACAGATGCATAAGTCCATTCATGCTGTTGCTTCCTCAGCTTATTAAAGGAGGTGTATTTCCTGCCGGAAAGCAGAAGTTTTGGCAAATTAAAACCCCCTAGAGAGGAAATTTTATAAGTAGCGTTTACTTCAAATTTATTTCTACTTCAATTCTTCGGTATCTAATTCATTTTTCAAGATGTATATTGAAAAATCAGGAACTTCCTACCGGAAAAGTGAAAATTTGGCCAAATAAAACCCCCCTAGAGAGGAATTTTGATGAGTAGTGTTTACTTAAAATTAATTTCTACTTCAATTCCTCGGTTTCCAATTCGATTATCGAGATGCTTGATGAAAAGTCATAAATTTTACGGCGGAAACAGCAAAGATTGAGCAAAAAAATGACCCCCAAGGCTGAAAAATTGCGAAAGAGCGTTTGCCTGAAACTTGTTTCTGCATTAGTTAATCAATTTCAAAGATGTGTGATGAAAAATCATTAATTTTGGAAACTACACCCCCCTGTGTGGAAAGCATGTGTAATTAAATGTACCCCCATTGAGTGGAAAATGTTTATGTATCATTAGTTTATCGAAAAACCATTACACATTCTCTAGACACAAATTGTTAGTTTCGTTGTTGTAGTTCGACTTATCGATGGGGTCTTACATTCCGTAAGTTGTAATCCTAAAACCCATCCATATGTTTTATAAGATACAGAAACAATAATATAATGTTTTATCCTAATTTTATGACAGCATTAAAATGACATTTTTGGGCGTTTTATGCTTACATCAAAATCTTTTCAATTTTATGAGGTTGTCGGGGAAAATAAAACCCAAAACGTAAACCTAATGAGCACTTGATAAAATGGATATCGAATATGATATCGGTACGCCCCCCTCCAGCAATATTTGGTGTTCCCAGGCATCGGCGCCTATCATTGTGTCAATAGGATGGTTGAAATATTGATAGTTAGGCAAATGCACAGCAAGAATATTGAATGCAAATGGAAATTGCAGCTGACGGGGGATGAGGAACGAGGGATGGGATGGGGCAACCTTATCACGACACCCTACGTCGGTCAGTACGTGCGAGGACTGTGCGACCGGGGATTGGTTATGGGCTATTAACATTTTGGGGCATAAATCTGTGCCCCTTACGGTTGCAAGTACTACATGTTGCGATAAGAGAACTGTTGGGAAATTATCATACGTGTACATATTCCCATGTGTGAGTGTGTGTGTGTGTGTGTGTGTGTGTGTGTGTGTGTGCATTGAAGCGGGGAATTGGTTCTTTTGGGTGTCGGGGAGGGGGCAAGCGAAATGAGAAATGTGTGCTTGCGTTTGTTGCAAATGAAAAAATTATCGTGTTGCATGTTTTATTTGCATTGCTCTTCATTAAGTGAATATCGTGGCGACACTGAACACTCAACTGACAACGTTGATCTGCCCCCTGGCCCTATGGCTCTTTCCCTTCACGCTCGGTTCCTTGCCCCTTGCTCCCTTTGGGTTGGCCTCTGCCTCCCTGTCGCGGCGACAACAACTCGAATGGGGCATAAATCAATTTTTGTGGCAACGACGCAAATATTTGCAGCAGAAACGGCGTCATAATGAGCAGATACTCGTATAACCATGCAACACTCGGGTTGTGCCATAAAAAATGCTCAATGCATGAAATGAGGCATGACTATGTCTCCTTCATTCCTTTATTCGTTCATTCATTCATTCGCTCATTCAGGGCCAGGGAAGACCTCTTCAATTGCATTGCAAACGAAACTGTTAACTGTTAACATTGCGTCCCTTATGATAATAACAGTATGTAATATTATTTAACAGCGAATTGTACTATTCATTTTCAGTAAAGAGATATTATAGCTTAGTGACAGTATGTGTAACACCTTCTCGATATACGTATATCGCGTTTGTTTTATATAAATATTTGAAATACCTTTCCGATACAAGAGCTCTTTTAAAGCTATAGCTTTGAATTGTGGCACGTACATGTATTTCATGTATTGAAGTTAGTTTCTATCTTACAAATTTGAACACGATCAGAAAATAAACTCAGAAATTATTTAAGAAACAATTTCATATGGCATCGGATCAAAGAATGAAAATTAAAACCCTAAAATTCTCATAGCTTGCAATGTTTGTATTTTAATTTGGTTTATATATGCATGTATGTATGTGCAAATATATGCTGGGGTAACTAAAGCACAGGTGCAGGGTATTTTGAGGTCGTGTATTCTTGACTGAAGTGAACATAATGTGTTAACATTACATTGCATTGTTTGTAACAGTTCACATAAGATACAATTAGTTATTAGTGCTAATAATGATGCAAATATTGTGAGTAACAGCATGTTCCACCTGAACAGCTGCTTAACAGAGTGTTAACAGTAAATTTTATTGTTAGTAAGAGCATTAAAGAAGGAGGAATAGATATTAATTATTCAAATAAATCAATATCAACTTTCCAAATATTATTAGTAACAACTCCTTCTAACTTAACATAGCAATAACAGCTGTTAAAAAATGTCAACAGCTGAGAACTAGTTTACACCAATTGCACAATTGCTTTGTCAGCCCTGGTTGGTGTCTGTGTTTTTTTTATGGCAACCATCAAATAAATGTCAACGTCTTGCTAAATACTTGAGGATCTCAATGCAGTAGCTGCAAATGTTGCATGCCACCACAACGCACAACAACAGGGGGGCAACAACAACAACAGCTTCTCAGCGAATGTGTTTTTTGCACGCAAGGGTCACCCCTTTGCCCCCGTCGGTTCCCCCAGTTGAACGACTGTTGCACTTTGGCTGCATCCGCTGCCCTTGCCACAGTCCTGCCCAGTTTGTGGCATATGTGTGTGAGCTTGCAACATGGGCCTGTTCTTATGCCGCTTTGTTGCGGCTTTATCAGATGTTGACATTTTTCTACTTCTCCTTCTTCTTTTACTTCTTCTACTTCTTCTTTTTGCGGAACCACACTTGAGTTCATTTGCAATAATTGGTTTTTCTTGTTGTCTTCGCAATTCCCCGATCTCCCGGTCCCCCGTTCCCCCCTCAATATCCCTCTGCAACTCCCACACATAGACTATGTTGTGAAATTTTTGACATATTTCCATGGTAAGTTGTAACTGTCCTCCATTATGAAGTGCAGTGTGCGGTTAATGGACACATTAAAGCGAATCGAGGCGAGGCCACATTCTACTTGTACTCTACTTATTTTCAGTCCTATAGTTATCTATACATATGTATATATGTATATACATATACTATACTTTCCCTAGTTCTGGAATACGCTTCCCTTTTGCTTATGTTAAGCATAAAAATGCGTCAAGCTGTCAATGGCATAGTACTTACTGTAGAACAGTCCATACGTCAATCAATCAATCCCCATTGGCACACATCGAGTGGCCCACATTTGGAGAATTGAGCGGGTGATGGGAGAGAAGAAGGCACCTGTCGACGAAAGACTGTTTACACTAGACGGAACTACGGAATGTAAAATAATGAATACAGATCACCGAGAAATTGCGACTCTATCAATGTAGGAGAATATCAAGATGAGGATCGTTGGGAACATATTTCAGAAAAGTGAAAAAACTAATGATAAATGATGATATTGATGATCAATATGATATTCAATAGATTCATTATACATTCAATAATAGAACAGAGAATGATGTGAATGATTCTAACAATGTTCCTTAACTTACTTTTAAGCATTCTTCGCTAAATTTTGTTACTTCAAGGAGATCAGGAAAAGGCTTAGGGTGGATAAGAAAGAAATTGATATATTGATAAGGCTACTGACATTCAATAAGTTAAATGCAGTTCGGAAAATAATGAAGTAAAGAAATGAGCAGAGATGTTAGTAGAACTGGGAAATATATATTAACAATCCCAATAATAATTCTTAGCTTTCAAACTTTGGGAATATCAAGGAGATAGGGACAAAGTTCGGAAAGGAATTGAATGAAGTGAATACAGTATAGATAAATGATATGCGATATGATGATATGATAACATTTATGATATTCAATATTCAATACGTTTGATAGTATTGATATGTAAAATAGTTAAATAAAGTAAAGTGCAGAGATGATAAGAGACCTGTATAACATTTAAAGGGACGATCCTAATGATATTTCATAGTAAAAATAGTAACGATATGTAAATGATCAATGAAATATATTGATGATCGTTATGATATTCAATAGATTCAATTGGAAAATAGGGAATCCCTGAAAGGGCATCTAGAAAGAAGCTTCGGAGGAGGGTTGCGATCTCTTATTCTCCCTTGATTTAGGCTCAAATCGGAAATCCATTTTAGAAAGTGGTTTAGTTTCCTATCTCCAGTCTAGATATAGAAAGAGATATTGCGAAGAAGGCAAGTATCTTGTGATGCATTTCCTTAACTTCAGACAGAAGAGAGTTCTGTTAACAAGCTTTGCTTTAGCCTGGAAATTGCCACAGAGCACATATTGATAACTGAAGATAATACTTCAGTTTCTAGAGTTCCAAAGTGAAACAAACTTAAGTTTCTCACATTATAAAACAGTTCATCTTTATAGTGTGAGCCAAGAGAGGGGAGAGACGTTGCAACAAGAAGAATAAATAATTAACAAAGCAAATTCCAGCTGAGTCGCAGAATGAAGTTGTCTAGTTAAAAGATACTTATTTCAGATCATTAACACAAGAATGTATGCAGCAGAATGAGAGACAAAGCGGGCAGAGGGAGAGGGAAGCTATGGAGAGAAATTGACAGAGCGAGAGGGGGGATAGAGAGCGCGGGGCAGACTGAATGTGGGGGGATTTTGAATGATGTCTATTTCCAAAGTAAATGTGGCAAAGCGCTTGTGTGGCATAGCTTGCTGCAAATGTGCCGCAAATGGTGGCAACAACAAAAACGACAACAACAACAACATCACCACAATAGCGACCCCCAGCGAATTGACTGTCAGTCAGTTTTGTTGAGTTGAATTTGCATCTGTGCCTTGCATCGGCCTTCAAGTGCTGCCATTCATGTTGCATGCCCCTTTTTGCCAACTGTCCAACTGTCCATCTATTTTAATCAGACTGCCAAGTGATCCGTTGGCTGTTTAATTGCCAGGATTAGAAAGATGCCAGGAAGTGGCATGTACCCCCCTCCTCCTCCGCAACCACCGCACTTGCCCCATGCCGCATGCCTCCTGCTGCACCCACTCGTTGCAACTCGTTGCGGCTGAGCGCAATTTCCGTCAGTTGGGCATTCGCCTTGCAACATGCAACTTGCCACTTGCCACTTGCCAGTTGCTAGTTGCTACTTGCAACGTGCAACTGTCGCCGATAAATTTTAGTGCGTCTGCGACAACCGTGCAACCAAACAAATGTCCCGAGTGCCCATAAAATGAAATGGACACAGCGGCAAAATCTGAACCCCAAAAATAGTTTACTTTTTAATGGGGTTTCACCTCCCCACCCTGCCCCCCTGCCGCCATGCCCCCATACTCCTCTACGCCTCTACCGTCGCTTTCCAGACATCTTCTAAACGGAACTGTAAATGGCATTGCGAATTTCGCCTGCCAATTTACAATTGCAAATTTCCTAATGAACTCGGGAAGAACTTTGTTTCAACCGCAACAACTTGAACATAACTAAATTATGAATGATAATTGAGAAGATGTTTGCCCAGCCTAGGAGGAGTCTACGCTAAACTCCCTCTTCAAATAGGAAGTTGTATTTCATGTTGATTACCTTAATGGAAAACCATAATTTTCATACTTTGCTGTACTTTTGAATGCATCTGTCTTGGAAAAATCACTTGAGTCTGTTGGAGATGTGCAGTGTATTTGAATTAAGCAAAGAGAATTGCGTAACAATTTGAGCTCGAAATCGTTGAATGAAGTAAAAGAAATTATTTTACAATTAAAAATTGTTTAACTTAATATTAATTAAGTTTAAGAGTTAGATCAAGTATAGGAAATTACATTACATTTATAGTATATCTGACCTATCGGGAAAATCATTTGAGTCTGTTTAACATTTTATTTCATTTGAAGCTATTGAATATATGCAATTTAAGTTTATTTAATTAAAGAAACTTACTTTTCAATTTAGGATTGATTAATTTAATGGAAATGAATCAAATTTCCAGATATTTTATTTTCTATATTTTGACTTTAGTCAGTCTAACATTAATTTTAACTTTCTTTATTGTGTTCTGATTGCGAACATGATAAAAGATCTTTTCCTTATTACTGCCATTATAGACTTCAAATAAGATTATTTCTAAGGCAATAGATGCTAGATAAGCTGAAAAAAAAAGAGTTCAATAGCAGCTTAAATTTGTTTATATGATTCAGTGTATTAAGATTAGAAACCAATGCATATATTTATATATATATTATATATTATATATTATATATTATATATTATATATTATATATTATATATTATATATTATATATTATATATTATATATTATATATTATATATTATATATTATATATTATATATTATATATTATATATTATATATTATATATTATATATTATATATTATATATTATATATTATATATTATATATTATATATTATATATTATATATTATATATTATATATTATATATATATATATATCTTCCAAATTACATAAACTAAAAAATAAATGTAAATTGAAATAAATAAAATAGATATTAATCCAGTCGAAAATAAAACAAAAGATATATTAAATTGTTTGCAATCTTTCATTTTTTCATTCATTCACATGTTAAGTTAAACATGTAGATAAAATATATGCTTTGTATGTTGATCAAAAAAAGCAAACATTTAGTTTATTTCTGAAATTAATCGCACACATGATTTCCGCTCGTTGTGTCCAATGAATTATGTCCGAGAAATGAAAACTTGTGGAAAATCGAAATGAAAAGTCCTATATATGTACAAATAAAAATAGCGAAAATAGAAAGACTAGAAAGAAAAACCAGGCAACGAAAGGAAAACAAAAATAATAAGAGTCGCTCCAAAAGTCGGCAAGGAATTGTAAATATAGAAAAAATAAAAATGTTAAATGTAAAAATGTAAAGAGACTTCAAAGCGAATGTGAATGTGAATGTGATTGTGATTGCGAATGTGAATGTGAATGTGAATGTGAGTGCGTCAAGTGGCAAAATGTCAGAAAGTGTTCTTCGCATAATAGTACTAAGAGTATTTGTATGTGCAGCCCAAAAGAGGTACTAAAAAATTGCTTACCCCTGCCCCCTGCCTCCTTCCCCTACTCCCCTACTCCCCTACTCCCCTACTCTCCATTGGCCAACCCGCACCCCTCCGCGGAGAAACTAATGCTTTAAAGTAAATTCAATGAAAATAAATTAGATACATATAGAAAATCGGAGCACGCCGCGAAATGTGGCGCAAATGTCCAAAGCAAAATGTATCTACGCACACATAAGATACACAAATGTATCTGCAAGATGTGTGCATAGTTGTTGCTCTTCTTATTCTTGTTGTTGTTATTGTTGTTGTTGTTGTTGTTGTTGTGCTACGCAAATGAAGCGAAACGTAAAAATTTCATCGTTACGTTTTTTAGCTTCTCCGCCCTTGTCTTTGCTTTTTTCTGTTGTTTTTTTTGTTGTGTTTTTTTTGTTGGTTTTATTGTGTTTTTCTTTTTGTTGGTGTTGTTGTTGCTGGTTTTGCCTAATTATTGTTTTTGTTTTTCATACTCGGGCAGGCATTAAGAAAAACTTTATGCGCCATTGAAGCGTTCGAAAATAAAAGTCGCGTCCGCAGCGGCCGCCGTTTTACGTCAACGTTTCTCTGTCTCTGTCTATATGTCTGTGTGTGTGTGTGTGTGTGTGTATTGAGGTGTGCGTCTCTGTTGCTCTCAATGCCTTACAACGAGCGGCGTGAGGCACGCGGGCAACGCCGCAATTGTAGCACATCGCGCATACGCCGCATGGCTTGGCTGTCGCAAAAAGTGTTGCCCCATCGACAAAAGCATTGATAATTAGGGTTGCCCCAGAGCACTTACAAAGCTAAATCCATATGTGGCAATTCTCCATATTTGCGTTCATAATTACACAACCAAATAATATGATATAAGTATAAATATACATACATATGTATGTCTATAAGTACACCTAATATCTAAACTATATCCGTCTCTGTCTAACACACAAGCCTCTTCAGTTTGTTATATAAAGATCTCTATAAAGTAATCTAATATAATATTCTTTACTTTAACGACTTAGTACGAAAGTTTCATGTGAAACGAGTGGGAATGAAACACTTATGAGATTTGAACAACTTTTGTCAATTTTCTTTCTTGTAATTTACAATTGAACTGACCTGTGAGCCGTATTGCTTACGTCTCTTTTTTAAGGTCCGTTCATAGAGTTACATGAACAGGAACAAGTGGAAATGAACTTCTAACGGAATTTCCATTTTCTTTTTAACAATTTATAAGGGCTCGGATTATTGTGCATCATTCTTTCGCTCTGAATTCTTTTTTCTCAGTGCGCTATGTAGTGGAACAATTGGAAATGAAACACCCATTTGAGTTTCAAATCCTTTGTGAACTTTTCTTCATTAAAATTTATAATTGAACTGACTTCTGTGCCAAATTTCATAAATTGTTCTTTTTCTATTCTCCGTTCTCCAATAAATTATATAATGGAACAAGTGAAAACGAAACACTTACAGTGCTTGAATATTCTCTTTAAAAATGTATAAGTGTTCTGCTTAATATGCATTATTCTTTCGCAATAAATTCTTACTTCTCAGTGAGCTATGTAGTGGGACAAATGGAAATGGAACACTCAAGAGACTTGTCCATTACTTTGTTACTTTTTGTATACATTTTGAAGACTTTGTTGTATTTGGATCCATATTTCTTTCTGTTGATGCTTTCATTGTCATTTCAATATAATTTCTCATTTCTTCGTTCTTTCTTCCGAAGAATCAACTGGAAGAATTGCCATTAAGAATCGCAAGTAAAAACACAAGAGAAAATCATAAAGATTAATTGATTTATTTATTTATTTCGCGTTTTGCGAAGGAATTTTAATTGAAACATTGGCCTGATTGAAGGTCGTGCATTGAACGTGGCTAAAAGAGCTAAAAGAGCTGAGGAAATGCCGTGAAGAATTGTGAAAATCTGCATGAGTTAAGGAATAGGGGCAATTATACGGCCAGGTGGGCGTGTCCATTCAGTGGGGAGTTTCACTCCTGACGGAATTGCGAATCTCTTTGATCTTCTAGCGCCTTTCTTCAGCTTTCAGCTTTCAGCTTTCAGTTTTGTTTTTGGTTAATTCAACGGTGTTGATGAATAAATTAAGAAATGCAATGGTTGCCCATCTCATCGTACGGTCTGCTGGCAGTTGGTCTTCGTTCTTCTTCTTGCCTTTGACAGCTGTTGGCGAAATGATGATGATGACGCTTCTCTCACACAAAAGGGCGAAGTCTAAGGAGAATGGCAGAGCAAGAAGAAGAAGGAGTAGTAGGAGGAGGCTGGTCAACGACCGACTTTGTCTGTAAAATGAAAATAAGAAAATCACCTTTGATGTTGATTTTACGCCATGATTACATATCCATTTCCCCGTTTTCCCCTCTTCATTCATTTTTCGCAGTTGACCGCGCAATGAGCCCCGCACAATCTGAAGACTCCGGTTTGGCACCGGAAAGAGGCACAACCTATGCAACGATCACGCTGCCACGCAACGCCCTCCATTTGGCCATCAATTTTGCAGGTAAGCGTTACACAAACGGCAATTGGGTATGGGGCAATCGAATAATCGAATAATCGACTAAACGAATAATTAGGAAATTGGGAAATTTGAAAATTGGGAAACGCCACATAAATGAAACATTTCAAGTGGCAAACTAATGGCCCAAAGACTGAAGAACATCTTGGATTATGAGTAGATAAATATAATATCATTATGAAGGCACCCCGTTAAAATGTTAGCTGGAAAATGTGCAAATGGCATTGGGAAATGCGAGATGGAAAACGGCAACCCGCATTTTCCACGCACAACTCAATTGTTCAATCCTTAACTGATCTCTGACAGCTGTCAGTTGGCATCAACATTGATTGAAAGATAATCAAATATGTTTATAATTATGTCCAATCAATGTGCAATTTGTTAGCAATTTAAGGGTGGCAATTACACAGCTCTTTCACATGGACAGTGGAGCAAAATCCATTGAAATTTGCTAGTGCAACTAGTTAAGCTTGTAGCATAAGTATTATTCTAAATATTATTTGAGTTATTTCTGTGATAACTCAATATTATAGTCGTGTTAAGATTTGATAGTTTAATTAGAGGTCAAGTGTTGCTGTTTAGGTAAGTTAAAGCATTAGAGTCTTTACAATTTAGTTATTCAATTATAAACAAAAGTATCATTAACAGTTTGTTAACAGCGTCACTTTAACAAGACTTTTTGTAAGAGTCCATTCAAGGGCCTACTGCACTTCCACTAATATCTCATAATTTCAGTATTATAACTAACACTATCGTTAACAGTCTGTTAACATTTCGATTAACAGCATCACATTAACAGCTTTACGTCACTAAAGAGTTAATAAGAATTCTGTATTTGCCCAACTTTCTCACTATTTAATTGTTCGGATAATTATAACAACTGAGAGTAGTGAACATACAGTTTGCAGTTTGCTTACTGTTAATGTTTGTTGAATAGTTTTGCAGGCTGTTAAATGTATGTAATAGTTAACATGACTCATTAAAGAGACTCGTTCCACAACTATCTCAGCAAGAAGTATGTATATCTGAGGATTCGTCAACTGTTATATGAACTACAGTTGTGTCATAATTATCATTAGCAGTTTCTTAACAGCAGCATTAACAGCGTCACTTGAACAGCTTGGCAGACTATTAATTGTCGCTGTAAGAGTTAACAAGGCTTGGCAACATTTCTCTTTGCTTCCACAACTGAGTAAAATGAATTGTGAATCTGAAAAGAACAATAAATTGAATTTATCTTAACAGAATTTTTGCAGTTCTTTCAGTTGAACTTATTCTTGCACTCTTTTTTATTTGTTATTTTCATTATTAAATAGAATTGTGATTGTGTCATAAGTAAATAAATTATACTTCATGCAAATGAGGGCTGACCCTGCATCAATTTGCGGGTGCCAGTTTAGATTTGTTTGCTTTTCTTCTTTTTCTTTTCAATATTTTTGGGGTTGCGACTGTTTCACATTGTGGTTTGACAGTCTGGTGGTCTGGTGGTCTGGCAGTCGGGCGGTCTTGATCTCCAGTCAAAGTGGGACGATGCGATTTGAATGCGGAACGCGTCCATGTCGATAACGACGACGATGACGACGACTCTGGCAAATGCTGTCGTCGCCGTCGCCGTCGCCGCTGCCAAAATAAATCATCATTTCAAACCAGCCACCGCCCCCCTTTCTACCCCTCGTTGGGGTCGAGTCTGTCGACTGCCAGACATTATAATACATATTTCGTCTGCATCCGAAACAATTTTTATTTCGTTTCCCTGACTAATCTCGACATATTGCAAGAGAACCAGAGAACGCGAACGAGAACACATTGGACACGGTTACAGCCTACAACTGGGCGGACAAACATACACACTCACACGACAGAAAGAGATAGCTAGAGCAGTGCGAGTGAGACAGTGCTTAGCCCTAGACCTGATCCAGAGTTGGACTCAAGTGCAGAGTTTCAGTTTGTCCATCTATTTGTCGGGCTCTCTGACGTAAGCGTCTGAGACAATGACGTCTACGGCATTGCCTTTGCTGGCCAAAAGCGGTGGGTGGGGTCAGACGATGAGGGGGCGTGCGCTGAGGAAGAGGAAGGTGCGGGAGGGGGTGGGTGCTGGCAATTTGCCAACTTTGCATTTGCTGCCCTCTATGCGTAGTTTGTAGTTTGTAGTTTGTCATAAGAGCAAACAGTTCGCTTTTTTATTTAAGCATATATTTATTTACGAGTTGTTGTTGTTTTTGTCTTCGTTGTTGTTGTTGTTGTTGTTATCTTTGTTGCTGTTGCTGTTGCTTTGTTGGCCAAAAGGCGCGACAGTGTCGCCTGACAAGCCGCTGACAGAAATGGATATGGAGACCAAGGCAACAGGGCAAGTTGCTGGCCAAAACCAAACTGGTCAAAACTGATAATATGATCAGAGAGATGATAGAGACTTTGTTGGGAATGTTTCTCATACGCAAATATGGCTGAAAGTGAATACCCCCGTTGAGTATTTGGCATCGTTCTATGGAAATGTAGTTGAAGCTGTGAAAGAATCTTCAGCAACAACTGTAGAATCAGTTAAAGACATTAGTTGCAACTTTAAAAAGGTGAATGTGTAAGGCAGTTGGTAAGAGAAAACAGCAGAGTGAAGGTTAGAACATGTTATAAATGAAAAGAAACTTCTTATCAGATCTTATGAAGAAAGCAATCAATATATCAATAAACAGATTAACCTTTTATAAGCTAGAACTCAGCTCATTAAGTGCTGAAGTTCTCTTAGAAACTCTGATGAAGATGACTGCGTCTAAAGGTTTATAGATAAAAAGTCTGCAAAATCTTTTCTATATTTATAGTCTAACTCCATCTCAAATATCTGAAAAGAATGTTTATAAAAGAACTGATAACTACACGTAGATGCCCTTCTATAAACACTCTTCCCTTATATTGACAAACTGCATCTAATAACTAAATAATAGTTTTAACTAACAAAATAGCTGTTAACAATCTGTAGATTCACTTCCATAATATCTCTTCTCATCTATAATCAAACTCTATCTACAATTTCTCCTATACTCTACTATATAAAGTAGAACTGTTTAGAATGTCTTCTTCTAGATGAACTTTAAAATCCATCCACGATTGATGGGAAAACACATTGACTGTTGTTGTTTTTCTGTTTATCCAAGTTGATTGGCAACGATTGATCTGACATTGACTTTCCACACATTTATAATCGACAGAGCGCAATGATCTATCCTATCCACCTGTTATCGGGGCACTCAATCCAGTGGGTCATGCGGCGGACTTTCTGGCGCCGGGAGATCGTCTGCATCAGATCGATGGCATCTCGACAATTGGACTGAGCAATCAGAAGATCATGAACATGTTGTGCGCTGGAGTTGGAGCTGATACGTCACCGGCTATTGTGGAGATTGAATACTCCTTGCCGGAGTGCAGTAAGTTTTCACATATTTACCTATTCATCTATGCATTCTGAGATATATGCATTTATCTATCTATCTATCTATCTATATATATTGATTCATCTAACTGGAGATTTATATATCTATCACTCTATACCCATTGATCCATCTATCTATCTTGATAACTTGCTAATTTAATTTAATTATTTTATTTATCTATCAATACTTATTAAGAATAATTTACTTACTTATCTATTGATCCATACATCAATCTATCTATTTGTCTCTCTTAAGATATAACTGCTTATTTTGAAACCTATCTAACGTATCTGTTTATGCAGACAGTTAGGTACTACAGTGAGTTCTAGCTATGTTGAGATCTATTTATCTGTCTTGAGATAAACTCATCGACTTTAAGAATTGTCAATTTATGTTTCTTTCGTTCTTTCTCCCTAATAATAATAATATATATATATATATATATATCTATCAATCTTTCGATCAAACTTTCTATCTTGCATTTAATCTATATATTATTATTTATCTATTCATCTAATTATAGATCCATATATCTGTCTTCATATCTACTGATCCATATTGAGATCTAACTAAGAACCCTAAGAATTATGTTTTTATCTTTCTTTCGATCTCCTATCTAACCATATCTCTACCAATCCAGCTATCTGTTAATCTATCTATTCTTCCGTCCATATTGTGATGTATAGTCTTGAGACTTGTCTGTCCATATTGAGATCTCTCTATCTTAAAATCGTTCAATCTTAAGATCCATCTCTCCATCGATCTCTTTATCCATCGATGCATCTATCTATCCATCCATCCATCTATAGTTTGTGTTCTGATCATCGTATCTCTCATGCACTCTCTCTTCTTTGTTTTGTTTGCAGCAGTTTCCCAAAATAGTCTGTATGTTACCTCGAAACTGGCACAGATCACCGTGGAGCGGGAGAGTGGTTGTCTGGGTCTTACGTTGAGGGGCGGTGCCGATTATCCGCTGATCGTCACACACGTCAGACTTCACGGCCCCGTCTATAAGACAGGTCGCATCAAGCCCGGCGATCGTTTGCTGCGCGTCGATAATGTAAGTGTCCAATGGCCCAAACCAAGTCCTCTGATAATGATGCTGATGTCTTCCACCTGCTGACAGGCACTTCCGTTGAACCATTTCCGTATCCGACTCATAATTCAATCTCTCTCTCTCTCTCTCTGTCTGTCTTAAGATCTCGCTCATTGCCAAGACACTTGCCGAAGCACAGCAGATCATTAAATGCGGCCACGTTTCCGGCTACACAAATCTTACCATTGAATACGATGTATCGGTTGTCCAGAGTGTGGAGTTCTCCATGGGGCCGCTGCTCATTGAGATCGAACGCCCCATGAATGACAAATTGGGCCTCGTGCTCTGCTCCGGCTCCAGCTCTGCTGGCACCACTTCCAGCACCGACAAAATCGACGAGGTCACCCAATCGGGCATCTACATTGCCAGCATACTGCCCGCCAGTATTGCCGATCGGTGAGTAATACGAAGAATTACGAAGAACTAAGAAAATATAAGTAGCGATCAAATGCATAAACATAAGAGAGTTCAGTTGTTGGAGGGATGAAGTTTAGTATAAATTAATAAAACAATGTTATGCTTTATAATAATGAATAGTTTAAAGGTTGATCATGAATTTCATTGCATAAACGAATACAATTTCAAATGGAGGAGTGATTAACTTCAGTAATGTATTTCATGGCATAAACGATAGCTGTCTCAATTGCTTTTCAGAAGCGATAGCCATCATTGTATATCGAATAACTTTGATGTTCTTTTTTTTTTTTTTAATAACATATATAATTTTCATGGCATAAACGTTGAGAATTTCAAGTGATATTTAATGTTTTATACACACTAAAAAATATGGGTTTAGCGATTTTTATTATAAGTTTCTTCGCAAAAACTTACAAGTAATTCTCATGTATTTCATGCCATAAACGTAGTAAAACGCGAAAAAAATATGCGCAATTAAAATCGTTTAAAATGAGAATTATCGTGAAATTTCATGGCATAATCTTAGTTTCTTGAGTAAAACAGAGAATAATGTCTAAACGAAATAATACACAAGGTGAAATATCATGACATTTCATGGCATAAACGTAGTTAATTTGAAAATAAAACAATTGCAAAAACTAACCACATTTGTTGTCTATTGTTGTCTATGGCAGCTGTGGCGCCTTATCAGTTGGCGATCAAGTGCTCTCCATCGATGACACAATGATCGAGCACACAGCCTACAGTCCCGATGAGGTGATGACCATATTGGACACGAGCACAGGACGGGGCTACACACAGATGCAGATAATGCCAGCACATGCGCTGGCGCGACGTGGTAAGTCTATGAGTCTATGTCTCTAAGAGCAATAGCATCAACCAACCAACAGCACCACATGCTGCACCACATGCTGCACCACATAACAGCACACAGCACGGTTACCAGCTTAACAATCTTTTTGGCTATCGCAGCAAATTAATCAACGCGTTGCTTCGGTTGCTTGTGAAACGCCAAAAGGCTTCCAAGGCGATCGACCAAAAATGGCGCCTTGAAGGTCGATCTCTTGGCGTGGGCGTCTGTTAAATGAATCGAGTCGACGAGCCACAGCTAAAACAATACGTTTCCATTTAGCGAGGCTTGCTTACAAAGTTTCCCAATATTAAAATTCATTTAAGTAAAGTTTATAGAATATTTTCTTATATTGAAAATATGTTTTCAAACTAAACTACTTTGTTACTTCATTGCAACTTATCTAGTAGTTTTCAACCATTTAACTAATTCAATTCGTAGCTAGTCGTAGTTGGTGAAAATGCTTTTATTGGAAAGTTACTTTAATAACTGAATTTCGAAATAATTTAAAGTGTTCAAAAATATCTTACGAAGTCAACCAACCTTTTTTGATAATACGATATTATATAATTGCTTCTATAAAAATAATATTTAAAACTTATTTAAATAAACTTTCAGTGCTACTAAATTGCTTTTCAGACACTATGAATTTAAATTAAATTTCTTTTCATTTAAATTTGATAGAATTTCTTCTCATTTAAATGAAACTTAAATTCAAATATTTCAGATTTAAAATTAGTTAAAATTCGATTTCGTTTAAAGATGATTTAATATATTTGTTTAATAATGTTATTTTTATTTCATATTTATTTTGTATACCTATTGAACAGCCCTCGCTGTAGCATGAGCCAAGAATGCCAATCAATTTGTGTGTTTTTGAGTGCTATGAAAATGGACGAATAAATGCTTTTGGGTTTAGTGGCAAGGCGAAGAGGGCTAGATGGGGGGGGGGGATGACAACGACAATGTTCAACTAGAACTTGGGCCGTAAATTCTAGAGGAAGATCGACAGGAGAATAAACAGAGGCATTGGCAGAGGCGGAGGCAGTCACAAGGGGGACACAGAAGCTAAGCTGTGGATTAGCTGCAGTCAAAGTGGCTGCGATGTGAAACATTTCTCACACATGGCCATCAGCTGGTAGCAGTGTGTGTGTGAGAGAGAGAGAGAGAGAGAAGAAAAGTGGTGAGGAGAGTGGTGGGGAGAGGAGCGCAGAGAAGAGATCGAAGATCGAGTGTTAAAAGCTTTGGCCAAGTTTGGGCAGGAAGCCACAAAGAGGCCGTAAATAAAGTGGGGATGTTGTGTAGGATGGAGAGAGGGGGGACTAAACGACAGCTGGGCACAGAGGGGCGTCCAAAAATAGTCCACAGTCTGGCAGCATTTAATGGGCATCTCTGCTTTTTGGTTTACTTTCAGGTCACACGGCGCTGGGCAGTCCCAAGTATAGCTTCAGCACGCTGGAGTCACGCAAGTCCACGGGCAGGCAGCGGCAACGCTTCGTGCGCAAGAGCTCGCTGCCCCTGGAGGCAAATGGTATAGGAGGCGTGGGAGTAGGCGGTGGAGCAGGAGGAGGAGGTACACTAGGAGCTGGGGGCAACAATGGAAATGCGAATGCAAATAGCAATGGCAATGGAAATGGTAATCCCAGCCTGGGTCTGTGTCGGGCAGAGAGTTTTCCCGTGCTGCTCGATTGCAGCCAGGGAGCTGGAATTGTGCTGGGCAATGCAAGCAGCTGTGGACGTGCCGTAAACATTGCCCAAATCCTGCCCGATTCTGTAGCAGATCGCAGTGGCTGCATTCAGCCGGGTGATCGCATTGTAGCCATCAATAAGATGTATAGTCTGGATGCGATTGCGATGCGTCAACTGCTGGAGGGCAGAAACAGCAATGGTGCTCCAGCTGCTGCCAATTGGCTAGAGTTAGAGGTGGAGTTCGATATGCCGGATGCGGTGGTGCCCTCCAGTGGTGTCTTCAATGTCAAGCTGCTGCGTGCCGGCAAATGCGGTTTGGGTGTCAGTGTCAGTGGCTCCAGCCATGCGGGTCTCGTCATCTCGGATGTGAAAATGGGAAGTCCAGCTCATCGCTGTGGTTCACTGCGACCCGGGGATATACTGCTCGCTGTGGATCAACATCCCGTGCAGCACTTCAATGTGGATGCCTTGCTAAAGGAGTTGCCCACGCCAGCGGCAAGTGCGGACTTCACCACGCTAACCATCAAACGGGTGGTGTTACCCGACTTTCTGCCCAGCCCCATCTACAGCAACTGTACCACTGCCGTGCCGGGTGACAATGAGCTCTATAGCAGCGCCTATGTGGCATCCAAGTATGCGGAGGTCAAGTACAACGATTGCATCTCCCTCAAGTCCAACACCCCACAACCAGATTACTTTCGTGCCCCCAGTCTGGATGATACGGGCAGCCTGCAATCCGTGCAGCTGCGACATCCCAGCTCAGCTCCAAATGCCAACTGGAATGGTGTCAATAGCTGCTCCAACAGTCGCTCGTTTGCCGCGCCACCAAACACACAGAGCCTGACCACCGAGCTGCACGAAGAGGATGACGAACAAGATGAACAGGAAACGCATCATTACGGTGGCTATGAACTCAATAGATATGCCAGGTAAGTCAGTTCAGTATATCAATGGAGCTCATCTCACCAACTTGCCACATACAGTGTGGACTGCACCGCCCTGCCACCGCCCATGGAGAACAAGGTCTATGGCTCGGCGGCCAGCTCGAGCAGCAAGAGCAGCGGCAGCAGCCTGCATCAGATCATCTTCACGGTGCGTCTGGAGCCCAAGGGGGGATTGCTGGGCATCACGTTGGCCGGCAGCGAGGACATTACCAAACCTATTACCATCAGCGGTTTGGTGGAGGGTAAGATAGACACTTAATTTTAACTTAAACTTCTCCTAGTCATACTCCTCCCACTGTCTATATTCTCTAGGCGGCATTGCGCATAAGAACGGCCAGATCCATATGGGAGATCAACTCTTGGCCATCGATGAGCATTCGGTGCAGGGCATGCCACTGTCGCATGCCACCAGCCTGTTGCACAATCTGGGTGATCTGGTGGATCTGAAGATACTGCGCAGTCATGACATAAGCAGTGCGGCCTCAAATGCTGCTGCTGGCTTGCCCCAAGCGCAGGCCATCTATGCCAAGGTGCAACGCCGACCACGCAGCCCATCGGCCAACACCGAAGCCAGCAACAACAACAATAATAACAACAGTGCAGCTGGTGGCAAGGATCAGCAGCAGCGCATCTTTCATGTCACACTTTACAAGGATAAAGTCTACGATGATTATGGATTCTCTGTCTCAGATGGACTCTACGAACGTGGAGTCTTCATCAATCGCATTCGCAGCGGCGGCCCGGCGGACATGTGCGGCCAACTAAAGCCCTTCGATCGGATTATGCAGGTGAGTAGCATAAGTAATGCACTTCAACACGTTCAATAACACTGCTTTTATTCAACTAGGTTAATGAGATGAAGACGCAGGACTTTGATTGTTGTCTCACGGTGCCGTTAATCGCGGCGGCCGGCGATAAGATCGAGATGATTATGCAACGATCGGAGTGAAGAAACTAACAAACCAAAAGATTAATTCTTTTTGCAATCCTTTTTTTTTTTTTTTTTGAGATAATCTTTAACTAGTTGTATTTTAAGTCTTAGTGCTAAGTGCCATTTTTTGTATCTAACTTATGTCACATTTAGACGGTTAGTCAAAAGTAATCTGTAATCAATAATCTATAATCTGTAATCTTTAATCTATAATCTTTAAACCGTTATCCGTAAACCATAATTGACCAGCTTTGGAAATGCCTTAACTCTGCGCAATTGTAACGACAATAAGTTGAACTGCACCCAAGTGCCTGCAAAGACCAAACCTCCCCACCATAACACAAAATCATCTTTCATCTTTACATAGCTCCCATATGGAAATTATTAATTATATATAAAAATCTATTTTTTGTTTTATTTTTATTTGATATAAAAAAGAAGTAAACAATAAATAAAATTCACCTTAAGATTGTTCAACATTTGTGTTCTTCGTTGCTGATTATTCCTATAGCAGATATGTATGTATAAGTTGAAGCCGTGTCGTTGAAGTTTAGAATGGAAATGGAATGGAGAATTAAGTAGACATGCTCAGCTACAAGATGCCCTGCACGGCACTTTGAAGAGTTCTTGTTTCTTCAAAATTAAAGTTCGTCTACAATAGATGGATGGATTTTGGACTTGAATCGTTGAAGCTGAAGCTATAATCATGGCCTTTGTAAGAAATACCTTTAAATGTACCTTAAATTTAAGAAATATACAACTTTTGTTAATTTTTTACACCTTTTATTGATTCATATGATTCTTCAATTACATTTACACATAAATATATATGCTAATACTTGGCGCTTGCTGCGCGATTTCCACTAAACCTCTGACATTTTTCCTCTGCACTTCTCCACCGACTTCGCCTCCAAATGCAAAGTGTTATCAATCCATCCCTATGCCTGAACATATACATATATATTATATATATATATTTAGATGCATATATGTGTATATATATACGATGATTCTTAAATATTTAAATATTTCATTAGCTGTTGCAGTTGCAGTTGCACTTTGCAATTTGCTGACCAATTAACAATTACAATACATATCTAGATGAACTTGTGCTTCGAGTCTTTGAAGTTAAATTAGATTGTAAACAAACAAAAAAAAAAAAAATACATATTCGCATTATTGATTCGATATATTCGCATATATGTGATTTTACAGTTTATAATTTATTATTATAATTTATTTGCATGCGCCGAAATGTTTTTATTCCAAAAAAAAAAAAAAAACATAAAATAATAAAATATACTTAGATATCGAGTGAAAAGTATAAAATATATAATCAGTCATTTAAGTTATATAGATATAGATATACATATACAATACACAAATAGTTTATAAACTGTAGCTTAAACATACATATTCTATATAGATATATAGATATATATATATATATATCTGCCTTTGAGTTTAACAATTAAAACGTATATACTTAATTATGCTTAGTTTGCGCGCGCATACATAATGCCTATGACCCCCCAAAATATGCATATATGTATGTATGCATATATATATATGTATGTATATATATATATATGTATGTATATATATATATATATATATATATGTGATTATACACGAAATTTATCGTACTTAATGCTAGATTTTCATTATCATTTTCATGTCGATCGCTTTGTTGCATGAGAGAGGATACAAAAAAAAACATTTCGTGTTGTTTCATGTTGTTTGTTGTGTTTTGTGGTAAATTTGTGGCTTATGTGCTACAAATTGCATTAATATGGCCTATACTTATACATTTATAAAAGAACACACACGCATGTATTTTTATCTATCTCAAATACATGAAAAGCTTTTCAAAAAAAATCATCATCGTCTTGAGCTTGATTTTTCAAACTCTTTTCTCATTTTCACTTAGGGGATATGCGAATTGTTTTCATCAGTTTTTCTGTCGTTTTTTCTTATTTGTATTTCATTTCTTCTTTGCTATCATTTCTCTTTGTTCTGTTTTCTGTTTTTGCTCTTTTGCTCTCTTGCATTTCGTCAACTGATTGCATCAGTTGCAATTGCCTTCGCATAATATTTCATTTCAAATTTTATAAATTAATTCGAAGGCATCGAAAAAGTAAATGAAATAAATATTTGTTGTTTGCCAATCTTGCGAGTTTTCATCGTTATCGTCTCATAAAATATAGTTAAATATATTAAATATAATGAGATTACGCGAAAGACTAAAAAAATTGAAATTGAATAATTTGGGGAAAACTCATTCACATCTGTCAAATCAACATTCACACACATTGAACACAAATCAAGCAAAAATTTACGTATCACAAGTTTTTGCTTTCGATAAATGCCAGTTACAAGCTAAGTGGGCGTGTGTTAGTGGGCGTGGCAGACAACGGACAAACGTACGTGGGATGAACCAATCAATAAGTTAACTAATGTATAAACAATTTAAAAAAAAAATTTATATATATATAAAATACGTATAATAATAAATATAAAAATTATTTTGGAGCTGGGTCGGGTCAGTGGAACATTTGATAATTAAATGCCGTTAAAAATCTCAGATCTCTCGTCCTAGAAACTATAAATTAGATTAATCGTAGGTATAGATAGAACTACTATAACTAATTGTCCATATAATAGCAGCGCACCAGCAACAGTCAAACATGCGTCATACACTCCTCGCCACACACTGGATGGGGGATCATCGTCTCATTTGGGTTATGCAGCCAAGAGAGAGCTGAGAGATGGAAGGGTGTGAGGGTGGTTAGGGAGAGTTCAGACGAACGTCTCCCTGATGACGGTGCTGCTGCTACTGTTGCTTAGATCTTAGAACTCGGTTGATTGTCAGACAAATGAGGAGAAGCCGGGCAGTGGCGCCCTCGATCTGGCCATATTATTGACAATAATCTGGCCACCATTGAGGCTCATCACTGCGCTGCCCTCTGGCTCGGAGTCCGTGTAACTGGAATAGTTGCGCACCGGCTTTGTCTTCTTCCACGACTGTCGCAGCGAATCATTCACATTGGCATAATGATTCACAAACGAATGCGGGTCACTGCGCACGCTCTCGTTCTCGCTCTCCGAATGCTGCAATTGAGTTGAGTTAATTGAAATCTTTAAAATGGTAATTTAACATGAGGCTGAAACTCACCTGGGATGCCTCTGAGCTGCTCACTTCGGATGGCTTCTCGGTCACGCTGCTGTCATCGGGATTCTCATCATAACACTTGAGACTCTCCTCATCGCTATGATAGGCCACCGAGGCAGGTGATGGTCGTGGTGGACTCTTGCCCAGCTGCACATTCGTTGGCGGACGATTGGTGGACTTGCGTCCCAGTGTGCCCAGAGTTCCGCTACGCAAGGTGCCCACGCTGTTCAGTGTGCCCGTGCCAACACCATGACGGGAACGATATAACTCCAATGCCAACTCCTGCCGCTCATCAATCGACATGGCCATTGACTCCTCCAGCGTTTTCTGTGCCTCCTCTGCAGGACAAAAAATTAATCAAATTTATTTATTTGTGCTTAAAAATCATTACAAACACAATTTGATAAATATTGAAAATTTATTGAATAGAGTTATATAAATGAAAGAAAATAAAAAATTAATAATAAACCAAAAATATAAAACTCAATTTGATAAATATTGAGAATTATTCGAGTATATTAATAAATTCATAATATTTCTCTAATTGTATTTTATATTTTGCATTTAATATTTATAAATTTATTGTATATGTATTTATGTCCGTTTATCTTTATTTCAATTTTTTATATTTTTTTTTATATATATTTTTATTTAGTCAGTTTCTATTTATTTAAATTTTTTGTTCACAAAATTTTTCAGATTTTTAATTACTTTTTTAAATTTATTTTTATTTATTGTTAATTTGATTTAATTTGTACTATTTAAATAATACATTTATTTTGTTTTATTCACCACTTTTCCACAGTTTCTCAGTCCTACATCGTTTTCAAAAGAAATTGACTTACGTTTGTACTTGTAGCTTTTGCTCTTCACACATAGCACAGCGATGACCATGACAATGATGACTATCGATGTCGCAGCCAAGGAGACCATGAACCAGGTTTGCCTGTAGAACGGTTTATGCTGCAGATATCCATACTCGAGATGCAATTTCGATGGTGTCAATATCGAATCCTTGGAGTAGACGGGAAACGAGATCCCATATCGATTGTAGGCAATCACACGGAATGTATAAGCTGTCGATGGCATCAGGATGTGATAGCTGACGGTAAAGTCCTGCATGGTTCCCTTCTTGGTCTGTTCGATTTTTGTCCAGCGTGAATCGTCTGCGAATTGATTAGTAACGCGATTAGGATAGGGGATTTCATTTAAATCAATTGAAAAGCATTTATGGAACCAGCAACGTTTTTCTTGCTTTAAATTTAATGAAAAACTTCAAAAACATTTCAACTATTTAACTTTTACCCAGAGTTTTCAACTATTTTGTGAGTTTTTGATTAAAAAATAACTAAATGAATTTTTTATGATTTAGTTAAATTAATTTTAATGATTTAAAATTTATTCACTTTTTGTTAAGCGAGTTTATATAAACTTTAACATTTACTAACAACTTAAGGACTTTTTGTGTGATTATTCAATTGACATGAATTTTGAAATTTTATTTATAATTATAAATAATAATATTTGCTTAATTTTGCATTTTAAATGTAAAACTTTCCTTTTACTATTCATAAAATTAATGAGCATTATGGAATATTTATTACTTGCGTTACTTTTAGTTATACTTAAAGTATTTAGCTGATGATAAGAAAACTCAAAACTCGTTTACTTATCCTGGACATGTTTTTCCAGCAGAAGGAACTAAAAGTTTTAATCAAAATCTCTGTTGTTCTTCATTCAATTAGCGTCAAACATATTTACACTGATTGATTAATGAATCAACATATATTTCAGAGAATTCAGAAAATGCTGATGAAAAATGGATTAAGTAATTAAAAATTGTCAAGATGAAAGTTCCATTCACGTGCATTTCGTTTCAAACTCATTAACAAAGTTCTACATGAAAACGTAATTGAAAA
Organism: Drosophila funebris; assembly: GCA_018901825.1. NCBI lineage: Eukaryota > Metazoa > Arthropoda > Insecta > Diptera > Drosophilidae > Drosophila > Drosophila funebris. The sequence goes on along the minus strand of JAEIFK010000454.1, from coordinate 10,081,814 downwards.
ATGAAAAATTAAGCAGCTCAAGATAAGACTTTAATTAATTAAAGTATAAAAATGGCAAGTTCTACTTTCGATACTGTCAATTCATAGTAAAGATATTTTACTTTCTAATTTCTCTGCATTGAAATAATCGAGTGTTAAGCAATCTAAATGATATGATGTATGATTAAATTGATTAGAAAATGATTGTTAAACTTAGAATTCTAGATTTCAACTGCGTAATACTTACATACAAATGAGGGTTCTCCTTTTTCTACGCAAGCAGTTATAGAAATGTTGTTAAAAGATTGGAAAAGTTGCATAAATTTGGAACCAGATCACCAAAAATAAAATCAGATAAATTATAAGAAAATTTTGAGAATATAGAATAATATGAATAATAATTACAGAGAACCAGAACCGGAATCAAAGATACTCTAATGATGAGCGGGAATGTGATGACTTACCGCGCTTCTTGGCCTCGATGAGATAACCGAGAATGGGGCCACGTCCAGAAGGTCCATTGAACCAATGCATTTCGACGCTGGAAAGCGTCTTGCTGAGTATGAGATCACGCGGTGCAACTGGGGAACCATCCTGGGGTCCCGTTGTCACATTCTCGCTGACCGCCGGCCCATAGTCAATTGTCTGGGCGCGCACGGTGAAGGTGTAGGTGACTTCTTCCTCCAGATTCTGTACACGTAACGTTGTATTCGATACCTTTTGTTTCACCTGTTTGCTGAACTCTGTGGAGAAGTAAGGGAAGTTGATAAGAAAGGTATACCCGTATGAGTTGGGTAGATGAAGACTTACTCTCGTTCTCCTCCGTGGTCTCGTAGGTCACCAGATAGCCAAGTATTTCGCCATTGAGGAACTTGGGTGGATCCCAGGTAACCTCTAGGCTCTGCATCGTAATGTCGGAGAATCTCAAATTCAATGGAGCACTGGGAACACCCTGCAGTGTCTTCACCGTAACGGGAGCCGAGCGAGGTCCATCTCCAGCGGGATTGAAGGCCAGCAATTGAATGCGATACTCCGTGTATTTGTCGAGAAAGACGAGACTGTGCGACGTGGCTGTTGCGGAAACCACCTCAATCTCCTCCTCCCATTTGCGACCGACTTCGAGGGCTTGTGGAGAGTATGTGACCAGGTAGAAGATTTTGTAGCCCAAAATGTCACCATTCTGCATGCTCTGCTTTGGTGGCTTCCAGCGTAGACGCACCTCGGTGCTTGAGATCGGAGCTGCATCTACGGCACGTGGTTCTCCCGTTGGCACCGCTTCGCCTACATAGACAGCAGCTGGAGGGGTTGCTGGTCCAGGTCCTTGGGAATTGAAGGGCAGCACTACGATCTCATAGTTGCGATCCTGTTGTAGATCCGATAGCACCACGCTGTTTACATTGATGCCCATCACATCCGTCTTGGGTGTCGACTGCAATGCGGTGGGAAAGTCCGAGAGTTGTTGATAAAGGATGCGATAACCTCCAGTCGCCGCATCTCCATTCCACATGCCCGTCTCCAAGGCGTTCCAATGAACGCGCACCGAGGTTGTAGTTATGGGAACCACCTTCAATCCACCGACTCCAACAGCCGGCGCAGCGGGCAATGTGCGCACCACGATGCTCTCCCGACTGAATGCGGATGGACCCAGATCATTGGTCGCCTGGATGCGGAACTGATATGTTGTATGCGGTCGCAGTCCCAATGCCGTGTAGGAGCTGAGAGAGGGATCTACTCTCTCCGGCAAGGGTTGCCAAGGTCCCTCGTTTTCGCGCATCTGAACGGTGTAATAACGCAACGGAGCAAAGCCATCCCGTCCTGGTGTCCAGCTGAAGGTGATCTGATGTGCCTGGATCTGACTGCGTGAGACTTGCGGCACCGACGGCGCCTGCGGACGATCCCTGTTGTTGGTGGTGTACACCAGCACCGTGGCCGTCTTGCCCCATCCGAGACGCGTCTGAGCCGTCACACTGAAGCTGTAATAACGCTCGGCAAGTAGATTTGTTGCCCGGAACGTGCGATCGGAGGGTGGAAACTCGCGACTATAGTTGAGATTGGCGCTGCCGTTGAGGGTGTAGGTGACCTGGTAGGCGAGTATCTCGCCATTCGGATCCTCGGGCACATCCCAGATGATGCGAGCCATCGAGAAGGTCACATCCGGGAAGCTAACATTCGATGGTGCTCCCGGAGTATCCTCATAGGTCTGCACACGAATCGGGGGGAGTGCTCAATGCCCCGTCACCCAATCTAGTGTAGGCCAGCACCTGGACATGGTAGACGACATACTTCTTGAGTTCTGTCAATGTTGTGGTAAAGGAACTATTATTCGGTATAGTCTTATGGAGAACGGGTGCAGCGCTGGGACGATCTGTTGCCGCATAGAAGACCTTAAAGCCATCGATTTGACCATTGCGATGTTGACGGGGAACCTCACCCCAACGAACCACAACAGTTGTTGAGGATGTGGCATTCGCCTGAACGTCCAACGGTCCATAGCTGGGTGTCGCCTCACGGGTACGCTCCTCCGCCGGATTGCTGGCCCGTGAGCAGCCCACATCGTTGCAGGCAAACATAAGCACTTCATAGACAGTCCATTCCTCAAGAGAATCCAACACATGAGAGTTTGCAGTATGATCATCGATGAAGACACTCCTCGGTGCGCTCTTAATGGCTCCCGCAATCCTTTCAATTTGGCGATAGCTGATGTTGTAACCACGTGGATTACCAAACCATTCCGTCTGCTGAAGAGGAATCCAACGTACCCTCAACTGTTGGGCACTCATCGCTCGCACTGTAACATTAAACGGCGCATGCATCGGACGAGCCTGTATCGTCTGGAAATCCTTGGTGGCCTCGGAGGGACGTGAGCTGCCAACCACATTCGTAGCGCTCAACCGAAGACGATACTGGGTGAAGGGCATGAGACCGGTAACAGTCAATGTCTCCGCATCGGGATCACTAATCTCACAGATGGTAAACCATGTCATATTCCGTGCCGTTTGTGCCTCCACCTTCCACTTGGTAATGCTCGAGTTGCCATCAAAGCCGGGTGTAAACTGCAACACCACCGAGAACGCTTCGATGTTGGACAGGGCCAGACTAGTCGGAGCATGGGGCAGGACGGGCTCAACACCCGATTGTATGGTCGCTGTCTTGGGGGTACCGCTGCCAATGCGTGTCCAGGCGCAGATCTCGAACCAATAGTGTGTGGTTGCCTGCAGTTGATTGACGGTCAATTGGGTATCCTCGGCTGTCAGATTGATGGACTTCATGGTCTCGGGACGATCCCGCACTTGGTATCGCACCGTGTAGCCCGTAAGCAGACCATTGACATGACGAGGCGGTGCCCAAAGTACAGTCACCGCACGATCAGAGACATCATCAAAGTGCAGGGCGGTTATCTCATCGGGCACATCCTCTTTGGTCTTCACGGGCACCTGTTGACTGGCCACACCATCGCCAGGATCTGTGAAGCACAGCACACTGATGTTGTACTCCGCAAACTTGTCCAAGCCATTCAATATCGTTGTCTGCTCGGCCAAGGGATCAATGAGGCTTGGCGGTACCGTCATCATGCGTTTCTCCACATCTCTGGGCTCGCCATCGATGTAACGCTGTTGCCACGCCTGAATCTTGTAGCCCTGATTGATGCCATTGATCTGCTGCGGATTCGGAGGTGTCCAACTAATCTGTGCCGCCGTCGAATTCAATGCCACGACACGAACATTGGTCGGTGGCGCCTCCGGTATTCCCTCCTTGGTCTTGATCTTCGCTCCCTCGGTGTAAACTCCAACGCCCATGTTGTTGTAGGCCGCAATCTGTACGATGTAATCCTTCCATGTGATCAGTTCCTGGATGAGAAAATTACGTTGTGCCTCGTTCGTAATGTTCTGATACGACCAGGGCACATTGTTGTAGCCAAAGAGACGATAGCGCAGAATGTAGCCCAGGATTTGACCATTACGATGCTCTTCCAACGGCGGCTGCCATTGGGTTATGATCTCCGACATGGATCGGGCAGATCCAACAAACCCAACCGGCGGCCCAGATGGTGCTATGAATGAGAGGACAACATGTTATTGGATGATCCTTAGAAATTCTTCAATTTGTGCAAATTTTTGGTGGAATTTTACTTTACTTTACTCATACAAAAGAGAGATGGGGATAGAGATAACAAGAGAGAGAGAGGAATAGGGAGATTCTGTGATCTTCTTTTAGGTTATGTACCTCGGTGTAGTGGAAACTCTATTTTGTTCATCAAAAGCGGGCGAACGACGACGATGCAGTTTGACGACAACGATAGCAATTAAAAGTACGATACATTTAGGGTTATGGTTATATAGCATTAGTTCTAGGCTCTAAATATAATCGAGATCATACAAAGCATTGAATGCAGTGTTAGCGCGTGCACTTGACAACCCTGACAACAGGCGACAAGGCACACGCTTCAAAACAAAATACAAATCGCTTACATCAAAGCAATATACAGACAACAACTAAAAACTTTCGTAAATCATATAGGAAAATCATAAAGAATGCTATATAGAGCATTTATAGGAAATCATAAAGAAACTATTATAGAAAATCGAAAAGAAAATCTTAAACAAAACCAAAAGAAGTTGGGAAATCAAGAAAATCAATTAATGTTCACACAGCATGTGATTATTAGTCAGTTAATTAGCCGGCCAATCAGTCACTCAGTCAACAGGCAGAATATTTGGCTGACATGATTGTCAATCAATCTGTCAGTTAATCAATCAGTTAGCAGTATTATTTGGCATAGATGACTCCTAAAGTTAAATACATCATTCAGTCAACAAGCTGAATATTACTTAGCATGAATGATGTGATAAATCAGCTTCCAAGTTTAATTTACACATTGATTGTCAATAAATCATCAATCATTTTCTGTTCAAATGGAATTCTATTTAGCACAAATTAAGTATAAAATCTACTCTAAAATTGGAGTAAATTGAATCTGCGTGTTGATTGTGAATCAATTACTCAGTCAATTATTCAGACAACAAGTTGAATAATACTATCTAGTTGTAATATGTTGATTGTCAATCAGTCAATAATTCAGTCAATATTTGAAATACATTTTGAAGTTCTAAATAGTGCTTACAGTTGATGTTGCACATCAATCAGTCAATCATAAAATAAATGAAGTAGAATATTTGTTTCCTAGTTTTATTTACAATTGACTCTGTAGCTGTCAATCAATCATTCAGTTAGCAAATGTATATTTAAGCTTAGCTTTTCCAAAAGAAAAACTCAGGTAAAACTATAGTTAAAGAACAAAAAATAAAAAAAACCAACCTCATCAACACAACAAATGTTAAAGATAATAATCGAAATACAGGCAGCACGAGTCCTGTCGTTGAATTTTATGGAAGTTAAGATACTCACCTTCTTGGGGCAGCTCGACGACGTTACTTGGTTCGGAGGGAGATCCCTCGCCGACACGATTAACGGCACTTACACGGAACTGATAGACGGTCGCCGCTTTCAGATTCTCAAGCAATATCCAACGTTGTTCGGCGGAAACGTTGCTCAATTCGGTGATCCAATTGAGCAGGGGATCGGGAACTGGACCTACGAATTTTTCTGTGATGTTAATGTGTTGAAAAACGCAGTTGATAGAGAGCAAGAGCGAGCAACAGAATTAGCAGGTGTGAGCGGGTGAGAGAGTGAGCAAAACGACGCGATGAGAGTGATGTGTGGTGAATGGTGAGTAGTGATTGATGTGTGGTGAGTGGTGAGTCGTGATGAGTGAGGTGAGAGTTGTGTGTTCATTTACAAAAAGTGTACAGTGTTGTAAAGTGTTGCAAAGTTAATGTGCGAAATAAGTAAACAAAAATAATAAATACAAAATTAGTAAATCAATAAAATGTACAAAAATCAAAATAAATAAAAAAAATATATATTAAATATAAAAATAAAAATATATATTATAATTATATATATAGTATATATATTTAACAACGTTTATAAAATATGAATATTTAAATATTAAATATTTGTTACAAGTTACACACATCACATATGTAATTCGTCGGAGTTATAAATGTCATTATTATAAGAAAGTATAGAAAAGAAAGAGAAGACATTGTTGTAAGTAGAAGAAAAAAAGAGAGAACAAAACAAATGTATCAAAAATTATTGTTAACTTTTCTGTTGTCTTTTTTTTTTTTGTTTAATATCTTTGCAGAATCCTTGGTAAGACACGACATTTCACACGAATTCAATTGTTTCATATAAGACTTCCAAGTCTTATTTAAAGTGGAATAAAAACGAACATAGTTAAGGCAAATTCATTGAGTATACTCTGCAAGGGTATTTATGCTTCGGACAGGCCGAACATAAATGTTGTTGTTTAATTTATGGAATATTTTTTGGAATCGTTAAAAATTAGCTCCGTTTACAGTTGAGTTGTGCTCTTTTGCACCTCCTGCGAACGGAACTAAATTGTTAATTGATTTCGTCTGCTGTATTTTTTTCTCTTGTTGTTGTTCTTGTTGTAATTGATGTTATTGTTGTTGTTGTAAGATGTGCTTAACATGTTTACAAATTATACGCAAGAGAGAGAGAGAGAGAGACAAATACAGTCTGTATCTCTATCTCTCTATGCATATGATAAATCAAAAATCCAATACCGCATAATCCCATTCAATCCAAAAACCCATCTACGTTAGGCCTAACTAACCCGGATCAAAATAGAAAACAAACAAAAAAAAAAAACAAACAAAATAATGGGGAGGCAACACTTACCCAATTCGGAGACCTCACGTCGCTGTATAATAAATTTGGCAATTGGACTGTTGCCATCGAATCCGGGTGTCCAGGACACATTGATGCTGCGCTGTTGCGGCTCAGCGAGACGCTCCACCTTCACATTGCTGGGCGGGAATGGCAATTCGATGACACTCAAACGGGCCGACCTCGTCTCATTGCCACCCGGTGAGGTAACGACACACGCATAACTGCCAACATCGCTGGCCCGCACCGCCTGTATCTCCAGTTGTCCATCGGCCTGGACGCCAATCCTCTGCGAGTTGCTTATGGGCGCCATTTGACCCTCCCGATACCAGTCGATATTATATGGTACACTCGGGTCACTGGACACCTTGCACTGCAACGTTGCGGTCAGGCCAAGCAATACCGTTGTATCCACCGGTGGTTGTATGATTTGTGTTCGCACTAAAGAGAGTGAGAGTGAGAGAGCGGAGAGCGGAGAGGAAGAGAGAGAGAGAGAAATGGAACATTAAAGAGTTATAAAGATTAAAAGCGACACATGACCAGTGACACAGCCTATGGGGCCAACAGACAGGAGGGACAAACAGGAGAGTCAGTCCCGCATGTCATGCTGACGTGTAGGAAATTAAGTTTTAAAGCCCCACACACACACACACACACATTCGCACACTCAGGCACACACATTCGCACACTCACTCAATATGTATTATATCATATTTTTTTGATGCCCTGTGACTACCATTAAAAATGTGCAAAAAAAAAATGAGTTGCACAACTTTGTGCAATTGTATGTAACACTTAGGGGAAAGCAACTGCGTTGCAGTGGAACTTCTCTAAAGTAAAGTTCTGCATAGTAAACTTCTCTAAAGTAAACTTCTTTATAGCAAACTTGTCTATTTATTTAATGATATTTCTTTCGCTCACTACAAGTTTTTACACTTTTGAGTTACTAAAACCAAATGAATCCCTTGAATTTTGATAAATTCACTATTTAAATCTAACACAAAGCTTAATTCATCTTAATATTCTTTTAAGTTTAAATTATTTTACGACTTTCTGGTTGGAATTCACCATAGGGATCCGTAGAGTCGCTTTGACCCAGTTTGACCTTCTGTATAAAGAAGCTAATTACAATTAATATTAATTTATTTTATATCAAACTCAGAAAATAAGCATGAAAAGTAACACTAGCGCCATCTAGCGCACGTTTTATTATTATGTGTAGTTGCCTGTGCAAATACACTGTTGGAGTGCCCTATTGTGACTCTTTTTAGGTTGCTCTACATTTGCAATTATATAAAAAGAGATAAATTATCTTATAGCTATGCGCTGGGTATTTCGCAGTCGAGCACACTCGTCAGCAGGCATTGTTGAGTTTGTTATTATTCTATAGACTCGTTTTCGGTGGCTTTTCAGGTACTTGGACCGCGCCATGCATCAAAAGTTCAACGCGCTCCAACAGACTTTGTTGGGAAGGTCCACAGGTCCAGATACAGGTCTGTGTGGAATGGGGAGAACTGGCCATGGCTGGGACTATGGCTATGACTATGACTATGACTATGACTATGACTGTGACTATGGCTATGACTATGACTATGCATCTGTTTGTGGGCATGTTGAGCTTTTTGGCTTGTTTGGTTCGCTGAATGGAGCCTCGTTTGCATATAGTGCATATATTTTTGATTACCTTTCGCATGCGCCGCGTTTTATGCAACACAAAACAGAAAAACAGAATAACAAACACACTGACACACACACACACACACACACACACACAGTCATAAAGAGTAAGAGCGGCCTTAACTGCGCCGCTTTCGCCAATTAGCCAACATTGATGTGGCTTTTAAGCGCTATACTTGAGCCATAATTCAACCCAACAAAAATAATGAAAGAAATAATACAAAAATATGGAAAATTTAATGCATTAAATTCCACAATGCTCGAGCTCTTGTTGTTGCTATTGGTTTTTGCAGTGATGCGTTTTAGCTGATTTGACGTGCTGGTTGATTGCTTGTTGCAACACTGTGTTGGCAGTGGCAACGTTGCAGTGGCTGACTATACGCATTTGTGGTTATGCCAGAGCATTAACAACATCATGAGCATCAACAAACATGATTACCATTGTCATTGTCATCATCATTATCATTGTCATTACTACATGGCTTTGTTTTTGTTCTTGTTGTGGCTGCTGGCTTTTTGTTGTGGGTGTAATACGCGCTGTGCGTGTGTATATGTGTGTGTGTGTGTGTGTGTGTGTGTCTAAGCTTGTGTTGTGCGTGTGCAAATGAGTTACACTCACAAAAAATGAAATAAACTCATTTAACTAATGGCATTTCTCAGCTATTAAATTATTTCAATAAGAGAAAGTATTTCTTGAAAAAGTTAATATGTGGGACAGAGTCTGCTTGACTATGAGATACCTTAAGATTTAATTTGCATTTTAATTCGCTTATTATTATGTATATTATAAATTACAGTCTGAAACTTCTGTTTTTAAACTTCTTAGCTTTATAGTAGATTTTAATATTATATATTCTATATTGCTGATACAATAGCAAGACAATGAAAGATGATGTTAAGAATTTGCTCAGCTTCATTGTAATTACTTAACAATCACAATATAAACAGGGTATCTGCTGGTCAAGAATCAATTCGAATTCATCTATTAGTTTATTACATTTATATACATTTCGCTATTCTTTAGCTTAGCTGAGCTCAAGTCTTAATTTGCGTATTTTTAGAACTTTTACCAAATTAAAAGTCATTAAGATTGGAAGGTCAATCCCGTTAAATGTTATTTCAATCAATTAAATGTAAAATCTTTAATCAGTTGAATTATTGAAAGTTTTGGGAGCTTTAGCAATCGGATCAATCATTTAATTTGTATCACAAAACATGAGAGCATGAGAAAAAGAGCAAATTAATTATCACAATACAATTAAAAATAATTGTCAATTAAGTGGCCCTTAATCGGTTTCGATTGTGGCCAATTGTCATGAATAACAAACAAATAAACAAGCAGACAACAAATATTCACAAAGTGGTTTGTCATGCGATTTCATCAAAGAGTGAGACAGGTATTTAAGAGTTTAATGCCAGGGCAATTAAGTCCTTCATTCTATCAATAAATATTTGTTCTGTAAATATTGTTATGCTGAACATCGTTGTTTCTTAATTTAATAATTGTTAGATTGTAATTAGTTTGAGTTAACCGAATTATTTGTTAATCATCAATTGTCACGCACGAACGAAGCGAGAAGCAGGAAGCGTGGCAAGCATAACTGGCCATAACTGGCCATATCTGGGAAACTTCTCTCTTCTGCTTATGGCTTTCTAGAGGTGGCAATAGCTACGTGACTTCTCTATTTCACTTCTCTTCCACGCTTCTTTCACTTGTTCTATTCAATTGTTATGTATTTGTAAAAAGACTTCCTTATTACGCTTCTCGCTCTCGTTCTATTCGCTTCGTTTTTACGCTTCTTCCTGTCCTTGTAGGAATGAAGAAGCGAGAAGCGGCTATGGCTTCACAGCTTCTCTCTGTCTCTCTACTTTCACTTAGACTAACTACTTGTTGTGTGCTTTCACGGAGAAGCATGTAAACGCAAGCGGAGAGAAGCATGCCGAGAAGTACAGCGAAAAGCATGGCAAGAAGTGACACGAGCTCTAAGCAACTTCTCTCTTCTGCAACTGAAATAGCAATAGCTTCAACAACTTCTCTCTTACGCTGCTCGCTTCGTCTAGTTATTATGCATATTTGCAGATGGATTTCAATCAAATTCAATTGTTAAACTACGTTTATGCATGCCCATATCGAGAATTGTAGTATTAAACATCAAACAACCGTCTCTTAGCCATGTTAACATCAAGCAGTTAACCAATTTCTGTTAACTTTCTGCTGTTCAAGCAATTAAACTAGTCTAAGGCGGCATTTGCTGCTAAGTTGGGGAGCATTTAATGATGATTAGCTGATGATTAGTTAACTGGTGCTGATAACTTACCTAGTACACCTAGAAAGGCCTCGCCCTTCACCGAGCCCGCCTCGTTGGCACGCACACAGATGTAGAAACCCGCATCGGAGGAGCGTATGTTCGAGATGAGTAAATCACCCGACTCAAGGATCTGAACGCGACTCGATATCTCAACCAATTGCGTTTCTAATGTTTTGTTCGTTTTTATTTTTACATTTTTATTTTATTTTTAATTGTTTTTGTTTTTGGTTTTTGGGATCATCCAGCAAGCAGGAGATTGCACAGGTTGCACGTTGGTTGCAGGAGTTACGGTTAGCAATGTTTATTTGTTGGGTTAGCATTTACATAAAGAACATAGAAGAGACATGAAAGATAACAACGAGATTAGCATTAGATAAGATACACAAGTCGTTTGAGAAGCTGTCAAACATTACATGCAATAATAATAATAATAATAATTATAATCAAGTTTACATTTGCTATTATAGTGATTAATAGTTAATTGTTTGTTGTTTGTTGTACTTACCGTTGTAGATCCAGGTAATATTTGGATTGGGAGCGCCAACGGCACGACATGATATGGTAGCATCTTTGCCATCCAATGCGGTTACATTCTGCGGTGGATGTTCCATCACTGGGGCCGAGGCTGTGGAAACGATCAAATGTTGAGTATTTAGTAAATTGAAGAACCGCAATCGATTCACAGTGTCAAATACATATAAACATGCACAAATACATATATGCATATAAATACACGTGTACACGTGTGTGTGTGTGTGTGTGTGTATTTGCATATGTATTCAAGTCAAAGATAAATAGTAGATTCATGTGTGTGTGTGTGTGTGTGTGTGTGTGATATAGGTATGTAAGTGTGCGTTACATTGTGGCTCTGAGTGTGTCAATATTTGTGCTAGTGTGTGCCTGTGTGGGTGTGTGTGTGTGTGTGGGTGTGTGGGTGTGTTTGCTTGTGTTTGCTTGTGTTTGCGATTGTGTGCGTAGGCTGAGCCTAGATGCGTACAAAAATATGTCGAGTGTTGATACAAATTGAATTATTATTGTTGCATGCATCAATCTGGCAATACCTTCAATTATGTACCATGCTACACTGTGCTACAAAATTAAGACATGCACAAAAATATTTTTAAATATACTTAATACATGCTGTTCTCACATTTTGATTAATACTTAATTTATAGTCCATTAATTTTTTTTCAGCAATTTCAATTAAATTTTCAGTAATTTGTTATTATTTCAATTATTTGCTGGCTCAAATTTTTTATTTTGTTTCATAATTTTAACAAAATTTTGTTTTGCTTCAAATTATTTGATTAAATTGTTAGCAACAAAATTTAAAGTTTATAAAATTTTAATTGACTTATTGAACTGAAATGCAGCTGAGTTAAAAAGATAAAATAAAAATAAAAACTTTGTTTATAACTCAATTTATGCATCATTTTTTTTTAGTGTTACAACCTGAAAGTTTCTCACTGCTAGGAAATGTTGGCTCGAAAAGACTTGCCACAAATTTAAACTCAACTAAATGTAATGCAACTGTTATCGTTCATTTTTTGTTGTTGTTCAATTATTTCAGTTGCAACATTTTGGCAAATTGGAAAATTAAAGTGCATTTTTGCGTTAACTGCAACTGATTTTGAATGCATCGAATTGAACATTGTTTTGCTTAAGATAATTGTTTAATTTCATGGAATTCCTGGCAATTAATTCAATATGAAGTTAAGTTTGTCACGCCCTCCCACTCCGCCTGTGACGCGATTAATACCCATTATTTATTAAGTGGCACAGTCGTCCGCCAATTTCTTTCTCATATTTTGTTTTTTTCTTTCTTTCGTTTTTATTTTTCTTTTTGTTCGCTTTTTTCATTGTTATAGCCAAATACCACGCGGCAGGTACCATTGAGTTGTTGTTGCCTTTGCTGTGGCGAGTTGTTGTTGTTGTTGTTGTTGTTGTTGTTGTTGTGGCTGCTGATATGGCAAGAGCTTGAACAATCGCAGAAAAAGTAATAATGTTATAATTTCATATGATGAAGCATTCATTTTAACTCCGCTTATGTAAATAAGTGCATAAAATTACAATAAAAATTTCTGTGTGTTTTTTACATTAAGATATTAAGTGCTTCGTCTGGCCGTCTGTGTGTCTGTGTGTATATATATATATATATATGTGTGTGTGTGTGTGTGTGTGCAGTTGCAGTTGAATGTTTCACGCACACTGAAAGGTAGGCAACCGTTATGCAATTGACAAGTAAAATTGTTAAAATATAAAGACGAATTCACGACGGGGAGATGGTTAAATATATTCATTTAAAATACACAAGTAATCGTGGGTGCTCTACAAACAGATACCCTGTGAAATACAGCTAAAGACAGGTTAGACTTCGTTTCACTCTTTCGAATCATTGTCAAACTAAACTTGATGTCAGTTCAATTGATTTTCGATTAAGTTTCTAACTTTCATTTCTTTAGTGCTTGACAAGTGCATACCCTGTAAACCGCTTACGGAGTAAGCTCAGCTAAAAACATGATTGAATTGCATTCTGAAGTATAAATGTATTCTAAAGAAAACTCAAACTGCATTTTCATTTATTACTATAGTAAATTGAACTAGAAGTTACCCTACAATATTTCTAATACTCAGTGATCAAAATATTCTGTAGATCTTTATCATACCCTTTTCATATGATATTGGTACAGGGCATATTCAAATATATGTGTACAACACTCAGTTGCAATTAAAGGTAAGTGAACATGCTGGTTAACTGTCAGGTGGGGATAGTTGAGTGGTACAAAGAGTGAGAGAACGAGAGAGTGAGAGAGAGAGAGAGCGAGTTGGAGATATGGAGATATGGAGAAAGGAACAGCTGAGAAAAACAGCTTTAAACGGGTTTAATATACTCATTAAACCTTAAAGCCGCAATAACTTAAGCAGCCTTAAGTGTTCTTTAAGTTAAGTACAACGCACTGACCAAGTGAGACAACAGGCGAGTTAATAATTATGCAATTAAGCATAATAAACTTATAACTATGATTAATATTTATGGGAATGATACAACAGTTTAAGCCTTACTTCAGACATTATCTGGCATTTAAATGAGACTAAGCTCGTGAGCAAAGCATTTGGGTTTAGTTTTAGGGGGTTGCAATTTTCTATTTTAGGTTCAAGTATTTTAAGTCATTTAAAACTAATTTATTTCTTTATATTTTTTGAATAAAAATGGAATCATTTTATGATCATTGGAAGTGCGAATGCATAGAAACTATTTTCGCACATTTTGTGAGTCGATATAAGATAAGCCCCGCCTCTTCACTATCGACAATTCTCTCAGTTTGTTTTAAAACTAAAGATCCATTCTACTTATCTGCACCATAACTATGCGAATCAGCTTAAAAACAAACAATCAATTCTTTCTTAAAATGAACAATTAATTAATTTATGAGTCTCATTTGTAATTGATGGAAAACTTCTCTGACTTTTAGCATTTGTTCTACTGACGATCGTCCAAAGATGTTGTAAACCACTTTGAGTTACACAATTAGTGAACCAGTTCACAGATTTAGCTGTAGTTTATATTGAGTTAATTAACATATTTGAATAATGGAATAAATCATGAACTTGAACTTAAGCTTTGGCACACGCATTGAGCATAAACTCGATAAGAAGTGAAAATAATGATGGATAGTGTGAAAGCATGATAACGATAGCTTGGCATGTAAATTGTGAACTGCAAATCGTCAGTTGATCGATCAAGTAACAAAGAATAGCCAACTTATTACTGTAGTTGGTTGTTATAGAGGCAAACGAGGGCAGAGGTCAGCGAGTTAATGATGGAACTGTGGAGGCCTCAATGTTAACGTGTTAAAAGTGCTTAAGCGGGCAAATGGCAAATGGCGAATGGCGAATATGAAATGGCAAAGGACATTGCCCCATTCCCCTAGGTGCCCAACCCCCCGCCGCACCCCCCTAGGTTACTCCCTAGGTCGCCGTTAGGTTCTTCTTTATGGTTTGCACGCAAAGGGCATATTAAAGAAACGTGTGCTAAAAGAAAAAGTGTAGCATAGTTTTTGGGGCGCCAGCGAAACAGAGAGAGAGAGAGAGAGAGAGAGAAGAGAAAGGGGGCTACCGAGAGAGAGGGAAGAGGGGAAGCTGCTTAAATTGTATCGGCTTCGGCACAGACATTAATGCATAAAAGGGGCGATGATAAATTTGTCATGAATGCCACAAAACTGACAATCCTCGTGCGCGATTTATGCGCTGTCCAACGGCGGCAAACGTGGCGTATGCGCAATGTGCCACCAATGCCACACACAGTTGGTGCGCAGTCATTGTTCTCTGCTGCCATTCTTGCCGTTGTTATTATTGTTATTGTTGTTGTCGATGTTGTTGCCGTAATTAATTTCAAGTTGACCCACTAAAGAGTCCGCCTCAAGTTAAAGCCGTAATAATAAAGCGCTCGCCAAGAATGGCGTGCACCGGCGATAATTGCCATTACGCGATTGTGATGCGAGGGACGAAGAAAGAGGGAGAGTGAGGGAGAGGGGCAAATTCATCCTCAAAGGTGGGGGGTGCTGAAGTTTGGAATTGATGAGAGTACCGCTGCATAACATTTGCATGGAAATTGTAGTTCTTCTTCTTGCTCTACTTCTTTCACATTTGCCACGCTCTTTATACAAACTGTGGAAAATCTATGACTCTGCTTGCCTCCCCCTACCACCATTCCTCACCATTCCAACCCTTTTGCATTGCATGTTATGCCCTGTAATCGTAGGGTATTTAAATGACTATAGAGTGCTTCAAAAAGGGGGGGATTTACTCTCTGCCAGAGGATAACAAAATAATAATAAACCGTTTAAGTAAATATCACATTGCAATTGAAAACGGAAAAAAATCCTCGTTTATCGTTCTTGTAGAGCGAAACAATTAACACTTGAGTGCAAATAATGCACATAAGTACATGCTCAACTAAGGAGAATCAAATAAAATACTCCTCAAGTGGGAAACATGCATATAAGTTGTATGTTTGCTAAATTTTTTCCAATTTTTTCTTCAAACAAAATTTAATAAAAAGTATTTTAAACTAAAATTATATTTATATTTTAAATTTCTTTCACAGCTTAAGCGAGAAAATACTTACAAAGGGAGTAAAATAATGACGAACTGTTTAATGATTCTTTATTGTTCTGCTTTCAATCAATTTTTGAACTCATATTAAAAGATTCTTTCAGGCGAGTTAATCGAGAAATATCTGAAAGCCACCCGCATAGGGGGGATAATTTGTGGAATATTAAGGAAATAAATCCGGTTTTTTTTGTTGTTTGAAATATATGTATAAAGGTGAGAAAAAGAAATAATGTATATTTAAAAGTTGTTCGTTAAAGCTTCAACAATTTGTATCATTATTCTCCTTTAAAGTCATTAGGTTTTGTTACTTCAATGCCAATTGGAAAAGTCTATTTGAAGTGAATAAGTGAGGCGGGGTTAATCTGCCAATCAAGCTTGAAGTGAACCCGCAACATACTTCACAATTTCCCCGATTGTTTCTCGAAACGGAATTCTACTTATGCTTAAGACTTATGCTCACCAGGTAGCGCCACCTGTTGTTGGCATAAGAGCAAAAAGTGGAAATAAATACACAGCTGTGTATGATGTGTGCTGTGTGTGTGTGTGTGTGTGCTGTGTGTGTGTATGTTTGTTGTGTAGGCCAAACGCAAACTGATTGCATGACTACATTGAAATGTCTGTGTGTGCTCAGCCTGTCAAGTGCCGGAACATGTTGCCACGCCTCCCAACGGCTATACGCCCATACGCCTGTCGAGCTGACTCTTCATTAATACGTTTGCGGCAAATATTTTTGTTGTTGTTGTTGCTGCTGTTGTTATTGTTGCTATTTTACCTGCATGCACAGACAATAGTACAGTGAAGCGGCTGTACAAATGCCAGGAAGACGCGATTAAAATCACTTTGCGTTTCTGGGGAAATTACGAAATTATGTTACTCGAGCAAGTCAAGCAACCGGAAAATGCGCAACAGCAACAGCAGCAGCAACAACAACAATATCAGCAAGCTGAACAAGAAGCAGAAGAAGTAGCAGAAGTAGGTAAACGTTATGCGCCAGGTGCAAGCCAAGAACCAAGATTTAAGCCAACAACGAAAACAAGTGCAAAAAATGAACAAGCAAAATATGCAAAAGTTTGCCAAGGAGGACGGCGCAATTAAAATGCAGACAAGCGAGAGTGGAAAGAGAAGAGGTAGAGACAGAGACGAGAGAGGAGATAGTAAAAGTTTGTGTGTTTGTGTGTGTGTGTGTGTGAGAGAGAGAGAGAAAGGGAGATAGAGAGAGAAAGGAATCGCAGACAGTCGACAGTCGCTGCTGAGAGGCGCGAGACTGGAAAATTATTTGAAGGCAGCTGCACAGCATCTCACGAGTTAGTTGCCATCCATCCGTGGCATCCACTTGCCACTTGTTGCACACACACATACACATCCACACCCACACCTCCACACACACACACAAACATACACACAGCCGAAATGCAAAATGAAAAGCTGCACGTCAAGTGGCTAAATTAAAGGGCAGCAGCTTATTGGGGGAAAAACACGCCAAACTGAAAGCTAAATAAAAATGAAGAGCTAAACTGTAAAAGTGAAGCGGCCTTGAGAAGCACCGAGAGAGGCGACCCAAGGCGTTGCTGCGAGCTTAGAGATCCGATAAGTGGAAAAGATGTTAACAAGTGAATAACTTGAGACAGCAGCTCAAAGGAAAATCAGCTGAAAGCTGTGCTCCCCCAAGTGCGCAGAGCGATGAGGGCAAGGCGTTAAAACAGCAGAGATAGAAAATATAAAAAAAATAGAAAAATATGAAGAAAAATTAAGAAAAGAAAAGAATAAAATAGAGAAAATGGACATAATCGCTTAGCTATCGGCATGAGAGAGACATCAACAAGAGATTAGCTTATCCAGTGACTTTTTGTGATTTATATTTGTTGGACTTGAAATTCATTTAAATTTAAACAAATAGTTTATATAGTAATACTGTAATATATATTATTATAATAAATAAAAGAAAGATGGTGTAATTTATTTAATGAATAACTCGCTATTAATCTTGTATAATTAAACTTTAATTAGAATTATTTCAAAAGTTATTTAAAGCATTCAATTGTAATAAATGAAAGCTAGTTTTTTATTCAGCATAGGAAACTTTATATCCAGCAAATCGTACTTTTTTTTTAAATAATATAAATTAAATACATTTTGATAAGTATTTAATTTCATTTTGATTATTATTATAATTGTTAACGTTTATCAATTATTAAGAATTGTGAATATGAATCTGTTTTTTTTTTTTTTGGGATATGTGTATTTTTTCTTTATTTAATATATGTATATATTAAATAATTGAATTCAAAATGTGACACCACAACAAGGCAATACATAGTTGAGTTGGCTTAAGAGCCAGCTAAATGGCAGCTAAGACGCTAATAAAATACACAATAGAAGAGGTCAACGAATGGCTAATACATAATGGCTAATAAGGTTCAAGCCGTGAGCGTCAATTTGTCTAGGCAAAAAGAAGCTTAAGCTGATGCCACACCCACTGTGGAATGCAACACTGCGAAATGTTGCGAAAGAGACACAATTGGAAAATAAGTCTAAGCCCTGACGCTAAATCCGAAAAGGAAGGGAAATGTTGAGGGGTATAGGGATGGGGGAGGAAGCGTGTCTCATAAAATGCGTTTGCTTTGCGCGATGCGACAAACAAATTGACTGAAATTTTGCCTTGGACATAAAACGAAATGAGGCGCAACGTCAACAACTGTGCGTTGAAGAGCAGGAGAAAGTCATTTGCAACAGACAGGCAGGGGAGATAGCACGGGTGGCAGTCATGAGGAGTAGCCATAAAGTAACTGAGCTCTTGCTCAATCCAAAGTCGCTAAAGTTAACCGGGTAAAGTTTTTCAATAAACCAACGCCCGTTGCGGCAGCAAGAGGACAAAATCTTTTAACTAGTTCAACTCGATAAAGTGCAGCAGTGGTTAAGCGGAGGGAGTGGTAAAGAGAGGAGAGAGAGAGAGAGAGAGAGAGAGAAAGAGAGAGAAATTTCAATTCAGGATAATACGAGAGTAAGAGAAAAGTGAGAGGGGAGGGCAGTGCAGCTAAAGAATAACTCAACTCAACAAATATGCATTGAAATTTCCAATTTACATGGCAAGTGGTCGACAGCTCCACAGACTGCCCATAAAAATATGCCAAAAATATATTTTAAAATACAAAAAGGAAGCGTGGGAAGTGTAGACAGAGACAGACAGAGATGCCAGAGACAGGGGGGAGAGGAGAGGAGAGGAGAGGAGATTGGGAGAGTTAAGCTGACAGTTGTTCAACTTTTAAAGAGCCATAAAAAGAAACAACAATTTGAACAATAAGTATTTGTTTCGCTTGCTCTCATGTCGCTCTCTTTCTCTCTTTCTCTCTCTATCTATCTCTCTCTCTCTGTCTCTATCTCTCTCTCTCGCTGTCTGTGTCGTTTTGCACAATCATTTGCGTAAAATGTTTTGAGACAAGCAGTGCAAGAAATTGCGTTCTGGCCTTCTGTTCAAATGTCGCTGTGAGCCGGTCTTAAATAAACAACACGAATGTTGACGTTGACGTCGACGTCGACGTCGACTGCAACAGCGACTGCAAAGGCAACTGCACTTCTGTCAAATATTTAAACAGCCGACAAACGGGCATAGAAAAAGTTACACTTAATATTGCATAATTGTTTAGTTGTAGCTGCAACTTGTCACTTGCAACTTGCGACTGCTAACTGGCAACGGGCAAATAAATGAATGTTGCATACATTTTTGAGCTGACCCAGTTGCAAATTTGGCCATGCCAAACCCATGAAGTTGTCATGCCATACAGTTTATGGCGCATAATTAACTTAAGGTTAACTTTCATTATTTAACAACTCATAATGTTCAAAATGAATTATAAATTCAACTAAGTACATACTTTTAGCATGAACAATGAAGGGAACTTTTCAGGCATAACCACATAAAGCTATACAAATATGAAGTTCTTATGCTATGTACCTCTCAGGTACCTCAAACTCATATTAGTTTTTTAATTTTATATACAATTTCAATTTCTACTTTCACTTACAAGCACATGCATGCTTTTAGCATGAAAAAGCAAGGGAACTTTTCACGAATAGCTGCAAAAATCGCTGATGAATCTCAGCTGTTAATTATTTAATTGAATTAAATTAAATTACCTTTCTTTTAATTAATTTATATACAATTTAAAGTTCCACTTTTATTTACAAACACATACATGCTTTTAGCATGAAAAAGGAAGGAAACTTTGCATGCATTGTTGCCTTTTAGCTGGGAAAATCTTTAAGCAAATGGAAAAGCTTTCTCATAGGCTCATTACATTTATTCAACTTAAAAAAAATGTGACTTCAATGAAGGTTTATTTTGGCATGACAATTAAGCATATTTCCTGCTGGGTATGCACATTCCTGAAGACTACGTCTCTCTCTCTGTCTCTTTCTCGGTGCGTGTGTGTGTGTGTTAGTTTTTCGCATGTCCTTTAGCTGTCTTCATTTTCACATTATTAAATTCATTAAAATGCGAAATTGTCCCACAGCAAGTCCAAATATAATACATATACAAATGTAGCACTTAGGTGTCTGTCTGTCTGTCTATGTAGATGTGTGTGTATGTGTGTGTGTGTGTGTGTGTGCCACAAGTTTGTTGCAGACACTCTTCTAATAGGATGAAGATGAAGTCGTGGCACTTAACGGTACTTGGGTGTCAGTAGAAAGCTCGACGAGAGTCTCTCAACATTTTGCCATGAATATGCATGGCACAACAACGACAGCAACAACGACAACAACAACGACCACGACAACGTTGACATCAAAGATGATAACGATGATAATGATGATGATGATGAGAAGTATAATGATAATACATATTATTATTACTAGAATATGTACTAATAATAACAATAACAATGCATCTTTAAGGCATACTTGGGACTCAGCGAGTGCATCAATTATTTGCCTAGGCCAAAAGCCAAAACCAAGTCTCAGCTCAGGCTATTGCCTTGGCCAAATTCTGACAGACTAATTGACTTTGCATTCTTGTTTTAGAATTTATGGCAATTTAATATTAACAAATTCAGATTGCCAACATAAAAGAGAGAGTGTGTGAGAGAGAGAGAGAGAGATCTCGAGAGAGCGAGAGAGAGTAAGCCTGCTTTACACATTGTTGTAGCATTGTTAACAAAGTGGAATTTCGCAACATATTTAACTATTCGAGTGTCTGCATTTAATAATGATCAATAAATGTAATTATTGTTGCAACATCCACTTTCGCTTCAATGCCACAGCAATTGCTGTAGCATAATTTTAGGCTATTTTTTTTTTTTGTAAAGTATAAACAATAGAATAAAACAAAATAATTATGTATACTTATGTCGAAATTGCAATACTCTAAAAACATATACTAATATTAATAATGATATTCAATTCTGTGGAAATATTCTGTCTGGAATAATCTTTAACAGAGATTAAGTTAAGTTAAGATTTTTCTTAAAACTAAACTACAAAAAATAGAAATACTTATAGCAAAATTATAAATATTTATTAAAATCTGATACAGTGAACATTAGTTCATTATAACGGGTACATACTGTACAAACTTTTTGGTGTGCTTTTCATGCGTTACATATCTGTTGACAAACTTATAATACTCGCTGCATTGCTCTATTCAATTTGCAATTTTCAAAGTGCTGCCCAAAAAAGTATGCCATGGATAATAATTTATATAAAATGATTTAGTAATTAAATTGAGAACACAAACAAATTTCATAATAGCTTAAACAATTAAAAATAGTTTTGAGAACAATTTATAATTGTTTTTGGATGCAAAATTATGAAAATAAATTAATTAGTTGAATGATGTGAAATTTTTAATATTTAGTAAAGCTAAACACAACAGCTGCGTGTCTAACTAAAGTAACTAACTAACTAACTAACTGACTGACTGGCTAACTAAGTGAGTCACTAACTACAGCAACAACAACAGCTACAACTACAAACAATGATGATAAATGCCAGCACATAATGAAGCAATAAAAACTAATCATAAGCAGCAACAAATTGCCACATTTATGTCGCATTTAAAACAGTTGAGTGGCAAGTGGCAAGTGGTAAGTTGCAAGAGAGAGGAGGAGTGGGTGAATTGTGGTGGGGGGTGGGGGGTTGTTGGGGGTGTGTGTTGAAGTGCTGATGATGAATAAGCGAGTTGAGTGCGAGAGAGTGGGAATAACGAGTGCAGTTTCAAATTGCCACTCATGCAAGTCAAGTGCATTGTGCGTGCGGTGGCAAAAACTATTTAATAATAATCATAACGATAACAATAACAACAACAATTGTAATTGCCACGCAATGAAAGTGTTATATTAATAGTGCATGTTGCTAAGTTGCTTTAGTTTCTTTTTTTTTTTTTTTTGCCCATACCAAAGCGAAATTCCTTGCGTTTATAGACCGTGCCCATGCCCTGGCCCGGTTGCATGCCCGTTCCCGTTCTCGAGCCCGATGCCGAGCTAGATCCCGATCCCGATCCCGATCCCATGCCAGCATGCGATGCTCTCACCCGCAAGATGCGCGGTTGCGCCAAACGCTTCACGCGCGGCTGCAGCGAAGCTGCCGCTTCAGTTGTTGCTGCTTCTTATTGTGTGTAATGTGTGAGTGTGTGTGTGTGTTTTTTAATGGGAGTTTCGGGATATAGGGTATATGGGAATTTGGGGGGACATGAGACAACAACAAATAAGCATGAAACATTGGATGGGGAAGAGAGAGGGTGAGAGCTATTTTAGTATGCATTTCTTTTTTGTTAGGCAGGCAAGCAGCTTCTTCCCTTTTTTTTTGTTTTTGGTTGATGGGAATGTATTAGTTAGTATTTCGTTTAAGTTCATTCGCAGTTGAATGAATTCATATATCCGCATTTATAATTGTTCCTGTATATAAACACTTGACTTACTTTTCACTCGTAGCCAGGTGGAGGCGGATTTCTCGCCGGCCTCGTTGCTTGCCAGACACTGAAACATTCCCTCGTCGTCGAGCGTCAGTTTTTTAATTATCAGCGTATTATCCGCATTCAGTTCGTATCTGCAACAAAAAAAAAAAAAAAAAAAAAGGTGGCAACCATAATGATTCATCATTAGTGTGGCATCATCAAGTAATTATCTCTCTCCTTCACATCAACTAATTGCTTTCGATTTTCAGCTCACACATATTCAGCGTATTCAGCTTTCTATTTACATAAATATATGTTGAGCTATTCCCTTTTCAGTTTCCCTTTTCATTTCGATTACTGCAAAATCGATAAATGCTTAGCAAACAATACTCGATCGAACTGCTTATCGACAAATCATTGCATTATAAAGAACGAATATAGTAATCATGTACATATATATTTTACTTGGCGTTTTGCAACACTTGAAACTGTGTTGTGTAGTGAAAATTGTTAAAGGTTAAAGGTACATAGGTAGAACTGAGCTAATTTGTGCAATAGACGGACATAATAATGTGTAGGAATTCATAAAACGTTTGACAACACTCAAAATTGTGTTGTATTGTACACTTTTGTGTAAATTTGTTCTTAAATACAATTACAACTGGGCTCTTAATTTAAATAAACAGACAGAAACATAAATTGACGGCTTACAACACTCTTTTAACAAGATTACAGCACTATATAAATCATTTGTTATGTAATTATCGAACTTGTTAATGCTCTTAAATGGATATAAATTACATAAACAGTGTTGTAAAACAACTGCAACTTACCCGCCGCTTTGTAGCTGTGCTTCGATCCGTTCCGCATTGCGAAACCATTGTATTTGGGGCTTGGGATCACCGACAACATCGCAGGGCAACGAAACCTGACCACCAAAATCACCAAAAGTCTCCGCACGCATTGGGGTAAAAAACATGGGTGGCTCTAGGACAATGACCCGGGCTGTGGCGGTGACCGTTTGATAGCCACCGCTGCGTAAACGCACCTGGCAACTGTATTCGCCGCCATGCGAGCTATTAGCCTGCTGGAGTACCAAAGTGCGATTCCAAGGATCGTTGAGGGTGTGCGCAATGCCGGCATTTTCCACAGCGATTCCATCCTTTAGCCAAATCATCTCCAGTTCATGCAATGGCCGAGCATTCGCAATGCATTGCAGTTCGGCAAAGCTTTCGCCACGTTTCAACTTGAGATCCTGCGGTGGCACAATGATCTCGGGTGCCACCTCCACATAGGGATCACCCGTGACCTTCAAGTGCACAAACGCACTCATCTCTTCCTTGCCCAGTTGGGTATTCATTGCACGGGCACGATACGCTTTGCTGTCGTTCTCATCGGCACTGAGGATGATCAGTTGATTGGAATGCGTGATGGCGTATTTGATGTCATAGTTGAGGGGTCCCTCCACCGTTTGCCAATCGACTGATGGTCGTGGTATTGAATCAATTGAGGGCATATCAAATATCGCCGGGTGACCGCTGACAACTGTTAAACGACCCTCGGTGGTGTTCTCAAAGTTACCCATATCTATGGCAAAAGATGGAAAATAGAAAATTAGTTATTAAAATTGAAATATGCGCGTGGTTATTACAATTTAATAGCGCTAGTGACCTGACCCCCAGGTCGTTCTATCCCCTCCCTACACTTCTCTCATGTAGAGTTGAGGCTCAAGTGTCACGCCAGCTAATTGAATCAAGCTACGTCGGCCTGCGGGCAGGCAATTTTCCTTAACCTCCCACCAACTACGCACGATAGATACTTCTCCTCCTGCTCATCCTCCTCTTCCGGCTCCTCCTTCCCTGCCTTATGCTCCCATCCAACTTCTGCTTGACTTTATTCCACTTGGTTGCCCCGCTTTTTCAGTTAAGAGCCGTACACTCAGCTCTAAAGGTTATTAGTTCAGTTTAAGCGCAGCACTCCTACAATTAATTAAGTGCTCAAGACGATGCTCCAAGTCAGACCAGGCCCAGCACACACCCCATTCCTTGAGTCGTCAACATTGCTATTATCATCATCATCATCATCATCAACATCAACATCATCATCAACATCAGCATCAGCACAAACAACAACTACATCATCATCATTATCATCATGCCCCGAAAAGAAGGTCGCAAGCCCGTCGAGAGCTCGATTTATTAGGTTGAAGTTGAAGCAGTTTCGTAATGCGGCACACACATGTATGTGCCACAGCACAAGTGTCGCTATCGCATCTCCTCGCACTCTATTACTCATTTTCTTTCTCTGTCTTCTTCCTCTAAATGTTAGACGCTGTTGTTGTAATTAAGTTCGCATTAAAGATAAATTAGCAGCTACATTTATCGCCATAAGCCAACGTTGCTTCGTTGTTGCCACTGCTGTGACAGCCGTTTGATTAGCAACGTGCCCCCAATTGTCAACTTGCCCCAAGTTGAAAGTTGACACTATTGCCGCACGTAACTCTTGCCGTTGCTGCCACGTGTACAGCAACTACATATATAGCTCCGATTACAAATCGCAATCTTTGTGCACTCTTAAGTGGACCCTTCAATTCTTGTCCCAATTTACCTCTTCTCCTTCTCCTTTTCCTTCTCCTTCTCCTCCTCCTCCACCTACTCCTCCTTCTCCTTATTTCAACTCACATTTTCGAGTACTTATTACAAGTACTTATTATTCAATTAGTTTAATTAACTACTTATAGTATTATAATAATGCAATTAAATTTATTTTTAAATTTAAGATTGCAATTTTAGTTAGCTAATTGTGAGAACGGAACGCAACTAAATTTTGCCCAACGGAACGTTGGAATGAAACAGTCGTTTAACAATAAAACTATAAAGTAAAGCACTTAAGTAGTCATTCGAATGAAACACTCGTTTAGCAACGAAATGTTAGAGTAAAGACCATCTTAGTAAATTATTTGTTAGTTTTGTTTAACGGAACGCTGGAATGAAACACTCGTTTAGCAATGGAACGCTGAAATGTAACACTAAAGAACATTTGCATAGCAGACTACTGAAATGGAACACCCTTCTAGCTAGCTCTTAATGTGATTTTGCATAATGGAACGGTGGAATGAAACATTCATCTCGCCAAATATCTGTATTCCGAAGGATTCTGTTTCTGATTATTGCAATATGAATATTACTTTTGCCATCAAAATGTAGTGCTCAACTAAACAATTATCAGTGTTGTAAAACATTTCGAACAATGCCAAATCTAACAATTTGTTGTTTTTAGTAAATTTTAGTAAAAATGGAGTTAAATTCAAGCGCTCTCGTGTAGATTTGATTTAAAGTTATAGACTGTCATTGTGATTTATTGATGGCAATTAACATTGATGATAAAATAGACAAGTTTATTACCAAGTATTTGTACAACGAAATCAAATGCACTTGCACCAACATAATTATAGTCATCTGCAACTATTTGATTTATAATATCAATCGATATAAGCATGTGGTCTGGGTATTGCGTGTTAGATTCCGATAACAGGTTCAATTGCAGGCCAACTTATCTGGCAAATGCTACACAAGTATCTATGAACCAAGTACTTTGATATTTCATGGAAATGAGGATTGAACAAACCATAATGATTTCACGCAACTCTATCAAATGATATATTGACCTAGAATCAGAAGTACTAAATGTGAAATTAAGCAGATTAAAATAAGTCAAATCGCATTTCGACAAAGCGAATTCTAACCATTGACAGCAAGCCAGTTAGGCAAGCAGACAGACAGACAAACAGACAGACATTCAGACAGACAGACAGTCAGGCAGGGAGACATAGAAGTTTTCTCACGCAATTACCAAGTAAATGGAAATGGCTTAGTGTTCATTTGTGAGAGCTGATGCTACAAAAGACTGTCAATGCCTCAAGTAGTCAGCTTAATAATTTCCCACACCTGAGCACCGCGTGCACTGAGAAAATTATTATTATTATTAATTTAAAATTACTAGAAACTTAAACAACTGAAACTTAAATGATAGTGAACATAATTATTTTCAAATTGAATTTTAAATCCGTGTAGAATATTTAATTGAAGTTAATGCTAAACATTATCGTAACTAAATTAAAAAATCAAAAAATTTGATGAACATTTTCTATTCCGTTTTTGTTGAAATTTAATTTAATTAACAATTTTTTAACTTTACGATTTTGTTTAAATTAATTATTTTCAATTTCGAATGTATTTAGAAAAATATGGAATTTAATTTATTTTTATTATTAATAAACTACGTATAAGTAATATTTCAAAATAAGTTAAATTTGTTTTTAAATTAAATTGAGAAATTTGATGAAATTTTAAAAGATTTTAAAGTTGAAGTAATAAATTGTAAATTAAATATTTCTGATATTTAAAATCATTTATGAAGAGAATCTTGTAAAAAAAAATGAATGTAAAAACAGAGAAAATTGTTCATAAGCTTTGAAGTGTGCATAACTTTGGTTCATTACAAGCATAAATTAATATGAAAACATTAATTTTGAGCAGTGTAGCAAATAGACATGTGTAATAGCATGTCTTGCTCTACGAAAGTGTGCGTGTGTGTGGGTGTGTATTGTGGTTGGTATTTGTGGGCTTGTGTGGGTGTACTTACAGGCAACAACAACATCGCTTTTTTCACTCAAAATAGATCCAGCATCGTTCCTGGCAATGCACTGATAGCTGCCGGCATCCTCGCGTCTTGTGATGTGAATGCGATAAAATTGACTGGATGAATAATCGGCAACGGGTATGCCATCCTTGAGCCAACGATATGTGGGCTGTGGCGAACCTGTGAATAAAGTTAAAAAAAAAAAAGAACACATACATGAATACATATGTACATACATACACATATCTATAGAAATACTACAGTGTTTGTTAAGGAAACTCAGGCTGCTGCTGCTGCTGCTGCAGGAGCAGCCAGAGTTTTGCAACAAACTGCAGTGAAATAAGATAAGAATGGGAACGGGAAGAGCATGGGAAATGAAGGGAAGTGTGGAAAGGGGAAGGAGGGGGGAGGGGGAGGGGGTAAGGAAAATGGAACGTTCGCGTTCGCATTGTTGCATAATGAAAATGTTTTTTTGAAAGCCATATCTCTTTTGGTTCAGTGGCGATTAAATCTTATTCTGGCCACGCCCGGGCACAAAAGAGGATATTACTTATTTTACTCTTCCTCTCACTCACACTATACCACCTCTCTCTCTCTCTCTCTCTCTCTCTCTTATCTATCCCCCCGACTGAGTGTGTGTGCTGCAGTTCGTTGACTATTTGTTCGAGCTTCCGTTTGCCTATCGAGGGACCCGCACCAGCAGGATGCAAAGACCAAGAGCCCAGAGTCAAGCGTTGTGCAGGAATAGAATAGAATGAACGGGAGCAGGAATGGGAACGGGAATCTGAACGGGAATGGGAGCACGGGGCTGGCAAAGGCAAGGGGAACAGGGTTAAGGGTTAGTAACAATTCACCGGACACACTCGAAGCAACTCGATTTGGCACACAATTTGCACAAAATGCGATCGGCCGAGAGACTTAAATAAACGACTTTTCAGTTTTGTATTGTTTGAAAATGGCGTTTTTGATTTCGATTTGCCGGCGTGCGTTTAATTTAAAGTTGATTTATGTACGGCATTGCCACTAAACGTTGCTGCAACACGGTGCAGAACTGTTGCTGCATCAAATGCAATTGCAATTGCAATTTTCTAAACAAAAATTGGCATTTTGAACCTTTTGGCCTTATTGGGCTAGGCGGCTGGGGCAACTAAATGAAGCATTGAATAAAATATCCGTTTTACCTAACTAACATACCGCTCCCAGGCCCCGCACCCTCGAAGGATGCCGCCTGTCCACTCCCTACACACTGTTACAAACTACTCAACACTGATATCTAAACATGAAATGACCATGCAGCAAGCTGAGTGCAACTGAAACTGCCGCTGTTGCTCGTTCTGTTGTTGTTGTTGTTGTTGTTGTTGTTGTTGTTGAAAGCCGTTAGATACTCTGCAACAGCCTCAACACTCGATGTTGCCTCCACTTGATGCTTGATCCCAAATCCCTTCGACAGCGAACGATAACCTCAGGCCCAATTGCACAGCCAACAATTTAGAGCGCGCATACACTGTAAACAAAACGCGCTAACAGGCTAATAAGTTTGCTATAGACTCGATGAATACCCTGTAATTGAACAGAACTGCTCTTAAAATAATTAGCAAGCATGTTGGCATGTCTATTGCATTTCTTAAAGATTTTTCAATGACGAAACTTCAAATAGATTTTCAAAGTGACAAATTTGATTAATTTACTAAAGTTTGTAAAACATTTTGTTAAGTCTCAATATACACATTTTATTTGCATTGAATAAATAAAGAAGCTGAGGCTTCTAACTACTCGTCAGATACCCTGTATAAAAATAAATTTGATCAAAATAAATTATAAAGATTTCTAAGTTAAGTCAAATGACAACGAGAATGTCTAATAATATGAATTTGAAATGCATATACATATATACAATTATTCAAATGTATATTAGATAAATAATAATCTTGTATATATAACAAATTGAAATGTAACTTAGGAAATATGGAATAAATATATAATTAATAAAAAGGCAATCAAAAGAACTAATCTATTAATCTAATCTATGACAGCAATCTAAAGAAAAGCAATGCAAACTTCCTTTAAAAGTTAATATACCGCATTATAGTAGCAAATGCTATATTGCAGGGTATCAGGAAGCTGTTACGCATACACACACACACACAGACACATGGAGAATGTTGCCAATGGCAATGCAATTGCATTCAGTTGGCAGCACTTTGGCAGCAGATGAAATCGAATTGAGCAGACACAGACACAGGAGGCCAAGACTGAAATGCTAGCATAAGTAAAAGAGCCAACAGCCGAAAAGAAAAAAAAAAAAAAAAAAAAGACACAAAAACAGAAAGACAAAATCAAAAAAAAAAAAAAAAAAAGGAAAAGTTTCTTCAAGTGTTGGCCGGCATAAAAAGTTGAGCGAAGCCAAGCAGAGGGCAAAGTCTATTTGAGCATTTGGGCAATGCCGCTGCTATAAAATTACAATTTGGGGAATTGTAAGGCAAATACACACAGGCGGCAGCAGCACAACTGCAATACACACTCACACACATACAAGCACAGGCACAGAGCCTTACTTAACCGAATGCCATCGTTTTGGTCAAAATCCAGCAGAAGGCGCCGTGAAGAAGCAGAGTCGGAGGAGTCGGAAAAAGAGGACTAAAAGTAGCAAAAGTAAAGTAAGTAAGCCAAACAGCCAAAAGCAAATGCACAAGAAGAAGAAGCAGCAGCAGCAGAAGCAGCAGCAGAAGAATAAGTCGAGAAAAGAAGGCCGTTCTCCAGCGATATGTGTCAGCGTTAAATCGAAGTGAAAGCCTCAATAAGCAGATCTAAGGAAGGAAGAGCAGAAGACAGTTCCCAGTGAGACTCCCCCTACTCACACACACACACACACACACACACACACACACACACACACACACACACACACACACACACACACACCTTGCTGTGTCAACGAATGTATTGGTGCCACACACACCCATGCAGGCACACACTCATGAGATTTTAATAACTAAACTGACAAATCCTTTAAGCCAAAGCCATATGGAACCACAGTCAAGCGTGTCGAGTGTCCAACAAGTCCCAATGCACAGGACATGGCAACATGACAACAACAACCAAAAGAAACAACACTAACTTGGCCAACGAAACGAAATGAAACGAAATAAAATGAAACGAAACGAAACGAAACGTTAGGGAACACGAAAGGAAATGAACATAGAAGGCAATTGGAACGAGACTGTGAATGTGAATGTGAATGCGAATGCGAATGGCAATGGCAAGGGAAAGTAAGGGGTAATTAAATCATAACTCTGTTGAATTGCAAGCACCTCGAAAATGTGACAACATTAACATGGTTTATGCGCAGCAGCCTGTGTGAATTGAGGCAACTTATTTATACATGCTGATTACATCGTTATCAGGTTTAAAAGTACATCTGCATAAGAATACATTTGCAGTCCAGATAGCAATGCAAAGAGCTGTGATAGTAATTTGTAAACTTGTATTTCAAATTTATGATAAACGTTATTGAAAACAACTTAAACAAAGTTCATGAAGCACAGTGTATGGTGAAATTACTTTAGCTTGATGTGCCATACTTTTATGACGAGTTGATTAATGTTACATCCAAGACATAAATATTTAAACTTGTTTATTATTGTATCTTTATTTGTAATAAGTATAAAATACACACATTAGCATTTCACATAAATTGAGCAGTTTTTCAACACTGTTTTCTGCATTTAAACAGCAACAATATTACTAGCATACTTTTATGGGAGCAATCTGCAAAGATGTGTGTTTCATGGTGGTAAAATGGGATTAGAAAAAATAGAAATAAAATATAAAAGAAAAAAGAAAACCTGTAAAGATTTCCAGATGTTGATATTGCCCTTAAAGATCCGATTAAAAGTTGGATTTAAAATGTATTTGCCAAGTGCAACGCATGCCACACACGTTTTGTCAGCTGCCGTTGAATGGGCAACAAGTCGTTCACTTTTTTCTCTCTTTCTTTTTATTTTATGGAAAGGAAGGGGATGTGTCTGTAATGAAATTCGGTCTCGTACTCTCTCCGAGTGACTCAATCGCTCAATCAATCAGTCAATGTCTAAGCAAGCGACTGCATATAAATAAATTCAATAAAGTGACGATGCCACACGCAACAAATTGCATTTGCACGAAAGTGTGTGTGGGTGTGTGTGTGTGTGTGTGTGTGTGTGGGTGTGTGTGTGTGTGTGTGTGGGTGTGGGTGTGGGTGTCCCAATCTCCCCTTCACTCTCTATCTCTCTCTCTCTCTCACACACCCACACTCTATCTCTTTCGCTAATTCTAACTTTATCTCTATCTCTCGCTCTCTCTAATTCTAACGATACTTCCCGCTCTAACTCTTTCTCTCGCTCTCCCTCTTCCTCTCTCTCTCTCTCTCTCTCTGCTTGCACAACTTGCGGAAATTGTTTGATTTGTGGCTGTCTCTACTTTACAGAACGTTGCCAAGTTGTCGCCATGGGTTTCATCTGCAACTAAGCTCCCTCAGTCTCTCCGTCTCTGTCGCTCTCTCTCTCGCAATTGTCAAAGGCCGAGTCTGACATTAGCCGCCTAATGCCACACAGTCTGTCAGCAGCTGCCGTGTTGCAGTTGCTTGGTTGCAATGTTGTCGCGTTGCATGCCACATCGATCGCTTGTCTTATTGTCAAACACAAAACTTCAGCTCGACTTTGATTCTTTTCTATTGTGTGACGTCTGTGCTGCGGGAGTTAATCTTGTGTATGTGTGTGTGTGTTTTCCTCTATCTCTCTCCATCAGTCACTCTCTCTCTCTCTTCCTGTGTATGTGTTTGTGTGTGCAACGTTCTGTGGCAAATGTTTGTTAAATTATGCACAGTCCACGTTGACGCTGACGTTATTGCTGCCACGTGGATATGTCGCAACTGCAGCCTTGTTGTTGTTCTTGTTGTTGTTGTTGTTGTTGTTGTTGTTGTTGTTGTTGTTGCTGCTGCACTCCAAGTTAAGTAAACTTCAAAAAGTGGCAAGGAAATAAAAAGGCAGCCTAAAAGGCTTTTGGCCGCTTTGCTTTGTTTCAGCTTTGTCTTCTGTTTGCCGCATGTTGCAGGTTGTCTTCTCACATTTGGCAGCGTATTTCACTTTTATGTATTTCCATTGTTTACACATTCGCCTATCTGCCGCTCTCGCTGTCTCCCTCACTCCCCCTGTCTCGCTGTCAACCTGTTTTAACCACAAAACTTGGCCAGAAAACATGAAGCAAACGCAGCTTCCAAGAAATCTGAGCGGCTCTCATCACGTGGCACACGTGAGCCAAGGCTATAAAAGTTGTTGAGCGTGGAGACAGAGAGGGAAAGGGGCAGGATAGGGTATCTGCAAGTGTGTCAACTTGTGCAGAGCGCGGTGCGGAAAAGCAAGTAATAAGTAAAAAATAAAAGCACAAACAGAGTTACAAAATCGCACATTAAAAAAAAATCAACTGAATATATTTCCTATCTTTATCTCTTGCTGTCTCTCTGTCTGTCACACACACACACACACACACACACACACACACACACACACACACACAACCCTGGCACTGTTACTCTACACAATGCACAATGTCCATAATTTCATGTTGTTTGGCTATAAAAATATGCTCAAAGTTTGCTTAGAAATGCACAAGATAATAAATTTAGAAAAAGTCTGCTTTGTCACTTGAAATAAAGCGTAAAAAAAGACAGAAATCTTTGTGACATAACCTCACTTTGTTGACTCATATGAAACACAATGAACATGCTACAAATTGTAGCTAGTAATTAAATAATAAAAATTGTAAACATTTCATATAATTGAAGAAATTAGACAAATTTAATAACTGTATTTATGCTCTACAAATAAAAACAAATGATATGTGGAATACATTTGTAATATTTATATTTGATGTTGATTAAGGTATTATTTGAAAATTACTGAATGAGTTCAACTTAATCATCATAATCAAACATTTATGATTTGACCAAGTTATGAGTTCAACATTGACCACAAAATGTTGCCTAGTTTTTGGGGCAACTTCCTCTTTGTGTTGCCAACTATTTTGTTAAAGATAATTAAGCGTTTTGCGATCAAGTTTGTAGTGGGTAATAGTAATGCAACTTGATTTATTTAGAAATTCTTCGATTTAGAAGTTTCAAAATTTGAGTTTGCATTGGAAAATATTTGTAATTTAATTTCTTCGAGTTTTCATTTCAGTTTTCAAATCATTTGATGGTCTTCCTTTTTCTCTCTCTCTCTCTTCATCTCTCTCTTTGATTTGTTCTCTCACTCTTCCTTCCTCTCACTCAATCTCTCTCTTGTTATTGTTCACTCACTCTTGCAGTGCCTCCCCATCACTCTCTCTCTCTCTCCTTCTTGCTATTGTTAAACACTCAGTCCATCTTACTCTAGCAACATTTTGTTGATTTGTCTTACAACTCATTAAGTAAATTTCACGAGAATCGCCCCCAGGCTACAAAAGTATCTTCAGTCTATTGTCTACTTCTCTTTCTCTCTCTCCCTCTCTCTCTCTCTCGCACTCACGCCACACATACTTCACTTAAAGCGTAGTTTTTAAGGTTGCCATACACTAACTTACGGTTAATATGTAAATTCATTGAAGCAGGTAACTTTACAAAATCCACAGAAGATTTAAGTTAGGCATTTTATACACTTTATAGAAGAGTTCTTAAGAAATGGATCAGCTTGCTATATATAAATACTTCCATAAGAAATTATACATCATTAAATTAGAGCCAATCAATCAATCAATCAAGTTTCAGTTAAAGTAAAGTTAATATTAGATTTCATGTAAATATTTGATGACATTTGTATCTTTGCATTCGACAGAATTGCAAAGTACAATCGCATAGTTGAACTTGAAAGTGTGTTTAGACTTCGACTTATGTCTATTTGGTTTTTTACATTTTAGCCAGACTGGCCTACTGCTTGAGTACAGCAATGTTGAGGCTTTAAGGAACAGCATGAAAGGCTGGCAACTCTGGCAAACAACTGAAATATCAGCAACAACGATAATAGCAACAAATACATTTCTATGACGAAAAAAAAAAGGCGACAAAACACACACAAAAACAATGGCTTACACAATTGTTGTAGTTGTTGTAGTTGTAGTTGTTGTAGTTGTTTTGGTGTCGTTGTTGTCTTTCTCTTAGTAATGTTTCTTGTTTATGTCTTTTGTTTTTTTGGCTTTTGTTTTCGTTCTGTTAGTTTTCGATGTTGACGCTGAGAAATAGGAAAAAAGTACTGCAAGCTGAACCTAAACCCCATGCCCAATCCCTTCCCCTTGCCCAAGCTAAACCCTCCCTGCACCCGCACCGACGCACCCCTTTCTAAACCCAAAGCTAAACCCAAGGAAACTAAGCCACGCACGTTCTTCAGATGCTGCTGCAGGTTTTCCATTTTCATCCCACACTTTTCCTACAGCTTTTCCGCTATTTTTTTAATTTTTTTTTTTTTTTTTGTTTTCTGCCTCGCGTTTCCTTATCCTCCTTCCGTGCCCCATTTGCTGCATCGTTGCAGCATCTTCAGCTGGCTTTGCCGCGGCTCTTGGCCATAAAAACGCAAAGTCTTTGTTGCAAGCTCCATGTTGCAAGAGTGAAATGCATAGTCGCGTTGTTGGCTTTCGTTGAAAACAATTCAACACACACTTTACCAGGGCTTTATGCTTATGACACTCCCGCCACCTCGTTGTCCCCAAAACGACATACAACATGCTGTAAGTACTTACTAGCAACAGCGCTGACTGTGGCAGTTGCACATGCCATATTAGTTACATTTGTGCTCCTCTATTGCCCATTCAACTTGTCGTAGATAATCCTGATTAACAGTTTCTACCTGCTTACCAAAATCTGCCATCTGACCCATTTATCGGGCCACTTTTGGTGTCACAAAGCGCATTTAACGCCAGATGGCGCCACAACAACAACATCAACTACAACAACAACAGCAACACAACACAACACAACAACAACATTCGCATCAAATGATCCACGTTGCTTGCCTCAAATCCTTTCATTTTATTACACACCCTTTTACAGGGTATCTATCGACAATGATGCCATAGGCATCCCTATTCGCAATTACAAATCCATTCGAGTTTCGTTTACATTTGAGACTCTAACATCAACTTATAGAGCGTTAAGTTTTCTTTTATCTTCATTTTTAATTGACGATCTCAAAACCCCAATCAAGTATACTTTAAAATTGAGAATAATGTGGAAATACACAGCCAAACGAATGAAAGTTTAAGCCAATTAATTGCTAAACTAAATCTTATGCTACAATAATTATAATTCCCAAAGAGTTCGGGCAGGAAACGGCTTTTGAATCCCTCCAGCTTACCCATCACGGTTCGCTCATATACAGGGTACAGGGTACCTTAGTCGCCTGCAACATGGCATCCAACAATGTTTTATCTTTCTATATAGATTTTTTCCAATTTTTTTTTAATTTTTGTTGTTGTTGTCGTTGCACCACAATAACAACATCTAGCCAGAGAATTCGTTGCCCACTATAAACTGGACGCAAAACAACTAGAAAAAATGCTTGAAAGATAACAAAACAAGTTAAAATGTGGCAGGGGAGAGTGCTTGCTATGAAATACCCTGTAGTTAGCTGTGAAACATACTTTGACATAGGCTTCAACACATTTCTTCTACACTCTCCACTCTTAGGCATAGATAAAGATGAAGATCATAACATTCATAGCATTGCTAAAGTTCAAGTCTAGGTCCTTATTCTTGATGTATTTAGTTAGTATTTTTCAAACTCTCTTCAGTCTCTGCTCCAGTAAATGTTACGCTCTGTCTGTTACATAACATCTTGTGAAATTTAGTTACCTTTGCTTTTAGCCATTTCAATGGGTACAGGCCATAAAAATAGTTTATAAAAAGCGCCTGCGTTCCTTGGCAGCAGTTTGGAGCTAAAGGGAAAGAGATGAAGTAGGAGAAGGAGAGGCAAAGCAACGGGGGGGGGGGGAAGTCATGGAAGGCATAGGTGTTGTTGCACGAACAAGAGCTGCAATGCCTATACATCCATAACCCTCTTCTCAGTTCCTTCCACATTCCGCATTCCCTATCTGCATCCCTATTCCCTTCCCTATCCTGTATCTGCATGCTCATCCGTAACAATTCGTATCTCAGTGTGTGTGTGTGTGTGTGTGTGTGTGTGTGTTGACAGTTAAATGCGCCAAAGTGACTGAGTGCGTGAACGCCATTGCCATTGGCAACGCTTGTCGCGGCATGTGTGACAACAACAACAACAACAACAGCTAAAAAGATTTGCATGTTTGTTTTTTAATACTCTTTACACTCTGGCATGCTAGCCTTTCTCACGAAACATGTTACTCATTAAAGGAGGCGTGGCAAAAAATCATAAATTATATTATTATTATTCCTCTTGATTAAGACAGCAAGATTTTTTGTGTGATAAACTTTTTTTATTTTTTTGTTTTTTTTTTTTTTCAATTCAAATTCAAATCGAAATAAATTAAAAACTATTTGAAATATTTCCTTGCATTTGAATTCTTTTCAAAATACCACAATGCTCGGGCAAGGGTATCAAAGCTGCGGTGTGAAGATTGCAACTTTTCATTCTTGGTTTTTCTTTTGGTTTTTGTTTTGTCGCTTTTGGTGTAACATTTTTGCTTTTGGCCGTTTTGCAGCTTACGCAAAGTGCAGGACTCTTTATGGCTCTGTGCTGTCTCATGCCCCATGTCGCATGCCGCATGCCGCATGCCACACATTCAAGCCTATGGGTACGCACACACGGTAAGTACATTTTCATATGCATATGTATGTGCGTGTGTGCTGTGTATGCAGATACGCAGCTGAAACAGCTCAAATGGCCTGGCCAGGCCATCAAAGGCCAATCAATTAGCACCACACACACACACACACACATTCATACACCACACGTGGCTGTGGTGCTGCTAGTGGCATTGGTGGATTTGTGCTTGGTTTGTTTGTTGGTCTGTTCGCTTATCGTTTGCATTGACGTGTTTTGAATTTTCAATTTCGGTCTAACAGTCCTGTAAGTGAGTCACGAGATTGACAATCTCCAATTGACCACTTGACCCTTTAAATGCAGTTACATCTTAGGCTAATATGAGCATCATTGGCTGGAACTTAGCGATGATAAGAAGTGCATTTCTGATGACTGCTTTCCACTTGATGAGTAGCTTTAATAGCTCTTATATAACTTCATATTTGATAAGTTCTGTTTGTAGACTCACGTCTAAGCGTAAGCGACTTTAGTGTACATTTTCATTTTCCACCGAGGGAGTTGCATTTCCCACAAAACGGGGTTCGTTCTCTCTTTACATATGTATTATAAAATTTATTTTAATTTAATCGGCTATAGAAATAAAAAGTAGTTTACAACATTTTTCCACACGAGGCCAATTTATAATTGATGCTTTCCACTTGATGAGTAGATTTCAATTTTCTATATTAATGCACAAACTATTGGTGGTTAAGCGAGTCTTATACAGTTACATGCCACGTAGGCTTAAAACCGTAATAAATAATTTTAAATTATCCACCAAGGAATTAAATTTTCCACAAAGGGGGAGTCTGCATTGATCAAACTATCATTTAAAATTAGGTCAAGACTGATCTGCTCTTAAAAGGAAAAGTTTACAGAATAAAACGTTTCCATTTGACAGAATTTTACTTACTTTCCTCCCGGAGGTGTGACATTTTCCCCAAGTCTTGATTTTCCAATATTACAAAAATAACTTGCCAAGCACTTTCACAATTTACCCGTCGAGTTCAAGAACATTTTCATTTTTCTGCTTGGGATATAACACTTTTCTAACTTCCGCATTCTTACGTTTACCAAAGCTTTCCAAACCATTTTCCTACAATTACAGTTTAAAAAAAAAACCATGAAAACTTCTTTGCAGTTTTTAAGGAAGTTAAGAAATTCAGCTAAAATGGTATTAATTTAACAGATTCGATTTAAATTAATGATATGACAGAAGCAAGCGATTTATAAACACATTGTTTCAAAAATTTTGACTGCAAATTGTTCTTAACCGACGTCTTTATCCAAAACCCTAATCAAAGTTTTTTTCTTCCTCTTTTTTTTTCATATCAATGATAAAAGTTTTCACTCGACTTTAACCCTCGAGTTGACAATTTTTCGGGCAATTTCTGAAATTACTTGAAGGACAGATACGATGGAGCTGCAGAGCCGAGAGAGAGAGAGAGAGAGGGAGAGAGAGAGAGAGAGAAAGGCAGACAAAGGCGTGGTGTCCCTTTGGCTCATCAATGAACCAATATGCATTCATTTTTAATACATTTCACGGCTAATTGTGCGAATCCTGTGGCAATAAGGCCACAAAGCTAATATCCCACACACACACACACACACACATACACATACACACACAAGGACGTCAGGCCCCAAATTGTCTTGAGGGTCCTTTGCACAGCACAAACAACAACAGTAAAAAGAATGAAAATGACAAGGAAAACGAGAATGAGTATGAGTATGAGAACGAGAACGAGTTGGAAGTCTGCCTCAAGTCCAAAAGCTGAAGGCAACTCTCATAACATTTTTCGGGATGACACAATATGTAACCGATACTTGGGAATGCCAGACGCAGAAGGCCAGGTGTGTGTGTGTGTGTGTGTGTGTGTGTGTGTGTGCGTTATGCCCTAAAGCGACTGGCCACGCCTGCTCTTGACCTCCCCTGACCACCCTTGACATCTCCTTGGCAACCCAAACACGAAAAAGGCTCAAAGGATTACGGCGCTCTCATGGGCTTCCCAACTGGTCTGGAAACCTCATAAAAGTTATTGTTTTTCTACTTCATTATCTTTCAAAAGCAAAATTACGCCCCACAACGGGTGGAACAACAATGGTTGTTGTTATGGTGGGAAGTAGAAAAAAAAGTGTTTTCGTTTATGGTTTCATTTTACATGGCACTTGCCCATGTCCCCGTTTGCTCTCTACCAGCCACCCCACCACTTAGATATCCCCCCCTTAGCTTAGCTGTCAGGAATTTTGAAGGACAAGTGTAATGTTTAAACTTCCCCTCTCTCCAACGGGCACACGCCCACTTTCTTTGCCCGTGTCTCGTCTCCCATGTCCCGTGTTCCGTGTCCCGTGTCCGAGCTTATGTTTCGAACTTACTTATTGTTGGCTTCAACTTACCCAACGCAAGACACTGTAAAATCTTCGTTCGTCCTTCGCTAACAATGGATCCCGATGACGAGGGATGCGTTGTGAAACGTGGCGCCTGTTGCTGCTGCTGCTGCTGTTGTTGTTGTTGCTGATGCTGTGGCACTTGTTGTTGTTGTTGTTGTTGTTGTTGATGCTGCTGCTGTTGCTGCTGGGGTATACCATCTGCAAAGAAAGATAGTAACACAATGATTAGCATTTTAGTTCAAGTTGCCAATGAGCAGAAATTGTTGCCAAAGTGCTGCAAAACGACCTTAACCATGCCCCTTGGCTATGCTAAAAAATAAGATATACAATTTAGATGACAACATATGGTAAATGATCAGGTTTATGTATTGATAAATCCCATAAGTATGCTATGACATATAGTAATGTTTGTTATCGAAAAAAGCATAGCTTGAACATTTGAAATCAATAAGAATGCATAATATTATGCAGAAATGCTAAAGAAAGTATTGAAATTGCACTTATCGATAGTAAATGCTAGCGATTGTGTTACGAATATGTCTCTCTCGAAGAGTGTACATCAAGATAAAATGTTGACGTTTGTTATTTGACTAGTAGAATAATAAACTAAGGACTAAATCTATCGATTTTTGCAAAATTAAAGCAATCGATAATATTTGCGATAGTCTCGCCGCACTCCAGGAAAAATATCTATATAATAATTTATTGAAAAACATTGGAAACCCATTTAAGCTTATTTCTGCTTCAACTTCAAAGCAATTTTAATTCTGTATCGCAGAAATGATCGATAGTGGGCAACATTGATGCTATCGATAACTTGAAAAATGTAAATTGATCAAAAATTGAAACGAAATACAATTGCAGCAGGCATATTAAATTAAAATGTTGTATTTTAGTTTTTGCTGAAATTGATTATTTATGATTTCTTGTTAATTACATTAATCGATAGTAAACCAACTCAATACTACCGACTGCTTAGATAGCTTAGATAGAATGTAAAGCTCAAAATTATAAATTAAATTTTTTTGAAATTGAGTATTTTTAAGTTTGTAATTGAAAATTAGAATTACTGATTGTGCAAATAATCGATAGTAGAAAAATTCTAAGATTTTGCTTAACTGTAATCAACACGAACAAAATGTATTAGCATGACTTAATTTCTACGCAGCTTAATTCAACAATAAAGTACACTTTCAGGCTGGTTTAGCAAGTTGTAATAGCCTTTGGTTTATCAATCAAAATTAAAATAAACCAAATTTGAAGCAAGGAAACCTTTGGCAATTATGATACCATTGATGCCAATGTTCTACACCGGCCTGTTGCAAATGTGAGCTTGTAGTATTTAGTGTAACCCCGTTGCCCACAGTTAATGGGCAGAGGGTCATGAAAATATACGTAAACGTCATTAATCAAA
Source organism: Drosophila funebris (assembly GCA_018901825.1). Classification (NCBI taxonomy): domain Eukaryota; kingdom Metazoa; phylum Arthropoda; class Insecta; order Diptera; family Drosophilidae; genus Drosophila; species Drosophila funebris. Next base: position 10,040,861 of record JAEIFK010000454.1, on the reverse strand, counting down.
TTGCCAACAATCGGCAAATTGCAATAGAAGCTAGGATGGCCCAAAAAGCTAAAGCTAATCGATTATAATTAAATGGCCAAAAGCAAAGCTCAAATCTCGGCAATTTTACTTATTATTTGGCCCCAACTCGGACTCGTGACTCGTTAACTGAGCCTGATTTTAAGCCAGATATTTGCCTTTGTTAACAATTATGTATTGAATTCTGCAAATCAATTATTGCACATTATAATTGATGAAGCCAGAGATTTCGAGATGGCTGGATGATGAAGCCATTCAAGCAGGTAGTTAATACTTGCTATACAAATGTACATCACAGACTGTAACAAGACACATATGTGTGCGTAGTAATTATCGCCTTGCAGATAACTATGAAGGAAATGGAAAACTTGGACAAAACTGCAAATAATTCGATTGAAAATTGATAGTTTAATAAATAAAATGGTTTCCGTAATATTTCACATTTCCATTTTCGATTTTCCATATTGAAATGACAATAGAAGGAATTTGTGTATTTTATTTAATTTACAAACTCTCTCCCTGCCTCTTTCCCTGTGATACTTGAACCACAGTAACTTGCACCGCGTTAGTAATAAATCCAATAAATCCAAGTGACAATGGCAACAAAACACAAACAACACAAGCAACAACATAGAGAGGCAAAGTAAAAGTGATATTCTGTTCGGTTTGCTTTCGTATCATGTTGTTCTTTTACAAATATTGTTACTGGTCGGTCGGGTTGACCTGTTTGTGGGATTATAAATTCATTTTCATCGCAAAACATGCAAATGTATTTTTTCAATTTTTTTTTATTTTGTATTTTTTTTATTTTTTTTTTACTCCCCCAAACAACAACGTAACAAATGGGGTCAATCTGAGGTTGGGATATCTGGTTATTGATATCCACGCAAATTATTAGTTTATTTTCAATAAAAAAAAAAATATAAACTCAACAACAAAATCTATATATGTACATATTTTGTACTGAAAGTGTGGCATTTGAAATGCAAAACAAGATGGAAAAGTTATGTTCGGCACGTCGACGATTTGATATGCTTGCAGAGCTCTGAAGGTTTATGAAAAAAAAGATTTAATGAAATGAAACATTAAGCAACTATTTGACGAACAAGAATAACTGTTTTAGAAAACTTAGTTTGGTATATTTGGAAATATTAAATAGATCTACAACCCATCATTCCTAAAGCAGCTAAAGTTAGTCGGCATTCATAATGCAATATCAAATACACCACTTAAAAGTTTGGTTTAGATAGCTCGAGGCGTTTGCCACGCCCCCTTTAAATATGTATTGTACATTTGGTAAGAGAACTGGAATACCTCTGCCAGGGTATAAAATGTCCTGAGCGAGGTATTTGCCTAATGCATTCCAATTCTAATAGCAAATAAAAATCAACAGCTGACAATTCCTGAGTGACTTCAGTCGACTAGATAAATATAAAAATAAATATAAATATAAATATATATATATCCATGGAATTATGGCAAATTCTTTGTAAATAGATAAATAAAACCAAATAAATGCAATTTTTATTTATTTTTATGTAGCAGAAAAATGCTATTTAAATTGTTCATTACAAATTCAAATAAATTCAAAGTGAGCGCGCATAACTGACAGATAGAAAACATCCATTTAAGAACAAGAATATGAAAAATAGAGCTGTACCTGTCGAATAAAAAACAATAATAATAATAATAATTTTATTATTATTATCAAGAGCTTTAAAGATATATTTATGATGCAAGAGTAAATCTTCACGTTTAATAAATTGCCATGGCACACTAAAGTGAATATTAAACGTTGCTAATTGGACATAAATGTATCTATAACGAATTATGAATTAAAGCGAACAACATTTCATTGAAATGGAAAAATATCTTTACGCTATCAAAAAGAATATTTTTTACCGCACAGATAAAAGTTAACAGATACCGCTGCATAATTGAGATAAATACGTATCTGTAAGCTACAGAAAATACCGTGAAATACACGTAATTAAATGCCATGAAAAGTATCTGAAAGATACAAGCCACAGCTATCTTTATCTGGGCTAAAAGCTTGCGCAAAAAAAAAAAAAAAAACAATAACAAAATACTCGCATGTGAAAATGTGAAAAGGTATCTAAAAACGTATTTGCACGAATTCCATCGATTGGGGAATATAAACATTATACAAAAAAGAAGAGGGATTAACATATTTTTATGGCCATGTTGCAAATGTTGTTGCAACAAGCACTGTGCTGCAACCAACAACAAGAACTCGGAGCGGCGGCAATTAACATTTGGGCGTCAAAAAAATAAAGAATTAAAGGAAAAGCATTGAGCATATGGCTAACAGATGTTGCACAATTGGGAAAGTTAAAGGCGTGGGCGATGGGGTGGTTGCGGCTTGTGCTGAAGGGAAGGTAGGAGGGTAATAAGGCTGGGAAAAGGCGGTTATATGCATGGCTGATTTTTGCTGTTGGCCTTAATGATTGCCACGCTGTTAGTTAGCCAACATCAATAACATGCAGCGTTGTTGCCAAGCGACGAATAATTCTACAAAGGGGCACACAACGCACAACTTGCAACACCTGCAACAGAGCAGTAAACAGAGGGGGCGCATACCAAATACAAAAGCAGGCGTTAAATTGCCTATGTGTGTCCGGCACGCTCTTCAATGCACCTTCTTGTGGTGCAATCCAACCCACTACTACCACTGTCATATTTCACCCACCCCATCACCCTCTGGCTCATCTTCTATTGCTTCTCAATGTCTTTGAGGTTGCGGTTTCTACGCATGCGCAGCCGCCACACACGTTTTCAATGGCTTCTCAACCAGATATTTGATACATGCACATACATACATCAAGTAAAGTATGCATGCATTTCTTTACCTCTCCATCTCTCGCTCTCGCTCTTGCTCTCGCTCTCGCTCTCTCTCGTTCTCGCTATGCAAAATGTTGCTATTTTTGTTGATGCGCTCAATTTACAGCACTTAGACACAGGCTCTGCCTGCAGGATTTGTTGTGGCCGTTAACAGGAAACTGTGTCAGGCATTACCAAACACACACACCCGCACACATCACACCCGCACACAACACACCCGCACACAACACACACTTGATTGTCGTCCCGTTGAGCTTTTGTTGAAAATTGTTTGTTTAACGTAAGCGACGCCAGCCTCTGCCTCATCTTTATCCTCATTCTCTGTCTCAGTCTCAGTCTCAACTTCTACTTTAACTTCAGGCTCATCCGACATTGCCACAACAACATTTCAAGTGGTGCCAACGGAGCCTGGCCACATCCTTGTGTCAGACATCGGTGTCTGATGTTAATGATGAAACACACAGTTACCACTCACACACAGGCACCCACACACAAGTTAAGCCCATGTGTGTGGCATCTGCAATGAAATGCGATACGAATTTCATTCACTTTCTTCTCTTTTTATTTCCTTATTTTTAGCATACCCTTGCAGCGGGTATTTAAATTATAACAATAATAACGTAACGCCTTAATGTAGGCGTGGTCTATAGGTATACACAAGCTGAGTCAACACTGTAGTCTCCCAGTTTTCAACTTAGGCTGAATATTGATTTTTGCGCGATCCTTTTTTGTTTTTCTATACTATAATAATTAAATATAAATATAATTAAATATTATGTAAATTAAATAAAAATTGGATTCAATATAAATTAAATTAAATAAAATCGAAACTAAATAAAATCGAAATTAAATAAAAACTATATTAATTAAATACTAATGTGAATAACAACTTAATTTAATTAAAACTATATTCAATAAAAACTAAATTAAATATAAATGGAACTAACTACAAAATAAATTTAAGAAAAATAATTTAAATAAAAACTATATTAAATAAAAGCAGTTAGTTCTCTATATTAAAACTAGATTTGAAATCATTAGCGCTCTGCAAGCGTATCAAATCTTCGGTGTGGCGCACAAAATTTCTTTGCTTGTAATTATACCCTGTGCCCATTAAAAATGGGCAAAAAAGGGTATAATAATTTTGTGCAAATGTATGTAACAGGCAGAAGGAGGCATCTCCGACCCTATAAAGTATATATATTCTTAATCAGTATCAATAGCCGAGTCGATTGAGCCATGTCCGTCTGTCTGTCCGTCTGTCCGTCTGTCCGTCCGTCCGTCTGTCCGTCTGTCTGTATGAACGCGTCGATCTCAGCAACTATAAGAGCTAGAGACACCAAATTTGGCAGGAAGGTTCCTGTATACCCTCTCCAGATCGAGTTTATGTTAGATTTTCGATACCTTTCCCCCCCACCCCCGCAATTCAAAAAAAACGTATTATGGCCACATTTCTCAACGTAGGCACTTCTAACTTAACAAGTGCGTTAAGAATGATATATAGAAGGAACGCTGAAAGTTTCATCAAGATCGGTTTATAAATAAGACAGAAAATCAGCAAAGAAATTAAAGTTATTTTTTTCCACGGAATCGTTGAGCAGCAGGCAGCACATGTGAGCGAGCGAGACAGCGAACGACTGTGATACATGCGTCTGCTTACCATATTTGCACATGTGTGCGAGCGAGATAGCGAACTACTACGACACAAGCATAAGTAAATTACGTGTCGTAACACTCAGCTTTGATTGAATATGTATACATATGTGAAAGCTTGCTGATATAAGCAAGAAATAAGCAGAAATCATATGCTTATTGAGAGTTTCAAAAGAGTATTCTTCAATAAACACCTGCTACGTTCCTATTTATATTATAATCAAAATACTTAATTTATAAAACTGCACAGGGTTTTATACTGTCGCGCGCGCTCGACTGTTTTTTTTTTTTTTTTTTCATTTTTTAACTGTAACGTTTTGTTATTCTGCATGCATTTGGTTGCAGTTTGTCATGGTTGTTATTGTTGTTGCTGTGTGGATAGGATAGAAATGCATAGACATGCATGCAACACATGGCAAGCATTCACACTTTTGCCAGAGCTCTTTCTAATCGACTCTTTAGCTAATCGCTTCGTTTCGCTCTCAATCTTACCCAATTCACAGAGACAGGCTGTTTTTTACACATATCAGAAATAGATATTTTAACTACTTGAGTGATTGGCAAACAAACGGAGAACTGGGAATTGTTGCTACAAATTTCCATACAAGATGAATGCTGGACTGAGATTTTTGAAAATCCAACTGTGAAGCATGAAAATTGTGTGGAAAACTGTAATTGAAACAACGGTGGATCTGCATGCAATTTCAAAAATCTATGGATGACTAAAAATGTGTTATTATGTGTAATAAAAATAATCAATTGAAGTTTACAAAGCTATGGGAAATGCACGAGAAAATGGAAAAGTAGTTTTCTTTAAATTTGCTTGGATAATCAATAGCTTCAAAAATGTTAGCCACTGAGTGGAAAATGGCCAATTGAGATATTTTCCATTATTATTATTAAAAAAGTCTTCAAAAATTGTATGATAAATATAAATTTCAAATTGTATAACTGCAAATCATTAGGTAATTTGTGTTTTCTTTTGTTTAAATCTGTAAAAGAAAACCACAAGCAAGAAGTAGAAATATATTGCAAATAAATAAATACACATAAAAATTGCATAACTTATTTGTAAATATCTTGAATCAACCATTTAAAGTAGATTTAGTTTTACATCTTTATCTTATGTAGTTTTCCTTTTTTACAAATAGTTTTCTTGTAGTATGTAGATTGGATTAGGTACGTTGCTCATGGCCGTGATAAAAGCAAACGTTTGCTCACGACTGTCAATCATTTTGACTGCTGGTGGCACAAGCATAAACCACATCGCACCACATCGCACCCGCACAACTCACAGCAAAAGTCTCTCAACTAATTTTCACATTGTCTGCCTGCAGCTTGAGGCACATCAATCAAATTTAACACTTTCCGCAGACATCTGTGTGTGTGTGAGTTTGTGTGTAGTTGCATTTGTGTGGGTGTGTGTGTGTGCCTAGCTCAACATGACTTTTTTAGTGGTCATTCTTATTTGGTTTGCTTGCATTTCTCTCCCTTCAAACTAAACTCTTTTTTCCAAGACTTTTCTTGCCTCCCTCCCCAAACATTTACCCAGCTTACAATGCGCATTTGATTAGCATTTGTGTGTGTGTGTGTGTGTGTGTGTGATTGATTGCATCGATGCAGTTTAACGGTCTTTAAAAAGTACTCATAGGGAGGAAACACTCTTACGCCTTATATGCGGTACAAACAGCGCAGAGGAATGTGGGTTCTTTGCATATTGATGAGCTCATTAAAATGGTTTAAAAATAGAAATGAAAATTTAGTTTTTCTACTTTTTCCTCGCCCAACTCCCTTCCGCGCCCTCCCTCCGTTCCACAACCCACAGACATTGACATTGGAGATTTGCTTAATTACAGCAAAAAGGATCAATAAGCGCATTATTTATATGTGGCACGAACGCGATGGTAACCACACATGCAATGCCTCAAATAAGACAATTTGTGGTGCAACATAGGATAGGAGAGATAGTGAGAGTGAAAAAAAAGGAAGAAATGGAAATGGAGATAGATAGAGATGGCGGGCAGTTTAGTGACGCTGAAAACTTCCACTCAAGTGGCAATTGCATTCCCTCTAACCTTTTCCTAACCATCCCTCAATTTCCCTCTTGTCTATCTCCTCTTCTTCTGCCACTTCCACCCGATCCCATTTCCATTTGGCACCACATGCCCCGCCTGACACACAGCTGACGCTGTCACCATTGTCGTTTGTCACGGGAAGCTGCTCACGAACCACGTTCCAATTTCTCCATTCCTCCCCCCCTACCACCAGTGTATTCACGCTCTTCTTCCCGACTTTCATCTCCATTCGCTTCCCCTTTGCTTGACTCTTAGCTTCAGTTTCAGCTCCTGCTGCACACGTCTCATAAATTTCTGGGCTGTCGCTCGTCCGTCGCTTAATCCGTGCGCTCTCTGGTGCCACGTGAGAAATTGCACTTATCACTTTTGCCCCCAAACCCCCCAGAATCAACCAACCACCCAAACCCCCCTCCCCTACACGCACTCCGTCATTCCACATTCACTTCTCCTTTAACCCATTCAACTTTTGTTTCAACCCTTTTCCGCGTCTTCCGTTTGTTGGGGAACTCTTAATATTGTTTGGCTTAGTTTCAAATTTTCACAGCTTCAGATTTTAGTTTGTGCTCTTTTGAATAGCGTACAATTGTTTTACAGTTAATATGAAATTCATCATTCCACTTTCCACCCAAGAAATGTGATTTAGTCAAAGGTTCGCAAGCAAACACATCGTTTTTAGCTGAGAAGCTCAGAATATCAACGTGAAAAGTTCACGATGAAATTCAACATTTACCCGCATAAACTTTGGTCGCTGTCTTTCCCCCAAAGGGGTTACTAATTAAATTCGTTCTAAATTGTTATCAGTCACAGATTATCCACCAAAGGAATTACTTATATATTTATTTAATTCCTCCTTTATAATTATTAACTAAAAAAAACTAAAAATATATCGATGCTTAAATTACATTTTTCTCAGCATTAACTTCCGTCGAAATATTTCCACCAAAGGGGCTATGTTTTATGCAAATTAAATTCTTTCTATATGCTCATCAACTAATTAGTTTCAAACTGGAAACTTCAAAGCAACAATTAAATGTTCACCTACTCAAGCTCAAGTCAAAACACTTCCACCCAGAGGGGGTGGCACTTTATAGAAATCCATTTTCTTGTTAGATCTAAAAAGAAAACTCCGATGCTCATAGACTTAAGTGCTAAAAAAAAAAAAAAAAAAAAAAAAAAAAAAAACAAAGTAGCAAACCACAATTTTCCAGTTCATTTTTCCCAGTTGGGAATCGCTTTTGCAATATTTCTTGGTTTTAGAGATTTAAATGTTTATTTAAATTTATTTGTATTTGTATTTTAGTTAATAACCTTGCAAATATCGGCCTGAATTTCCCAACACACAGGAAAGACACAGAGAAAAAATGGCAAATGGTCAATGTCAAAGCCGAAATGCGAAAATCAAATCAAGCGCAAATTGATGACTTTACAATTTCCCAGTAGTGTTTTGTTATTACAGCCGCAGTATCCCAATTGAACAAGCCAACCCCGGGTTGCCCCTAAGAAATGAAAGGAAGAAAAGGAAAGGAAAGGAAAGGAAATGCAAAATTGTTGAGCTAGAAAATGGGAAAAAGGAGGGAAAAGAAGTTGCAGTTAGGCAAAGGATAGTTCGTACTTAAGTGACAGCAACTGACCACAAACAGATACAGATACAGATGCGGCTACAGATATAGATACGGATACGGATACACACACATACATACACGTACACTTTCTAGTATCTATGTAAATATCTTGTGACAAATAGGCAAAGGCAAGCGGTTGGCCTAAAAGAGAAGAAGGTCTGAAAAAGGCGGCTCTTAAAAGCCAAAACAAGTAGGCCGCCGTTTCCATCGCAGTTGACTGCAATAAAAACAGCAACAGCAACAACAACAACCACAAACACAACAGCAACTGCAACAACAACAACAACAAATTCGACAGGAATTGCAACAATAACAACAACTATCAATTGAATAGAAAGAAAAGCAAAACTATTAAAATGCCATTCGAAATTCTTGGCACTTGGCAAAACGAAGTGGACGAAGCCAAGACGCAAGAATGAACATACATATATACATACACATACACACACATACATACACACACACACACACGCATACGTGTCAATGCCTGCTTGCCAAAAACAACTACAACAACAACAATAAAAGTAACAACAACATTCACTTATATAAAACACTTTTCAAATGCTCTTTAATTGATTCATTAAATTAAACATAAATCAATTTCAATTGAAATGCGACTTATAAATCGATAAACAACTCAAGAATGCTTTTAATCTTTCAATCTTTCATTTATAATTAGCTTATGTTAGCTAATCCAACTAATTGCCGTAAGAATAGCAAGTAATTAAGCCTGTATTAATGCAATTTATGTTACGATTGAATGTACTATCGTTTGCTTAATATTTATCGATAAGCCTTTGACTATCGAAGCTGCATATAAAATTACTCTAATTACATTATTTTCATTATGTAGTTTTCAACAAATCAAATTATTCTGATTGAAATATGATCTATGTAGCAAATATGCAACTATCGCACATTGCAAAGGTTGTTTACTATCGATATCTGTATTTTCGTAAAAAAAAATATTAAAGTATCATTAATATTTGATTTGATACTAATTGTTAGTGTTATGTTCAATTAAATACATCTTGCAAATATTTAACTATCGATATATTTTTTGTATATCAAATAAATATATACACTATTGATATTTTATGTAATAAGTAAGTTGCTGATATAATATTCAAGGATATCCTTCTGTTGTCAGGCATACTATCGACATTGCTGCAAAATTCAAGCTATCGATAACAACTAAAAGTTTTTCTATAGCTTTTTAAGCATCATTGTAAATATTGTATACATATTTCTTAACCTTAACATAATTTGTAATTAATCATTAATGTTACAAATAAAAAACTATCGCAACTATCGCATACTAGTACGAATTGTACATAAAGCACATATACTACCATACATAGTATCAGCTTTCCAGGGTATACAATAAATTAAATATAAACTTAAAAAAAGAAAATATCACAAGAAAGTTCAAAAAACTTCAAGTTTATCGATTTTTATGCTACGTTTTTTTTTTTTTTTCTTTATTTTTTTAGTTTTTTGGCAACAAGCAAAAGAATTTAGTTTCTCGTTCTATTATAAGTACACAGACATGCTTGACGATACACAAGTATGTAGCTAAGTATGCATATAAGTTAGACTAAGTATGTAGTAGTCGTAACCATAGTTGTTGTTGTTACTGGCCGCGTCGCGACGCCGTTGGCCATTTCTTTAGACTTCTACTTTTTTGGCTTACTGAGCGGACAAATATGCGGGGCTTCATGCGACGCAACGTGGCATGAAGCAACTGGCAACTGGCGCTTGACTCATGTTTATTGAATTAATAAAAACAATTTGAAGTCGAGACGACAACCACGATGGCGATGGCGATGGCGACATGGTTTAAAGCGATAGCAACCAAGCAAACCTCGTTGGCCTTGGCCATGAGGTACATTGTTATTTGTTTTTGGAATCTTTAATATGAGAGAATATTAACACAAAAGCCAACAAGAGAGATAACTTACCATTGGCATACTGAACATTTAATACTCTTATATAATGTTGAATTATTAGAATTGAATTAAAAATTTAATTTACTTTAAGTATTTTGTAAAATATGATATAGTAATTCGTTTATTCTGATATCATCTCAGGCAGTCAGTACTAAAAATGCGAATTTATAGATACTAGTTTCATCTCATAAATTTAAAACTCAGCGACTAGAACATGGCTCTAACGACTCAGCTCGCTGTCTGGATCGAGATAATGTATATATATATACGAAATGACATCTGCCAGGCCTTCTCTAATAATAATTATATAATTATAAGAGTATTCAGAGAAACAGAGAGCTTAACTTGGCGGCTTTTTGGGGTCTGTCTCATAGGAGAGCATTTAGCCAGAGATTATGCATATTGGGGTCTTAGCCAAAGCAGCTAACCGGTTTAAGAAGCTCATCTTAAGTCTGAATTCACACGCAGCTGTTGCTTGTCTCGGTTGCAAGTTAATGTTGCCCCTGCTGTTCCATAACACGCAACGCAAATTGCGAAGCATGCAATTTTCTCCATTTTGATGCGCTTTTCTAACATTTGCCATTCTGAGCAGCTCCTTCATTATCATCCCCAACATTATTATCATTATTATCATCTTCAGCATCATCATCATCATTGTGATAATGAGCTCTTATTAGTCGGCTCTCACTCTCACGCTCATTAAGCTCACAACAATTTCGAATGCACCTGAACATGAAAACCCAACCGACGCTTACATAAATCCTTCAAAAATTGTATAAAGCAAATGGAAGAAAGAAAAAAGCAAGAGAAAAGGAAATCAGGCGGACATGCCAAACCGGTTGGGGGTGAAGGCAGAATGGGAAAAGGGGAAAACGGGCAGGGGCGTACAAGTAAGCCGTAATACTTTGTGTGCTCATGTCTTTATAACCGATTGTTGGTGTTGTTTGTAACTAAATCTGTTAACAAATCCAGCAAAAGCTGCATCAGCTTAATTTCAAAAACAAGTTGGCAGCACTGTTTGACTAGCAGCTTACAATAATAATAAGAATTACTTGACAAGTTGTCAGCTCTTTAAATGACCATAAAATAGTTGTATATTCTTTACAGGTGATTGTGTCGATTATTTCTGATGATCAAGCGATGATGTGATAAGCAAGCGATGATAATTTCGATAGTATTTACGTTTCTGAAACTATCGATAGTTATTATAAACATTTTAAATCAAACTTTTTTTTTATTCTTTTATTTTTAAATAAAATTTAAAATAAATGTTGTTTTATTTATAAGCTATTTACTTATTCATCAGTCAACATCGAGCGATAGTATTGCCGATAGTATACAATTCGTCCCTTTCCCTTTATTTTCTCAATCAGGTTATTTAATTGGGTTATATTATAATATAATATATAATATATATTATATGAAATATTATATGCAAATATGAAAAAACAACATTTCCGACAAATCTGATATATTTTTTATCTCTTTCAAATGTCAATTGTCTCTATTATAGTTTTCTTACCAAGTTATTATTTTAACTTGCAATGAAGTCTCTAAATGTCTATTTTCGTATATTGTTTGACGATAGTATCATATTTTTACCGATAATATTGCCTAAATATCGAATACAATACCCTATTTTAGACTTTTATTACCAAACTGTTATTTGAACGTTAAATTGAAGTCTTCAATTGTCGCAATGCTTATATTGTTTAAGTGGATAATCATGTTTCTGTCTATAGTATAAACAATATTCAGATTTTCTGCTCTTCTCTGCCGCTACTAAAACTTAAAAGCTTAAATCTATTTGTACTTTGCATACAGTTCTCATAGCTGAGTAAAGTTCTCCAAAATCTAAAATGTATCACAGAGTTTCAGTAGCAATAACTTGCATCTTAATGCCCAGAGGTGCTCTTAAATCAACACTATATCATTTAATATCTCTCTCTTTCTCTTTATCTCTTTCTTTCTCTTACATTTGAGGACATTTTCAGCCTGTAAGGCATTCGAGAATGGGAGGGGTGGAGGGCACACAGGTAAGTTATGCGTTGCTTTTCCATGTTGTTGTTGTTTATTTGTGCTTTTCTTTTAATATAATTTTCAACAATTGTCTCTTGTTTGGTTTCATTTGCTTTCATTTCGTTTGGTTAGGTTTTCATTTTCCCCGCAAGCAATTCCACCCACCTCTCCCTTCCCCCAGTTACCACTCCACCATCCCATCACATGCTCAGCGCTTTTGCTCTCTATGCTTCATCTCTCTCCCTTTCATTTTTCTCCCTCGAAGCATTTGTTTTATTTATGTAGTTTGTTCTCAGAAGTCTTTCAATGTTACTTGTTGTAGTTGTTGTTGCTGTTGTTATTGTTGTTGTTGTTGTTTTTGTTGTTTGGGTAACATATTCATATGGAGTACGATAACATGCACTTTTACTCCATAAAAGGGGAGTGGGTTTTCCACTTTTGGCTATATTTCCATACTCGACTTCTAAGTTGTACTTTTATTTTTTATTTTTTGTAGTTTTGGCCAAGTTGTTGTGTTAAAGCTTCTCAGAATTATAATGTTACATATACGTATAATTTGTATTTTATGACCCTTTGTTATTATCGTTGTAGTTGTTGTTGTTATTGTTGTTGTTACTGTTCATTGTTGTTGCCTCATCATCTTATGCCTTTGTCTGCAATCCCTTTTATTGCTCATTTGCTGTTCGCTCTCATTGTTATTGTTACAAATAGTGGTTACTATTGTTGTTGTTGTTTCTTTGAAATCGCCTCAACCATGAGAGTCTATCAAATTGTAGAACAACTTGTAAGCTTAGTCAAATTAGCGTTGAATGGCAAATAAAATAATGAACCGACCCAACTGACGACAACAAGATCTGAGCAAAGTCTTAAGCATGTTGAAGCTTTCCATGCCCTGTCAGTGGGAATTTTTACACTAAGAGAGGGATTTCATATACTTCTTCGCTGAAGTAGTATATGTATATGTTTGAACATTGCGATGGATATTCATTTTGTTTGAATTCTTATTTTAAATCCCTATATTATAAAAGTATTATAAAAGCAAACATTTCATTTAGATGCTCAATTTGTTATAGAAGTTATATATTTGATTTTTGCAGACATATATATGCACATATCCAGCGATCAGTTTGATAAGAATATTGAATCAATAATTGATAACAACTATAATATAAATATAAAATAAATGTGAATTTATTAAATATACAACTGTCGAACTTTAATTTGTATCTCCATAAAGAAACAAAATGTCTAAATATATTTTCTGGTCTTAAAGGCTTTGTAATTCGTAGTTTCAATTGAAATTCAATTTGATTGGCTTAATAACTTTTGATTGCACTCAAAATATGTTAATCAATGACAATGACTGAAGATGAGAGTTTTGAGATTCAAATTTGTGTTTGAAACTTGTGATTTGATTTCGTTCTGAGAAAGTTAAGCATTTTTCTTTGCTTAATGTACTTAATACAATTAGTTAAACATTAAGTTATGTGTTTCAATTAGCAATTTATTGCCTTTAAGTAAGGCCAGAGCTTGGGCACCTCCTTTATATCTACGAAATAAATTAAGTTGATTTTTTCTTCAAGTGTAATACACATTGCGTAAAAGTTCTTCCTGTTTCTTGAACTCAAATTCATCAAGTTGGCCTTGTTGTTGGCTGATGTTGCTGTCGGGCGGACAGCGTACAAACAAGGTCGCCTCACTCAGCGGCAACAATGGCAGCATCTACAACAACAACAACAACAACAACAGCTGACAATGCAATGGCAACATAATTAGCGCATTTCCCTACAACTGTCTGCCACTGCAACAACAACAACAACAAGAAATTCATCGTCTTCAACGCATTGCCGTCATCAACTTCATCGTCCGTGTCTGAGAAGCATTTCAGAGCGTGAGGCGACACCCACCCAAGTGGCAGGCACTTCACACAACGTGCAACTTGCAGCACAGAGCGCAACTTGCATTTCCGGCTGCTGGCGGCGTCCCCGGCGCTTGCAACGTGACATTGAAACAATGCCAGCCCAAGAGGCAGACATGCTCCCAGTTCCCTGTTCCCAGTTCGCAGTTCACAGTTCCCAGCTCCTAGCTCCCACAACAGCAACTTTAGCTTCAATCTCCCTATCTATCATCTACCATCTCCCATTCCTATCCCTCGCTTCCTTCTCCAGCCACACCCGCTTGCATCTCCCATGCTTGAGTAACAACTTATATGCTGTCATATGCTTCTTATGCATTATAATTAAGTTCTGTTGCCGTTGATGTCGCTCAAGCGGAACCACGTGCACCGCTCGCAACAGCTGCTGCTGTTGCCCCCGCACATCCCGCAGCAATTTACAGCTCCATTGACGTTGGCTCAGATTACCGAAAACAACCACGCCTCCTAAATGACGCGCCTATAATTGCCGAGGTTCTTCCTTAATCGCAACACATGCTGATCATGCGTCCTGCCCTTGCAACAACCACTTGCAACGCATTCATCTTAGCCAATCTAAGCTCGAGGCCGCCCACAAACCGTGGCTTTGACTTGCACTGAGAGATAGGAAAAAATACAAAAAGGGTAATGTTCGACAATCCGAAGTTTTGATACACTAACAAACGATTATGGAATTTTAATAAAGAATTGACAAATTCATAAAAGAATGGTTTTCTTTTAATTAGTTAAAATATTTAACAAAAAGAATACTTTTCTTTTTCCAAATTCAAATTCAAATTGAAACAAATTTCCAGCGATCGTTTCTATGGTGTCTATATGATATAGTTCGATTTCAACTAAATTTGTTTAGAATGTTTAAGACAATGTGAAATACACAATAAGTGAGTTTGATTGATACATATTTAAGCCAAGTTATAACAACAAGGCTTGACAACTGAGAGACTAGCGCACAGGCCATATCGGCTCAACTCCTCCTGCTGATCAATACTATATTTTATAGAACTTATGTTTCTTTTTTAATGCGCTACACATTCCGTGACAAATGGACAATATCCTTAGCAAGAGTATTCAAAAAAAAAAGTGGCTGCAGGCCAAGTGAAATGCAAGATTGGAAAACGAATAATGAAAAATAAAGAAAAGAAAAAACCGCTAATTGAGCAAAGCAATTTATTTTCTTGCTTGGATTTTCTTAGCATTCCACGCTGAAACCACCAACTGGTGACCCACCCGACGAACAGCAGCAGCAGCAGCAGCAGCAGCAACAGCAGCAGCAACATCAGTGGTCAGCTTTATTAAGCGAGTGCTGGTGGTTGGCTTGGTTGGTGGTGCAGCGGCTGCTGGTTTTGCTGTGCAGCGTGTTCGAGTAATATTGATTTAAGAAATTGTTTTAAATAAAATATCTAAAGAGGGAGAAATGATTTGTGCAGCTGGGCAGCCAATGAGCTGTAACCGGAGGCAGCAAATATGCAATGCCACTGAAACTGTTGTACAGTGAAGGTCAGCTAAGTAAGACCAACTTTAATGATCAATTTCATCTCGAACTTTACAATCCAAACACGTAGAAGACCGTATGCATGTCATGAAGTTTTTTAGTTTTTTAAACAAAAAAAAAAGAAAATACTCGCACAGAAATAGAATGTGTTTACACACACACACACAGACACACTCGCACACACATGCACACACCAACTCTATATGTACATTTTAGTATATTCAAACACGAGTTTACTTTTCATCAATCTCATCGAAGTGAAAAACTATTAAAAATACATTGATGATATGTGTTGTTGTTGTTGTTTTTTTTTTTTAGGGTGTTCAAAAGCAATACAATTTACTTCTCATTAATCTTTTTGGACGCTTAAGACTGTCAAAATTAAAGTAAGGAAATTTTGGTCTGAAGTTCTGAGTTTACATTTAACCTCATTGAACTCTCAAATGTTCTTAGTTATTTTCATGAAATTCTGTATAGAATATCCACCATATTATATCATGTTGTGTTTGGTGTTTCATCAGTATAATTAATTTAGATTGTATAGTAATACATTTATTATAATTAGCATATACTTCATAATAATTATTAACTTAATGCTGGAGATACGAAATTTACTATGCAATTTCTAAATATTATTGTACATACAATAGACTCTCCTATGGCCTCATTGAACTTGGACAACAATATAGTTAGAGTATAGAAAATAATGATACGAAGTATCATATAGTATTTATATCCCAACAATATCTCTGAAATTTGATGCGTAGTTTTCTCTATATCATTTATATTTCTTATATTGAACTTAGATCTATGATATTAAGTAATACAATTAGAAATTTCGTCTTCTATATTATTCGTTCTTTAAATTCCAAGTAACATATTTCGAATGCTAATAAAAAAGAAAACACAAGTTGCATTAACCCAATTCGACAGCAGCTCGATTGCCTTAGAGTTTTGCGCCACAGGCAAAAATTTAATGCGATAATTTTTGTAAACAATTTGCAATTTTTTTCTTAATTAAAAGCAACAATTCGCAGAGCAGCAAAAACAAAAATAAACAAAATAAGGCAAAGCTTCTAATGCTCACACTATGGGCAGTGGGAATTGATGGAATGCGGGGGGAGGAGGAAAGTAGCATCCGTTAGATGCTGATGCTGGTGATCTTCTTGTTGTTGCAGCTGATGATGATGTGGATGATGATGGTTCCAATGAAATGGGCTATAAATATGTATTGTTTATTTACAAGAGGCTGCTCCAAATGCCGTCGGAGTCAATTGCAATGAACCCACACAACATTAAACGGGGAGTTGGGGAACGTAACTCCTGTGTATGTGTGTGTGGGGGAAATGTGGGTGGTATCTGCTGACTGCTGACTGATAACTGATTATTCTGTTTGATGGAGCATTTATCTAAGTGAAAGCGAGAAACACATTCCAATGATCGCTTCATATTGATATATACCCTGTCAAATTTCCAATTCCAAAAAACGCACAAATAATAATTAAAGGACAGCCTGTTAATCGAAATCGCTTAAGATTTGATAATGTTATGAACGGTTTTAATGATATTATAACAAACATAATCGAAATAAAAGAAACTTAATTTTTTCAAACAACAACATATAAATATAGATCAAAGAACAATCAAATTCTGTTAAGTTTTGATAAACTTATCACAGTGCGAAGTTATAAAAAAAAAATTTATGAAAATAATAGAAAAATAAATTAAATTTCTTAGCGAAACAACATTTACAAAACAAAATCTGCAAAGTTTTTATGTAGTTTTGAGAATTTGAACTTGTCGAAAAATGTAAATAATATAATATAAAAAATAATTGACACAAAACAACTGTTAAATGCAAAATCTATTTAGGGTTCAATCAATGATCCAAATTCTATGAAATTATGAGAATTTGCAAATTTCGAACAATTTGAAAGTTTTATAGGTATGAAAATAATGGAAAAAGAATTAAAATTTGCAAATGAACAGAATTTAAATGCAGATTATATTTAGGGATTAAATAATGTACAAAATCGCTTAAGTTTCAGTAAAGTTCTGAGAGCTGACAGTTGTAAAACAATTCTTCAAGATTATATGGGATTTTTTCAATAACGAAATGCAGACAACAACTGATAAATAAATAAATAAATAGTTGGGACACACTTATTGAATAAATTGTAGTTTTTTCTCTTTAAAAATATTGAAACAAAATACACATATCAGATGATAGGTGAATGTGACTGCGACGCTGTGAGAGAGAGAGGCAGAGCGAGCAAGAGAGTAGACAAAGGAGAGAGAGAGAGAGAGAGAGAGAGAGAGAGAGAGAGAGAGAGAGGGGGAGAGAGGGGGAGACTGGAGTCGGGAATTGGGAGTTAAGAGTCGAGAGGGTGGGCAGGAGTAGGCGGCAGTCAGTCAGGCTTAAATAAATGCTGAAATTTATGTTACAGGTCAGCCAAGCAGGCAGTGAGGCAGCTAAAACAAAGGCAATCAGAGCCACATGGACCAGAAGTGGCATGCAACAAAAAGGAGCCAACGAGCATCAGCAAAAAGAACAAGAAGCAGAAGCAGAAGAAGAAGAAGCTGACGGCAAAAAGTGAAGCAGAAGCAGAACAAGTAAATCAGGTTTTGGCCAACGTCAACGTATTAACCTTTGTGAGCTGTTGAGGTTGCTGCTGTTGTTGTTGTTGTTGTTGTTGTTGTTGTTACTGCTGCTGCTGCTGCAACAGCAGTTGTTGTTGTTCTTGTTGTTGTCGTTGTTGTTGCTGCTGTTGTAGTTCCTGCTGCTGTTGAATTATTTCAAACATTTCATTTCATATATAATAGAAGTGCTGTGGCAAGTCGAGTCGGACGTAGTGTACCTGTGTGTTGCAGTTGCAGTTGCAGCTGCAAGCTTTTGCTTTAGACTCTTTTATTTTTATGTTTTCTTTTTTTTCTTTTCTTTTTGTGCTGCAACTTCAGTTGGGTGTTTAGTGGCCGCTGGTGGCAAGTGGCGCGCACGATTACACACATGTACTTATGTGCCCCCCAACTTTAGACGCCGTCGCAGTCGTTTTCACATGCGGCACATCGTTGTTGCAACGGCTTTTGAGGTCGCCCCAAGTGGCTTATTTCCGCCTTTTTGCATGCCCGCCTGCCCATACCATCCAGTGGCCAACCCTCTCATGACTGCGACTGCACATGGGCAGGGTCAGTTTCATGCAACTAAAAGTGGCACAGCAGCAAAGCAAAGCCAAAGTGAACGATCGCTGGACTCTACACGGCTGGCGTTGCTTGCCGCACACAAAAGCGCCAAGTGTCGATAGCATAACAAATAAAATACAAACAAAAACAAAACCCTGAGCAATGTTGCAACACGCACACACGCACACACACACACACATACAGACACAACTGCACATGTTGTTCAATTTGCTCTTGTTCTTTGTTCCTCTCTCGCTCCCGCTTGGTCTGCCTCACTCGCTCTCGCTCTGTCACTCTATTGGCTTTTCTTTTGTGCTGCCGCTTTGTGTGCCACAATCATTTTAACCCAAATTGTTGTTTTTGCTGCCACAGTCGCCGCTGCTGCTGCTACAACTGCTGCTGCTCTGCTGCTGCTGTTGCATTTTGCATTGCAATTTTTAGTTGCCACATGAAATATGTGTCGCTTAGCAGCCCCAGACAAGTCGAGTGTTTGTTGCAAGTTGGACAAGGCAACGGCAACGGCAACGGCAAAGGCAACGCTTGACATTTCGCTTCTAGCTGCAACCACAAAAATCTCCGACAATTTCGTTTACTTTGCGAATACAACAACAAAAATATTAAGTTTTCTTTTTCGGCTGTGGGTGTTGAGTGTGTCTCTCTATGTGTGTGTGTGTTTTTTTGTGGCATCAACGCTGTCGCAAAGTGGACAGCATTTTATGAAGACATTCGACAGCTGCCGTTTTGCTGTGTGAAGGGATGACAACTGCGTTTTCTTAGCAACTTGACATTAAATAAATTGAAAAGCATAAATAATTAATACCACACTGAGTGCAAAAAGTCTTTTTACAGTTTGTTATCAATATGGTGAATTATTCATTTATAATCTTGGGAATTATTCCCTGAGGTTAAAGCACATAATTGGAACTGTTCCTCAAACAGAGACAATTATGTAAGCATACAAAAATCGATAAGGTCAACGCTAATAATCGATTTATCTTTCGATATATGCATATAAAGAAAAACAACTAAGCTGATATTAAGACATTTGCTGCTAAAATCATATTGAAACATATTCTTTTATCGATCAGTTATTGCATGTATCGATATATATTGACTAATCCTGACATATGCCATCATAAATTTATCGATATATGGACATATCGATAACCATAAAGGTACACAAATTGCAAGTCTTAAACTTAAAGCTATCGATAACAATCATAAAATATTTAACGTATGCAGAAACAATCTATGTGGATGACATTACTACAATTATCGATAGCAGTCCCTTAGTTGTTAAATTCAAACTTCAATTTCCAAACAGTATAAATTAGATATTTCGTTATATTACAAATATCATTACATCTTATAGCTATGATAGTACTGTATATTTCCTTTAGTGCTGACAATTTCAGCATTCGATAAATTTATCGAAATGTAATAAAAAATGCAATTGTTTTGATTAAGAGGGAGCAGCCGATGTTGCAACTGTTGACAGGAGTGTGGCAATCAGTAAGAAAGAATAGCGATATTTATGACGAAATACTTCCCATTTTATCGAACTACAATCGAATATCTAAAGGGATCACTTTTCCTCCCAAGAACACATTTATATCACACTTTGATAGCTGACGAGTTAAGTGCCACCAAAAAGTGGGACAACTGCTTCAAACTAATAATAATAAGTAAGTCATCAACTGCACATACATTTCCACAAACATATATGTACATATGTACATATTTCCTCCTGTGGAACACATAATGCATTCACTGTGAATTCCCCACATTATGTTACAGAAAAGTGTTGATGCACACAGTACCATAAAACTTGTTTTACATTCCGCAATTCCCTTCCGAAATAGACGTATAAAAGAGATACAACTTTTACGAATTCCCACCGAAGGGGTTTGTATTTTGCGTAAGTTTTTTAATTAGTTTGTATTTGCGGAATAGATTATTATTCTTTATAGTCACTCCAATAAAGAGTTGATAAATTTTCAATTTGGTTTGTAACGAATTTCCTCCCTTGGGGGATGTAAATGGAGGAAATTATAGAAGCAGCCTATTGCACATTTGGAGCTTACTCAACTTGTCTTAATGTATTTATTCTTAAATAAACATACTTTCACAACTTTCCACCCAAGGGGGGGGGTGTATTTTGGTAAATCTGTGTGAAAAGATAATAATTTACAAATATATAAAAGAAATCTATAAATTGCGATTAGGCTTCTCTGCATTTTCACCCTTTTAAGGGGACACATTTAAAGAGTCTGTTGCTCAATTGAAGTTAATTTGATCTTAACTTAAAAAACTGTTAGACTGTAGTCTGTTGTAAATCTTTGACTGCCTAAGCGAATTACAGGGTATTTTAGATTTGTGCATGTCGTATTATTGCCACTTAACTGTTTCAATATTTATTATGAATTTAGTTCATGTTTTTCTTGCTTTACTTCTAAGTATAAGTACTTTTTGGCATTTAGCTGGCAATTGTGCGGGTTGGCAAAGCAAGTTGCATGCTGCAGGCGAGATAGAGATCGATAGAGAGAGGGACAGGGACAGGGACAGGGGAGACAGAAAGAAAGAGAGAGATGACGGGGAGCAATTGAAGTGTCTTAATTTAGTTTCAACGATGATGACGACGATGATGACGTCGACGATGTCGGACGTCAGATGTCTGGCGGCGGCAATCAGAGCAATCAGGCAATTCAATCAGCCAGCCAACAGACGGCGTAACAGCAGCCGCCTTCCACTTCCCCACGTTCCACGCCCCACGCGTTCATTTCCACGTACATCCCCCTACAGCAGCCTCAAGTCAACCCCTATGAGGGGAACACATATAGAGGCAATGTCTGGTCTGGCGTTGCCATAATGTAGTCGCATCTGGACTTCGGGCGTGTCTCCAGAACTTCAGACAGCAGACATACATGTGTGTGTGTGTGTGCGTATATATGTATATATATGTGTGTGTGCAGCAGGATTTAGTTGTCTTTGGGCTAAGCTAGCGTCGGGCTGCTCTAAAAACTTTTGGCCGAATGAAACCCAGGAACAAGTTGTTGACAACGCCAAAAGTGTGCAGCGCTGCTTCAGTTGCAAGTAGCAAGTAGCATGTAGCATGTTGCATGTTGTTTGTTGTTGTAGCCAAAGTTGCGCCTTGGCGCATAATTCCTTAATAAGTGCCCTCTTTCAAATCAAGAGAGAGAGACAGAGAGAGAGAGAGAGAGAAAAAGAGAAACAGAGCGAGAGTGCAGTCAACCTTTGTTGTTATCGCTTGGCTCAGCCTGCCGTCGGGCGGAAAGTTAGATGCCCCCGCCACACTGTCACATTTCGTGAGACAAGAACAACAGCAACAACAACTGCAACAACTACAACAACGAGTACAACAACAAGAACTCGACAACAACTCCTCGAAACTGGAGGCGATAAGCAGCTGTGTTTTTATTTTAATTAACGCATCCAAGTGCATTTTCTATCCATGGAACGAGCGATGCCCTTTAGCATTTCAAGTAGGTGGGGCCGGCATTGCTGCCTCACATTTATGGGGCACATTTATGAGGCATGTTATCTAATTATAAAATAATAGAAAAAAATTTAAAACAAAGTCAACTCACAATATTTGAGTTCAGAATTTCTGTCATGATTCATTGCACAAAATGTGCTTCGGAAAATTACAATGGGATACCCTGTAAAACAGTCTAGCTGGTATTTGCAAATATCTGCAAATGCAAAATGCATTCAAATATGCACGCTAGAGGGCGTCAGCTTGCTACGATTAATTTCAAATAGTTTGTCTAATAACTTTTGTGCTTATTAAGCGATCATGCTGAAAACTTGAGTACTAAACAAGAGAATGTTAAGATATGTGCAAAATTAAGTTACAGCCAATTCTCATAATATCTATGACAGCTTTGCCTTCTTTAGCAGTGTGAGCAAATCAAAGCGATTGATCAAGCAAATAACTTCCATTCTGCCTGTTGCATGTAACTGCCACAAAGTTTAAATACCCTATATTTTATAGCAATTGCAGTCTTTACAATGTATGCAATGGGATAACCAAATCAGTTAAGCTAACTAAATAAGCAAAAAGAGAAAAGCTTAATCATATATAATTATATATATTTTGAAATATATTATTCACTATTCTCTCTGGCAAAAACTACATGGTATTCAAAGAAGATGCTGACTAATTGCTGCAATAACAACGACAACAATAAAAGATGCATGAGCAGCAACTGAATATAAACTGGCCAACAAAAATAAAAAAGAGCAAAACGCAGGCCAAGTCAAGCAAAATGGCTAAAAAGAAAGCTCTTTGCAGCATCAAATTTATTCATGAATGCATGAATCATCAAGCAAAAGGGTTCATTTCAAAGTTCTCGCTTTTATTTGTTGTTGTTCTTGTTGTTGCAAAGATTAACTTGAAGAGAGAGAAAAATACAAGCAAAGCTGCAAACGTCTCTCTATCTGTCTCTCTCCCTCCCTCTCTCTCTCTCTCTCTCTCCCTCTTTCCCTCTGTTACTTTTCTTGGCAACACAAACACTAAAAGCTGAAATCAAAATACAACTGTGGTAATATGGAAATCAGCTTAACTTTTACTTCCCAGCATTTGCTTATAAATAAATATAAATATTAATAAAGAAAAATTGTTGCACATGAAATGTAAAACTCGAAATTGTCAACAAGTTTTTAATGGGAACTTTTGGTCAATATTGATCTAATATTAACGGTTTGTTATCAACCTCATATAACTGTGTATACGTATACGAATATTTGAGTACATTGTGTACATTGAGTACATTCGTATATTCATTCATTCATTCATTCATACGATGACACAACTGTGGCCACATGTAAAGCAGGTCAGCTTAATTCACATCAATCAATTTGAAGCTACCAAATTACACGGTGAATTGTACAAAATTGCGGTTAGAATGGAGCCTAATATTATAGCCAAACCCCTTTCAATACCTTCTACCCCCACGCCACACTCACAATTCCCTCCCCATTTAGCCTTTTGGTAGGAAAATTCTGTCTGCAGTTCAAAGCAGGAAAAAGAGAGAGGAGAGAACAGCAGCGTATTGGCAAAAGAACCAATTATTTTGCAGCAAAAATTTGTTCAAGCATATGCAGCTGTCATGACCTCTGTCCCCTGTTACCCTATACCACCCCTCCCCCCCCTCGAGCATTTATGACTTCCCTTCTCTGTCGCTCTGTCAGCAGTCTGACGCTCTGTGCGCTTCTGGTTGCCTCTTTTATGCAGTTGCTGCTGTCGTTGCCGTTGCTGTTATCATTGTCAATGCAGAAAAATGTATTTTTATTTTTGCATCAATTATTTTGCATACACACACACTCACACACAAACAACAACAACAAAAAAATTGTAAGCAAACACAACTCAGGAAGCAACAACTGTCTGTTGGACATATGCCATGTGTGTGTGTGTGTGTAGTGTGTGTAGTGTGTGTGCGTAGTGTGTGTGTGTGCTTTCAGCAAACTCTTTAAAGTGCATTTTTCAACTGCTTTTTCAGTCGAACAAACCTTAACATTTTTGCCATTTGCAATATCACACACACACACACACACACACACACACGCAGACCCAGACACACATTGAGGGGTTTCCCCACTCTCCATTACACCCCCCCACCATGTTGGCCCACTCAAGCATGAACAACTCTTGAAGCGGACAGCGGTTGCAATGATGCGCCAATTATGTTGGTATTTATGTGCTCAAAACATATTTTAAAAATGTTCTTAAGAGATGAGAGATAGAAAATGTGCAAAATAAAAAAAAAAAAAAAAGAAAAGTTTGTTAATTTTCCTAATGAACAGCCTTTGCCTATTGGGCTGGCTGACTGACTGCGAGATACCCAGCAATGCACTTTGTTCACTCGTCTTGTCTGTCAAATCAATGGATCAACATACATATGTAATCATTAGAATTGCAGTGATAAAACTGACTGATAGTTGGATACCCTGCAATTCAATTTATTATTAAATACGATTTGAAATCGACTCCGAGATACCCTGCAGTGCATCGTCTATTTGAAAGCTCAAAAAAAAGGACAAAATCAAAAAATATTGCTATCGAGTTACTGCAAAAAAGCAGTACATGGAGATACCATGTAAAGCAGATACTGACCCACCTTAATAGTAAATACCCTGCATTGCAGACTGATCGTTTGTTGAACTTCACTTCATATGTCGATGAATTATTGAAAAAATCAATAAGACTAAGGACTATAGGCGGACTATGAAATACCCTGTAAAGCATATTTTGTTATATTTGAAATGAATGAATGAAATGAAATGCTTAAGAACTCTTAGACAATAACTTGTGCCTCAAAGCGAATTGACGGTCAAATACCCTGTAAAAGATCAAGTTTCGCTTGTATCACTTTAATTAATAAAATTTCGAAAATTTTACTACAAGTTATTATGCCAAAGGACAGCTACCCTATTAATGCTTACCTACAGGGTATGACAAGTACAGAGCTGTGGCTTCTATGAAGTTCTCTTTGAAAAGGTTTCGAAAGTGGATGATAATGATGATGATGACGATTTTGATGATGATGATGATGTGGCGGGATAAATTGATGAATAGAATTGACAGATAGCTGGATGGATGAATGAATAGATTGCTGGATGTGTGCTGTGTTAACTTTTTAATGACTGTTGCAGCAAATTAAATGCAATGACAACAACAACAAGAACAGCAACAACAACAATATGTTTGCTTGTCAATTGCGAATAAGATGAATGCATATCAATCACACACACACACACACACCCACACACATGCCCAAACTTCCTACACATACAGATACAGGCGAGAGCTTACAAATGAGAATTTCATTGAGCAACTTTTTGCCAATGGGAAATGAAAATGGTTTACAACAAAAAAAGGAAAAAAGGAAAATAAAAAAATGAAGGGAAAAAACACATTTCAAGCGAATCAACACGGTTTTGTTGTGCCTGTGTGTGTGTGTATACATATGTGTGTAGCTATTCCTTGTTGTTGTTCTTGTTGTTGCTGATTGAATTGTGCGCACCGAAAAGTCGAAAAGTTTTCAACGAGCTTCTAACACCAAATTCTGCTCTGCGTGTGCTCGTGTATGTTTGTGTGTATGTGTGTGAGTGTGTGTGTGTGTGTATGTGTGTGTGTGCCTGTGTATATCATGAATATATAATGAAAACTTTACACACTCAAACAAACTTGCTGTAAATGTTGTAAAGGCTTAAGAGTTCGCCTCTTTTCTAAACTGTAACTGCCAACAACTTCGCGACATTGACTTTGAAAATTAGTTTTCCTTTTACATCTAAGCAAACACAACATGACCCAACTCAATCCAAATCCAAATTCGAATCCAAACCCGAACCCCAAGCCGAACCACGCAACCACCTTAGTCACCCAAGTGGCACTTCAAGCCACTCGCGTTCACCCACTACTTTTCACAAATTGGCTTTGTTAATTAGGTATAAAGCGCTGCTAACCATAAAACTGTGACTCTCTCCCTGCGCTTCTCTCAGCGGCATTCCGCAGCGAGGGATGATTAACGATTGTCACGTGTTACGATAAATAACATAATAAGGATTTATAGGATTTATATTCAAGCACCATTTTCCACCTATAGATGTTGTTATGGGTTTTGTTCAACAATGTTGCTACAATTATCATTTCAGTTCATTGCAAACTAATTTGTGAATTCTTCTACATAAAATTAACTTTTAGCTATGCATTTTCCACCAAAGGGGGCATATTTCTATATATATTATATAATTTTTGAACATTTTAATTATTATTACGATCGAACAAGCGTTCAGTTCTAAGCCATCTGTATCATCAACAGCCCAAGAAAACAATTTATGTCTGACTTAAGAAAAGATTTCTGTTACTTTTCTTTTTGAGAATCAATATATTAAAATGATATTTCAATATCAATAAGTTAATTAATAAATTAATAAGTCAATCAAAAAAAGTTACTAAAATTACTAAAAATAAATAAAAAAAAAAAAAAAAAAAAAATACATAGAAAAGTGACAATTGAAAACTGGATTAAATAGAACAGCACCATGAAAATATTAGAAAATTAAATGAAATAATTCCTTCGCTGCTATTTATCACCAGATCTCTAACTATATATCAACTCCATAAAGCCATTTCTATCTTTCTAGCAATCACGTTAAGTTAATAACTCAAAAAGTGGAATGGAAATTTTTAGACAAAAATGTGATTTTTTTTTGTGTGAATTATTGCGCAGCTCTGTTGCCAATTAGCGTGCCTCAAATTTAACTGTTCATTGACATTGAAAAACGGTTTGAAGCGCTTTTTGCTGCTCGCTGTTTGCAGTTTGCTGTTGCTTTTTTTGGGGAGGGGAGGGGGGCTATTGAGCAGTCTCGCTTTAGCGCTGCAAAGTAGGCTACACATTTTTAATGGCCTCATGCTCGAGCTTGCGTGACTGTGTGTGAGCGAGTGTGCGAGTGTGTGTTTGGAAAATGTTTGATTATTAAACGGCACAGAGCGACAGTTAAAGAAAAGGGCAGCAGAAGGAAGAAGGAAGACAGCCCTTGTGGAATGCTTAGTCCCGCGGCTGACATTTTGACGTTGACTTAGGGTTCACACAAACACACGCACACACTCACACACACACACACACAGTTACATATACACAAATATTTATATATATATATTTATATATTTATATATATATATATGTATATATATATTGCTCGTTTTTTGTGTATTTTAAGCCAGGTAAAACAAGACTTCGACTTCTGTTGGCAAATACATAAAAGTTGATGGCCAAACTGAGTTGGCCTGGCCTGCTTGCGTTTGTCTGGTGTGCTTTGCTTTTGGCCTGGTCGAAAGCTGAAACTCAAATTAATTAACTCTCATCGATTTGCCGTATCCGGTTACAGCAACGAGTTCAGCGACAGTGCAGCCATTTAAGGGCCAATCAATTACTTAATTGAAAATATGAATGAAGGTTTATTCACTATCCTTTTTGTTTTTATTCACATTTCATTCGAGTGAGACAGAAAGAGAGGGAAGAGGGAAGAGCAGTAGGAAGGCAACAAAGCAAATTATGGTTTATTAAGTATTATGGCTTTTGAAGCCTGTGGAAAAGCCTCTGAAAGAGAAATGCAATGAATTATCACAGCAGAGGAGACAAACAACAACAACAACAACGAAGGCGAGTAGAAAGTTATGAGAGAACTTGAGGGGGTGTAGGGGAATGGGGGGTTGGCAGGAGTCAGAAAATGTGTCAACATAAAATTTCAACATAATTTATATGCATTTTTATTATATAGTAACGGGCATAACCTCAATTCTCGCAGCAACTGCAAACAGTAAATAAATAAATTAAACAAAAGCAAAAACCACAAGTAGAAAGTAAAGTTTTTCGGGGCATAAGCGACTCTTAAATACCCTATGCATTTAATACAAAATATAATCAACAGTAGACACAGTAAAGCAAAGCTTCGCTATAAGAAATTCTACTGCATATACTCCATACTAATTGATAAAGTCAAAGAATTATTTTACCAACAAGTTTCATAAGTTTCCAATCAATCCACTCAATATATACTCTATATATTTGCATAATTGTAGGGTATATATGTATATACATTCGTTGTTTGTTGCATTATAAAAAGCACAAAACTACAAAAAACTATACTTAACAATGCAACAGAAATTTGTCAGAACAAGCGAAAGTAATTCAATTCATTTGTACTGCAAGCCCAAGGAATTGCTTTTGGCATTTGCATACCTCTTGTTAGAACCATTTTATAGGGTATATGGGGAAGAGAGAAGCAGAAAATACCAAGCACTGCATATGAAATTCCATATCAAGAATGAGAGAGGAGAATGAACAACAAAAAAAACGCAGTAAAACATAATCAACATTAAGGCAACAGCTTGAAAAATGCTTCAAGCGCCAACCATCAAATGAACTCGCTAACAACAACAACAACAACAACAAAAACAGCAACCATAACAACAAGTAGATCAACAATAACAGCAACAACAACAACAAGAGCAAAAGGTAATATGTACTCATAAATGGAAGCGTTGCCAAAGAAAGAATTTGGCTTTTGTGCTGTTGCCAGAGCAATTTGTTTGAATGTCACAAAAGATGAACAAATAGCAGGGCAAAACAACAACACACAAAGCACAGCAGCAGCAGCAGCAGCAGCAACAACAACAATAATAATATTAATAATCATAACAATAATAATAAATAATTGAAATGAACTACAAGGAAATCAAAGCGCAGACTGAAAATACATTTTCAACTTGAGCTGAGAAATGCAAATAAAATTCAATGTAAAACTAAAGTTTGAAAATACTGAAATTTTGCATATTGTTTTCTGCACAGATTTAAATTATAATTGATCATTTATAAACTTACTCTTTAAAAAAGTGTGGAGCACTTTAGATTCGATTAAATTCACTGTCGCATTCTTACTTGCTAAGATTTCCACCTTGGTGTCGTGCCATAGCTGATGGTTATGATAAGAAAAGTATCCAGAAAACTTACCTACAAATTAAAGAAAGCAGAAAAGGAAATTATTAATAAGAAGAAATTATAGAAAAATATATAAATGAATATTTAATAAAGTATGAAATGATGTGGCATGTGCAACTCGAGATCAAAGTTATGAAAAATGTTTATAAACATGTTGGTTCAACAGAGCGTTTGACTTGCCGTTAATCTTGCCACAACTATGCGCAACATTTTGGGGCGAACAGACAAGGAAAGTCTGCTTTTATTTATAGCTTTAATAATTTTATTTTTATTTACACATTTTTTTGTGACTTTTTTGTTGTCATGTAGCGCGTCGCATTTTGTCGCATGTCACCATAAACAATAACAATTCTCTTGATGATGAACTGGGGCCGCTTGTTATTGTGATTGTTGTTGTTGTTGTTGTTGTTGTTGTTGTCGTTGTTATTGTTATTGTTATTGTGTCGCGTGTTATCTGCCTAATTAAATGCGACAAAAATATGCGCCCAAGCCTACAAGGGGCATGCAACGCGTTTTCGACGGAGAAGCTGTCAAACATTTAACGCCTGAAAATTGGCCAGAAGCAACTCGAAAAGATATTCTGACTGACAAGCAAAACAATGAAATCTTGTGCAATAGGAAAGGGGGAAATGAGGGGGAAGGGGGCATGGGGGAAAAAAAAGGAGGAAAAGTTAAATATACACACATGTTTGCACACTCTCTCTCTCACTCTCTCTCTCTCTCTCTCTCTAAACGAGGGAAGCAGAAATCTTTGACAACAAATTGTTACGTTGTTTCAGCTTGTTGCTCGTCTCCTTGTTGTTATTGTTTATTCAGCATGGGTGCCAAAAGCCAACACACACACACACACACACTCACACACTCACACACGCATAAATTATGTACGAGTATGGGTCTGTCTAAGGGGGAATGTGCCCCTGCATTGAGGGTACTCCCAGCATAAAAATAAAATCAAATAAAATGTGACAAGCGGCACACGCGACTGCGCCAATGTCTTGCCAAATGGATTGCCATTTGATTGAACAGCATGGCAGGGGGAAGGGAATGGCAAAAGGGCATGGTAGTGTGTTTGTGTGTGTGTATCTGTGTATGCACTGTGTGTGTGTTTGCTTGTCTGTCTCTATATAGATTGGAATGGCAACTGTATGTACATGACACATCGCAACAAACCTTCTGCTGTTTGCCGATCAATGCACAAAATAAATAAAGTATTTATCTTTATTCATTTTTTTTCCTCCTTTTTTTGCACATATTTTCCCACAAGTGGGGCACGCTCGTTTCGTCAATCATTTTGTAATTTTAGCAGAAAATTATTGTTTGAAAAAATAATTTTCTCTCGAATTTATTGCAAGAATATTTTGAATTTACGAATCGTAAGTAAAAGTTAATTAAATTGTACAAAAAAAAAATATATATATGAAACATACAAAAAAAATTTTAAGAAATGATTATTTAACAATAATATATATTAATATATATATATTATAATAAATATAATATAAAATTATTATTTTATTTTTTATTTACATATTTTAAACGTCGACTAATGGCAGCCAATCCAAATATTACAAATAAAATTGAAGGAATACATATTATTTTATAATTTCCAACCTAAATAATTGCGCATAACTTCAGTTAAAAATAAATTTCAGTAGTGAGTTTTAGCATTTATTAATTTACCTATAAGAATCACAATTTGAAAAAAAAAAAAAATTTTACTGTTTAAAAAGCAGAAAAAATTCAAATGAATATCCTAATTAAAAGTGCGTATTAAATGCAAATTATTTCTATTTTTTAAGCTAAAAGAAATTTCTGTTATGCTCGCACTTCCATAATTTCAACCAGTCGAAAAGGCTACAGTCGACCGCATTCGACAGTATAATACCCTGTACAGGCTTCTATATTAAGAGTATTTTGATAATAGATACTTTGATTAAAATAAAAGTAAGAACATAACAGGTGTTTAAAGAAAACCCCTTTGAAACTCTCATTTTGCATATGAATTCTTTGCTTGCTTATAGCAGCTAACTTTCACATATTTATTTCACAAAAGCTAAGTGTTACTACACTTAGTTTACTTATGCTTGTGTCGCAGTAGTTCCCTATCTCGCTCGCACAAATATGCACACATGGTAAGCAGACGCATGTGTCACAGTCGTTCGCTGTCTCGCTCGCACACATGTGCTGCCTGCTGCTCTACGATTCCGTGGAAAAATAACTTTTATTGCTGATTATCTGTCTTATTTACAAACCGATCTTGATGAAACTTTCAGCGTTCCTTCTACATATCATTCTTAGAAGTGTCTACGTTGAAAAATATGGCTATTATTCGTTTTTTTCGATTTGCGGGGGAAGGGGGGAGGTATCCAAAATTTAAAATAAACTTGATCTGCGTATGGTATACAGGAACCTTGATGCCAAATTTGGTGTCTCTAGCTCTTATAGTTGCTGAGATCGACGCGTTCATACAGACGGACAGACGGACGGACAGACGGACATGGCTCAATCGACTCGGCTATTGATGCTGATCAAGAATATATATACTTTATAGGGTCGGAGATGACTCCTTCTGCCTTGTTACAAAAATTTTTTTCACAAAGTTAATATATCCCTGTACAGGGTATAAAAAGTCCAACGAGTTGGCTAACAAGAACAATCCTTCGATTTGTTAGACTTTCCTTATGGATTTTGTCAGATAAATCTAACATTTAAAATTGAAAATTGTTAAACTGTTAAGTTATTCAAATATGTATACGGAATTTTTGAAACTAATTTGAGAGCACTTTAAGTAGGAATTCATAATTGAAATGGTTGAGAGGCATGAATGAGACGAGACGAGAGGCAAGGACGTTGTGTTGTTTGAACCAGTTTTCCAAGTTTTTCAGTCCTTGAGCACTGTAAACAGTAACTTTGCCTGTTACTTGAGACCAGTGCAACACTAGTAGCTTGTGTCGCCCCCCCCTCCCCCCTTCCTCTTCACACTGCCACTTGTCCCTTTACCACTGTCACCCTACCCAACCCCTTGCCTTGTATCATTTTGATTGAAGTCTGGGCATTGGATTGCCTCTGTCTGCTGTCGAGGCTCCTTCTCTTGGGCCAATATTGCGTGTTAAGTGCCATGCCATGCCCCCTCACCACTCCCCCCAGTCTGCTAGACGCTTGTCGGGGCTATATACATGCATATATACAGAGGTGGTCAAAAGTATTTACACAACGTATAAAATTTGACACATTCAACTTTGTGAGCTTTTTTAATGTTGTTGCTGATAGCGATTTGCCGAAAAATTGATTTTCTTGGAAAGGTTGATCTATGAAGAAACACATGAAAAAAGAAAGAAGAAGAAAACTGTGCATACGTACAAAATAGAAGCAAATGAATTGGTACCTGCAAGTAGTCAAAAGTATTTACACACATTTTTTTCATGACAAAAGTATTTACACAATACAAATAATTAATTGTTTTTTGGTATTCCTTTGAGTAAGTGCAGTTGTGAGTTGAAATATTTAAATTTTGAGCTTGTCATGTAATTCTGTGTTTTTATTTTAGAAAAAATACTTTACAAAATGGTTGAAACAAAGGAGTTATCTATTGAGGTTAGGTGTGAAATTGTAACTAAATTCAAAAGCGGTATTTCGGCGTCAAAATTATCTAAATACTATAAAATATCACGAAAAACCGTGTATAATTTAGTTAAAAAAAAAAAGACACTCAAGGAAATTTGGAAAACAATAAGAGATCTGGACGTAAATTGATCATGAACGTAAAGGAATGCAGGAAATTGTTGGGTGTAGTCGTGGAAAATCCTAGAATAAGCCCAATAAAAGTTGCAGCAGCATCAAAAATGATAATTGGCAAGAAAGTTAGTGATGCTACAGTGCGTCGTAGATTAAAAGATATCAATGTAAAAACATATGTTGTCCGTAAAGTAATCAATATTACGCCGACAAATCAAGCAAAACGACTTGCATTTGCTTTGGAACACAAAAATAAGCCCATAGAGTTTTGGCACAACGTATTGTGGACAGATGAGTCCGCTTTCCAATTCCAGGGCTCTTTTGCTAAGCACTTTAAGCATTTACCACGATCTCAAAAGAATATTGCTGTGCAGCCACTCAACAGATTTGGTGGTGGCTCAGTAATGTTTTGGGGATGCTTCTCCTACTATGGATTTGGCGATTTAGTACCGTTGGAGGGCACTCTAGATCAAAGCAAGTACATTGATATTTTAAATGATCATGCCTTCGTCTCGGGAAATAGATTATTTCCAACCAGTGACTGGATTCTACAGCAAGATAATGCTCCGTGTCATAAAGGACGGTCACCCACAACATTTTAAAGTGACGTAGGTCAGGAGGTTCTGCCTTGGCCTCCGCAGAGTCCTGATCTAAACATTATTGAACATGTTTGGGCCTTTATCAAGCAGCAAAGAACCATCAATAAAAATCGCAAACGAGATGATACTATCAAAGAAATTAAAGACATTTGGTCAACATTGACGGCTGAATTTGCGAGAAGTTTGGTTGCATCAATTCCAGACAGGTTGCAAGCTGTCATTGATGCTGAAGGTGGCGTAACAAAATTTTAAATAAGTTAAAACTATGTAATTAAAAATACAAAATAAAAATCTTAAATTAAAATCTTAATTTAAGTTGAAAAAAAATTAGTTCAAAGTTCTGTGTAAATACTTTTGTCGCGAAAAAAATGTGTGTAAATACTTTTGACTACTTGCAGGTACCAATTCACTTGCTTCTATTTTGTACGGATGGACAGTTTTCTTCTTCTTTTTTTTTTTCATGTGTTTCTTCATAGATCAACCTTTCCAAGAAAATCAATTTTTCGGCAAATCGCTATCAGCAACAACATTAAAAAAGCTCACAAAGTTGAATGTGTCAAATTTTATACGTTGTGTAAATACTTTTGACCACCTCTGTATATATATATGTATAAATAGGCCGGAGTCAAAGTGAAATATGCAAAAATTTGCACACTGTTTATGTGAAATTAAATTATGTACATATATTTTGTTGATTCTTTTGCCGTTTTGCGTGCTATTTATGTATTTTTTATTGATTGCTCACATGTAATACATGTGTCTGTAAGTATGTTTGTGTGTGCGTGAGTGAGTGAATGCATTGCGTGCGTTGTACAAATTTATTTGAAGTTGTGCCAAACGTGTTAAGACAATTCATCCCAAATAGCCTGCAACTGAGCCCGAGTTTCGCTAATGGACATAATTATGCGCAAGAAGAAGCTGAAACGATGCAGAGCCAAGCAGATGGTGGAAATCGAGGGGGGGTAAGTAAATGGTGAGGGGTCAGAAGACAAGAAAGCATAGCTATACTATTAACAAATGAAGAAGATTTCATACCCTGAGTTACGATTTACAAATACAAACTTTAATCTGTTTAAAATATAAAGAAAACCTAAATCTTCGAAACATTATTCCTATGATATATATAGATATATATAGATATATATAGATATATATAGATATATATAGATATATATAGATATATGCATATATATGTATGTATATGTATATACAGTTGTCCGACTTTAAGGAAACTAGTTAAGAATATTAAAGCCATAAATAGACATTTATTTTATTTAATTTATCACTTTTTGTAAAAGCAACAAAGATTTCTCTACTGAAAACCGGAATATTCGTGAGTTCTGTCAATTTCCGTTCTGTCATAGAGGTATTTACAAAACTAAGGCATCATTTTATAACACAACAAACATTTTCCGATCTATCGATCTATACGCTGTGTTAGCTATAAGTTATAGTCATCAAAGGCAGTAAAGTAAAGCAAACCAAACTGTAATCACATTTGACAGACATATTAATACAAATATCAACTGTGTTTATCAGCTTTATAAACAGATCGAGTATATACGCTTGTCGTAACGGCCTTACAGCTTCAATAACAAAGCTATAATACCCTTACCCAGATGGTAGTGTATAATAATAATAATAATAATAATAATCCAAGGACGGGTGCACACTAAGTACTTATACATATAGTCAAACTAAACGACAATTAATGACAGTGCATAGCTGCCGGAGATGGTCGAATGGGCGGGGCAGCGATCGAAGAAGCTGCCACTGCCACTTCTGCTGTTGCTGTTGCTGCTGCTGCTGCTGCTGCTGTTGCACCCAAAGGTCTGCGACTAATGACTTTTAAATGCATTAAAGCGACAACAAACCGAGCAACGAAAGGCAAATAACAAACAAGAACAAACAAAACTAGAAATAATAATAAAAAATAAAAAAGAAACGAAAACAAAAGAAAATAAAACAGGCAAAGGTAAACTGGCCGACGGCAGGGTCGTTAAATCTATGCACGACTTGAAAAATACCCTGGATGCAAACAAAGTTGATCATTTCGCAGTTTCTCTGTTAACAAATGTATGGCGTGGATATCTTACGGATGATTTAACTAATGATACTAGGAATTATGAATAATATACATATAATGTTTGTAGCAAGTTGGCAGCACCAAAACATAACAGCAGTCTAAGAGCAACTAGCACTAAGAACTTTTGAATACAAATTATACAGATAATATTTAAAGAGACTTTCTCTGAAGAAAGTGAGCAACAACTGTGGATAGTTGATGCATTCTTCAACTAAATTGAAACAAGTTGGCAGCACCAATAACAACTTTATATATGGCATTAAATCAATACATAATCTTCAATGACATAATTAAATCACACACTACATGCAACTAATATGCCCGCTTTGGCTAGTGTAGGGTATTAAACATATGTCAGGTACGTGGGCTTTAAAGCAGCGTAGGAATGCTTAGTCCAACAAAGACAATCAATCGCTAGACAGAGCTCAGAGCCCAGAGGCAGAGTCAATGGGCTTGTGGGCGTGGTCGGGGCGCAGTCAGCAGCTGATGAGCTGCAGCAGAAGCAGAAGCAACGTCATCGTCAACGTTGGCGGCCAAAAGTCAAAGGGCTTTATGCTAATTGGTTGTAAACTCTGTTCAGTTTACCCCCCTCCGGCCCGCATCTACCCTACGCAATCACGCATTTCAGGGTATGCGTTGTGTGTGTGTGTGTGTATGTGTGTGGAGGAGGGGGGTTTCTTTATATTTCGTTTTTTATTATGATTTTGGTGTGCGTGTCTTGGTCTCGTCTTATTTTAAATATGAACTTCCTGTTTGCATTTCAACATGAAGTCAGGTCAACCAAACAGACGAAATGTTTGTGCTTCATTTTATTGTTTCTTCTCTTCGTTCTTTTTTATTTCTATCCCACTCTCTCTCTCTCTCTCTCTCTCTCTCTCTCTCTCTCTCCCCCTCTCACTTTTCAGTTCTGTCTGCTCTGAAGAGGGCAGCATGGCTATTTCCAGTGAATTATTATCAAGGCATAGCAATTAAATGATGACCTACACTTAAAGAACTGCTTCAATCGTTTAGATTCATTTAATTAAACAAGGAAATAACGATTAAAATCAATTTAAAATTCGATTTAAATACATTTTGCAATTACTGACAATGACACAAGCTGAATGCTCAAGAAGAGCTTTATGCATTGGTAAATTACTTTGAAAATGAGTTAGGTATTTAAAGCTTTTGCTGTAATGTTAAGAATTGTAACTAATTGAAGAAGCTTTGAGCTTATAAAGTTTATAATGATTATGTTAATAAAATGTCAATTGCATTAATTTGTATTAAAATTGTAGCTCTTACTTAAAGCTTTTAGCCTTTAAAGTTATGCTTCATTAATCGCTGCTTTAATGCGCTTTGAAAGCTCTTTTTTCGTTAGAGAAAAGCAATGTATATAAGCATATTTTGTCAAGCTTTAAGTTAGTTTTCATTTGTAGTAAATACAACTTTAATGCACTTTCAGAGCTTCTTGCTCTATTTTATGAGAACTTCACACACATTTCGCTGAGTGTACGTTGCGCATATTAACCCTTCGCTTGTCATTCATTTACTGGCACATTTCTTCAGCATTATCTACAGTATTTACACATGTTTCATTGTATACTCCTTCTACTTTGACTTCTCCTCCTCCTGGTGCTTCTGCTTGTTCTTCTTCATCTTGTGCTCATTTCTCATCTTATCTTTCAGCTGTAGAACAACTCGGCATCTTGAAGCAATGTAACTCTTCTGTTGCTCCTTGCTGTGCTCTGTTGCATATTTTCTTTAGTTCAAAAAATCTGTGGGATCATCAGTTGGCAATGGGATGGGAAGAGCAGAAGAGAAGCGAAGAGAAGAGAAAAGAAAGAGGGAGGAGAGAAAAAATAAGGGACAGAGTTCTATGCCATTTTTGGTCACTTTTGGCGATGCAACTCTTTAACTTAGACAGTCCGCCAGTTGCCAGTTGGCAGTTGTTGCCCGTTTATGGGCAGGCATGTGGCAGTTGCACGTAAAAAGTACTTAGTAACTCGTTGCCACAAATGGGACAACACACGTTCCATACGCGATGAAAATAATTTCCACAAGCGCCGCAAAAATGTAGCAAATAGTTGTGCGTCTTCAACGCTGGCAAAGGAGGAAAAAAAATAACAAAACAAAGACAAAACTAGTAGAGACCGCTACAGTTGAGTATACCCGACTGTGAGAGACTCTGTGCCTAGTAGCCTAAATACTCTAGTACATATTTGCACACACATACATGCATAAAAACACATGCACATAAAACAGGGATCTCTCCGTCTCTTCTTTCGCTGCCCTGTAGTATTGTGTTTTGAATAACTATCGAGTTTTTCATCCGATCAAGATGAATTTTGTAGAGTAACTGATAATTATACGATACTTCTCAAGCCTGTCAAAAACTCAAAGCCAAAAGCTTTTAATTTGGTCTTGTAAGTCGCATTTCACTATTTTCTAGTGCAGTAGGGGGCGTGGCAGATGACTTGCATATACTTTATTTGCTTAGAATATAAAGGAACCTATATGGCAAGTTCAGTGTTATATAGTCTTCGTGATCTAGGTTTGCCTACAAAAAGATTTGGCTATAACGACCCGGATTTCGATGCAGACCACGAATATATATACTTTAAGGTGTCCGCCATATGTAACTTTTGTCTGTTATATTTGCACATCGACAAACCTAACAAACCCTTTCTAATTTTTACGTACAGGACCTAAAAGCAAACTTAGCCATTTTGTCCGTCTGCCAGTCTGTCGGTCTGCCAGTCTGTCGGTCTGGCAGTCTGTCGGTATGGCAGTCGCGTCTGTCCAATAACATCTAAGCACACAAACAATCCCAACGTTGACGATGGGAACGCGCTGCTTCCGTGTTCTCTGAGCGATGTTTTTGCATCGCTTCTTTTTTTTTTGTCGCAGTCTTATTTTGTTTTTGTTCATAAATGTGTGTAGACCTGTGTATGTGTGTATTATGCATATGTATATGTATAAAAGCTTCCTCATCTCCCCTATTTTTTTCATTAACAGAAAGGAGAGCAGAGTGTAGTAGTAGTATAACTCCCACATTCAAACCAGGAAGTGCGCTACACTGCACACACATCCCCAAGAAGAGTCGGAAAGTGGGCAAAAGTCAGAAAGTCGAGTTGCCTTGAGCCAACAGCGGCCAACCATTTGAGGTTAGGTGCGCTTTAAAAACAACACACACACACACACACACATGCGAGAATCGCGAATTGCTGTTGCAAGTGGGTGTGAAACCCAGTGGCAGTGGCAACATCCAGAGGCAGCATTTGGTTGACCCATGCGTTTCGGTTGTTTATTTTGAATATGTCCTATAAGTGGTATATTCAAAATATAGGATATACTTCAGTCGTATATATATATATATATATATTTAACTATATATATATCACATGCTTTTCTGAAATTGCATGAGATTACAAATATTCTTCGCTCTTCGATTATTGCAACTTCTTTGTTATCGATAAGTATCGTTTTAGCGTTTTTCGTTCTTGACGTCGCACTCAACTTAATTTATTATTCTTGTAAATATCGCACTGAGGCGTTATTTTTATTGCAAAGTAAAATCTTGAGCTTGATATATATATTGTAAATAAACATTTTCTTTTAATCGATAGTCGACGATAACAAGTTATCGAGCGTTAACGCATCATTTAAAACCTACAGCTATTGTTTTTGTTAATTTACCACAGTTTACGCAACTTTGCCACAAATGCATTGTTGCAAACTTCCTAAGCACAAATTTTTCACTTCCTCCTTAAAAGGCAGGGAAAGTACTTAATTAAGTAACTCCATTTTCATTCCGACTTTACAGGGTATCTGTAGTGCTATCAGGCTAGTTAAAGGCAGATTTGTTATTTATTTTGTGCGTTTAGAATTTTGGTTGAGAGAGGGAGAAGTGAAGAGTTTTTGCATTTGTGTGTTTGGCGCCCTCCCGTCGCAGCCTGACTTCCCCCCTCCTGCGCTCCTCCTCTCACCTTGTCACCCCATCATCCCCCCTACAACGTTGCGAGCCCCTATAGAAGTTGCGCAGTTGCTGTTCCTGGCTTGTAGTACCTTGTGGTACGCCCTCGAGTTCATTATTTAGCTGGAATACACATAAATAAATGTATTTTCTTTTTAGACTCTTGTTGTTGTTGTTGTTCTTGTTGTGCTGTTTATGCGCCTTTTGGCCGCGCAATTCATGGATATCTTTGGGCAGCGATGAGTGCATGAGTTCCTTTTGAAGTTAGACCCACACACACACACTCACTCACTCACGCGCACACTCACGTACGCACATGCTTGGTTTATAAAGCAAGAAAAAAAGGGACAAAAAAATATCTTAATTTTTGTCGGCGGCATTCGTTGCCCTTTTGATACACATACATTTACACACACGCACACACACACACACACACACACACTCCTATGCATTTGTATATGTGTGTGTGTTATCTCTGTGTCAAACATGTGTGATATATCCCTGCCCTGCCCATCCCTATCTACCTAACACCGCTGCCCTCTGCCATCTCTTAGTCCAACTATCTCTCGCTCTTAATTATGATCTAAGTTTCTTGTTTTTTATTATTTATTATTTATATATTCATTTTTTGTTTAGAGGGAGGAGAGTGTGCAGGGTTGTGCGTAATCTGATTTATATGCGCCTCTTGGCATTTATGTTATGTCGCTTATAATTACTCGTCTTTTCATTTGGTCTTGGTGTCCCCCCTCATTCCTCATTCCTCATTCCAGCGAAGGCGACGCAAATGGTGTGAAATATGCAACACGATGTATACTTAGAGTTTGTTCAATGAATGCTACATTTATGCATGTAAG
Organism: Drosophila funebris; assembly: GCA_018901825.1. Lineage (NCBI taxonomy): Eukaryota > Metazoa > Arthropoda > Insecta > Diptera > Drosophilidae > Drosophila > Drosophila funebris. Next base: position 10,000,300 of record JAEIFK010000454.1, on the reverse strand, counting down.
TGGGTTGGGTTAAAGATCAGACGACTCAACTCAACTTCTCGACTTCTCGATCGCTTTTGGGGTTCTTAGTTCGGGCCGAACAGGCGGTGACTATCAATCAGTTGATCAATGAACTACTTTCAATGCATTTCATATGGAAATGGGAAACGAAAACGAAACCGAAATGGAAATGCAAATGCAAATGAACATTAAAATTGAAGTAGATTGAGCATTGAATAATGAAATTGAATCTTGAATTTCAACCTTTGAGAATATTTTTGAAAACTACATATGAATTATTGAAATTGAGAGTGTTGAGTTGAAATTAAAGACTACAGATTGCAGCTTAAGCATGCATCGATTGAAAGTATTTGTTTACCTGATCAAAGCTAATCAATTATCAATAAATGTACCAATTAATATATTATTCAATATATCAATAGACTCATCTTTAGTTTATTATTGATTGATAAGCATTATACATATGTCAATCAGTATATCAATCAAATTGTCAATCAATCCATTAATCGAGAAACATAAATCGACCTACATATATAGCTATCAATTATTTTATCTATATATCAATATATATCAAATCAATGCATTTATAAATCAATTAATCTATCAATCAGTGTGTCCATCATTATATCAATCAGACTGTCAACCTATATATCAACTAATCCACTCATATCAATCAGTCTCTCCATCATTTTATTAGTCAGTCAATTAAGTTATCTATCAATCAATCAATATATCAATATATTTATCAATAAGTATATCCAACTATTCACTATGAATGAATAGATTAATCAGTATCAATCTATCTGTCAATCAACTTATTAAGTTATCTATCAATCAGTCTGTCCATCTGATCTATGTAATCTGACTGATTGATCAAGGTAGAGGTAGAAATTCATCAGTCTAGAAATCTGCAGCCCATCCATTTATTACTTAATCTATTAATATTTTGATCAATCAGTCATTCAATCTGTCAATAATTTGTTTAGTTAATTCAATAAAAACCACAACAGATGATAAACCCCTTTTTGAAATTAATAACAGCGTATAATCCGTAACTTACAATCCACAAAGTACAATCCACAAATTACAATCCACACATTTCAATCCACAACTTCAAATCCACATGTTCGGCTTTCATACATATCACTATATCACAGCACAAAGTTTACCGCACGTCCTCCACAACATACAATCCACATTGCAAACTTACCTAGATAATAAAATTATATCTATTCATAAGCTGACTCAACCTTGATGTCTGGGACAAATGACTCGTCATTTCCTGGTAGCTATTCAATCAGGCACCCACCCAACTGCAACAACAAATGGAACAGAAACAGCAGCAAGAAGAAGACAAGACGAGACGAGAAGCAAAAGAGAATCCACATAATAATGCAGCACAGAAAATGAGTCATCACAGTTGGAAGTCAGTTAAGGAGCTCAATTAAAGAGGCAACAATATGGTGTCATTTGGATTGGCAAACGTAAACTGATATCTGAAACTGAGTTTGTCTTTGACTCAAGCCATGTAAATGCAAAATGCAAAAAGGCAAATTCTAGATATGAGATGGAACAAAACGGAATGAAACAACGGGGAATTGGACTGAGTTTGGAGGGGTTCAAAAGATCGTCTCATGCACATAAACAACAACTACAACAAGAACTTTAACTCTCCGTCCGCTTCTGAGTCAGTCGGTTTATCTGTGCAACATTTTGATGAGCGAATAAAAGAACTGTTCCTTAATTTTTTCGTCATTTTGTTTGTTTGTTTTTTTTTTTTATTTGTCGCTTGTTTTTGTTTTTGTTAAAGCGCACATTTAATGAGGCGAGACATTTTTAATTGATGCTCAATTAAGCAAAAGCCAAAGAGCAGGCGGCGACGGCCTCGACGACTTCAACTTTGCTGATGTTACATTTTGTTTTTGGTTCTCTTTTTGTATACCCTGTGGAATGGGTATGCTTAATTCATGCTAGTTTATGCAACAGTCTAGAAGTGGACATGTTAAACTATTCTATATTACTGAAAATAAATAATATAATTTATATCCAATAAAATATAATAATAATTATAAATAAATAATTATATTGGATATGACCGTACAGAAGTTCATGAGACTAAATTAAATACATATACAAAATGCTTAGATCTGACTGTTGAATGGCTGCCATACAGGGTATCCGGCAGTCGAGCACACTCCACAATGCTCTTGTTTTGAAAGCTGTGTGAAAATGTAATGTAAATCATAAAAAAGCGCCTAAAGAAATGTAGCTCTGCACATGGTGATGTGTGTTTGTGTGTGTGCAACCGCAAACAGATTCCACAAGGCGTAGTACCCTGTGGGCGTGGCAGCTTGTCTTTTTGGCAGTTGGACAACCTCGAGTTTTTCGTGCGAAAATCCACTAAAAACGTATTTAAATATAAAATAAATTCCAAAGTGCTTTAAACTGTTGCACAACACCAAGAGCAACAACAACGATCTGAAAATTGAATACACTTCAGTGTGGGAGTTGTTTTACTTTTAATAACAAAATGTCAACAAGGAGGAGGAGGAGGAGGAGCAGGAGCAAGAGGAGAAGGAGCAGTCGCGTTCTGCAAAGAAAACTTGCAACAGGTTTAAATAACAATTTCTATTTTTAAATACATTTATAATTTCCTGTTTTTTGTTTTCGCGCAATTCAATTACATTCTAAGAAAAACCTATACACTTACTAAGGGTATTATGAATATGTAATTAATAATCAATAATATTATATATAATAATTAAAGCCATATATTATATAATTGTTATGACAAAGTGTTCCACTTCAACAAACCAATGTCACAATCAAATTTCATTGAACATAAGCGAGTTTATCTTATGATTATATAGAAACAAATTTGTTTTTCTATAAGAAAACCTTATCAGTTGAGGAAAATAAATGAAAAATCTAAAATGGTAATAAATTGAAAGCGTATTAAAGCATCGTCAGTGCAAATATAGTCATTGCCTTGTTTTTCTTGTTTTCCACCTGAAAGACGAAGCAACAACAGCATTATAAAGGGACAAATCCAAAGAATCTTGACTGCAGATATCGCAATTCAGGATTCAGACAGAACTCCCTTGAAATGCTGTTATTCCCCGCAACTGCCTGCTATTTGTTGTTGTTATTGTAGTTGTTGTTATTCAGTTTATATGAAAAACTAAACTAAGGCTTGCCAACTATCTTGATATGCACATCTTTTCCTTTTAGCAAGTGTATAAAAAGTGTATGAACAAAATAAACCAAGTAGGACAAAAAAAAAAAAACAAAATTAATAAACTTTTTTGTAATTGAAAAGGTCAGTGGGAATGGAGCGAGACGAAGATAAGTTGGGAGAGGCAAACAAGTCGCAATAGTAGTCGCAGTCGCAGTCACAGTCAGTGTGTGTCTGTGTCTCTGTATGCGTGTGCGTGTGTGGGTGTGTGGGTGTGTGTGTGTGCTGTAAAAGGCAACCGTTAAGCGAAGTAAATATTTGCGCAATGGCGCAAAAAAAAACAGAAAATGCACATAAAATGCGTTGGGCAACAGAGAAAAGCTAAGAAAATAAACTTCAACAGCGAATGGAAAATAAAGAGAGAGAAAGAAAGACAAAAAAAAAATTAAAAATTATAATTAAACGCAATCAAATTTTGAATAAATACAGCAGCAACAGCAACAATAACCACAGCAATGAAAACATAGATATAAATTAAATATAAAGCAAGTGGATGACAACAACAACAATGACAAAAAAACAAAACAAACAATTATAATAAACGCCCCAAGGCGCGCATTTAGTTAACGCACTTTTATTTTGGCAACGGGCAACGGTAAAAGGGAAGAGAGGGTAAGGGGAGGGGGAAGGGGAGGGGGGGCAGGTGCGTGGCATGGCCAAAACGAGTGTTCAGTTTCAGGTGGGCAAAAAACGCTTTGGGGTCAATTAAAGCAAAGTGCTGACAAAGTTAGTCATTCCGCCAGTTGAAAAGAGCCCAAGATGATTGTTTAAAAAACTGCAATTTCCGTGAGCCAGCAGCAACTTTTGAGGAGACTCAAAGCGTGAGAAGGCGACAGCAAGGAGTGAGAGAATGAGCGACAAACAGAGAAAGAGAAAGAGTGAGAGAGAGGGAGAGAGGGATTAGCATGACAACTTCAATGCGGGTTGTGCACAATTAAAAGTTTAACTTTTACTTTGTTAACGTAAAAACAAAAGATGTTGATAACGTTTGAGATATACCCTGTAAATAGAGCCGAAGAGTTGCTTGATTTTTTACAAATGAAAGTCATTTTGCTATGAGCTTTATGATTACATTTATCTGGCTTTAACTGTTATCTAGCTTATAAAACATAACTTTTTTAATATACAAGGTATCTTGTGATTAAATACTAAAACTACAATTAACTGAGCTAACAAATCACAACTCATACTGCAACACTAAGCATACTTAACAACCCCTTTTGGGCTTTCCATTTATTATTAATAAATTGTTTAAATATTTATAAAAATAAAATTACAAAACACACAAAACTAAACCCTTTTATTAGCTGCCTTTCTCGCCCTTACGCATCATCGCATTTCTCTAGCAGTAAAACAAATGAACATTTTACCCAAAATCTAAGCAATCTATATTTAGATTTATTTTCTGTATAAAACATTTCTCTAGCTGAAATTCTTATACATATATACATATATATATATATATATATATATATATATATATATATATATATATATATATATATATATATGACATATATTAATTCTAGCCTCAAAATCTTCCAATGAAAACGGTGTCAAATGACAGATAATTCGACATAGTTAACCAAGCTACTTTTTTTTTTATTAACATCTAGACCCAAAAATAAAACAATAAATACCTGAGCTTAAAAACCACAACTTCATGCTTAACAACCCCTTTAGGTCCTTGCATTTTTTATTAATAAATTGTTTAAATAATTATATGAAAAATAAAAACACACGCACAAAACTAAACCCTTTAAATTGCTGCCTTTACTCGCCCTTAAGTTATCGCATTTCACTAGCAATAACATATGTAAATTTCACCAAATTTCTCTTCCAACCTCTCCCCCTCTTCCACCCTAACTTTCCACAATGAGGCATAGTTATGCACGCATTGTAAAATGTTCGTTACATTTCATTAACTGTCGCTCGTTTCGCAGTTGTAATAAAAATAAAAAAAAAAAAAAAAAAAGGCAATTTTCAATTGAGTTAAATGCGCAAATATTAACAATTGAGCTTATCGCTGTTGTAGCGCCTGGCTGGCGTTCAATTAACAGTAACATATGAAGAAGAAGAAGATGAAAGAAATAATATTTAAAAAAAAAGGGGGGAAACCGAAATCGAAATTGAAATTAAAAGAAATGAAAGAAAAGCTTATTAGAAAGCAAACAACAAAGGGAAACACACACAATACAAAAATTACGGCATTAAAATTAACAAATGCGCAAACCGAAAACTGAAAATTGAAAACTGAAAACGTGAAACTTGAAACGTGAAACGTGGGCGGCAATGCTCATGATGATGATGCTCATCATGATAATGATAATGCTAATGATGATGCACAAGACAATGACGAAACCACAACATCAACAAGAAGAACATCAACTAGAAAACTGGTCAATTGTCCAGTTGCCCCTTTTGACCAAACAAGCAGACAACAAATTTTTGGTATCAGTGCAACAGCAATTGAAAAAGTGAGAGCCCCAGGGGGAGATGTGTAGGGGAGCAACAGACCCACTCCAGTGGGTCACATAATTAATAAACCAGCAGCAAAGTTGAAGCCGCCCAAACAGACGATGGACAACAATTGTCGTCTGTCAGCAGCTGCCACAAATTCCCACAGTTGCACCACCAACTCGCACCCCATCGCACCACCATCAACTGGGCCTGGGGCTATATTCTAAACAGGTAATTATTGGCATGTATGTGTGTCTGTGCTTGTTGTAAGTTTTTGAAAATTTTCTTATGCTTATTGTCGACTTTCTAAAAATAAAAAAAACAACAACAAAACAAAACAAAAGACTTGTTACACAGTGCATGCAAGCAGTTAATGGACAAGCTCTAGATATGCCGCAGACTTATGTACATGTAATTAAATGTAATTAATAAACATGAAATTAATAAACATGAAATTAATAAACATTTTGATTAATTCGATTCATTTCTGATGCCTTTTAATGCTTGAAACAATTGGAAATGGAACACAATCGGAAATACAATATTCTCTATTTTCTTATTCAACTATATTGAAGTATTTATCATTTTAAGTTTGAATTCAATATGAAACGTTTGGAATTGAAACACAATGCAGCAAAGAGCTGACTTTGCTTAAAACTGCTCCGACATTTTAGAGGGCAGAACACTTTACAAGCAGTAACTGAAACTATCGGAATTGGAACACTCTTCATATAAAACCAAATGAACGAAACTATTTTTGAAATGAAAATGGAACACTTTTTAGATCTCAATTAAATTCAACATAAATATTAACCAAGATATTAGAAACATGTAAAATGAGCACAAACTAAATGGGAACGAAGGGAATGGCAATAACTATGAGTTTTATAATTACTGCTATATCCAAAATCAATTGAACCAAAAATGAAATTGAAACATTATGGAAATTTCAATTGCATGGAAAACACGTCCGCTCCAAAAAAAAAAAAAAAAAAACAAATATTTACATATGATGATGATGATAATAATACACACATACATACATACATATATATATGTTTTAGTTGCAATCTGCACATTCGACAATAGGTGGCGCCACTACATGCTATACAGTTACACATGTATGTTTGTATTCGCTGCCTTCTCGAGCAATTCAAAGTTCAAGCAATTGACCAGCTGCTTACTTGAAAGTTGTCTGCGTTCAGTAGTCCACACACATGCAGAGAGAGAGAGAGAGGGAAGAAGAGGAAGAGAAAGAGGGGAGACACACACACGCACACGCACATACAATGACAATAGTTGAATGCAAACTTTTGGCATAGACTGTGGCAGACGGCAACTGGTTAAGTCTTTGGCCAAGTAGACAAAAGTCAGAACAATGCCAATGTTTTCACTGTGTGTGTGCGTATGTGTATGGCTGTATATGTGTATGTGTGTATGTGTGTGTGTGTGTGTGTGTGCGATGCTTGCAATTTATGTCAAATTAATTAAGAAGATGTGCAGACAGACAGAAAACGAAGTCGAGAGCGCAACACACAATACAAAAACACAACAAAACAACTTTTATTGTTGGCGTAAAGGCAGCGGGGAATGGAACGGAATGGGAATGGGAATAGGAATGGTGTACGGGAACGGGAATGGGGAAATGGTAACGGGAGCGCGGGGCACTTAAACTTCGATTTAACAGTTGACTGTCTCTGCCTCTCTCTCTCTCTCTCTGTCTGTCTGTCTATCTCTTTCTGTCTGTGGAACAAAGCATGAAAACCAATTGTCATATGGATTGTCTCTTGTTCCACTTGTAGTTTGCTTCATTTTGTTGATGTTGTTCTTGTTGTTGTAACGGGGCGTAAACAAAATGGCACAAAAAGAGTTAAACAACACACAATAATTACCAGAGACACACACACGCACACACACACAAGGGGAGTATGTAATTATGTAAGTGCAGCCCAAAAAATAAAGCAGAGAAATAATAACCGCCACACATTGTATAAAAGCTGAGCAGTGGCAACAAGAACAACAACACAAGACACACAAGACACACAAAACAACAACTAAAAACTACAACAACAACAAATACAACAACAACAAAAGACCTAAAGATAAAAGTCCATGTAACGAAAGTTTATAATAAAACGTGGACCGGACTAAAGTTGCGTCTCCTAAAATGCAAGCAAAAATCTCAAACAATAAGAAGACGTAAACATGATCTTAGAGCAGCATAGTCGACGTGTAGATACCCTAAGCTGAGCTATGAGTCGCTCTATAAAAACATTTACATTTCACGATCATTCTGAAATATGTTGGAAACAATGATAAAATACTCGTATACCCTGGGATATGCCAACAGCGAATGCACTGTAACAATTTCATAGTTAGAGATAATTAACAATAGTAAAAATTACGCTTCATTAGCTATCAACTGTCATACTCAATTTAAGCGTTTTATAGGGTATCGTAGGAACATCATGTTGAAACAATGTTGACATAGGCCACACATGCAGTCCGTCTTGCAAAGGCAGCCAGCATGAAACGAAATGAAACAGAAACCAAAACGGCAACGGCAACGGCAACGGCAACGGCAATAACAACAAGTAAGCGCGAAACTGGGGGAGATTAAGGAATTTGGAACATGAAGCGGGCAACGTGCATTCCAAAACAAATGCCAAACGTTCCGAAGGCGCACGCAAAACTACAAATAGCAAGCATAACAACGCGGCAAGCGGGGGGTTAGAACGGAGTTGATGGAATGGTTGGCAAAGGGAGGGAAGTGTGCAATGAACAGTGGGTCAAAATAAGCACAGTTGCAGCACAGTTCACAGTTGTCTGAGAAATTGACACAATAAAATTAGCCGAAAACACAGTGCAATAATGTTGCAAAGCAGTCAGCTTTGTCATTCGGTTAAGTGTAAAAGTTTCCAAATTGCTGCGTTTGCATAGCAATCAGCTTGATTAGTCGACAAAGTCAAGCAGTCAAATCAACAAAGCAACAGCGTTCCATAGCAATCAGCTTAGTCCGGCGGCAGATGACGGCAAAAGACGCTGCACCTTGCCATAGCAATCAGCTTGAACAGACAATAAAGCAACAGCACAACAATGCAATATCCAACAAGTTTGTTAAAATGGTAATACTTCAGCCAATTCTGAAATGATTAGAGCAACTGAAATCTTAAACGACTGCCAATGAATAAATGTATGTGATTATGAGATTAAGGAACATTTGAAATCTTTTAAATAATTTTGTAGGAATTTCACAGTTAAAAATAAAAAGTTTTAATGATTACTTAAATATTTCCAATACAAAAAAAAAAATATAATTTAATTTGCTTTCTAGGGAGTGTGCAACTTATTAAAGTCGTTGATTGCAAGCTCGTGCAATGATTAAAAACAACAAAAGCTTAAAGAAAAAAACACATTTTACAGCTTGTTTGAAGTAAGTCCAACCATAAAAATAAAATTTTAAGTAGTTTACGCCATAAGAAAATTGGATTTCGTAATTCCATGTGGAATCGACAATCTTTCTGGCTATTAGAGCATTGCCTTAGTCAGCACACAGGTGAAAAGTCAGTGCAGGATGAGATAAAGGGGCAAGCTGTCAGTAAGCTTGACAAACTAATAAAGCCAGAAAACCCACAAATAAACCACTTGAACCGCAACCGCTCTGTACAGTGTGTATTCATCCAGTAACCATCATTCGATCAACAATTTGCATTTGAATTTTGTGGCAGGCAGCAGGACTAGGAGGTGCAAATGGTTCGGGGTGCCGGGGTTCGGTGCATTAATGAATGCGACAGGTGTAAAATTTGTATTTGATATTATCATAAACATCAACATAATGGAGACAACATTCATTATGTGTTATGCTTGTGGCATGTTGCATATATATAATGCCCTTCGACATGAACTAAGCAAACAGATGCATGCCTCATATTATTTGCTCATTTTTGAATTTAATTATGTTTTCTCTCTCGAATAATCTAATTGAATATATTGAAATTATGAAAATTCCACTGCGACTGATTTTAATCCAATTTTCCGCAGCTGCTGCTCATGTTTATAATAATTCAATTAAATTAGTGACAAATCACCATTAAATGTAAATTATTCTGCTTATCGCAGAATTGTTCTCGGAAATGTCAGGTAGTCAACTGTGTTTCTAGGAAAGAAACGTGTTTTGCATTAGACCATTTCGATAACGGAGTAAAACTTTGTTGCGATAACAACTGAAAAAACAGCTTTGAAAGCTAATGAAAATCAAAGTGAAGATTGGAAAGAAGTTATACTAATGGCAGATAAATAAAACCTTCAACAGTTTCAGCTTCAATTCGAATTAAGTCCATTAAATTAAATTATGTGAGCTTAAAGCTCATTATAATCCAAAAGCTGTATAAACTAACGATCTAAATGATGGAATATAAGTTTATTAAAATCATTGAAAGCACTTCGATTAACTTGATTGTTTCAAATTAAGCTCAGTAAAAGCTTCATAATATACATATCAAGTGAATTTGTCAGCGAAGTGATTAAACAAATGTTTTCTCACTTAATGAAAAGCGGAAGTTGTTTTTGACAAATATGTCATGTCATATATTCAAGCATAACTGTATGTTCATTAGCCGCATGAACTATGCCTAAGTGAGATACCTAAATATGGTAACGCATTAGGCCAAAACAAACGAAATGTGTAAATAAAATGCAATTGCAAGCCGCGTTTATTATGACGCATTTTGGATGGTAAAATAAAGTCATAAACAATATGGAAATTATATGATTAATATGCCAACTACAGACGCTAGGTGTCGCTTTGCATAATAACACGATCGAATCGAAAGACAAAGAAGAAAGTGGAGAAGAAGGAGATGGAGAAAAAATCATTCATAATTATTATGCCAATACAATTTCTTTGGCTGTTCGCTGTTAACATTTCCGGTTCTTGTTTGCTTGGCCAACTGTGAAAAGCTGGCTTAAGCCAATGTCGCGCTCTGCACTTAGCAACGGCAAAAGCAAAAGCAACAGCAGTGACTCAGTTAAGAGCTGCGAGCTTCGAGATCAATATGCATGATTCATGGCAATGGCATGGCAACAACCACAGCGAGAGGGCCAAAAGTAAACAGGCAACAACTTGTTTTTTTTTTATTTATTTATTTATTTTTTTTTTTTTTTTTGGTAACTTGTGAGGGTATTATAACTGGAAATGTATAACTTGCTAAAGTAGGCGTGGCGGGGGCTGAAAATTATATAAATACCTGATAAGTCGAGATATTTGAACTAAAATATTCAAAATCTGTTTTGCTGCAAAAAGTTTATTTTTATTTTATTTTATTTTCTGTTAATTAGAAATTTTAAAAAAATCTGTTTTCTGCAATAAACTTTTGTTTAAAGATATTTTAGCTACAATAAATAAAATCTGTTTTTTTCCCCGTAAGAAATTTAATTATTATTTTACTTTATTTTTGGGTTAAAATTCTATTTTTTTTTTTTTTTTCAAGCTATTTTACTAAAATAAATCAAATCTGTTTCTATTTTTTTCATTTGATTAAAGCTTTTTCATAACTCTTTTGTGATCAGCAAGCGTATCAAATCATCGACGTGCCGCTGTTAACTTTTCTTTCTTTGTATTTATATATATTTTGGCCCACTTTTTGGTTGGGTTTCGACAACCTTCCAGTTGGTATTAACTAATCGCAGTGCAACATCCATCATTGAAACCACACTGAACAACTGAATGAGGTATGAGGTGGCAGGGGGAGTGGGGAGTGCGAGTGTGAGGTAGAGAGGGTGGTTGTTTGATAACCGATAAACGATAAGCAAAGCAAAATGCTTAACAATCTGGCGCACATGACGCTCATTAGCTGTGCGGGCAATGCAAACACACAAAAGCGACTTACCTCAGTGCTTTCCTCTCTCTTCCTCTTCTCTCTCCCCCCTCTCCATCCCTCTTTTTCTCTCTCTCTCTCTCTCTTCATGCTCTTTAGCTAATACACAGACCTACCTCGGTACCTCTCACCCTACATTGCTACCACTTTTGCCACTCACAGCAGGTTCTAAGTCGCTGGCGCAGCGATAAGTTGCAGTTGTTGTTGTTGTTGCTGGTGTTTTGGGCCATTATTATTATTATTGTTATTATGCATGTGTTCGTCTATTATTATGAGGCACTGCATGGTGCTGTTGTTGCTGGTGCTGGCTGTGGTGCCAAAACTGGTTGGCATAGCGACCTCTGTTCAAAACGGATTTTGGGGTCTGCACTCGCGACGAGGCGGAGTGACGCGGAGGAGGGGGGAGAGGAAGGAGGACTCGACCACCTGATAAAACCTGACTGCTAATCGTAATAATAATAAACCAGAGACAACAACAAACCCCAAAGAAACAAACGACAAATTTCATGCCACACAATACTACTTATAAACAACAACAACAAACAACAACAACAGCAACAGAGATAACAACAACCACAACAACAACACTCACATTTGTTAGCAATTGCGAGAACATTTTTATATATACCTTGTTCTTGTTGTTCTTATGCCTTTGTTGTTGTTGTTTGTTTACTCGTTTACAAAGTGATTTACAGAATTAAAAAGCAAAAAAAAAAAACTAGAGCGCAACATTGTTTGATAAGAGGCCTGAATGCATTGGCTTTAATTCTTTTACCATATCAGCATGAACTCAGAAATTCCTCAATTAATAAAAAAGAGGGTGAACAATTATGATGAAAATAAAGCAAAAGATATTATTGAATTTTCTATTGGAATGTTAGCTGCTAAGACGGGAAATAACACTCCACAGATTGTAGAATTACTGTAAGAAGGGTTGTGTGTGGTTTCTCTCAATTTGCAGAAAGATATTCAAAACAGTATGTTAATTGTTTTAAAATCCACAAAAATACCTCTAAAGGAAGGAATGAAGTATTTATTGATCTGAAGCGATCTTAATCTAAATGTAAACGAAATTAGAGCATAATAAATCGATCTTATTATTTGCACTATATCAATTATTTTATTTGCATTTTATTTCATTCCAATTGTTCCATTCGAATCACTTATTTCCTTTCAAAATTTCATTTCATAAATATTCTTCATTCCTCTTGTTCTATATTAATCGTTTAATTATATTTCCATTATATCTTTAATTCGTGTTCCATTCCAATTAATTTCATTAATATTCTTCGTTCCTGTTATATAATATTATTTTATTCTATGTATTCCAATTCATTCCTCTTGTTCCAATTTATTTTTTACATTAAAAATAATGTAATTATTTTATTTTTAGCTCTCTCTTATTTCTTCCCTTCCATCTCATTTCAGTTAATTGTAGTTTTATAATTTCCTCTAAATTTAATTGAATTTAATTCAGTTTTATTTCAATCTGAATGGCTTACAAAATTCGAAAACAATTATTATCGTAAACTTTTCAGCACTTGCCAACACTATGCTTTTACACAAACTGTTTCAATTCCATTGTTTTCCTCCATTATTAACTTGAATTCTTTGTGATCTTTTGTCATTGTTAGTCTTTCATATAATACGCTGCATCTGCTTTCCATCTTCATCCATCTTTTGGTCAAGAGAACAAAGCTTAAAGCGTGCGAGAAATTAAAAGTGCTGCGAGGCAGCTAATTCACGTACAAGGTGGTTGGGGGTTTGTGACAATGGGGGAGTTCATGAAAATGAAAATAAATTGTAGCATACGACGAGGCGTCATAAAACACAATAACAAGGCAAACTGTAAAGTGAAAAGTAAGCGAGAATAGCCCTGAGTAAGGTGTATGAGAATGAGAGAGAAACAGAGAAATAGAAAGAGAAACAAAGTCCCTAGACTACAACAAAAAAAGTGGCCACAATGATGGTGCATGCCGCATGCAACGGCGGCCAAACACGAGAGATGAAACAACAACGGCGGCGTTGTTGCAATTGCTACTGCTGCTGCTATTGTTGTTGTTGTTGTTGGTCTCTGGACGCGACTCGAGCAGCAGTTGAAGCTCAAGTGATGCCAACGTTGGCACTTTGTCAGCAAGCCGCAAGTCTTGCCTCTTCTGCCACTTGCAGAGCCAAGAGAAAGGGGATAAGACATCAAGAGAGAGAGAGAGAGAGAGAGAGAGAGAGCGGGCGGGCGAGCGAGTCTTGGGTCAGGATGCAAACAGAATGGCAAACTGAACAACTTTAAATGCTAACTGCCAGCCTAGAGGGGGAAATTGAGGGGCGACGGGAGACTGCAGAGACAGCGAGGGCAGACAAAAGAGTTGGCAACGTGCACAAGAGTTGTTGTTATGGTTGTTGTTCTGTCTGAGCTTATTTAATATTTAAAAGCGTCCACTGAAACCGAGAAGGCATTTTACAACAATGCAAATGCAAAGCTAAGAGGTGTGTAGTGGTCACAGTGGGAGGGAGGAGGGGCAGCGATTGCGCCTACAGGTAACAAAGAGGGCGTTGCTCAGATTGAAGTCCATGTAAAGTTGATAAGGCGTGTAAAAGAATATAAAATATGTGCATAATAAAATTAGCAATGCGAGTGCTCACAAATGATGCGCCTTTCTCTTTCCCTCATTCTCTCTCCCCCTCTCTTTCTCGCGCACTCATTCTCTAGCGATTTGAGCTAACGTGAAAGGCGCGCTAGAGGCCATAAATAAATGCCACAACTATTGGCATTACGAAAGTGCAAAAGGTCGGAAAAAAGATAGAGACAGAGAGAGAGAGATAGAGAGGGGGGGGGCTCGAGTTCTACAGTTCAACAAGGACATGCCAAAGGCACTTACTTGGACAATGAAGTTTGCATGACATGTGCCATTTAACCTTACCAATTGCAGCAACCAGAATGTGCTAGCTGATAAATAGGCAGAGGGGTGGGGGGGGAATCAACATAAATATTTTATGGAAAACAACAATTTTATTTATCAAAAAGCAATTAACAAATAACTTTGGCAGTTCTACGTGCCGCGGCTAATTAACAATGTTTTTATAGCGAAAATATTTCAATTGTTTTTATCGATGTTTGCCAACGAAACTGATTCAAAATGTTGCATTGATTGCCAGTCACCAGTCAGGAACAGTCACGAGTCAGGACAAAAAAAAATATTACAAATTTTCAAGACTATACAGTGTAAATTGTAATGTTTAAAATATATAGAAAGAAACAGACAGAGCAACAAGAAAAGAGAGAGATACGGAGAGAGAAAAGAAATGAAAAGCTATTTAAATGGATTTATTTCAAAAAAAATTTCAATTATTATCATCAAAAGAAAAAGATTAAACAATTATTTCAACATTACTGATTGGACTTGACACATACAAATATTTTCCACTCATGGGGATATTTTCAATAAGCGTGAAATTTGTGAAAATTACGTTGAAATTGATAGACTCGACAACAAATATAATTGTATACAGAGGAACACGTTTGACATAGTTCTGCCTTGGCACACTTCTGTCATAGGGAGCGACTACTTTACTACTTACTGTAAAAAAAAGGTGTACATTAAACCTTTCTCCATCTAATTTTTTACCTCTTCCATTTTTAGGCATCGTATTGTTGAATTTTATGGTAAGAAAGAAAGGAACCAAAGAAACTTACCTAAAAAGAGAAGAAGGAAATAATTTAACAAAATTTGCGTAATACATTTTAATTTTATAAAAAATAATAATTAATTAGAGAATAAAAACTTATGAAAATTACAAATATATTTATATACAATATATATTTAATTTTTAATTGTATTATTTGTTTATTAATTATTAATTTTTATTTATTAATTAATTTTTATTTATTAATTAATTTTTGTTTATTAATTAATTTTTATTTATTAATTAATGATTATTTATTAAAAATATTCTATTATTTATTTATTATTTTTTATTGTTATTTATTTTTTTATTATTAATTCTTTATTATATTTTATTATTATTTATTACTTATTATTGGCTCCAACAATTTAGAATTGAATTTATTATTTCAAAAGAAGTTTCATAAATTCATCTACAGCTGAAGAACAAGCCAAATGTGTGATACAAATTGTCCCCCCAAAGGGTTAAAACTTTTCCACAATGCGGTCTGGCAATTAACTCGCCAATCACTGAGTCAGTTGGTCAACCAAAAAGTGGGATTTCATTTGTGAATGAGAGAAGATATATTTTGGTAATTGGCATTTTGAACATCATTATGAGATGTTTATTATCTGAGCCGGAATGTGAATGCCCAAGCATAGAGACAGAGAGAGATAGAAAGAGAGATGGGCAAGTTGGCGCAGTGCTAACTCGTTTATCTAAACGCCATATCGTCGTGAGGCCAAAAACCAGCAGGTAAAGAGGAGAAGGCAAAGCCAAACAACAGCAATGTGAGTGACCGAAAGAATGACCGTCACGACGGTACGTGGTCGGTCAGTGTGGTCAGAGGTAAGTAACAAGGCCAGTGACAACAGCAGGGAGACGATGTTAAGGGTTTTCAGCTACCTGATAGCGCAATATTGCAGGCCTGAAAGCCAGAGAAAGGGAGGCCAAAGAGAGGGAGAGGAAGCAGGCACAGACAGCCTAAAAGGTAAATGCCAACAAAAGGCGCTGAGCAAACGCGACTCTGCAGCTGTGTATACATGTGTGTGTATGAGTTTATACTAACTATGTGTGTCTACCCCCCTCTCTCTCTCTCTCTCTCTTTCTGTGCAACCCAGCAGAAGCGAGGTGCATGCACACAGTACTGCATCATGCTTGACTTTTTCACACATTAAATTCAAATATTAAAAACAAAAATTAAATTTATTATATGACAAGTTATAAAAGTAGAAATTGTTGTGATATATATTTGAAAACCCTGTACATAAGAAGTGCAATAAAGTGTATTAAATTTATCGCAGTGACAAGGCAGAAAGAGGCGTGGCTGACCTCTTTTTTATCAGCTTCAGCAGCTGAGTCGAGTCTGCCTGTCTCTCCCTGATCTAGGAGACTATAAGTAAGTGGCATAACAAACTTAATTCCTGTATATCCTTAGATGCTCAAGTTTATTTTAAAATTCTGCCCGGAAACATTATTAACCGTTTAGAACCTCTTAACACTATCTGATAATAAGCTCGGAAGTAATTAAAAAATAAAATGTTACACAGCGTTGTGTCCAAGTACAGGGTCTCTAACAATCGGGTTCGCTCGACAGCAGGCTTTTCTAAGGAATGCTTTTTGGCTGCAACTCGTTTATTTTCGACTGGGATAGTCAAATGACCGGAAATGTCTAATGATAACTGCGACGCAGAGGCACTGCAAATGTCGCCACGAAACAGACAACACACGTACACACACACACACACACACACACACACACACACATTCTTCACACACACAGTTATAACTTGGACTGTGACTGCAGTCAATTTGCACCTGGCCTGCGATGGATTCTATAGACGCTTAACGGCTATAAGAAGTGTTTGTACTTTTGATACCCTAGCATGGGATATTATCAATTTGTTAACAAATATGTAATGCATCGCTGTAGGCGTGGCTAAGCCTCTAAAGTGCATAAACTTATGTTGAATGTCTTGAGCAGACTAAAAGGTAGAGTTATTAGATTCAACTGTATTCATCTCTTAGTTTTAGTGAATTAAACTTACTAAACTTGCCACATTATGTGGCAAGCAACTGCTACATACATTTAAAAAGCTAGATCTTAAACTATATACAACTTAAAGAGATACAAACTGTTAGGGGATTAACACTTCGATTAGTCTATTTTGTTCTTCTTTAACTACTTTTTTTGGTTGGGAATTTCAATGAGAATTCGTTTGCAGTTTATGCAAATGCGGTAAAAGGTAACCAATAAGCTCAGGTACTCAGCGAGTGGCTCGTCCAGACTTTGCTTCATTCCCTGTTATGCTTGTTGTTGTTGTTGTTCTTGTTGTTGCAACACGTTGGCCTTGATCGTTTGGTGGTACGACTGTTGTTGGCATTGCATTCAATCAAAGAAGTCAGTTCTTAAGTTGTTGCTTAGCAGCAAATTCCATGTTCTGAATGCATCTATGGCATATTAATTACAACAAACTTTTGATGTGCTATCTACAACTACAACAACAACTATGTGAATAAGAAGCAGAAGTAGAAGAATAATGATAACAACAACAACAACAAGTCAATCAAAGCTCATAAATCTTAAAATATATTGCAAATGCACAATACATTTCAAAAAGAATTTGAATTTTCCCACTTGTTAAAGTGTATGACAGCTATAAAAAATTATTTTAAAAAATATAGAGAAATATATAAAAATATATAAATATACATATAAAACAAAATATATATATTTGTTATGGATATTAATATTTTATATATTTTTTTATATTTATATTTTAAGACTTTTATTTAATGTTCTAAATATTTTATTTAAATTTGTAATTTAGGTGTTTTTAATATTTATATTTTAAATATTTTATTTATTACATTTTATATTATTTTTTATATTTACATTTTATATCATTTTTTATATTTATAATTTATATATTTTTTATGTGCTGCATTTTTATATTAGTAATAATTTTTTTACTTATATTTTTGTAGTATTTTGTATATTTATTGATTTGTATGCTTGAATTTATATTCAAGAGAAATCTTTAATTATTTCTGACCGAGCTGTATTAATCTGTTTATTTATATAATTTTTTTTATTTAAAATTTTTATGTAATCTGTATATTTATAATAAATATAAAAACGACAGGCCTAAACATAGGGTATCCCATAGTCAAACACACTGAACTGCGACTTTTTATATTATTGACCCATTAAAAGTAGCCAAGTTGTTGTTATTGCAGTTGAGGTTGTTGCAGCTGTTGTTGTTGTTGTTATTATTATTGTTGTTGTTGCAGGTGTTGCAGTTGTTGTTGGAGTTGTTGTTGGAGTTGTTGTTGGAGTTGTTGCCATAACTGTCGTTGTTGTTGCACGTGCACAATGGCTTCGTGTGTGTGTGTGTAAGTTGTAAGCTCATTAGCTGCTTAATAAATGCTAAACACTTGCAACAACAGCGAATAGCTAAGCACAACAATAACACAAAACTCAAAATATAGATATATTATTTATGACTATTCAAAATGCAACGTAGGCCACAAGGCAACAACAACAACCACAATTGCAACAACAGCAGCAATAATAATAACAACAACAACAACAACCATAGACTTTGTCTATATATAAAAGTTTGAAGTTGATTGCATTTTATTTCTTTTTTTTTTCTCGATTTAATTTGTTTTTATTTGTGTTTTGTTTCTTTACTTTGTTGCAAGTGGCACAATGCTAATTGAAATGCGCGCCAAAGCGCACAGCAAATAACAACAACACCAGCAACAACAACATCAACAACAAATCACATCAACAATTGATTGAGTGTGCCACGGAAATAGGTGTGCAAAGTTCTCGAGGAGAAAACTTCAGAATACTTAAGAGCTTTGTAGGCAGGCAAGGTGAACAGTTAGTTGTACCAGAATTCCGATTTCCTAAGCAATTAAATTCCAACTTTGGCATTGTTTTATAACAATAACAACAATAACAGCAAACAACAAACAACTATGACTTCTGCTTCTTTTAGGATTGCAATTAACAATTTGCTTTATCGTGGGTATGCAAAAAAAAAAAAAAAAAAAAAAAGAAACAAACACAAAGCAAACAAATAAGTAAAAACAATAAAAAATAACTATCAACTGAGTCACCGCAAACAACGCATCTCTTATCGAAGCTGGCCAACTACAGTGAAAGCTGGGCAGACGAACAGCAGCCCTAAGATAGGCAGCTACGATTGACATACAAACTTCAAGTTATTTTTGTTTTCTGTTGACAACAAGTAATTTATTTTATTTTGATAATAATATTATATTATATAATATTATATTATATAATATTATATGATATAATATTATATTATATATTATTCGGTTGTTTTCTTAGTTTGGCTTTCCTTTTATTTGTGCATAATTTTTTAAGGAACCGTTATGAAGTGGAAATGGAGTTACAATTGCAGTGGAAATGAAATTGGAAAAATAAATATTGAAATAAAAACAATAAATAAAAATAAAAACAGTTTTATTTTCTAATTTTATAAGGAAAAAAATGGAAATTGAAATGAAATAAAGTAGAAATGAAGCAGAAATGGAAATGGAATTAACTGGAACCCGAATGCGGTACAAATGGAATTGATGTGAAGTGTAACTTTTTAAACTCCTTTGCTTAAATCGCAGATCATACATTGCCTCTTCACTTGCCTACCTCAGTAGCCTGGGTACAAATTGGAAATGAAAGTGGAATGAAATGGAATTCGAATGCGGTACAAATGGAATTAATATGAAGTGTAAATTTTGTAATTCCTTTGTTTAAATCGCAGATCAGATCATACAATGCCACATCAATTGCCTGGGTACAAATTGGAATTGGAACTCGGAACAGTGGCAATGACATTCGGTCTTTGGCTGATTAGTTTTGTCTGCCAAAAAATAATAGACAAGAGAGAGGTGTGTGTGTGTGTGTGTGTTTGGGGGGGTGGGGGAACTGCAATGCGCTAGGACGCAGCGTGGCAACAATTTCATGCCACTCAACGCGATGCCATTTAAATGAGCAATGACCGGTTGTCGGCCCAAAACCGAAACACAACTCATGCCGCATGCCGCATGCCACTTGCCACTTGCCACATGCCACATGCTACACGACGCATCCCCATTGTATTGCAATGTGTGTGCAATGTAATTTGGGGGAATTCGAATTGTTGACCGCCTGCTGATTTTTGCCATTGTGTGAAAGGCACTTTGCATATTTTTGCGTAACGAAGGCAGAGGATGGGGAGTGGAGAGTGGAGAGAGGAGACTAAAGAGAGTGGAGAGCGAGCGCAGAGGGGAGATTGGAGAGTGGCGATTGGCGAGTGGAGTTTGGAGAGTGGATTGTGTATATCGGATAATTGTTATTGTTATTGTTGTTATTTATGCTAGCAAGCGACTGATGATGCTACTGATGCGGCAGCTACTGATGTTGCAGCTTTCGGATGTTGTTGCTATTGCTGCTGTTGCTGTTGCTGATGGTGATGTTGATGCTGACGCTGATGCAGCATCAAAATGTGCAATGCGATTATATTGTCAATAAAAACGCATTAGAATAATGCACAAGTTTTTAGAGAGCACCACATATGGTTATTTGGGGCATGGGACATGTGGCATGTGGCATGTTGCACAGTTGGGGGGTGCATGCAGCTTTTATTGTTGTTGCTCATGTTTGTGGGTCAATCAATTTGGTACGCAATAAAACAATGCTCTCTCAACAATGGTTGGGATAACAAAATTTGATTTATCTAATGCGCTGGCTTCCCCACTCGCTCCCCTCTCTCTCTCTCTCTCTCTCACACCCGCCCTCTCCCCTCTCTTGTTCCCGCTCTCAATTAAACGAGGCACCAAAATTTTGGTTGAGCGTTAAATATTTGAAATATGCTCAGGCATAATCAGAGTCTACGGCATTATAAACAGAAACCAAAACCGAAAAGCCTAAACCTCTATACACACACCCACACCAACGCACAGCCCCTTTTACACATACACACACAGCTGCACAACAAAATGCGCTTATTGGCTTAAAAACAAATGACAGCAAATGCTTGCCAAACTGTCCACTGGCCCACAGTTTGCAAAGTCACTTGCAAGAAAGATACCGACCCCATTACCACTCGCTCTACACCCCCCCCTCTCCACCACCCGCCCACTCCATTAAGCTGGCGGGGGCGTGGCAAGTGAGCAGGGGGCAGCTAAGTTGAAAGCGGTGGCTCATTCAGATTTGTTACCAGCTGTAAATGAATGTAAAATTAAAAGTTTTCTAAACATTTTTCTTGTCTGCATCACATAAATAAGCTTATGCCTGTGAGGCCTAGACGACTTATGTATACCCTACAAATTAAATGGAATTAAAGAAATCTATTAATTTATATATTTCGAATGTTTCAGGAGCTACTGCTAGCATCACTCAAAAGGAATTCAATATTAGGCCCACTTTTCAGTGTTGTAAAGTGGTTAACAGTGTTGTAAGGCGCTGCAATCGATTCCAAATTTACTCGTGTATGGAATTCTTCTTTAAAAATATATATACAAAATATACAACAAAAATAAGCATGTTCCCTATTATTTAGAGTGTTTACAGGGTATTTACAACATAAGTATTATTCAATTTTTCAATTCAATATTTTTGCAAATATGCAAATGCAAAATCTCAAAGTCTCAAATATTTCAAGTTATCTAAAGGATATTTGCACTTAAATGAGCTTACAACTATGTTTTCTCTATTATTACAGGGTATTCACTTGTTAAGACTTAAGAACTGTAGTGACTTTGTATTTTATTGATTGTGTGTGCCACATTTATCACATTGTAAAGGGAAGATTCTAAAGATATATGGTAAATAAGCGATTTGATAACCATAACACTATTTAATTACAGGGTATAATTCTAAAGCATTATTACAGGGTATTTATATTAAGAGAAAATAGCTGCACATTTTTGCCGCACACTAAATAAAACTAATGCAAATTTCAAAGTAAAGTTCAATAGTTTCTCGTACGTTGATAATACCCGCTTTGTTTATTTAGCTATACAGGGAATTTAAATAGTTGCTTTTTGTTTGTCTACTCTTGTCTGTGATCGGATTGAGAACCGATCAATTTCAATGTGCAATGAATTGAATATACCTGAAAACATTATTGCACAATTTGCAACATTTTGTTGCATGTCGTCGTCGTCGTTGTTGTTGTTGATTGTGTATGACAAGAAATGCAAAAGATATGTGCCTGCGCCTTTTATCATTTATCTCTTAATTTTTTTTTTTTTTTTTTGATTTACTTTTCATTTTTTTTTTTTTTTTGTGTAATCGGAGAAGATTGTGAGAAACAGTTTTTGCGACAGACAAAATTCACATGCAACGCTAACAAAAATATGGCAAGGAAAGTGGCAAGCAGCTGCAAAAACAATTTGCCCATTTTTGTGTGTGAGGGAGAGAGAGAGAGACGAGTGGAGTGCAAACAACAAACAGGTGTCACAACTGATTGAACGTCCGATCTGAGACAGATAATTAGCACATAATATACCCAGACAGAGGAAATGGGAAACCTCTTTTTGCCTGCCAGCCTCATCAGCACTTTTCACACTCACAAACTCTGTGGAAATCTCCGTCAAGTACTTGACGGGCGAGGCCACAACCAAGCGAAGCGTCATATTTAAGTATGTAAATAAATATTGCGATATTCTTAAATAAATCACATAGCCGTCGTTTCAAAAAATAATAATAAAAAAAACGAAATAAACAAATTAAAATAAATAAATAAATAAATGTCGTGAAAGAAGTGTCGACGTTGCGTCGGCGTCGCTGTCATTTTTGGAATAATCAAGATTAAAAAAAAAAAAAAAACCAAGAAACTGGAAATAAATTGATAACATTTAAATGCAACTCGTTAAGCAACTCTCAATGACAATCCCTCAATGCGAGGCTTGAATACGAAGAAAATGCGAATGAAACTAAACTCATCCTGAAGCAAAACTATGAAGCGAAGCCCCTCAGGTGGAAAGATAAGGAAACTGCTTGCTTTCTGTTCAATCAAAATTTGTTATTCTTTTCAATTAAAGCTAATTTAATGCCTAATCTAATTCAAAATTATATTGTAAACTTTACAACAACAAAAAACTCAGCAATAAATACAAAAATAGTAGCAAAGATCTCATCCAATAAAACTCACCTTCAGATACTTTTGAGAACTGAGAACAACTGTTCTCTGAATATAAAGAACATACAATATTATGTAAGTATGTCAAAGATCAAGACCTAATCATAAGAAATGCTACAGTATTTTATTTATTTCTGATTGGAAATGGATCTAACAATTAGATAAATATAGTAAATCGAGCTACTTTAGATACTTTTTCTGCTTAATAAATGTTGGTTCATTTCGGCGAATGTACGAATATTTTTGGATGATTCAAATACATTTCGATTTGTTAGCTATTCGTTCGCATTTGTCGTTTGTTGGCAACTCTGTGTAAATGTGAAATGTTCATTTCATATTCAAATTGCGTACTTGTTCTGTTAATTAACTCGTATTCGGTATTTGATATTAGATATTTGTTGTTTGTTATATAATATTTAGTATTTGGTCTTTCCCGAACCCTCTTGTCAAAGTGGGAATCCATGCATGTACATCAAATATGCACATATGTGTGTTATTGGGTGTGCCGTTCTGCGTGTATGCATGTGTGTGTGTGTGTGTGTATACTCATGCAGCTAAATTGAAATTTCAATAGAAAGTCGTTTGTTCATAATTTTAACGGCGTTAATTTTCTAATGCTTCGATTTTCACGTTGCAATTACATACATTAATTAGTTATTGTTGTTGTCTTGTTCTGTTTTTGGCAATTCGAATTTATTGAAATTTTGTTATTGTTTTATTGTTTATGAAGCTACAACATTAAAGGCATCAAGTACACAAATTAACGTAATTATTTGTATTGATATATAGTTCATTCAATTATGAAGCGGTTTGTGAATTAAAGTGGAATAAAATGAAATGAAACAGCGATGTTAACAAGCGTATATGATAGGGAATGAAAGAAAATACAACAGAATTAATATGATATGTGCAATGCTAAACATTTTATGTGTTTGGAACAAAATGGAATGGAACACCGTTGAAATGGAACATAAATTTGCGATTCACCATTCATAATTCAATTCAAATAATGCGGAATATGTATTAGTGGAACGCAATGGAATGGAATGCCGCCGAATGGAATGAAACAGCATAACTTAAATTAAGAATATCAAATAGAATAGAAATAGTGGACTGAAACACAATTATATATAAACATATACAGTTGATAGAATAGCAAGCAATAGATTGCAATGGACTGCACATTAAATGGAATGCAGTGGAATTTCAATGAAACAGATTGCTATTAGTATGCATATTAACAGGTGCTTCGATAACATATCAAAGTTCTGCTATCTCTACAGTGTTGCCGAGTTCTATGAATGTATAAAGTTCAATAAAATGGAATGAAATTTAATGTAACAAATCTAAAAAAAAAAAAGGTAATTATTACAATTAATATATTACATACATAAAATGTCGAATCGAAAATTTCTTATCAAAAAATATGTAAATATTTATTGAACAAAAAAAAAACGAAAGCAAAAAATAGCCCACAACTACTTTTCAAAATGAAATTAATCAGCGTTTTTTGCTGTGCCAATTATTTGTGACAATGATTAAATGTGAAGCCAACAATCTATATTTGATTATAATTAATTTACAAAGTGTGCAGTTAATTGTTGAATTAAATGCATACATTCTGTTTGCCAGAATAGACAGACACTGACCAACATCTGAGGATTAAATGCATCACAGAATCGTAATTTACTCTCATTTCATGTAAGCCCCGAGATTAATTATCTATAATCTAAGCAAACAAATTATCGTACACATTTCTCTTGGTAAATCCTAGCCATCTCTCTCTTCCTTCCTCTCTCACTCACTCTCTCTCTCTCTCTCTCTCTCTCTTCGGCAATGCTTCAACTTGCAACTCCCCTCCAGAATGGTTCTGGCAATGCTTAATTAGCCAGGTGTGTTGTAAATAAGCCCAAAAGTATTACACTTAAGCCTGCAAGTAATTGGACTTCCAATAATCCAGGTGAAAAGAGCCAACATTCAACATCTTACAGATTGCAATGTTTTTTATTTTGACAAAATTTCTCTTTGCAGAACATTTTAAAGGGTAAGTTTTGATTTAGAACTTGTATTAATTCATCTTATACTATACAATGTACAAGTCTACATTTTAAACATTCTTCTTCAAATTGTAGAAGTTCATTTTTTTGTCAACTGTTCACAGAGGTTAAGATTTAAAAGTCTTTACAGTTCGCACCCCAAAATTGTAGACTTTTACTCATAAAAATATTTTCCAAAAAGGGATACATTTAACTCTACAAAGTAATGCACACTTTTTAAATAATAACTTTTATTTCTCCAAAAATGCATCCAAAAGTATAAACATATTTTTTTTCCGACAATTGAGACAAGTTTTGATTTAAAACTTAATGTTTTTTAAATATTATTCTAAAAAAATACAGCTCAAAAGTGTAGACTGTTACTTTTAAAAATCTCCCCACAAAAAACACAAATTTTGATTTAAAAATTAAATAATTCCATAGTCCTAATGTAAAGACTTCTCTTCCTCTTAAACTGGTAATTTAATTAGTTATATGATAGCTCTGTTGCCTGACCAAGCAATTTGTAGTTCCCAGATCAAAATGTAGACTTTACACTTTTAAAGAGAAAAACTTCCCCTAACAATGCAAAATGCAGTTTCTTGTCTTCTCTCACTTCTTCAACTACAATCTACATTCTAAAGTGTAGTATAACGATTTATACATATTTTTCCATAACAGGGGGAATTTATCATTCTTAAACCGTTTCTCAAATAAGATATTTGAATTTTGATACTATTTTTGCTTTTCTGTAATTTAATCATAATTTATTTTTAGAGAGACTTTTTCCAAGCTAAATAATCATCTGATTCTTATTGCACATTCCAGTTTGAAGTAGACGAAAGTGGCGTTCAATTGGCGTTTTCTGTTTCTGGAATTCAGTGGAAATAATCAGCGAGACAAGGTGTTGAATTTACATTTTTCAGCCGTCGAGTTTCAAGCTAAAATACAGTGTAGGCTCCGTAAAATGCAAATATTTAGAAGCAAATAGCAAGTCATCATATTTAAAAATTAGAATATAATATACATATTCTAAACAGTAAACAATAATTACAATGTTAACTTTATTCACTCGAATGAGTGCACACTGTACATTGTTATAAATACACTTATGTACATATGGTACATGCATTTATTATACACGTGTAAATCTCAAGTGTTTGCATCTGTTTCGACTCTTTGGGGTCAGTTTGTTTGCCTTAGTTTTGTTATCAATAGCCAAGATGGGTTTTATCAAAAGCGCATTGAGCAACTGCTAAATACTGCCCTAAGCAGCTACTACTAAACTAATACTACTTCTGCTCCCACTACTGCGGCTACTACTAAATGTTGTCTTGCTTTGCCTAATTTCCTGCTACGCTTTGAAGCAGCAAAATTCCCACGGGCTGTTTATTTTGTACTTGTTTTCGGGGCACGCCGAAAATAAAAAGAAATAATAATAAAGCAACAAAAATGACAGCAATGAGAGAACAAGAATAAGTGGAAGAAATGTTTGTGCACGAGTGAGAGAGTGAGACAGAGACAGTCGACAGAACTTACCCGCGTAACATGAGCAGCTGTCCAAGCTAAATGCGGCAAAGCCGTACAGCAACAGAAGCAGCGCTGTCGACGAGTGCGGCGACAGCAGCATTTTGAGCCAAGCTGCGGCTGCGGCTGGCGTTTTTGTTGTAGTTGCTGCTGCTGTTATTCTTCTCTTCTCTAGTGCTGCTGTTGCTGCTGGTTTTTTGTTGACGCGCCGCAGCGACGACGCCAACGATCGTCGCTGCCTTTCCTTCATTTGCGCCAGTTGTTGTTGTTGTTGCGGTAGCCTGTCTGTTACTTTGAGGCTGCGTTTGATTGCTGTGCAGCTTGGTTATTATTATGTTTTAACTTTCTTGTTTTGTTTTTATTTTTGGTGTTTCTTTTTTTTGTTTTGTATTATCGTATTTT
Source organism: Drosophila funebris (assembly GCA_018901825.1). Taxonomy (NCBI): domain Eukaryota; kingdom Metazoa; phylum Arthropoda; class Insecta; order Diptera; family Drosophilidae; genus Drosophila; species Drosophila funebris. Next base: position 9,972,942 of record JAEIFK010000454.1, on the reverse strand, counting down.
CACTTGGCAAAAGTTTTGTTATTTTATATTTTCAATTTGGTTTGCCGCTTATATTTGTTGAGCATTTTCTCTGCTGCCATTTTATGTGCCTGCAATAGACAATTACAACAACAATAACAGCATGAAACGGGTAGCAAGAGGGCGTGTGTGTAAGAGAGACAAACTCAAGTACAAGAAGCAGTTGAAGTAGAAGCAGAAGCAGAAGAGGAGTAGGCAAATGAAAAGTTAAACAAATGCTAACGTCATATTGATCTACCACCACTTGCTCTTTATGCTGTCATTCGCATAAAAACTCACTCACTCAATCGCCGCTCTCACGCTCACGCACACCTGCCACAGGTAGCGAGGCGAGCAAAAGAGCGCGAGCGTTAAGAGAGCGAGCGATCACAGAGCAAATGCACGCCAAGCCAAAGCCAGCAGCGCAGTCAGCGACAATTTAATGGGAATTCTTCTTCGTATTCGCCTTCTTCTTCTTCTGTTTTTTTTTTTTTTGTTGTGTTGTTGTGGCTTTGTATGAACCCTTTCTTTTAACTTGGCTTGTTGCAAGAACTCGTTTTTCCATGCAATTCTTTTTAAGCTTTGCTCACACACCCACACACACATACACACGATGCTCGCAAACTAACACACACACTATCTCACACAATCACTTTGATATCTAGCTGAGAAAAATGCAATTAAAAATTGTTTTTGTATGCATAAATTGTTGATAATAATAATGAACATTTGTTTTGTTATCGGCTTTGGCTTTGGCGTTTATTGCACATGCATTTTGCCTTAATTTCCATACAAAAATTCACACACACTCACACATATAATCAAAAACAAACAAGAAAAAAAAACCAACAAAAATATTGAAAGATCATTGCGCGCTGCTGCTGCTGATGGTGTTGTTGTTGCTTGCTGCTGCTGCCGCTAGCGATCGACGCGCGAGCAGAGCAAAGATACACACATAAAAACCATACAACGTTTTTACCAGCTTCGTTTTGGGTTTGCTTTCGCACGAACTACGACTACGCCAAAGACGACGACAACAGCGGCAATTCAGACGAAGGCGCACACACGCGGCAATCAGTACCGTTCGGAACGCGCGCACAAAACAAACTGAAAACGTAACAAGAAGCAAAACAAAAGCAGCAATGTCAAAAGTTGTTGAGTGAGTTTCGTTTAGCAGGCCGCTGTTAATGCTATTGCTCTGTTAACTTCGCACAAGCCAACTGCTGTTGTGCAATGAAAGATGTGCCAAAGCCATAGTCAACTCTCACTCAATGTTAATGTTAACTCAGAATGGGACTGTTAGCAGTGCTAATGCACACTGCAACGCTATGCGAAGACAGTATAATAATTTTATTATTGAAAATTAATTGGAAATGTTTTCAGAAATATAGTTACTGTATTTTACATAATTAACTTCATTTAATTTTTGCTATTGATAATGGACGATTTAATAATTATTTAAGTTTAGTATATACTAAAATAGACAGTTAATATTCATGATTGCCATGCATGGTACTAATAAACCAAAAACTGGTAAATAGGAAATAAGAACTTAAAGCTAGGGAAAGGATTTAAATTTATTCATTTAATATTCAATAAGTAAATATTCATTTCAATTCAATTTCCAATAGTATGTTTGTTGTTATGTTTTTATATGTGTAACTGATATACAATTATTGAAAATGGTACATTTTCTATTTGAAATGTGGTACAAAATATGTAATTAAAATAGAAGCCGCGCTTATATTTTACATTAATATATAAACCAGTTTTAGTTGAATAACATTTTAAAATAATTGTTGACAATTATCATTTGAATAAAATGTGCACCACTGTGGCGCAACAGATGTTGTCTGTTCGAAGCACTCGACTCAAAGTTGAACTCAAAGCGACTTCACTCAAAGACGAGCACAACGCAAGTGCGCTCAAATCAAGAATGAATGTCAAATTGAGCACCAAACGGCGGTTAAATTTAAAAAAAAATTGTGATAATTGTAACTGTTAATGGGAAATGCGTGTAGGGAGTGAAAATTAAATGAACATTTATAAATATAGAAGTTTTGCGCTTTTAACACACAAACACACACACATATGTGAGTGTGCACGTATTTAGGTATGTAAATACATAAATGTAAAATGTAATTTAATTGCATTTGCAAATTCAGCTTGAAGAACAGAAAAAAGCGATTTTCACACATGCACAAAAACGGACACATACATAAATACAATATGCATTCTCTATGCGTGTGTGTGTGTATGTGTATTCATTTCAAAATGCACTTAAAAATTGCTAGCGACTTTGTGAACGTTTGTATGTGTATGCCTGTGTGTGTGTGCCCGCGGGTCTTTGGCTAGAGGTCAGGTCAACTTCGTCGCCTGCCAATTAAAACTTTTTATGCGCTTCGGCAGCTTTGTGCATGTGTGTGTTTGTGTTGCAGTGTGTATGGCTGCGTGTGTGTGTGTGTGTGTGACTCGCTTCAAGTAACTTTATTAATGCGATTTCAGTTAATTAACAACTACAATTACACAAACGCAGTCCGCGCTTAAAATAATCAGCAAAAGTGAGCATAAGTCAGAGCGAGTGTGAGAGAAATATAGGCTGAGAATAAGAGAGAACGCGACAACGGAAGTCAATACATACATATATGTTTTTTGGATTACCTGTGCTCTATATATAATATAGCTGTAAATTGTATTTGCAAATACGTTGAAGAACCGTTAACAAACGCTTGAGCTTGCACTCAATGCTTAACCGTCACTCTCACTCTCTCTCTCTCCCTCTCTCTCTCTCTCTCTCGTTCGCTTTGCCTCTCTCTGACCACTTGAACAGCGGGCAGCGTTTGTCTGCCCCACCTCGCGATACCACACACCACACACCACAACAACTCACACCACCCACCAAACTCACCACGTTCCCACGCATTTTGCTTTGTTTTGAGTTCATTTTTTGTCCTCATGCAACAAGTTGCCAACGACAGCGTCTGTGTGTGTGCGCTGTTTGTTTGACTGTCTGTTCGAGTGCGTGTTTGCCCGCGTGAGTGTGTGTATGTGTGTGTGCTTAGGCAAAAGCAAATCAAAAATATATGCATGAAAAGTTAGCGCAAAAAAGTGTTGCCTACCTTTGGGAGCTCTGCAAAATTAACAAGTTTCGTCTCGAAGTCGAAAATCAAAAGTGTCGCCTTGAATGAATGTGTGTATGTATGTATGTATGTGTGTGTGTGTGTGTGTGGGGAGTAGGGGGCGTGTCACACTGTCATCGCAATTACTTACTTGCAAGAGCTCCATTCTCAATCTGCAGGAATTTCCCAAAAATTTGTTAACTTTCGACACAATGACACGAGCTTAGAACTTAATTGAAGCTTACGTGATGAATATGTTTAAAATGCTAAAGTTTTAATTTAACTTAATTGTTCTTTTGTCTCAAATCTATTTGAAATGCTTAAGCTTTGATTTTACTTAATTTACTTAGTCTTTTGCCACAAATATATTTAAAAAGCTTTAATAATTAATTGTTATTTTCTTAAATATTTATAAAATTGATAAGCTTGTGAAATTACAGTTTAATAATAAAGTTTATAATTTGAAATAATTTGCAACATTTGTAAGGAAAATCAATTTGCATCAGAGTTTATTGTAAGTGCAGTTAGTATTATTAACAAAACTACTAATAATTTTAAATTTAAATCTATTAAAAAATGTAATAAATAAAATTACATATTTATTAAAAAAAAAGTAAAAAAATTAAGACAAATTTTGAATTATATGAACTTAGATATATTTATTACTATCTCATATTTAAATTATTTTATTATAATTTTAAATGTAAACTTAAAATGTTTTAATTACATTTAATGTCTTAAATTACTATATAGATTATAATATTTATGATGCTTATTTAACATTAAGTTCTGTGTAAATTTTGGGCACAAATAATTGAATTAAATTATCAAATGCTTTACTTAGCAATATATTGAGAGATGGTGACATTTTGTTGTTAAATATGTGGGCCATCTAGTGTACAATGTAATGCCAGACCCTGACGTGTTACATGTGCCGGTGGAAAAGGGTTCGCTGGCTGAGATGCAATCAGAAAGCGGTAAGTAAGAGTACTAACTGCATTTCACTAATGGAAAATGTGCTGTGCATTGTGTTAGCCAGGAAATGGGATCAATTGAAAGGGTGGGGCAATGCGCCGTACTTGGGTGGGGTGAGGGGAAAAAGAAGAGAAGAGCAGAGCAGAGCAGAGCAGAGAAGAAGAAGCAGAACTGGTGACAGAGTAGGAGAGCTGGGAGGATGGATGCTGTTGGTGGTCAGATGGTTGTCTGGTGTGCACTTGCAACCTGGACAGCTTGTTGGCCCCGTCACATATAACAGGATAGTCAAATTGATTTGAAATGTGCTTTAAAAATTATGCTTAACACAGGCAGCAGCAACAACAGCAACAAGGACAACACAGTTATCGATATGACACACAGTTATCTCCAGTTTCTTTTGCATTTGAATATATGGATATATGGATATGTGGCATGTGGCATCTGGCATGTGGCATGTGGCATGTGGCAATAAGGTGCAATATTCCCCAGTCTAACGTGCAACATGCTTAATGCCTGTTGACACAAATCAGACAAAACTATGCGGCAACACAAAGCTATGCAAAAATACGAGAATTCAACTCGACAAAACTCGAACGATGCGAATTATTCAATACTTTAATCAAAGCTTAGCCTAAGTTCAAGTACAGTGATCGCTCGCTAAGTATCACATGAACAGAGTTACACACTTGCATATAGAGAAGAGGTAAGTTTTGCTTTGAAAGCACATTAAAGCTTTTGCTTATTTTAATTAAAAAATATTAAAAGAAATATTAACTTAGTTTAGAAGCACATGAAAAGCCTTAGCTGTTATTAACTGGTAAATATCGAGAAACAATCAAATTTTGCATTGAAAGCACATTAAAGCTTTTGCTTACATTCAGACAAACCTAAGCTATCAATCTCATGTAATTATGTGAATAAATATTTGGTGCTTTTAGTAAATATTAGTTCATATTAAAAATGCTAAAACGTTGTTTTGAAAGCACATTAAAGCCGTAGCCTAGCATATAATATCTCATGCAAAGCTTATAGTAAATATTTGAAAGTTTGCTATACATATTAAGTTAATCTCAACATTGTTTTAAAAGCACATTAAAGTGCATTAAATTAATAAGTATTTAACGCTTTTTGCACAAACAGACTATTAGACAACATGAAAGCTCCTAGGCTTAACAAATACTTACCCTTTAATAAGCCTATTTTTGTATATTCTGTGTAGAGAGAGATCTGTTTATATATAATATAATTAAAAGCTGTTGAAATGTGTTAGAGCTTTTGCTAAGATTTAATGTTTAATCGCTTCGCTTGGATGAATGATGGACTTACAAATCATTGAGCTAAATTCATAGCTATTAAATGAGCTTTGCTCAATAAATCACATTGCCAAGCGCATTGAACCTTTAAGATTGTCACATTTTATATAATATATAAAATATAATATTAAATTATATTATATAATGTATTTAAAGTATAGAATTTTTAATATAGACAATGTATATTTAATCAAGCTGCTGAAAGCTTCGCTTTAGATTAACTATATATAATTATGCTATCTTTCAGTAGAATTTAAATAGATATTTATATTCATTTTAGTTTTTACGTAAGCTTGAATCTCACTTGTGACTAAGCTTTGTAGTGAAAGCTTATTAAGTGCCAAGCACATGCAATAAAAACAGATTAAGGCCTGCAACAAAGCTTTTATATAATGTAAAGAGGAATTAAATTAAATGTATTGTTTTAATTTGTTTTGCAAGCACTTGAAAGCTTAATATTGCAAATAATCAAAGAAAATGTTTTTTTTTTTTGTTGTGAAAAGTTTTCTAAACATTTTCAAATCAAGTTGCAATTGCAATTATATCGATGCAAGTCGAACTCAAACAAATTGCGACAGTTGCCATGCCCCAACGGTTGCAAAAGTGAAGCTTGCAACAAACGCACACACACACAGACATACACACACACACACACACGCACACAGAGCAAACATGGCAAACAGAGCTCATCGGAAAACGGCAGCTGTCAAATTTATTTGCGCGTGAAAATGCAATGTCCGCTGCGACAGTCAATGTGTGTGTGTGTGTGTGTGTGTGTGTGTGTGTGTGTGTGTGCGCTGTGTTGCAAGTGCAACAAGTGCTCAGACAGCTATCGACAGTTTGTGATAGCCACATGGATGTGAAGTTCGAGAGAAGGGACATAGATGACAGTCGGCAAAGTTTTATTGTCAATGATGAAAATCAGATGCAACCCACTTTGCCGCTTGCCGCTTGCCGCTTGCCACTTTGCCGCTTGCCACTTGCCACACTTGGCACACAAACACTGACCCTTTATGGAGTCTGACATCTGTTGACATCGAGGCAAGCAGATAGCAGATAGGTGGTCAGGGGGTGGGGCGGCTGGTGGCAAGGCCACGCACCAGAACACTTTTGGCTAATCGAATTTAAATTGCAGTCAAATGAAGCGCAACAGACAAAGTGCAATTGGCAAGACTGTTGCAGCAGGCAGACTGCAATTTGTGCCACTTTGAGTGGCGCCTTCACATTGACCATGGCCAATATACATAAAAGCGAGCACCCAAATGCTTCAGTTGCAGCAACAACTGTCTGTTGACGTGGCAAATGCCATGTGGCATGCGGCAGTGGGAGGTGCGTGTCCATGTGTGCGTGTGCGTGTGCGTGTGTGTGTGTGTGTGTGTGTGTGTGTGTGTGTTGCGGTGTTAAGCATTGTTAATTTGACACTTATCGAGTAATGAAATCGCCTTTGGCAAAGCCTTGTCTTGATCACATGTCAACCCAAGCAATTTAACCCCCCATAACTTAGCCCGCAACATGTATCTCGCCCCCAACACCCCAACACCCCCTCTCACCTGTGCCATCCCCTCCTGCGGTATGTGCTCCCAATTGCACTTACAAAATCTGCAACACGTCAAATGGATTAAAGCCCAAATCGAATGACAGTTTGATGGACATACAATGCAAATACGAAATGTACAATTGCAAAAGGCAATTCTCAAATGTATTTCCCGCTTTATCAAGCACATTTCCATAGCTAATGCTGTCCACATACGTCCTCCATTGTCACTTTATCTATGCATAAGATCCACAGAGAATAGTATGCATGCATATTTGTTTCTTAATACAACAATTGGACTTCACTGAACTGCTACGTTCGACTCAATTATTGGACTCTATATCCAGTCCAGAATTGCGAAGGGTCCTCCATGCTCACTTTATCGCTATCAGCACTTACAGTTATAGCTATTCTGTTGTACATATTTTGCATTTATTATTGCTTTTTCTCTCTAATTTTCTTGCGTTTAATTTGAATTAAGTTTTACTTGGTCCTCCATTGTCACTTTATGTTATTTCTATGTTAATAAAACAATTTCTCTGCATTAAAGTTCTTAATTCTGCTCATTAGTTGAGTCTATATTCAGCTGAACTACAGCGGGTCCTCCATGGTCACTTTAACTCGTAGATCAACATAGAACATTTTTCAATTAATGTTTCTATTATAATGTTATAGTTGCGTTTAATTTGTTAATTTAAAAATTGTATATTTAGCTGAACTACAATTGGTCCTCCATGGTCACTTGACCATTTACTTTAGCTTTTGTTAGATATTTCATTATCTTTATTACAATTGCCCCCATTTGATTCTTTCACGTCCCACTGGTCCTCCATGGTCACTTTATAAGAAATTTACAGTTTGTTTACTTACAATTTACTGTTATTTTCCCTTTATTTTATTCAATGTGCTTCATGCGCTTCCGAAATAAGGGAAATTATAAAATTCCACCCTCAGGTGGGAAGCATTTGTCTTACATTTGATTAGCTTACATTCAATGTTAATAGTTGCAGTAATTTTATTTTTTAAAAATGTCCCTACAAGGGGAAAATATGTGGTTGAAGCGTGCATAAATACAACTGTTTGAAGTCTCTTAATTCCCTGTCAATTTCGAGCATAAGACTCAAAGTTTATCTTTCATAGTTGCAGTAATTTTAGGAGACAAACAAAAACACCCCTACAAGTGGAAAAGTCAATGCAAGGCTGTAGTTAAAGAGCCATGACTATACTGGCATTTACAAGCTTAACATTTCTGTCTGTTACATAATGCTTGCCCAAAGTTAATATATCACTGTACAGGGTATTAAAACAGACCCACAAGTGGGAAAGTCACAGTATACTGGCATTTACAAGCTTAACATTTCTGTCTGTTACATAATGCTTGCCCAAAGTTAATATATCACTGTACAGGGTATTAAAACAGACCCACAAGTGGTAAAGTCACAGTATACTGGCATTTACAAGCTTAAGATTTCTGTCTGTTACATAATGCTTGCCCAAAGTTAATATATCACTGTACAGGGTATTAAAACAGACCCACAAGTGGGAAAGTCACAGTATACTGGCATTTACAAGCTTAAGATTTCTGTCTGTTACATAATGCTTGCCCAAAGTTAATATATCACTGTACAGGGTATTAAAACAGACCCACAAGTGGTAAAGTCACAGTATACTGGCATTTACAAGCTTAAGATTTCTGTCTGTTACATAATGCTTGCCCAAAGTTAATATATCACTGTACAGGGTATTAAAACAGACCCACAAGTGGGAAAGTCACAGTATACTGGCATTTACAAGCTTAAGATTTCTGTCTGTTACATAATGCTTGCCCAAAGTTAATATATCACTGTACAGGGTATTAAAACAGACCCACAAGTGGGAAAGTCACAGTATACTGGCATTTACAAGCTTAAGATTTCTGTCTGTTACATAATGCTTGCCCAAAGTTAATATATCACTGTACAGGGTATTAAAACAGACCCACAAGTGGTAAAGTCACAGTATACTGGCATTTACAAGCTTAAGATTTCTGTCTGTTACATAATGCTTGCCCAAAGTTAATATATCACTGTACAGGGTATTAAAACAGACCCACAAGTGGGAAAGTCACAGTATACTGGCATTTACAAGCTTAAGATTTCTGTCTGTTACATAATGCTTGCCCAAAGTTAATATATCACTGTACAGGGTATTAAAACAGACCCACAAGTGGTAAAGTCACAGTATACTGGCATTTACAAGCTTAAGATTTCTGTCTGTTACATAATGCTTGCCCAAAGTTAATATATCACTGTACAGGGTATTAAAACAGACCCACAAGCGGTAAAGTGTGTGGAGCTCAAACGGAGCAGGCAAAATGCATTCTTCAATGGGAATGTTAATGTTCTCACTACAAGCTTTGCTCATTGTCAAATGATTGTTTTCTCTTCACTCTTTGCAGATTCCTCCTTCTCCTCCTCTCACTCTCTCTCTCTCTCTCTCTCTCTGCTGCCCTCTCGCTCTGTCGTGTTGCATGTAATTTACTTATTGTTTAATAGCTGCAGCTCTTTTGTGACCACAACAACATGGCAAAGACTTTTTGGGGCGGCTGCAGCTGCATTGCGACAAGTTGCTCGTTGCTCGTTGTCCGTTGTCCGTTGTCCGTTGTCCAGTTGCCGCTAGACGGCGTACGGTCTACGGTTGATGGGTTACGGGTTATGGGTTGCACGCTGCACGCAGCACGTTCCATCAACTGGTGTCCAATTTGTTATGGACAGGTAAAAATGGCGATGCACGACAACATAAATCACAGCGACCCGCCAGATGACAGCAGAAGATGGAGTTGGAGTTCAAGCTGGAGTCAGTATACCTCAGGCAGATGGCTGAGGGGGGAGGGGGGAAGGGGGTAGAAGAATCTCGCATCGGAGTTGGAGTGCTGGAAGGTTGTGTCATTGCAACCGTTTGTCAATTATGTTTCGCATGCAGTTGAAACAGTTGCATTTCCGTTGTCGCCCCGAACAAAGACGGCCAAAACAAAAGGCATAAGCCGTAACAGAGGTGGTGGTTAAGCCCGCCAGCAGTGAGGGGTAGTGTGGAGGGGTGATGTGGGGTGTGTGGCAGGTTGACAGGACCTTGCTGGTAAGGACTTTGTGCCTGGCCGGAAGTTTGCGCTGACATTCATTACCATAATTCACAACAGCTTAAAACATTTATGTGGCTGCTGCTTAAGGCCACGCCTACTGCCACAACGATCACCCCGCCCCCCCCCACCCCTTCACCACCACTCACGTCTTCTACGTGCAGCACAGTGTTGTGCTGGCCAGGTTTAAACTGCAGTTTGTTGTTGCTGTGTGTTGGATTATGTGCAGAGGCATGCAAAAAGGGATAATAAGGAAACTTGAAAATTTGTTGCAATTATTTTAACTGCTTGGGAATTGCCCGACAACACCAGGCGACCAAGTAGCCCCCCCCCTCTCTCTCTCTCTCTCTCTCGCACTCGCTCTGTGTCTACTGTCTCTTCTCTTTGCACTTGGCTGCCGCCCTCACCATAAAACTTGGGCCAAAATGGCACAGCAACTCCATTGCTGCATTGCACTTTACAACTTGTTTTGGGCCAACTCTTTGCTGCTGCTGCTGCTGCTGCTTCTTCTTGGCCCATGTGTTAAGCCGGCGCCCGGCAATTTGCTAGTCCACTCCCCCCTTTGCCTTGCCCCTCCCTCGCTCACTCTCTCTCTCTCTCTCTCTTTACACCTCAACTTTTGTTGCAAGTCCTTCGGCAAGAAATCCACTTTCAGTCGAATTCTCTTGCTTCCTTTTTTGTAGTAACAATTTCAATGTTTCCCCTCCCTCTCTCTCACTCTCACTCTCTCTCTCTCTCTCTCTCTCTCTCTGTATTCCTTTCCTTCTGTGGTGCTGCAGTTTACGTCTAAAGAAAAGCACAAATACTCGTAGCACCTGGAATCATAATGTACCAACTAATCTGGATCATCTGACTTGACTCGTTAACAACTCAACTCAATTTAACACTGCTGCTCTATGCTAATAATCTTGAAGGTTGAACGGAAGGGAGTGAGAGAGAGAGAGAGAGAGAGAAGAAAAGTAACAGTTTATAGAGATAAGATAAGTGTGAAGCAAAGGGAGAGGATTTTGATAAGATATGGGGAGTAACTGAGGCAGCAGCTAATACAGAAAGCAAGAGAAATATAGGGACACAGAGAAAGAGGGAGAGAAGGGGGAAAGAGAAAGAAAGAAAGAGGGAGAGATATAGATATAAATATAGGTGTATGAAGAGACAGAGATTGAGATAGAGATAGAGATAGAGAGAGAGAGAGAGATAGAGATAGAGATAGAGATAGAGATAGAGATAGAGATAGAGATAGAGATAGAGATAGAGATAGAGATAGAGATAGAGATAGAGATAGAGAGAGAGAGAGAGAGATAGAGATAGAGATAGAGATAGAGATAGAGATAGAGATAGAGATAGAGATAGAGATAGAGATAGAGATAGAGATAGAGATAGAGATAGAGATAGAGATAGAGATAGAGATAGAGATAGAGATAGAGATAGAGATAGAGATAGAGATAGAGATAGAGATAGAGATAGAGATAGAGATAGAGATAGAGATAGAGATAGAGATAGAGATAGAGATAGAGATAGAGATAGAGATAGAGATAGAGATAGAGAGAGAGAGAGAGAGAGAGAGAGAGAGAGAGTGAAGGAACTGAGAGAAAGAGGGGGTAAAAAGAAAAGAAAAGTAAGAAAAATAGAAATAGGAGAAGGAGAAGGAAGAGGCGATGTTAAAGCTGTGCAAAGAGAGAGCAAGAGAAACAGAGAAAGCAAAGGTGAGAGAAAGAGAGAGAAAAAGCCGAGGAAGAGAATGATATATAGCGAAAAAGAGGGACATAGTTATAGATATACATAAAGAAAGAATGAATGAGAGAGACAGAGAAACAGAAAGATGGTCAAAGAATGAGAGAGAGATAAAGGGAGAGAGGAAAATGGAATTAGAGATAAGAGAGAATAGATACAAATATGTAGAGTGAGACAGAGAAACGAAAGAGGGAGATTAGGCTAAAGAGAGAGAAAGACAAAAGTCAAAAGGGATTGAGAAAAGGAGTGATAGAAAAATATAGATAGAGAGAGACGTAGATAGAAAGAAAGCGCCAGAGGGAGAGAGAGTGAGAAGTAATTAAAGTTTCAGAGATAAACATTGAAAGAGCGAGACACAAAGATATAGAGATAGAAAGAGATATTTGGACAGCGAAAGAGTATACAGAGATAAAGAGAGAGATGCATAGAGGGAGAAAGCTAGAGAGAGAGAGAGAGAAGACTGAATATGGATTCAAGTTGCAAGTGGTTGCCACGTGCCACCTGCCACACATCTGGCACAATGCCACAATGCCACATGAGTAATCTGTGTTGTGTGTGTGTGTTAATTAGGCAGATGTTGCAACTATTTTGGGGACGATGTTTTTATGGCCACAGATTTATAAGCAGCTAATTTACTAAGCTAATTTGTTAGAAACTGAAAATAGACTTTGTGCAGCTGCCACATGCCAACTGCCACCTGCCACAATGCCACCTGCCACTTATCATGAGGCAGTTGACAACATGATGCGCTGCAAGTTTTGTGTTGTGACATTTTTATGGGAATCCGGGAAGATCTCTCTCCCTCTCGCTCTCTCTCTCTCTCTCTGTATGTGTGTGTGTGTATGTGTGTGTGTATGTGTGTGTGTGTGTGGCATGTGGCTTGTGGCATGTGCAACGCGACGAGGCTATTTCACACGCATGTAATTCCATATGCAAATGGACCTGCAACAACGGCCACTGAGCTTATCTGCCACACACACACACACACACACACATACACACACACACCCACACACACAATCAGGTGTGGCAGATGCAATGAAAATGAAAATGAAAATGTTTGCAAATCAAAAGGCGAGCCGACGACGACAGGAACACACACTTCAGAGCACAGGCTAAGCTGCGGTAGCTGCAGGTGATGTGGGGGAGCTGATGCAGTGGTGATGAAGAGCGTGGAAGGGGTGGCGAGGGGTGGTGTATGGGGTGTTGCAACATAGAGGTGTACACAATAGTTACACGTATTCATTTCAAGCGTTTTATGCGTTGCTCGCTTTTGTTTTTACTGTCGTTCTCCATGTCCACACGATCTGACACAGTTTTTGTTGCCCATTCTCTGCTTACACACATATCTATCTCTTTCTCTCTCTCTCTCTCTCTCTCTCTCTCTCTCTGTGTGTGTGTGTGTGTGTGTGCATCCTGCCTTGCTTCCTTCTACCCCTGTTGCTGCCACATTGGCTGACTTGGCGTGCCAGCGCGCTGACAGTAAATGCTGAAAATTGAGTGCAACTTGTCGTAACTTTATTTCAAATATATGCGGAAAGGACTAACCAGACAATGCACAACACCAACACACACACACACACACACACCAACACACACACTCGCTATCATGCTGATATGCCTGCCAGAGCATAACGTCCTTGTTCAGGCGACAAAAATATCATATGTCCTAAGTAAAAACGCAACACAATTTAAGTTATCCACTTTATGGCACATACACACTTAAAGTCAAGCTTCACTATAGTGAACTACTAGACAATCAACTATTCTTAGCACATAAAATTGACTTTAATTACAGAATATTTGTAATTTCAATTTTATTTGTATTTTATTTTATTTTATTGAAAGAAATTTAATTACAGTAAGTACTCTTATATAATGAACAATTTATGCAAATGATGTTAACTAAACTCTCTAGCTTTTTGTCTGCACATATTAAAGTTTGTTTAAATATTACGACAATTTGCAGCAAATTTTCAGAATTGAAAATGTCAAACGAATAAAAAATTAAGCGAGAAGAGAGAATTCTCTTATAACGATGCTGCCTGTACTGTATAGAATTTCTTTATAAATTTACATAGTTTATACTTTTGCAGAAACAAACAGCAATTTTAGGCAAGATTAGACTACAAACCTTTAAGATTTTGTTGTGTAAGTAAAAAGAAAATTAAATTAAAGGAAACCAAAATTATTGATTTAAGACTTTAAGTATAAATTTAAAAAATTTAATATAATTTCTAAATTATACAAAAAACTATGGCAAAGTTACACTGTACCTAACTGGATGATTATTTCTAATACGATTACAAATAAGTTATTAATTTATTGCATTACTTTGATTGATTTTCAATTTATAATTTTGTTGCTTAAAGCAGGAAAATGTTTACATAACTTTTACATGTTGTAATTTTCCAAATTTAGAACTAGGAAAAACTATTGTCAAGTGTGGAAAATATATGGAAAAGTTGTAGTGTGTAAAATTCATTTTCAAAAATTTAACACCAAAAGTTATTTAAAATGATTTATGCAAATCTATTCTAATTCGAACTATTTAATATGTTATTATTATAATTATAATTATAATTACGTAGATGATACCCTGTATGAGCACTGCGAGAAAATTCACACCTCTGGGTGGAAAAGCATAGGCTTCATTTACTCATGCGCAAATTGCTTCAACAATTGAATGGAAATCAATTTCTGACTTTTGTCGCCTGCACAATAGCACGTGTTGTTGTCTCTCTATATGTGCATGTGTGTGTGTGTGTGTGTGTGAGTGTGTTTGTGTGTATGTTTGTATGTATGTGATGTTAAGTGTTTTGCAACAAAGTTTTTGCGTGCTTTTGTCTGACGACTACTGCCGCCGCCTGCCGCTTGATGGCGTCGACCATGCCCCATTTCAAGTCCCCATCTCCCTTTCCCTTTCCCACTACCTTAATTCCTTCCTTCTCGCTTTGACATTCCCATAGATCCGAAGCTCTGTTCGCTCTGGTATTTTTTTGTTCTCCCTACCCTCTCAACAGCCGCTACCCCCTGTCCACCCACCCACCCCCTGGTGAGTCAGCTTCTAGCCAAGAATTGTCTGCATAAGCCCAGTTGGTTGACTGTTAACTGTCGCCTATCAGCCAGGCCAGACTATGTATGTATATTCAACCATCCAACCAAGCAGACCAAAAAGGCAGTCAGAGCAACAGACCGACTGTCAGGCAGTTTGTCGCTTTGACTTTGCGGTAAATATGCATGCGAATACATATGTCTCTCTCACTCTCTGTCTGTCTCTCTCTCTCTCTCTCTCTCTCGGTGTGTGTGTGTGTTTGAGACTGAATGTCGTAGCTTCTGTTGTAGTCATAAGTTAACTGCAAAATTGCTTAAATTTTATGTGGCAACATTATGGCA
The DNA here is from genome assembly GCA_018901825.1 of Drosophila funebris. Taxonomy (NCBI): domain Eukaryota; kingdom Metazoa; phylum Arthropoda; class Insecta; order Diptera; family Drosophilidae; genus Drosophila; species Drosophila funebris. Next base: position 9,957,762 of record JAEIFK010000454.1, on the reverse strand, counting down.
TGGCCTGATGTTGCAAGTTGCCCGTTACAAGTTGCAGCCTGCAACGCATTCGACTTTAACTTGAACTTCAACTTAAACTCGGCTTCGTCTTCCTTCTATTTTTCAACTAACCTACGGCATTGCCCGTGCAGTCGAACAACTCAGCCAACTAACTCAGCAATCAATTGGCAATCAATGAACGAACCTTCAGCTCCATCTCCATCTCCATCTTCATCTTCATCTCCAGCTCCAGTTCCATGTCCAGCTCAATGTCCGTGCTCCAAGTCCAAGACCGTGTCCATCGTCAGCTTCGTCGTCGTCGTCGTCGTCATTGTGTAGTAACAATAAATTGCAAACATTTCCACTTTTGCCATTGAATTGTATCACGCACAGTGGGGCCAAGTGTGCACAAAATTAATTAATTGAAATCATTGTAGAAATGGCTAATGTCTCCACTTTTACGTTTCATATTTTGCTTCATTTGTTATTGACAGCAACGCAACTAAATTAGATTGCTGTTTTCTGTTAATTACTTTATTTCAACTAAAAATTGTTTATTCAATTTCTTAGCATTTTTAAACAGTTTTAACAAATTATTTAGAGCTTAAAGAAATTAAATTAACCATAAGTTTCTCTTTAATTTGGCTTATTTTCTCTTTTATTGATTAAAAAAAATTATACCATTATTATAAAAACATAAACATTTTAGCAAATTCTATTTGTTTCAAAAAATAATTGTCGTTCTTATTCAGTAAATAATTCAATTTTATTAAAGACAATCTAATTAATTGATTTTTGCTCTTTTTTGTTTAAATATTTATGCTTAAATAATAAATAAATAATAAAATTAAATTTGTATTAAATTTAATAATTTTAATTACTGAAATATTCTATTTTTTGCATTTTCCAAAGCGAAAACTATAATTTTCTAGATAAGTTCTTCGCATTATAATTTGTTAAGAAATTCGCCAAAATTAAATAAATATTAAATATTTTATTAAATCAAATATTTAATAGTTTTTCTAGAAAAACTGCCTAAGTTAAAATATTTTTCAATTTAATATTAAATTTACAAGTGAAAATCAAAGTAATTCGGTATTACATTAAGTATACGTAAATAAATTTGCAATAACTTTAAACAAATTAAATAAAAAGCAGCAGATTTTCGTAGAATGCATTAAATATTTAATATTTTTAATGTATAATATATAATATATTTCTTATAAAATATTCAATATATTATATTTATTTAATTTAATTAGTTTTAATTACTGAAATATAATTATTTTTTTAATACAAGCTAAACAGTTCTAAAAATTCAGCACAACATTTTTCCCGCCCTAATTATAAATAGAGTAAATAGTAAAAAAATCTAAATATATTATTAATATCATTAATTATAATAAAATGAGAAAAATGATTATTATTATTTAAGTATAACGCGAATTGTGAGCAAACTGTTGATTTTCTGCGTGTCCACATTGATGGAACAGACTGTGCAGTTGAGTTTGACTCGCGTAGTGCTAACTGGTCCGACTGGTGATTGGATGATTGCAATGGCATGGGAAGTTGCCTGCTGGCGTCAAGTATCAATAACCAACCAGGGATGTGGAATGTGTGTGTATTGGAATGTGTGTGTGTGTGTGTGTGTGTGTGTGTGTGTGTGTGTGTGAGTGATTCAGACCGTGCTACAATTTGCTGGATATTAAGTGCGACGGATATGGCCAGTCAGCCATTTGATTTCATTTGCCATTTAGTATAGTTACAGCTTGGCTTTGGTCTTACCTTAAGCGGCAAGATGGATGCGTTCCTTGCACGCAATTAACGCTGCATGTGCAGGACATTGCAACGCACAAAGAGGCATCAACTGTGCCACATTTGCTAAACTAAACGAAGATGTATAAATGGATGAGCACAAGGAGCATATCAGGCTCGGAGGCATCAAGGCATCAAGGCATTGAGGCATTGAGGCATTGAGTCTTCCCTTGTGCCAAATCGTGCATTAAACGATTTTTCTTACGCTTTGTTGGCAGATTTTTTATGCATACCAAAGACTAATATTTGTTCATCTCTTTCCTAACTCTCTGCCCTCTCTTTCTGTCCCACTCACTCTTTTTCTCACTCTGTCTCTCTCTCTCTCTCTCACTCACTTGGCTGCCAAGCATTCCAGCTAGCAAGCAGTGAAAGTAAGTAAAGCAAACGACCACGCACAACAAAGTCTTTGCCTGTCTCTGGTATCTCAATCCCTATATCCCATTCTTAAACGCAATCCCAATCCCAATCCCAATCCCATTCGCAATCCACCTCAGATGAACATCAAAAATGTACAGCAAGTGAGGAGACGACGACTTCTTTGAGTTTGCATATCTTTGCTTGGCAACCAATTTGAATATAGTTATACGAGCAACAAAAAATATTGAATGCACTCGCTCTCATTCAAACGCATCGATTTGCCAATGCTCTTACTCTGCTTGAACTGAGCGTTGATTAACTTAACTTGACTTAAATGCCAGCGAATGATGTAGTACAGAGAATGAGAAGAGAGTACAAGTAGATTGGTTGATTCAAATGTCAGTTGAGTTGCTTAAGAATTCTTTAGTTACACAGAGAATGAGTAGAGAGCACATCTGGGTTGATTGAAGTGCTAGCTAAGTTTGTTCATGCAGTCAGTAAAACGTTAACGAATAAAGCAGAAAGAACAAAAGCAGAGAGTCAGAGAGAGCAAGTGTGAAAGAGTAAGTGAACAAAGTAAACGCCTAACGATTGATCGAGGTGTTAGTGCAGTAACTCAAGGCAGTCAGTAGAACGTTAACGAATGCCGCATAAAAAGAAGATTAGGCACTTGAGCCAGTAAGTAATTCCTTTAACGAACGCAGCAAAGAAGAATTGAAAAGAAGAGGAAAAAATGAAAGCAAAGGATTCACTAATTCAACTCTAAATACGATGGATTAAAAACTTTGAAATTTTATTAAAGATACAACATAATTCAAGTCCAATTCAGATGCTGAAAGCTCAGCAAGTTCTTCAGCCAGACCATAAATCCCCGAAACGAGTAAGCGTATGTGAGGGAGAGGGGGGGGGAGGGGGATGCAATCGTTTGTATGCCAAACGGTGGGCCAGACCTTCAAGGTAGTGCTGCTCGGTAGGCAACGGGTGCGGCTAGGGTGTGGATCCTTTGAAACTTAACACAATGCCAGGTGTACAACGCCTTTGGCCTTTGATAGTTCAACCTAAGCAAAAACTAAACTAAAATAAAAAAAAAGAAAATGAAAAAGGAGGAATTTTTGTGATTGGCTTCAACATTGAAAATACTCGCACACACATATCTCTATCTCTAACACTCTCTCTCTCTCTCTCTCTCTCTCTATCTCTCTCTCTCTCTCTCTCTCTTTTTCTGACTCTCTCCTCACACCCCATGAGTGATGGCTTCATTTCGGCCTACACATCCGGAGATCTAAACAAATTTTTGTTACGGCTTGCTTTTAGTTACTTTGTGGTCAAAACACGCACACAAAAAGAAAAAAAAAAAAAAAAAAACACCAACGACAACGACAACAGCGTTCAAAAATATGACTGGCATTGGCCAAGAGAAAAGCCTGGTCAAGGGTTACATGAATCAATCGTAAATAAAACGAATTGTTGTTCAAAAATAATTCCTTTAACAAAATGCGAACATGTTTCACACATTCCAATTAAAGAACTTCTCTCCTTGATGGCACTTGATGCATTCATTTAGCATTTTATGGCTTTGATTGAGAACATCACTCCAATTCCATTTCAAAGACCTTGAATCACTTTCATTCTTTGTCTCGCAAAACTTTTACGAAATTCAACAGAATAAAAAGAAAAAAAAAACAAAATTCTCAATTTGCGTTTAAAGCGACTTAAGCTTTGATTTGATGAATAGCTTATTTTTAATTCATTATCCACTTGCTTAAGCAAATAGTAGTTACTTATACAATTTAAGACAAATCTCATACATTTCTAATCATGAAAGAGGAAGTCTCTAAAAAGGGTTTAAATACAAGCATAGTGAATAAATCTTTGAATATTAGTTAGTTTGAACTTGATTAGAAGATGAACAATTAGTGAAAATTAATCAAGAATGAAAGCTATCAGTGACTTTCTTTCTTTATCTTTTAAAATTGTTCGCAAGCAAAAAGTTTCGATTAATTATTTGGTTGAACATATCATTAAATTCCTATTTTGTGATGTATGGGAGAAGTTACTGTCTGATATATTATTTGAATAATTCTTTAAATATAAGTTTGAAGTGGTTTTTATGAATAAAATTAAATTTCATATAACAAATCTTTCACTCACTTTCTAATTTTGGGATGAAACAAGAAGCTAAAAAGAAAAAAAACAACGATTTTTATACCCTGTACAGGGATATATTAACTTTCTGGCAGACCCTATAAAGTATATATATTCTTGATCAGTGTCAATAGCCGAGTCGATTGAGCCATGTCCCTCTGTCATAAACACTTCTAACTTAATAAGTGCGTAAAGAATATTATATAGAAGGAATGCTGAAAGTTTGAACAAGATCGGTTTATAAATAGGACAGACGATGCAAAAGTTTGTATTTTTATTAAAGAGTGTTTTTACTATAGAGAACAGTACAGGGTATTATATTGTCGCATTCGCTCGACTGATCCGCTTGTTTTTTATAATTTTATAAAAATAAATTGGATGCTGACCAGAAAAAGAACAATTTTGTAAAACACAATAAATTTGATACGTTCATTATTGTGTCAACAATTGCGTAAATGAACTCTATATTGTTTGCTGAAAACAATTAATCAATGATAGTATTGACATAACCCCACTGTCGCTCACATTATAAAGTTATTAAGAAATAATGCAAATAAAATGTTGCACAAAGTTTTGTAAGTAAATATGGATAATGCAACTAATTAAATGAATGCAATTAACAATTGCTATAGAGCCCGCAAAATTATTATACGCATGGCTACATGTACGTACACACACACGCACACACACACACACATGCACACACAGTTACACAAGCATATACAAATGCGTTAAAAATGTAAAGAGACATTTCAGTGTGACGGAGGGGAAGTCGTGATATCCTTAATGTTTATTTGTTTTTAAAGTTCGAAGTTATGAAGTTATGGCAATGAAACTGTGTAAAGTTCATTTTTTTTAGGGAAAATGAACAAGATTAAAGAATACTTAATAAGAAAATGTCATTCCTATATAATATAAAACACAAGATGATATAACAAATATTATATATATAAGTAATAAATAACATGATAAATAGATAATAGATTTTTTTAAGCATAAATTAATAAATATATATTTTTGGAAAACAAATAAAATCAATAAAATTAAAGGAGTTCTATTCACACTCTCGTGTATCCATCATATAATCAATTTGTTAAATAATTCGATGTAAAATAAAAACTTATTTTTTGTTCATCTCAAAATCTCACCACCTTTGGAAAACTATTTTTTTTCTTTTAGCTATGTTTTGTCCTTTTTGACACTTACGATAATTTTAATAATTTACGCAATCTTTTTTGCATTTATGTTACATCAATTTTATTATGATTTGCAAATTCATGTTTTAAACAAACCTTTAGAAGTTATTTAAAATAATTAATATTTTATTATCATTATTATTGACGCACTACTTTGATTTTTTGTAAAACTACAGACTGTCATAGTTGTGGATAAACTCAACTCAATTACATTTAAATTGTATATAATTTTTGGAATTTATTTGAAATGCTGTTTAACGCAATTAATATGAGTACAATTTGTGTACATACCGCTACATGCCACGCGAGCGAAGAAAGCGCCAACAATAATAATACAAATAAAAGTTCGCAATTTATAAATCATTAGAAAAATTTGGCAGCACTACATTTATGAAACTTGTTTAACAATAATTGTAACTGGAAAACGCATGTTAACATGGACAAAACACTTTCCACTTTACAACTTTTATCATGCATTGCACTTTGTACAGCAAAAAAAAAAAAAAAAAATAAAGAAACATAGCAAAAAGAAAAACAAACGAAAACGAAAACGAAACAAAAAACATAGTTATGTCAGAATTTAATAAACAATAACAATATGCATTAATTACGAACTTTATTTTGTGTGGAGGGGGAAAAAAAGATAGGAAGAAATAAACAAACTGGATTAAAAAAAAACGCGCGAGACAGCGAAAAATTGCTGACAACTGGCGTCTGTCAAAGGCAAAAGCTATGACACTATGGCGTTGCCACCTCGTTCCAATTGCATGCCATGCCATGTGATTTGTGTGAATGCCAAATGTTGCAATTTTATACACATGTATCAAAAGTTCTCAGCACTCCTCTTTCTCTGCCTCTTTCCCATTCTAATGCTAACAAACAGCAGCAAAATATCAATCATGAAATATTGAGAAAAAATATATGTATGTATGTACATATATATTTTACATAAACATGCAAACATAAGCAGCTTATACCCTGTACTCATAAAATGACAAATAGGAATTTACGACAAAATTCGTAAGCAGCAACACACAAGCACATGGATACAACAACAATAAAGTTTGTTGTACAATTTTTGATAACGATAAATAAACAATTCAAATTTATCAATGGGAAACATCAAAATCATTATAGAAATGAAACTTTAATTAAAATATTGTTATGGTATTTTCAAGTGTAGGGAAATACATACATATATGTACATATGTTTGACATGTCAAGTAAATCATTTTAATTAGCATCTTTTAATTATAAATAAAATGCAGGTCTCTCGTTGTTCATTGTTGGAATATTTGCATTGTTCAAAGTTTATTTACACACATTCTTTTACCACATTTACTTACAGATTATAAGAGAAAGTTTCATTCAAATTCAATGCACAAAAGATATGCGGTTAAGCATGTGGAAATGTACATTGAAATATATAATAATAGATGCATTCTCATACAAATGAGCATTATGTAAGTACAAATATTGGGGGGTTCTTTTTTATGTTAATTAAAATGCCATAAACTATGGCAAACTTTGTCTGAGTTGTGTACAACTGACCCCTTTGCGTTTCTATACCCTAATAGCGAGTAATAGTGACTTTCACCATGATTTTAGGCAGATTTTGGGAAATTGTTAAGCGCAGCCAACTTAATGCTGTATTTGTAAGGTATGGCAACTCTTTATAGCAAATAAGAAATTGTTAATGTTGCAAAAAGTTGGCTAAATTTCTTATTGCAATATTGCAATATCTCTAAGTTCCTCTATTTTTGTGCATATTAAGTCATTTTCTGTGAGGGCATTCAAGTCTGGGTAAACTTGAATATTTTAGATTATAATTTTTTTTCAATTTTAATTTTATGCTTGGCTATGTTAAAAAGTTGGCGCATAAAAACTAGATGATGGATTCTCCACTTAAGCTGAATTATTTTCTATAAATTATACATACATACATACATTTGTATGTATGTGTGTATATGTAAGTAGTATGTCTGCCATTTGATTAAAATTTATGCATGTCACACGGAGGACTGGACATTCTGTCCGCAAGTTTCTAATGACGGCGTTGAGAGTTTAATTGGAAAACTTTTACCACAGAAAGAAATAAACCAAATATGTATCAATGCATCTATTTTTCGACTGCAATCCATATGAATTGCATTTTTTGCAGCAGCAGCAACAACAACAACAACAACAGGTAGCACAGTACGTGCATATGCCACAATCTCTCAAAAGTTGCATGCAACGGAACACAAGTTGAACTTACTTCAAAGACGAACTTCTTGCAATTTGACATCGATTGGCAAGTTTTGCAGTTCCTATTTACTGAATTGCTCTGATTGTGAATATTCCTCATATATTTGTATTTTTCAATAAATGCATAAAATTTATTGACATTTTTGCAAAACTTATGGGCAACGCTTGACTTAGAAGCAACTCTGCGATGACAGCTGTGCTCTAACAAAAAGAACAGTTAGACTGTACACAACTTTCCGTTTCAATATAAATATGGTAAATTTTAAATAGAAAAAAAGTTTATAATATGCCAAACTGAAATGTTTATAAACATTTTAAGCAATTTTTGTATTAACCAATGCTTCTGTGTATGAAATTTGGTTTGTTTATTTCTTATGCCTTATTTATTTATGTTTAATAATACTTCAAATGTAATCGGAATTAGGAATGTATAAGTCCTATAAGAACTACAATTCCTCTGCAAATATATCATATGGCTAACCAAGCTAAGTAAGTAACTAATTACTAATTTAATTTATAATAAGAAGAACTTTAAGTTGACCTTTTAGTGGATGTAAACAGGCTTGAAGTCAAAGCACAACGATAGGCATAGTTTCACGATTGACATCTGTATGGAACTTTATAACAGGTGAAAGCTTCACCTTTACCTTCGGTTCAAGTGGCAGTGCAAAGGCAAAAGTCTCATGCATAAACCGACAGACAGTCAGTTAGTCAGTTAGTCGGCTGTCAGATTCAATGCTTTTGAGCCACATTCCAAATGAATAATTGAAACATTTGAACGAAACTTTTGAAGCGCGTCAACATCAAAATGCGGCCACCACTTTCTTAGCCATCAAATGGTCCACGACCCACCACAAAATGCCACCCAAGGCACAAAGATATTTTGGCTCACTTCGAAAATCTGGCTGGCAACCGCATCACATCGCAACGCATTCAAGAAACCAAATCGCAATCATATTTGCCAAAATCGCTCAAGGGCTCTCTCCCTCACTCTTCCTCTCTCTTTCTCCCTCTCTCTCTCTCTCTCTCTGTTTCACAATGGCACTTGCACTTGATTTTCTTCAAATTCGACTTTGATGTCATCCTCAGCTTCACCTTCACAACTATTTACCCGCTTTTCTGGAGTATTGTGTAACTTGTCTCTCAATTCTGTCAATATTCGTATTACACAAGAACTCCCTCAGGCAAAATGCTACGTCTAGACTCAAGACTCAAGACTTTGCTGGGAAACTGTAACGATTTCTCTTGCATTCACTTTTATTTAAGCAATTTTATTGATTTTCAAAAATAACAGTTATGGTTTTCAATTTATTCATATATTTTATTTGTTCGCTGAATCGATGAATTTGATTTAATGATGAATAATTCCTGTTCATGTCGAAATCATTTCTATGGAAGTCTTAAATAAATCTTGTTCAATTAGTTATTTATGTTTAAATATTATTTTTAAACAATTTGTATTTTTTTTTTATTATTTTTGTTCAATTGATTAAACTTTAAGTTTTCTTTTAAATATATTTCATATGCAAATGGAAGACAACATTAAAGTTTAATCGTATAAATATTATGATTATTGGAACAACATGTATTTCTTATCAATTATAAGGAACTTCTCCTTATTAACACATTTAGAATTACTGTTAAATTTCAACATTAGACAACATTACTATTAGACTGATTATCGAACCAGTAAAACATGTCCGACTTAAGGCAACTTTAATTAATTAAATTTAAATTACTAACAACTGCAAACATTACTTTATAAATATAAAATTAGGCTTAAGTTCTGAATGCTCTGCAAAATTCACAAATCTCTATTTATTATAGATTATATTTAAAATGCAAATAGATGCAAAATATACTTAATCTTTAAAGTTTATTTATTTTTAAGATGAAATGACATTCTATATAATATTAATGAATATAGTTAACTAATTTGTTGATCTAACTAAAAACTTCTGCAATGTTTCTCTTACAGTTAAGACCTCGTATAAGGCGACTTATCGACCAAGCTCAACTGAGGTTTATATGGACTGCAAAATTGTGGAATTTCATATGCAAACAGTGGCAATAATAACAGCATAAAAGTTTAACTATTATGCAGGTGTTTGTGCAGTTGATGGTGGGTCAAAGCAGGTGTCTATAATTACTTAATTAGTTAGTTGGCTGACCGACGAGCTGGCGGCATAACAAGTGCGACAAGTGCGACCCAACTGGCCTGCTTCCCTCATGAGAATTTCATGTTGATCAAATAATGCAGCGCGGTGTTTTCAACACGTTTGGGTTATATATAAACCAGGACAGGCATAAACATGACAAACACTCGATTAATAACAGGATAACAGGATCAAGAAAAACATGTTCGGTTGCAAAAAGCAAGTGAAACGTGATGTCTTCACCTTTGAGGATCTCACCCGATTCCCAATGGTCTTCTATAAGACAATTGGTGAGGATCTCTATTCGGAACGTGATAAGAATCTATTTAGACGCTATTTATTACGTTTTTATCTGGTACTCGGATTTCTCAACTTTAATGCGTATGTTGTGGGTGAGATTGCCTATTTTATTGTGCATATAACATCGACGACAACCCTACTGGAGGCAACGGCTGTGGCGCCTTGTATTGGCTTCAGTTTTATGGCCGATTTTAAGCAATTTGGTTTGACGGTGAATCGCAAGATATTGGTGAAGCTATTGGATGACCTAAAGGAGATATTCCCGATGACAAAGGAGCAACAGGAAGCGTATCATGTGGCCTACTATAATAAGCATATGAATCGCGTCATGTGGCTCTTTACGATACTCTGCATGACGTACACATCGTCGTTCAGCTTTTATCCGGCCATCAAGTCGACCATCAAATATTATTTCATGAACTCGGAAATCTTTGAACGGAATTATGGCTTTCATATATTATTTCCCTATGATGCGGAAACGGATATCACCGTCTATTGGTTCTCCTATTGGGGATTGGCCCATTGTGCCTATGTGGCCGGTGTGTCCTATGTCTGTGTTGATCTATTGCTCATTACGACCATCACACAGCTGACCATGCATTTCAATTATATGGCTGATACCCTGGATGTCTACGATGGCGATGCACACGACGAGGAGGAGAATGTGAAATTTGCACAGAATTTGGTTGTTTATCATTCGCGTGCCTTGGAGTGAGTATGTATAACGAGACTAATTATGAAATGCCTATTGTTAAGCTTGCTCGACGAACAGATACTCTGTTTTATTAATATATGTATATCAGTTACAAACCGTAACTATATAATTTGCCACTTGTGTAATGAATGTCTTAGCTCACATATAGTTTACAGGGTATCTTTTGTTGTCCCTCTTGCAGCCTCAGCGAGGAGGTGAACAACATCTTTAGCTTTACAATACTCTGGAATTTCATAGCTGCTTCCTTGGTTATTTGCTTTGCTGGCTTTCAAATCACCGCCTCCAATGTGGAAGACATTGTGCTCTATTTTATATTCTTCTCGGCATCTTTGGTTCAAGTCTTTGTCGTCTGTTATTATGGCGATGAAATGATTTCCTCAGTGAGTAATTTGTGTTGTGTAATTTATTGAATTGATAACATTCGGATCTTATAGAGTTCTCGCATTGGTCACTCGGCATTCAATCACAATTGGTTGTCCTGCAGCTCGAAGTACAAACAGATAATGCGCTATATAATTATGCGTAGTCAGAAGCCCGCCTCCATCAGACCCCCCACATTTCCGCCCATATCGTTCAACACATTCATGAAGGTCATCAGCATGTCGTATCAGTTTTTCGCCCTACTACGTACTACGTACTATGGATAAACTCGTTGCTCTGTAATTTGTAGACAATTTAATATTTTAGAGTTGGAAAAATATTTACAAATCTCTTGTCAGATATATCTAATATATTTTTGATTTTCAATTAAATAATTTTCAATATTTCATAGAAAATGCAACGCTGAAAATCTCATGTAATTTTGCAATTGAATTAATGTTATATATTTTATTTATTAAGTTGTATTTTAAATTTTATAACATAATTGTTACATTTAATGATGGGAAATTTCGTTTCAAGTGTACAAAAATTGTTATCTTTATATGAAAGTAAATTTTACTCCGTTTCAATGAATTGAATGTTTAAAAATTGTTTAACAAATGTTTGTTCTATAAATTTTAGACAATAATAACAATAATTGACAACCGACAAGTTTAAATTAGTATTCAACTATAAACATCATAATTGTCCCTTGTTTATGTGGTCTCTCGTAATTTCCATAATTTCTATTGTTCAAAAGCCAATTAACAAATTACCAGCTGAAGAAGAAAATAATTAATACTTAGTTAGACTGATTAGCCATGTGTTTGTGTGTGTGTGTATGAGCTTGGAATGTCATAACTCCAGTTACAGCAATTTCCAAGTGCATCCATCTGTGTCAAGTTGGGACATCATCTCCTCATCGTTTTGTATTGGCTTATTAAATAATTTTGTTGCTCGTCTTTCCACATCTTCAATTAACAAGTTTAGTTATTTAGTTACAAATACTTACTATGCAATTAGGAATTTATCACATTACCACCTCACAACAGGATGCTGCATATTTTCACACTTTAGCTCGAGTTCAATTTGCAATTGCATCACATGTCGTATGCGTGATGTACTTAACCACAGAATTGCTTAACTTATTGTCATATTAATATTAAAGATATACAATTTGACTTCATATCGAATTCAATAAAATATTTACACACACATACATACATATATTGTCTTATGTAGATATGTAAATCAGTGTGTACTCATTATACCCTGTAAGAATTTATAAATGGGCATTATAGCGGTGAGACAATGTATGTAACAGACCATACGAGGCAGCTTTGACTCAGATAAATAAATACTCATTATCCGTTTTAAAATTGTACACACAAATTGTACAAGCCGAATTATAAGATATATAGCACTCAGCTTTTGTATGCATATATTCTGATATTCCCGTTAGCTTTTGTACAAATTTCATTACAATCGGTCTAAGAACATTAATGCTATGCATCATTCAAGTTAAAGATTGTTTTTTAAACTGAAAGAAAAGGCAGCAACTGGCGCCATCTGGTGTACATAGCAGACAATGTTGTTTCCAGTGTATGTTTAAGTTGTAATACTGTAAACTGTCTACAGGGCATACCGAAATCGAGCATACTCGATTGCAAAACTCACGTCTTTATATTGATGTTTTTGTGCATGTTGATACTTTCCTTTGCAGCTGTCAATGCCATTTTATGTTGTTCTTGTAATTTTTAATTGCATATCAGCAATTTATAAATATTTACTCTCAATACAAACACACACACACACACACACACACACACACACACATACATACTCGACCACTGCTTTTGAATAAATCAATAAATGTCAAAAGCAATCAAAGACCATAAAATCTGAGTGCACATAATTGTCAGCTCTTCCTGTGTGTAGGAACTCTGGGGTGTCATAATGATAACCGTTGATGACAAATTATAACAGGCTTATGCACTTTGACATGCGATTGGCATGCGATAAAGTGACCATGGAGGACACGCATTCACATCAAGTGCTGCAATGCTATGACTTATATGGGAAATACAGTAACAATAAGTTTCGTAATTTTTCTTAATAAATATTTAATAAAAATATGTAAACTTAAAGATTTTAATGTGACCATGGAGGACTTGAACTCTACTTTATGATTTTCACATGAATAAAGTTTTCTGTATATTTATATTTTTATTAAATTAAAAACAAAATCATTTAATAAACAACTTGATGTGTAAAGTGACCATGGAGGACACGTTAAAGATGAAGATACAAATTTGCGTAAAAGTAAAATCTATTATCTAATAACATTCAACAAAATTAAATAATTGTAAACATATATTTACCAAAAAATTAACACACTTAATTATAAAATTAACAAAATCGCAATACATATATAAATATATTATTTAGACTACATATATGTTTAATCTATACGAATTCATGATTTAGATAAATATATCAAAAAGCTATCATAGTAAATATAAATAATTAATGCGTCACATCAATAAAGTTATTTAAAATATATTTAGCTGCAAACGATTCTAATTTATATTAAAAAAAAAAAAAACAAATTAACTTTAAAATTGTACTTAAATTAATTATAAATACAATTTAGCAAGCGTATTTCAACTTCGTTTATGTTTTAAATCTTATTAACACTTATTATTATTAGTACTGTATTATTACATTATTTAAGTGCAGTCTGTTTTTATTGAACAAAATGTCAACAAAAAGGCGAACAATTTGTCTGTTTTGTGACAAAACAAAGAACAGAGAAACGAAGGGAAGGAAATTGTGAGTGGAGTGAGTGTGTGTGTGTGTGTTTGTGTGTGTATGAAATTATTATGAATTTGATGTATGAAGGTGTTAAGCATGTGATCTGGCAACAGCTGCAGGTTGTTTGACTTTGCTTAATGGCCTAGTTAACGAATGCTACCACATACTCAATCTTGATGCCCAATTCCCAATTGGGAGCCCAGTTGAGTTCCATTAAAAACTTGAAATTATATTCTGTTGCCTGCCACTTCAAACTGAATTTGTACTAAAATGTTGTTAGCTCTAAGTAGTTCTTGTCATCATCATTATCATCATCATTGTTGTTGTCCTTTTTCGTGGTTTCAAGTTTGTTGCACAACTCAGATGCCACAACCACACACACACATACACACACACACACACACACACACACACACACACACACACACACACACCCGCACACACACATACATGCCACATCATACATAGTTGAAGGTCCCAAATGTGCCACTAATTTGTGGGCATGTGTAATGCCTGCCAGTCTTTTTATGACCGCCTTCAACTTGCTGAGGAATCCTTTAAAGCATCATCATCTTATACACACAGAACACGTGCCAGCTGACAGTTATTATCAATTTGGGTTGCCACAACTCTGTGTGTGTGTGTGTGTATGACGTTGCAGGTACAGTTGTGTATGCTTCCTTTAACTAGTCGAGCGCTACAATAAAAAAAGAGAAAGTGCAACCTGTAACGCGACTATATCAGTTAAAAGAACTATAAAAAAGGTGAATTGTACATATACATGATTAAGAAACAACTGCGGCACAGGCCACTATGGAGTTCTATAAAAAGTTGTCATTTAATATTAATATATATTATATTATTATATATTACTTTATAGTAGCATCATTTATTTGCCAAAAAAAACAAAGAAATGATTTATTTAATTTATTGAAAACGAAAAAGATTTTTAATTGATCATTCCTATGACAACTATATGTTATAGTTATGCGATTTTAATCAAATTTTCCAAAAATATCTTTATGAAATATCGTTCAACACATAACTTGTAAGTTTGCTTAAAATATGTTAACAGAGTTGGTCATATTTAACGTTGATTTCCGACCGATCGTTCCTATGACAGCTATATGATATAGTATATTGCTAAACGAACAACTTGTAAGTTTGGTTCACGTATCTTGAGTTAGTTCGGATAGTTTATTCCTATGATAGCTATATGATATAGTAATCCAGTCCAGTCGATTCCGAAATATGCAATGCCTTCAGCAAAATTGACAAATCTGTAAGAAGTTTCAGCGTCAAAGCCTCAACTTATCGTTCTGATCAAATACACATACATATACAATAAATACATAAAGCTTCCTTCGTGAATTTATCAAAGATACCCAAGAACTAAGACGAGTCTACTATTCAAATTGACTTGATATACATACATAAGCATTATATATTTATTGCATAAATATTTCAGATTTGATCGCGATTAATCATTCTTAGTCTTCATCTCAGCATCAAGGCCATTGGTCTCCTGGCCAGCGCAATTGAAGTCATCAATCTGGCCAACGTCAGCATTTCCAGCATCCATCTCCATCTCCATATCAGCATCTACATCTACATCCACATCCACATTCAATTCTATTTCCGTTGCCTCTCCCATTGACAACTTGAGCTTCTTCTTTGGCGGTGCATTCAACAATTCCCCATCAACACCGATAAAAGTTGAGTTTTCATTAGGCAAATTGTCAAGCTCCGGCATGCGATTGTTTATATTATTGTCGTCATCGATTTCCTTCACCGTTTCATTATCATCGTCATTTTCCTTAAATGCATCATCATTATAACCATCATCGTGATCCTGGACAGTGACGGGATGGGTATGTGCCATTAGGGTGATACCCCCTATGCCAACAACATGAAAGATTAGCCTGTCACCCTTTGCGAAGTGCAAATCGAGATCCATTTGCGGTGAAGCACGTGTCAAAGATGCCACCTCGAACATCTGCGAGTTGACGGTTACATAAAGTTTGGCATGTTGTCCACTTTCGAGGCTGGCACACGAAATATGAAATGCTTTCGAAACAGTTTGAATATACTTAAAGTTTGGCTTCATTTCAACTCTATAAACTGCTGACATATCCAACTGAACCCTAAATATATTTGGTATATATATTGCAAGTTTATTTCGAAAGTAGTTTAAAAGTCGACGTAAAGTTGCTTTGGCAGTTCCCGTGCATTCAGGGTTGCAATGAGCCTTAGGGATTAATTAGTGTTTTTATGAAAATACCAAAGGATTGCTGTTTACCATTAAAGTTTCGATAATTAGATTTATCGATCTGAGGTAAATAGAAAGTTACATTCTATATGTTATAGATAAAGATAAAAGATATAGATAAAGAAATAAATTAATGACACAAAAGTTAAATTAAAATTATGTGAACGTAATAAAATGTTTCACTTTAAAATCGAATTCCCTAATCTACATAAGTATATGTATGTAATTTTTCATTATCATAGATATAAGTTCAAAAACAATCTATTAAATTTGTTTTATGTTTCCCTCCAGCTGTGTGTCTTACCACACAGGGGTGGCACTTTT
Source organism: Drosophila funebris (assembly GCA_018901825.1). NCBI lineage: Eukaryota > Metazoa > Arthropoda > Insecta > Diptera > Drosophilidae > Drosophila > Drosophila funebris. Next base: position 9,941,085 of record JAEIFK010000454.1, on the reverse strand, counting down.
CAAATGAATGCAATCTATTAAAAAAAACTCTAAAGCTAATTAAATAAAACAAATACTAAAGAAAAACAAATCAACACTAATTTTCCATCTTAGTGTGTTAAAATTTGAAGAACTCTAAGAAATTCAATAAATATTAAAAATGTTATCTACAGGGAAGTTGATAAGTTGCCAATTGAAGTTTGAGATGTCATGTTTTATGATGTGGCACACAACGATGTTATTGCACCGCCCCCAAAAGGGGAAAAACACAACTATACCCAGTGTGCCACAGAGTTACTTGAGCGCATAAATCAAATCTGCCGCTGCCACACACAGAAGACACTCGCTGAAAATCATATTACACACATTTTTAAACAGTAAAATTTTCGTGAAAGTAGGTGAAAGTAATATGCATAAGGTGTGTGTGTGTGTGTGTGTGTGTGTGTGTGCGAGGTGTGTGTGTAGTGCATACTTATGTGCATGTTAGTAGCTTTAATAACTTCACTTACACTATTCTCGTATTCATATTCATATTCATATTCATATTTAGGGTAGCACGTGCGCCATACACTTGGCTTGACTTCCTTACCTACATTGCCTGTAACTGTGTGTAATTGTGTGTGCAAGGGTGTCTGAGGGTATGTGTGTGTGTGTGTGTGTGTGTGTGTGTCGGTGGTCTTGAGGCTGTTGCTATAGCTGCTATTGCTGTTGCTGTTCCTGTGGCCTGAGCTCTAACATCGTGCTCTGCGAGTGCCTGTTGGGTATTTGCACATTTTAACGGATTTAATATGAAAATTAACAGTCATACACACACGCACACATACACACGCGCACCCACTCAGTGAGTGTTCGAGTAATTTGCGTTCATAATAATGAATCCTGGCCTGGGTTGGCTGAGGACCTGCTAATGCCTGGTACTGCCAGCAGCTGCACTTAGTTGAAAAACTTCTTAAAATAGCAGCAGCCGTTGTTGTCGTTGTCGTTAGTGCCCCCCATTTTCCTCTTACCGCTACCCGTACCCTTTCTGCACCCTTACCCTTTCCCTATTTCCCTTCCCTACTTCAACTCCTTCGGCTGTTCCCCCAGCTATCCACAAGTTAAACAATTATTCAAGACGTGACTTTTTGGCATTTAAATATTTATGCGCACACGTTTTGCAAACGGCACACACACACACACACACACACATGTGCACAACAACTGTCAAAATGTAACATTTATGTTTAAGTTGTTCATGTTGTTGCTGTTGTTGTTTTTATTGTTGTTATAAGACATAGGAAATTTGTTTGTTTCTCGTCTGTTTGTTTGCCTCGCATTTCCCACAAAATGCGGTGTCTTTTGAATTTGCCTTAAATTATAAGCGCATTTGATTCAAATTTTAAACGTTGACATCAAATATTCATTCCCACATTTGTGTATTACTGTTTCGACTGTTTTAATCTTTCAGCTCTTTTCCTTCTCCGCAACGCAAAAGTCAATTCCCAAAACAATTTCTAAAATATAATCTAGAAATAACATAGCTTGTGCTCATTGAGTGATTGACAATCAAAGTTACTACTACATATTATCAGGAATTGGTAGATAACACTACCAACTAACACTACTTGTAATACTTACTGATCTGATTGCCATTTTCCTGGGCTAACGCTAAACAAATGCAACAAATGTTGCATCAATTAAATGCATTTGTATTTTCTTTTAATTGTATTCGAAATTAGTCGACGTTCAAATAAATTAAAGAAATATATAAAATTAACAAAAATGTAAATTTAAATTATATTTAAAATCTACATTGTTTAAAGTGTCTCTTCTGTCTGTGTGCGTGAATATGAGTGTCTCTAGATGTGTTCTTCTCTCCAGCTGGAGAAAAGTCAAGCTATATAAGTTTAAATAAAAACAAATAAAAACCACTTTTATTTCATACACACATTATTATTATTATTACTATTACACCCCACTGGTTGGTAATTAATCCATCATTTCTATTCGAAAAACTGCAAAATTATTACCAAGTGAGAAAGATTATTTTCATTTATTTAATATAATTGGCCTTTCGTACACTAATATGTCGAAGCTCTCGCGAAAATCTTCAGTCGACTTGCCATCATTTTATTTTAATTAACAATTTATATTAACTCCTCTCTTTCACCAGTTGCTGTTCTTGTTGTTGTTGCTGCCTCTGTTGGTGTTATTTTTGCTATCCTTTCCCATCAGCAAATGCAAATGCATTCAAGTGACAGAGCAAAAATACTTACATATAAATATAAATGCAATTTCCACTGTTGAAACTACATAAATTGCAAGCACTTCATTCATTCGCCCTGCATTTCCATTCACGATTCGATTGCCAGGCCAACGTCTTGGACGACAACAACGTCTTTGCCCCTTTCCAATCTTCTTCTTCAAACATCATTTAGGTATTTCCCGAAACGAAAAATACGATTTTATCAGAGCTTCCGGCAGCTTGGCTGGCAAAAGTCGCACACTTCCACCTTTATATTTTCCACTCCTAAGAAGTCCAGCGATTTATGCGGCCAACTAACCAAAACAACAATTTCAACAACCTGAAAACACTTGGAAATCAAAGGGGACACAGCGGTGGAGACAAAGAGAGAGAGAGAGAGAGTGAGAGAGAGTGGGGTGGGGAGAACATTGTCTTTAGAATGAACTCGTTGTTACGTTTAAACTGTTTTGCTTTGAAAGTTCGTCGTAAGTAAATGACAAAATGATTGCACAAGTAAATATAGACAGTTCAAATAAACATGGACAAGTGGAAAATCCCCTGTTTTTATAGTCATTTTCCACACAAAGTTGCTGGCATTTAGCTGGCATTTGTGTAATGCGCTTTGATTTGATTTTTATTGCGCATAGTTATTCATAAAATCTGTCTAAGGATGATCAAATGAATAACAGAAAATGTTGAGAGAAAAATCAAAGAAATTTATGTGTTTTAGACCCTGTATTTGAAAAAAAAGCAAAGGGTACTCTGCAACGTAAGGTCACGTATTTAGTCATGTTGATTTGCTTAATTAACAAAGTTTGATTTTATATATAACTTGCTTATTTACAGCATAAGTACAGGGTCCCTCACAGTCAGGTTCGCTCGAGTGTAGCATTTGCTATGAAGAAAGACCCTAACTATTATAAATTTTAAAACTTTGTTATATTGAAAATAATAAAATTATTAATTATCAGCCATAAAAATATTAAAAATAATAATTTAAGCTAAATTTATATTTAAATGGCTTAATGTAAAACTTATCTAATATTTTTAATTACATAATATATAAATTAAGTAACTAGAAATAAATATTATTATAATGTAGCTTTACTTTGAAATTACTTAGGCAATCTTTTATCTAAATATCTCTTAAGTATTAGGTCAAGCTATTTGTATAATAAATATAATAATAATAAGCAATTACTTAAATATATTTTAGAGTATAAATATACAAACCCATTAAATCATACTTAAACACAATTAGAGCTTTGAAAGTTTAATTTACTTTTATCAGTTATCAGTAGAGTAATTTAGAAACCATGATAATAATCATAACTATGTGCGTGACAAACAATGATATTTTGAGTACATTAAAAGCAATCAAGAATGCAAAAGACTGTATTGATTTTTATGGACTAAATTTATATATCAAAGTAAATGTATATATTATATAACTATGAATACTTAACGACAATGGAATGGATTTGTTTGTCGATTCAAGTAGATATTGAATATATTTGGATTGTAGTCAAGCAATTTAAATATTGAAGTATCTTAAACTTCAGTTTATGTATTCAGATATTTATCAAATTAAGAATATATATGTATAATCTGGTCGTTATTATACCCTGTACAGGGATATATTAGCTTTGGGCAAAAAGTATGAAACAGGCAGGAGGAGGCGGGGCAGACTCTACAAAGTAAATATATTCTTGAACAGCATCAACAGCCGAGTCGATTGAGCCGTGTCCGTCTGTCCGTCCGTATGAACGTCAAGGTTCCTATATACCATACACAGATCAAGTTTATCTTAAATTATGGGCACATTTCTCAACGTAGACACTTCTAACTTAACAATTAGGTAAAGAGTATTATATAGAATGAATTCTGAAAGTTTCAATATGATCGGTTTCTAAATAAGACAGATAATCAGAAAATAAATATAATTAGTTTTTTTTTCCATTGAATCGTTGCGCTTGACGGGCACATGTGTGCGAGCGAGACAGGCAGCGATTCCGATACGAGCAGACGTATCAGTAACAGTCAGCTTTTGGTCAAGTAGGTATTGAAATGCAAAAGATTTTTGTAATATAGAGTACTTTTAATATTCAGAACTGTACAGGGCATTATACTGTCGCGTGCGCTCGACTGATCCGACTGGTGACTTGGCAAGTAAATAGTCATATTTTAAAGTAAAAATTCAAATGAAACAATTTGAATATTATTTACATATATAAACAGATTGTACCTAATCATTTTAGAATGTGCCTTTTAATCATTCTAATTAAACATTATGGAAACATTGAATGCATTTAGAACTGAATAATAATAGAATCGGAATATAATTTACATATACTATTACGTTCTTTGTCCTGACTGGTGACTGGTGAATCGGCATCAGAGGTGCGAGATTCTGTCTTCCCAAGCGTATAATCATCATTTTAACAATCATTGACTATGGTAATGAACTGATTTAAATATAAACAATTTGTTAAGAGCATTTGTTGAAATACTTTGCATTTCAAAAAATACTCGTAGTTGGCAACGCTTAATGGAATCGTATGCAAATTGTCGGCCATTCAGTTCGTGCATTATTTAGTCAAGTTCTATGCAGGTTCAATGCACTTGGACAATTTGTCAGTCACAGCAGAGGAAGAATCTATCTAAAGGGGGATAGGGAGTGAGGGTGGTTTTGTAAGTTCACTTGTTGTGCGCGCATTCACGCGAAATGCGCGTTAAACGCTTTTGGGATTCGCACACACACACACACATGATGGCCCATTAATGTGAAAGTAAAAGCAACAGCATTTTCAGGTGCTGAACCCCTCCAAATTTTTGCACTCCCACCTCCAGCAACTGGCACCCGCTAATGGACAACATGATGCCGTCTTGAGTGGGTTTGAGGTTGGCCCACATATGGGAGGCGTTCGGGGTAAAAAGCTGACACGACATGTCGCTTAACATGTCGAACATGAATATGCAACAACAGCAACGGCAACAGCAGTAACAACAACAACAACAACAGGTGGCAATGGCATCCGCATCCGTATCCGGGTCATGCAATAGCGTTACAGGCCAATGGCCAAACAAAAACAACTCGAACTACTCCCAAATGTGCTGCGTGTGCATGCATATTATACACATGAGACGGCTTTGCTCACACCCCCCCCACCCCACCCCCCTCATGCTCCCTCTTCCTGTTACCTCTTCCTGTTGCTGTCCCTATCGATGTCCTGTGCCGTACATAGCTGCGGTTCAAAGCCTTTCCTGCGGGGTGTGCATAATTAAATTGCACGACAAGCGGATAAGCAACAATAACACTAACAACGCTAACAACAACAACTCTGAAAACACTAAAAATCACAGCCCGAATATCGCAAATGATATTGGCCCGATCTAGAGCATAGGGCCAACACTAAACGGAAATACAACACTAAAAAAAAAAAAAAGAATAATAATAATAATAATAATAAAAAAGCACAATTATTATTAATAAACTCCAGGTGTGTCATATCGTGACATGCGGCCTACAAACTGTATCACACATACTATAACACATAGAAGCAAGCAAAAAATAAATATGTCTATTCCCCTCAGATCGGAGCATGACAAATCTGTGAAAGCGGAAGCGAGTGTAAAACAAAATAAACTTGTTAAAAATATGCAATTAATACGTTTATATTTAATTAATAATATTTAATATTCTTATTAACTCTTAACACATCTCAACGATATTTTGGACATATGTATCAATACAAACGCTTGAGAAGATGTTGCTGTAGTGGAAGAAATTTTTGCCCTGCTTCCTCTATGCACTGCATAACTTATGTCGTTGTTATACCCTGTACTTTGTGCACAAATTGTGTAATAGGCATAGGCAGGCGTGGCTGAACCTATAAGTCGATTCGTTTGTCCGTCTATAACTATACTAAAGCAATAATAATTATACAAATACTTTTATTATAGAGAGCTGTACAGAGTATTATACTGTTGCGTACGCTCGACTAAACCGTTTGTTTCTACACTTATTTATACGTTATTTGCACATATGTTAACAATACACATTTGCTGGTTGTTATACATACAAGCCACAAAGTGACACGCCTTAAATATGCTAAATTATGTATAAAATTGTCGAAAAATCTACATCAACTGTGTTTTAAAATAAGACATAAGTTAAAGCATTTTCAACTAAATGCTGAAATTTTGTATAGAACAGTTTTCAATCATTTTAGGAAATAAAACATTTTTATAGCGTTTATTTATTGTTAATGTCATGCAACTGTTAACTGCAGCCAACTTCACTTACTCAACTTGCAATAACTGTTCCAAATGAGTGGCAACGCTGTGCTCAGTTAACATTAAGCTGAGCTTCAGTTAAAGCAAACCGACAATTCTATTGAAAATATGCAAAATATACAACAAATGAAACAGACTTGGCTCGCTCAGTTGCAGCTCGTGTTAATGAGTGAAGGAAAACGAGAAACGCAAATAAACGAGCAAGTGAAAGGAAGTGAACAAAAGTCTTCAAATTAATTATCGGTAGCATATTTATGCTTCGGTGTCGCAATGTTATGCCATCATTATTGTATTTTATACTTATATTTGCTTCACTTTTTTATTTTATTCGTGTATTTCGTCGTGTCTATAATTTATTTTAATTAATTTTCACGTCATTTATCAGGAATGCGTACAACAACAACAACAAGAACCCCAACAACAACCCCAACAACAGCAACAACGACAACAACGACAACAACAACAGTAGCAGCAGCAAAGCGTTCATCCAATTTGAAAATTTTAATTCGACACGCTCTTAATCAATTTGAACAATTTAAATGTGCATTGATGTGCATAAATGCAACATTTAATTTATGCAAACAGCAAAATTTGTGGCGATTTATGCCTTCGAAAGAAAATCAAACTGAAATTGACAATCGCCAAAGCAACGACAAAAAAAAAAATACGCAGGAAAACAACAAAGCGGGAAATGGAGTGAGAAATACAGATATAAGTTGGAGTAATTATTGCACTGTGGCCACGTGTCGTATGCGTGATAATTATGCCATATGATGTGCTTGCAATATTAAATGTTAAACGGCCTGTCTGCAACGTAACTGTAATTAGATGTGGCCATAAAATAGAATTGTCAAATTACGCAAAGGTCGTTGTGAAATCACTGCAACATTATTCAGTTAATAAACAAAAGGACACACAGCTGCCACAAGGTTATGTGGCATACCCATTCCAATACTCATTCCCATATCCATTCCGAATCTCCAGCCCCTGTGATTTGTCCACTCGCCACTCATGTCAACATCAGCATCTGCAACGAACTGAAAGCATGTTGCCACAAAAATAATTACCATCCGAAATGCAAATGAGAAAATGCCAAATTGAAGCTTGTCAAAGATACAAAGATACAAAATAGACATTGGCTAAATGTCAGCGAATGGCGATTAAATGTTCAATTAAAACCAAATTAAAATTCACACACATTTTCCAAATGAAGACTGTTCATTTTTAAATAATTCTGTAGTTGTACCGCTCAGAGAGATCTCATTGCCCGCGAGATAATCGTCTTAACTAAATTTTTGAGAACTAGATACTTTTTCAACTAAACGAAACTATACTTTTGTAAACTGCAAGCCAAAGATACACACTTGCGTATCTCATTGATACTTTAGCTTTTATCTGTACAGACTTGACTTTTGTATCTCTAAAAGTCTTCAAAACTATGGGAAAGGCAACAGTCGAGCGTGCCCCACTGTAAGAGACCCTGTACTTATGCTAGAAATAGGCAAATTATGGCTTAAACAACATTACTTTTAAACGCACAATTCAATATACATAAACACGTTACGTAACGTTACGTTACACATACATATGCATAAATATTTATGTATGTTCAATGTTCTCGGCTTCTTTATTTCTAACTTTGGAGTATATTATCCCATCATGATGAAGTTTTCAGGACACCCAAAGACTACGATTGGTTTCTTATGTACTTAAACTCAAGGCAATACCTTTTGAATTGCTCTTGTAATTCATGTTTTATCGATTTGCGTCAGCGACGAGGGGCGTGGCAATCAGCTAAAATAAACTTGACCTACCTAGAAAATACAGGAAATTACATATCAATTTTGAGGCACCTAGCCCCGGACGGACGGACGAACAGGTGAAGGGCAGTAAAGACGGATGGGCGGACGGACAGTTAGGCAGATGAAAAGACAGACATGACTATATAGACACTTGATGCTGCTCCATAATAACTTTACATATATACTATATAAAGTCAAAGAAGCCTTCGCTTGCGTGTTTTATACATCCATTTTACTATTTGAATAGTAGTGCTAAAATATATTCAATAGGATGTTGAATGTAATTTAAAGAGCTTTACGTAGTGGAGGCAGTTAAGGATTCAACGCATGCGACCACAGGACCAACTGATTGTCAGGCAAAGCCAGAGGCAGAGATTGTGTTGGACACGGAGTTGACGACGGAGTCACATTCATTGGCAGTTGGCAGTTGGCACTGGTAGCACTTCAGCACTTTGTGACCAGAAGCTGTCCGATGAACAAGTTGCGCGAGACGAAGCGGTGGCGGGGTTGGGGGTGGGTATGGAAACGGGAAACGGGGGAGTCGGGGAAAAAAAGATGGAGAAGAACGCTAAGCCGCATAAACCAAAAATTTGTTTGCAGTTAGTTGGCAATGTGATGCAAATGCATTTGACCACGTCAAAATTTTGTGCTTGTTGCAACGTGGACAGGGACATTATAAAATGGCGTGCGAAAGGGAGGGGGTAGAACAGAGAGAGAGAGAGAGAGAGAGAGAGAGAGGAGACTGACTTGAACTGGATAAATCCTTCGCTGCTGTCCGGTCGTTCACCACATATGTACGTGAAGTTTACTGCATTTGCTCAGCGGTTAAGCCTTTGCATTTAAATGAAGAGCTTTATTTATGCAGCGTGGCGGTGGAAGTGGAAGGGGGTGGGCAAATGGAGAGGTAGAGAGAGATGGCACCTACAGCCTGACTACGTGTGGAGTATTTTCGGTGTTGACCTTACGCTGCGTCATATAATTTGAGTAAAAATTTATGAAGCGCTTTAAAGTCGCACCTAGACAGAGAGTGAGAGAGAGAGAGAGAGAGAGCGAGTGAGAGGGAGAGAGAATGAGAGAGACAGATGTCACACACCGTGTGAGGGAGTGTGAGGGAGCGTGTGTGTGTCTGTATTGCACTGATCAACCCAGTTACGAAGTCGCTTTATCACGCCTGCCGCATAATGCAGCACTCCAGTTCTCCAGCTTTTCAGTTCTCCAGTTCACAGTTCTCACATCTTCTTCTTCTACTTCTACTATTGGCAGGCAGACTGTGTGTGGCACCTGCCGCCTGCTACCTACTGCATGCTGCCGTTTCCCTTTTGAAGTTTTTGTCGACCCATTTTGCAGGTTCATGAATTGCATGGAGCATGGCATACATTGAATGCTCACACCCTTCGCAACGCCCCTACTCCCTGCTTTGGCTTCTCTCCAATCTTGGCTGCAATGTGAAGTGACTGCCTGGCAGCCCGTTTCCTTTAAACATTTTTGGTCGCACATTGTAGCTGCCTAATGAACACATGAATAAAATATGCGATTTGCTTAACTTTGCACGCCAGCCATGGGCCAAAAGAAGTGCCGAGTGTTGAGGGGATGAGGGGGAAAAGAATATATGAGAGAGAGAGAGAGAGAGAGAGAGAGAGAGAGAGAGAGAGAGAGAGAGACTAAGGAAAAGGGGATACCTGGCATAGAATGTCGTTGGATGGTTTTAGAAATGGGAGCAGGACCTGCCACAGCTAACAACTTTTGCGAGATTTCGACTGACGTTCTAACTCTCCGGCAGACTCGACACATCACATCCCATCACAGCACATCACATCGCATCGCCTCGCAACGAGCAACTGCAGCAGGCATATAAAGTGGAGAATTGGTAACTGGGAACTAAGACTGCATGGGTACAGCGACAGCGACAATGGCATGGGGAAGGGGGGAGGGGAAAGGTAACTCCCCCTCTTCACACTTTTGGTTTATCTTGGCGTTGCAGACGGAAGCTTTTGTCACTGTTCCACTGGGTGACGTATCCAAAAATCGTTGAAAGTCACTCAACAGTTTAACAAAATGGCGACGTGCGCCACGTGGCAGTTGCATGCCCCAGACATGAGCTACTGCTAACTATGCCCCGTGTTGCACCTGGATATCTGTCTATCTGTCTGTCTCAAATGGTTGCCATGATTGCTGATGCTGTCACATTGGAAATAAGTCAAGTGTTGCATGCCACATAGAGGTAGCAAGCTAATGTGCCAACTAGTCAAGCTAGCTCAACATGCTGTTACTAACAGGAACACTGTGCTGTTAACTCTCTGTTAATCTTACTTGATTTTTACACTTTAATAATGTAAGTAATTAAATGAAAATATATTATTACACAAAAACAAAACTTTTACATTAAATTTATTTAATTGAATTATTAACTCACATTCTTACTAACTGTTACTAACTGTACAAGTGCTCTGCTCAACAGTATAAAAAGGAAAAACATTTAAAATGTTAAGGTTTGCACATAATTTGATTAATTGTTATGCAAATAGCTTCACTAATCTAATACAAAATGCATCTTAGCAATTGATAACAAAGCACATTTATTTTATATCAAATATTTACCCCGTTTAGTTGAAACTTCACAAAAGTTTCGTTTGCTACTTAAAGTTGCAACAGTTTCATTTGCATATGCAAAAGTTTATTTTGTTTGCAGGTTTCGCCTGCGGGTGTCATTAACAGTCGTTAGACACTATGTAAACTAAACAGTACATTGCATTAACAGCGCTGTAAAGTGTGATATAATGGGAGTGCATTAGACAAAATGTTAAGTTAAGCATAACGAAATGAATTAGAGTTTAACATAATGTTAAGTTAACGCTGGCGCAATGTGCATAGCATTAACATTGCTCTTAACACATGAAATACTTAGAAATTGAGCTTTCACTGAAAATATGTTTATTATTATTGTTTTTTTATTATTATATTTATTAAAAAAAATTGAAGTATTATTCTACAATTTGCAATGAGTAAGAAAGTTAAAGTTTTAACTTTAGAAACTTAAGTTACATAAACTTTAAGCAGCAATTTGGTTCTTACTTTTATTTCATTCTTTCAGCGTTTCTGATAGATTTAAAAGAAATCTTAAATATAAATTGTGAACTATTATTTATTTATTTTTTTATTTTTTATATTTTTGCTGCCAGTTTGTTTGTACTTATGGCTAATACTAAGATTACATCTTTTATTGAAGAATGCGAGTGGCAAAGTATTTTGGAAAACATTTGTGTCCAGGTACAGTTTAAAATTTCGTTTGAAGTGAATCCAGTTAAGTGGCTAAATCATTTCTAAGCTCACATCGTGTGTAATTACTTTGAGTATCCGTTTCGCAACTCGAAAAGCTTTTGTTTAGTTTTTGTCTCACTCGGTGAAGATGCTTGGATTCTTGGAATTTATTCGTACAATTTTCGACTGATTCTCGCCTTTGAATTTGAACAATTGCATTGTTATTTTTTTTTATATATATATTATTTTTTATTTTTTTTTATTTTACCTTTATAACCGGTTTTTGTTCATTTCACCTCTTGCTCCGCAGTGGCGTTAAGTGTGCGCTGGCTCTTTGACTGCTTTGGCGCTGGATAAGTCCTCAAGAGGTTCGTGACGCGCTTCTTGTTGAGTTGTGAATGCGTGCAAATGAAAATGAAAATGAAAATGGTTGAAAATGGTTGAAAATGGAGCAGCGACAAAAATGTGGCGCCAAGCAGCTGACGGGCAAACGGCAAAAGGCAAACAGGCAAAAAGGAAAAAGGCCATTGCTAAAGCGATTCAATGGGCACGTTTAGACTAGTAACGGATTTCTTATAGAATTAATATCAAACCACGATACTGCAAGGAAGCAAAGACGCAAGGACGCAAGGAAGCATGGAAGGAAGGAAGGAAGGACGGAATCAAAATAGAAATGAAAATAAGAAAAATTAAAAAAAAAAACAACAATAACAAAGAAAAGTTTAGTTCAGCATGCTGAAGTTTTGATACCCTTGACTCTTCGCAATTTCTTCATCAATTTCGTCCCATCATTGCTAAGTCAGCTATCTCGTACTTTAGGAAGACAGGATGTACTATAGGACATGATGAAGTGCAATGTCTAGAAGTGTGCTGAAAGTATCTCAAGAAACATCAAGTTATTGTTATTAAGCCTTGACTTTGAACCGATCGTGTCTATGGCAACTATGGCATGATATATATAATGATATGTGATATTATATAATATATTATATATAATATGATATATTTTTTATTGAGATATCTCAAGAAATAACAATCATCCAATCTGAACAGCTTCAACACTTTCAATTTCCACCATAAACTTACGAATCTATAAGAAATTGCATAAAGACTATATCGACTCAGTCAATCGTCCTGATCAGAAATATATACATAACTTAATGTATTACACAATTCGTGACAACAAATATCCAATACTCGCTGCAAGAGTATTATATAGGAAAAAAAGAAAAGAAAAGAAAAGAAACAGCAAAAGTTTTGCCGTCTTGTGTCTAGTTTTTCATGCAATTCAATTGCCAAGTGAAAAAGCAGGAAAAGTGGAAACGACGACGACGCTGGCGACGACAAGGAAAAGCCAAGTGAAGCCATGGCCTTAGTCAAACGACAGGCAAAAAAAAAAAAAAAGGCAAAAAAAAAAAAGGTTAAGTGGAAAGCTGAGCTGAGCTAAGCTGAGTCGAGCTGAGCTGAGCTGAACGCAGAATCGAGAGGGGAAATAAGGCAAACGCAACGAACTGAGATTGACACAGGATATTTGGGGATTTGGCCACATGGCAACGCCTTCAATTACAACTATTTGAAATGGTATATGGCCCACACAAGGGTCTACAAATAATGCCATTGCACCATTGCACCTCATCGCATCGCATCGCATCGAAACTGAGTCATGTGACGACGACGACAACAAGCTTGTGTGACGGGTCGTATGAGTGATTTATTTTATGGCTCATTTTGTTGCTGTTGCTGTGCTGTTGCAGTTGTTGTTGTTGTTGTTGTTGTTGTTGCTGCGAGACGACGCGTGACACACGCAAAGCACCTTAAAGTGGGTTAAAAGCTCAAATGAACTGCATTTGGCCATTGCATGCTGACCGCCTCCTTGCCACCTTGCCTCCTTGCACCAGCTGCCTTACTAACCAATTCCCTCTTTGTCAGCGTAACTTGCAGTTGCTCCAATTTCAAAGCCATCAAATGAACGCCATCAACTTTTTAATTAGCATTATGTGTGTGTGTGTGTGTGTCTTTGTGTGTGTGATTGGCCTAATACGCTGATTGCCAAACGGCAATTTTATGACCAACTCAATAATAAATCAAATCTTTGGTGTCCGCAAAGTCAAGGCGCAATGCCCTAATGACATTAGCTGAATACATACTTTAAAGAAAATAAATATTTTATATTTTACGCCACAAAATTGTATATATAAAGTTGTTTAGTTGTTTATTATCATAAAGCAGCATTCAAAGGCATCATTTGTGAAGTTATAAATTACTATAAATTAAACAATGTAAAGATTAGTTTAGTGCAATAATTGTATTTGTTATACGAATTATTTAAGTGGCAAAATGAAAATGTTATATTCGATAGAAATTAAAAAATAGTTAAACCAAATTTGTAATATGTTTCTATATATATTTCTAGAGTTCTACTTTGAACTCGAAGTTGAAGCTGTTTAAAAATACATTTAAAAAAAAAAGGATTAATATATATATAAAATATATACTATATACTATAACAAGTTAAGCACACGGTTCAAAGGCTGAGGTAGCTCAAGGGCTTAGCTGACAGTTGAATTATTCGAAATAAATATTTTACATTCGATATGCAAAGCAAAGTCAAGTTAACTAACCATAAATATGATAAATATTTCCCAGCTAGTAGCTAAAAATAACATTTTAATAATATTATTTAAAACTGTCTTTTTGCGCTATTTTAAACTGACTTTAAGTGCTACTTTCAGCACTGAATCATTGAGACATAAAATGGTTCGAATAAATGTTTTATATTTTACAAACGAAATTATATTTTAGTTATATAAATTTATGTTAAAAAATGTTTTTTAATAAATTAATTGTATTTAATAAATTTCGAAATAAAAAACTATTTTAATATTTCAATATGATTACCAAAGTTTTATCTCCAATGAGTCTAAGATACGCGACGCTTCGATGCTTCATTGTTTTCCACCAATTGACTAAATTATTAAATAATAAATTAAATCTGTGTTAAACGTAGAAAATAAGTTCGCTTGAGAAAAAAAAAAAAAACATAAATGATACACATAAAAAAGTTGTACAACATTTTTGGCAAACCTCTAGCAGTTTGAGTTGGTTCTTCCAGGCTTGTGAATTGATTGGCAAACATAAATGCAAGCATTATGTTAATTACAGAAAGGGTATTCATTGTACGGCTATTTGAATTGCAAGAGCTTTTTTAATTGGTTGCCACAATTGTTTGCAATTGCGGTTCGCAGCTATTTGAAGGTCCTTATGTCACTTTGATAGGTTTTAGGTTTTAAGGTTTTTTTTTTTTTTTTTATTTTTTGGCTCGTTAGCAACGCTGTGAATTGTGTGGCATGCCGCCTATGCAGAGAGAGAGAGAGAGAGAGAGCTGTGTTGCTGCCACATGGTGCCCGGGGAGAGGCATAAAAAGTAGAAATGTTTGCAAATAAAATGCAAGTGAAATGTGGCGCATTCATCTGCAACAAAAGAACTGCAAACAAATGCTAAACTATTGCATTTTGCTGTTGCCTGCCTTTCAGTTTGCTTTCTTGTTGCTTTCATTTTCCTAGCTGTGTGCTAGCTGTGTATTGCAGTTGTCCTTTATGCAGCTGCTTTTACTTTTTAGCCGCCAGGATATCCTTGCCGCCAACAGGAGCACCAAAGAAAATAAAATAAAATAAATTGTTCAATTTAACAAACAGGCAAACAGCAGCAGCACCAGAAGCATCAAGAGAAACACAGAGAGGGAGAGAGGTCAGCTTCAAATAGTCCAGGTAGTGCCACCAATTCGAGGTTGCAGGGTGTCGAGCAGTTGGACGTTGCGCGTAAAATTTGTGCGCCAGTTTATGAAGCGAGCGCAAAAAGCTTCTTTACTGCCATGGGGCAAATAACGACGACGACGACGACGTCGACGATGATGACGCCGGCGACCATTGCTCCGAGTCGCACACCTCAGTTGCAGCGTGCAACATGCAACATGCAGCATGCAGCATGCAGCATATACCGTATGCCTGCTGCCATTTTCAGTCAGTGACCGACGTTGACCGGTCGACCATTCACTTGCCATTGGTATTTCGTAGTTTTTTTTTTTTTTTTTGCTCTCATTTTGTTGGTAATTGTATCGATGGCAAGCTCAAATTGATTCAGCTGCCGCTGCACGAGTTGCGACTGCACTCAGACGATGCTATTAAACGGATCAGCTGGGCATTAAAGCCGGTAAATTCGGAGTCAAACAGTGTCCGACATTTCTATAGTCATGTGCCGAGGACAACTATGTATGGGCAGCAGCTTAAAAATTGCGACTTTTCACCAAAATTTAATTTATATTAACTTTAAAGTTCACCAAGTATTTTGTTGGCAATAAATTCTAGTTTATTATCAAATGATTTGTATAGGAATGTATGGAGAACAACTGAGTAGGACAACACTAAGGACACCAAGTATTTTATAATTAATTATTAATTATATTATTATTATTAACTTGAAATAGTTGAAGACAGTTCAAGTTGTTACATATTCAAATTTGGAGTCTTTACGTTTATGCCTTAAAGACGCCAAGAATTTTAAAATAATCATTAAAGGTTTTTGATTTAATTGAATTAATTATTACTTATTATATTCTAATTCAAATGCGAATTATTATTATAATTTCTTGTATTTTAAATACGATACATAAATATCGATTTCATGGTGCAGACTAATGCGTTCATTTACCATCTCTAATCAAATGTCATATCTAGCCTGTTCATCTTGACCAGAGTTGCAATTTCGCTCGTTGGGAGCAAATCGATAGTAACGATAGTGCTATGTATTTTTATAGTAATATTTTTATAGCACTATGTAATAGTTCTAAAAACATTAATCAGAACTAAGAATAAGTTTGGAAAGTGGGTTCTCATTCGTATTTAAAATAAATCGAGAACTCATAAGATTAAAGCAGCAAATTGCTGATGAGTTAACTGATGTTAACAAAGCAATAATCATAGTTAATTATCGATATAGCTTTAGTAATGTTTTTAACTAAATAATAAGTTTCAAGCCAAATAAGAAAATGCATAAATGATTGCTTTAAGACGAGATATGTTATTTCTTCCCTAAAGTAGTAAGAATTATCTTCATCAAGTTGACTTTAAAACTTAGTTCGAAGATAAGGAAACGTGAAGTGGAACTATTAAAGTTTTATAAGTGCAATTATACATCCAATCCATGTAATTTCAATATTTAACTAATCTTGTTTTTATTAACTTTTGGCATATAATGTATTTGGTTAAATAGCAAAAGCGTTAGTTAGTTATCCAAAAAGTAATACCACTTGATTGTTGATTTTTACAAAAGTTCAAGTAAATTTCGCTAGAAAAAATTGAAAATCAAAAGTTTGTTATTTATGAGCTCGTATTTTACACTGCATTTGTGATATTGTCTAGAGAAATTGAACCAAATCGGATTTCAAACGACACAAAAACAACAATAAACACAAAAGCACGTTGCAACATTGTTGCGGGAAAAATCTTTAAAAAGTTTAATTTTTTTTTTTTTGTGTTTTTGGTGCGCGTGATAATTTGCAACAATTTGGTTTGTTTTCGCATTTCGATTGGTGCTGCATGGGGCATTCCATGAAATATTTTGTGGCACGAATTGCAATTAGCAGTAAAAGTTACCGCAGCTGTCAGCAGACGCATGCAAATTGTCGAAAATAACAGAGAGGAAAATCTTGCAATGCATTTACATAAAAAATACGACCACAAAAGACAGACAAGGCAATGGCTTCCCAACGTTGTCGAACTACGCACAACTTTCCTCTATTTTCCTCACCCGTCCATGCATCAAGTCAAAAGAGGAACAAACTAAATGAAAAGCTATCGACAGGATGTGGAAGAAATGATACTCTATGAATGACAGTTATAGGAAGGGGTTGCTGTATGCTGATTTAGGTAGGGCGAAGCTCCATTAGAAGTTGAAATAGTTTGCCCAAAATTGCTGTAGAAAAGCTTAAAGTATTTCCAGCTGTAAATGTATTAATGAGCTATTACTTACCTTACCTTTATCAGCTCATGCCTTTAGCTTTGGAAAAGAGTCCCATTTCGGCGAGAGTTATCCTCGATATCGGGAGGTGCTTCTACCTCATGTGGCACATGTGAAATGCAAACACAGTAGTGATAAAGTACTTAAAAAGTTATCAGATTGTGGACAAAAAAAAAATGGTCGAAAAAGTGCAAAAAATCCAGAGGAATATCAAATAATAGTTTTAACTCAATTAAATTTGATGCCAATTGATATTATCGATGTTTTCACAATTCTCTGCCTTCAATCTTGGCATTCGTTATGTGCAAAGCATTCGCAAACGTTTCAAAGTGCTTGTGAATCTGCATTTACTGCGCATTTGAGACAACGCTCATGACAATCTCAAAAAGAAAAGAAAAGAAAATAAATACTACACTTAAACGATTTCTACCATTTGCTTGTACATCCATCACGTCTGTGTGTGTGCCAGTTTGTCTGTGTGCGTGTGTGTGTGTGTGTGTATACGTTTCTTTCTCGATGGACGCAAATGTTTGCCTAAGATGCAGATGCAGATACAAATATGCTGGCCAGCAAGCAAAATTGCCACGCCTTTGTGTGGCAAATGAAGCACAGGCAACAAATGCGGGCAACGCACAAAACTATGCAACACCAAAGGGATGAGCCGTGGTGGTAATCAAAGATAGTAGCAAAAGGGGGAACCCAAAGAAAGGGGACTGCACATCCATTTAACTAGTAAATTTGCATAGCCAACAGGGGAAAAAAACGTGACAAGCCTGTGGTGTGCTTGTGTGATAGTACAAAAGATACCCTGTTCGGTCTGCAACAACAAAGTTTTATATTTACGCTACAGAATGTGGCTGTGGAATAGTTTCATGTGTAACTATTTTGTTTATCAAATGAACATTATGAAATTTGCAGAATATGAAATTGATATACTAAACTGTCTGTCTGTTGGCCAAAATGCAAAGTTTTATGCTTAATATTGAGGGAAGCTTGGGGTATGAAGAGAATGAGAATGAGGTAGCTTAAAACATTATTTATTCTAGATAGTTAGATGAAAGTTATAAACTGCTGATATTAGCAATAAATATTATTTACGTGTAAGTCTATTGATTCCTTATCGATGCTTAGGAAATTGTCGGAATATAAAGTTGAAATTCTTAACTTAATTTGAAGTCTTAAAGCTAGTTCAGGAATAGGTGATTTGAAGATAAAAGTTTAGATAGAAAGCTGAACAGATGGATAGTATAATTAGATAGACAGTCAAGTATATCGAAAGTCGATTAAATGTATTCATAAATATTCATTCATTCATAGCTATAAATTTACCTAATATGTTAATTTTTCTTTGACTGATATATCCTATTTGTACATTTGCTGCTGTCTAGCGTATAACTATATAGATGATAGTAAGATAGGCAGATGGATAGATATATAGAATAGATAGCACATGGATACACATGGATACACAGGCAGATATAGTATCGTATGAATGGAAAGATACACAGATAGGTATATCAAAAGAAAACAAAGTTAATATATCCCTGTACAGGGTATAATTGGTTGCAGAAAGACAGACCCAGTTTAGATTTTACCGAATTTTAGTTAACATACGCATAGCCTTAGCTTTGCATTTGGTATACCCAATTCATGCATTCACTTTTGTAGAGGGTATAGATAGATGTAGTTGTAGTTGAAAGAGAGATAGACATATAGACACATAAGCAGTTATAGTATAGCTAGATGAAAAGATAGATATATATATGAAAAGAAGATTAGATATAATGAGAGATAGGAAGATATAGTATAGAATTATATTCTCAATGTGCACTTCTTTCACTCGTCTGGCATAACCTCTCTGTGCATTTACAAGGTATATATATATAAAGGTGATAGTTAGATATAACGTTAGATTTACAGACAGCCGGATAGATGCATTTATATAAGGAGAGATAGAGATATAAGCATATATACATATGTATCTACATGTATGTAATATAGATAGATAGACAAATACAAATATAAAAAGAAGTTTAAATATGTTGAAAATAAACAGATATACTAAATACATAGTATAGTTACATAACAATAAAAATACACAATTATATACAGAATGTGAGTTAACACGCGCATTTCTTTAGGTCGTCTGGCATTACCTATTTGTACATTCCCTTTTGCAGAGGGTATACAATTATTGCTGGGAAATAGGTGAAAATTGATGCGATCGTCAGGGCTTGAGCCAGCGATAAGCGGCTTAGCCGCATGCAACTCATAAGCGGCATTAAGCTGCTAGCACTCTGTGGCACTGTGGCACACGCACGCGTTGCGTATTTCATGTCATTAGCCAGACAAAAGTCAAACTGAATGCCCCCTTTTTACCCACCCCCCAAAAAAGCGAGCAACCAACCACCATAGCGTGGCGCGACCTATGTGTATGCGTGTGTGTGTGTATGTGTGTGCGTGTGCGTGTGTGAGTGTGCGCCTGTTTAAAGTTTTTGACAGGCAGCATCCGTAGTGAACACCACAAGGTATTAAAAATTAGCACAGAGCACTGGCAAACCACAAGAAGTTGAGCAAACCGTTGAGCACGTACGCCAAAGGGGGGATAAGAGAATGGGTCACATGATAAGGGGTGGTTCGGGTGGGAGGGGGATTTGGTTAGTTTGACTGTTGAATTGTTGAGACCTGATGCCTGATTATGACACGTTGCAGTGGCTTATTAATGAGTTGCGCTGTCAGTCAACATTCAACAGCTGCGTCAACTCTGTGGCAGGTATCATGTTTATGCGGTCAACCCGCCCGTCTCACCCCTCCCACATAAATTACCCCTGCCATCACCTTAACTCAGTTAATACATGCAATTTTAAATAGTAAAACTAGCAACAAAAGTTCTAGCACAATCATTTAATAGTTCAACAAAAAAAAAAATAAATTAAAATATAAAATTACAAATTAAATATTACAAAAGTTTTTATAAACTCTTCTTTTTTTGTTTGTCTATATTTTGTTTAAAGTAAAAAGTAAGAAGCCTGCAAAAAAAATAAGCTCTGTACGGAAATTGATTTAAAAACTATTAGATGAACTTTTTTCTAATTAAATCGATCAGCCTTAAAGTTAGTTTGTGCCAAAAAGAGTGAGTTCACCAGTAATATTTTAGCTTTTAATATAAACTCTAATAAAAAATTAAATTACAAATTAGAATCATATATATTAACGACTGCGACATGTTGGGCAATATTTGTTAATATTAAATATAATTATTTTAAGTATCAATAATAAAAAAAATAAACATTTCTTTTAAAATATTAATTATAAAAAGAAACTAAATTATTTAAAAAAAATGTTATTTTAAATATTAATTCAAAAAATATGAATATCTAAATAATGAAAATGTAAATGGTTTTTTAAATATTAATAATAAAAAACTTTAAAACAAATTTAAATAAGAATATAATAGTTAATAATTAGAAATTATAGGTAAATAGGTTATTTTAAATTAAATTGATAAAAAAATTTGAAAAAAAAAAATGAAATTATTTAAATACAAAAACTTGCTGAAATACTAATTAGACACACATTTATTAAAATAAAAATGTTATATTAAATATTTATAGTAAAATATTGAAAACAAAATTATTAAAATAAATATGGCTTTTTAAATATAAATGATAAAAAATAATATTAAAAATTGTAGTTTAAATATTTATAATTAAAATGTAGAAGTAAATAAAAATCAATTAATTATTGCTAGTCACTCAAATGATAAGCTTTCTTTGGAAATTCGTATCAATGAGAATATTAACTAATATTAACTAAAATTTCGAAGAAGTTGCAGTTTCCTTAATCGTCTGCAGTCATTTTTCCGCATTGAGGCATGCGTAGTTCTGTGAAATGTGTTTGCACTAAATTAATGATTATGTGTTCCACGTGAGTAAATATTACTTTCTCTTGCTACGTTCGATCTTCTCCTGTCACTGTCTTCATGTCCCTATCTCTCTTTCTCTCTCTGTCTCTGTCTCTGTCTCTGTCTCTGTCTCTGTCTCTCGTTCTATGCATTCTGGACATTCAATGTAAGATTCGTTTATGAACTTTGTGAATGGTGCGTGTTGAATGCTTTATGGCTTGGCAGATGCCAAACTGGCAAGCAGAGCTGCTGCGCTTGTTTAGTTGATGTTGTTGTTGTTGTTGTTGTTGTTAATGTTGCTGTTGCTGTTGCTCTTGCAGTTGGTGTCAATGGCCCCCAAAGGCACATAGTTGCAGCTATAACCGCAACAGTAACAGCAACAACAACAACAACAACAAGTAATAATACTTGCCTCATATCTTTAAACTGAGCCGCGCGCGCGCCAAGTGTTAATGAAGAATTCGAATCGCCAGCAGAGGCAGCCTAGAGCCAGAGCAAGAACGGCTGCAGTTGCAGTTGCACAGCTGTGCGTGCCACAACAAACACAGCCAAGAGAGAGAGAGAAAGAGACAGACAATGTGCGTACTTTACTTATAAATAGCAAAGATTCTATGCGTACCTCAAATAAAGTGCCCGACAGTGCAGTTTATGGCATCACGATGCCGACATCGACATCGACGGCGGCATCGTCGGCGTCGTCGTCGTCGTCATCGGCGTTGACGTTGCTGCCACAGCCGCCTTCAACTTGGGGGCAAACGATAAACAAAAGTACCGTTTGTTTCCCAAACACTTTGATAGATGTTATGGCCCCAAGCGATATACATACATACAATGTCTACTACATACACACATATGTGCATATGTATGTACATATTGTATGCTATTGCATGTTGCATGTACGAATTTAGCTCTAAACTCGCATTTAAATGCATATAAATTTCGAGACAAGTTGAAATTTATGCACATCCCACGCATTCCCAAGGCGATCTGCAACTAAATGCCATTTCGAAGGCGAGAACATTCAATAAATAACTAACTTTTCATTCCTCCCTTTTCTCCATCTCCATCTCCATCTCATTCACATCAGCGCTTCTATATTTATATTTATCGAAAGCAAACAAATGGAACAAATGTAATGCGATCTAAACACTACTAAATTTTCGATATACATATGTATGTATGTATGTAAATCGTTTATATCTTTTCAGTAATCTGTTATTAACATTTAATAGTTGTAATCGAGATCCTACAGAATGAATGCAACATGGGATTGACAAAAGCTTTGTGCAAAATATGTGTAACAGACAGAAGGAGGCGTGGCAGACCCTATAAAGTATATTAATTCTTGTGCAGCATCAACAGCCGAGTGGATTGAGCCATGTCCGACTGTCTGTCCGTCCGCCCGTCTGTATGAACGCGTCGATCTCAGCAACTACAGGAGCTAGAGACACTAAATTTGGCATGAAGATTTGTTTATACCACACACTGATCAAGTTTATTAAAATTAAATTCAGATACAATTTTGGAATTCCTTTAATAACACCTGTTATGTACTACTTGCTTCTATTATAATCAAAATACCTTTTATCAAAATACTTTTATTATAGAGATCTGTACAGGGTACTGTCGGTTGCGGTCGGCTTTAGCCTTTCCGGCTGGTTTATAATTCATTCATTTAGATGCTACTGCCCGCAGTTATCGGTGGAAACACTTTAAAGTGTTTGAACGGAGTTATCACCCTAACATATATCGATATATCCTGTGAGCAACTCGGCGGCCCTAGGGGCACGTGTTAAGCTCAGTCTTTTGACAGCAGTAGGCGGCGCTGGCGCAAAGACTGATGAAATAATTTGTAATTAGTTGAAATGGCTTCATTTTTCGGACTAATATTAAAGCAGAAATACAATTATGTTCAGAGTGTTAGCAAGGCATTCCACATCTCAAGTGTGGCCCTCGATGGGGGAGAATTCGCCAAGCTATATCTGACCGTGGCCAATCAGAAGTATCTTGTGGCAACCTTAAACAATGGCACACCACAGATGACTCTGGATTTGAACTTCAGCAAGGGCGATAAGATCAAATTTCAGACTGTGGGCAATGGTAATCTTTGCCTATTGGGTTACCTACATCCGGGATCTTCCAATGATTCTGATAACAGCGGCGATACCGATAGCCGCGATGAGGATTATCAACCCTTTACTGAATCGGAGGAGGATGATGTCAAGTCTGAAGTGAGCGATCTCAATACAGAGGAAGAATTTATGGAGAGAATGGCAAGTGAATTACCATCGCCGGGAATGATGTCCAATTCTACATCTGAGACAAACGATGACAAGAATAAGACTGAGGAGCCTGCCAAGAACTTGAACGTTAATGATGGCTACATCAAGGCAGGTATCAAGCGTCGTCGCACCACACACTAAACGCCTTCAGACGAATCGACTCCATATCGCCATCAACATTGACACACACTTCAACATGAGCATTAATCAAGCTAAATTGACTTCCAATAAAACAATATTTTACACAATATTTTTGTATTGTTTTATGTTTTCATTTAAACAAACGATTTGGGGCAAGTAGGATCTGCATGCCGATGCCGAATGGTTCGATTAATTGAATTATATTTTCAGATCGAAATGAAGGAACACGGACTGTGGAATCGATCAAAGAGAAGATAATGCGATTAATAGAATAGTCGTGCCTTTGGATTAGTTTAGTTTGTCTAGACTCGGGAATTGATTGCACTCTATAAATATAAACAGCTAATAAGAACTAGATTATTTATGACTACTTTTTATCGTTGTTCCCATTTCCCAAATCCAATTAATAGATCGCTTTGTGAATTTCGTGGCATATAAATTTGTAGACACAGTTTAAATTAATTTGTATACTTGACTAATTTCTGTCCAGTTTCAAAAACATTGTCTCGTTTGATTTGAGAAACTTGATAAATTGTTTCATTTACAAAAATAGTTTACAACATTTTTGTTTTATATTACAAATCTTTAATCGGAACGTGAGAAAGTCGAGTGGTTCGATTTGGCAATGTCTAAAATTAAGTTACCAATGCTAGATAGATAGATATATTGTATATATATGTATATGTTTCTTAAGAGTTGTGTAACGCAGAAATAAAATTCGATTGCAGAGAGAGAGTGAGAAAATTTATAAAGTTAGACCTGTTGGGCATGAAGGAAGATGAGCAAAGTAAGCTTACAGTTCGGTCTATTAAGTATTGTTGTTCCAAGATGCCTTGCAGCACTCCACCAGCTCCCCGATAAAGCTGAAGCTGTTGGCAATCGACAGAGCTTTGAGAATTCCCCCTCTTTTCTTGGCTTTAATTAATTAATTGGTAAAAAATATATTTCCTTTTTTTGTTCTTGTTGTTGTTGTTGTTGTCGTTCGATTTTCGCACCTTGCCTTAAGGTGTCAAATGTTTCTCCATGCAGTAAAAAGTATTTTAGGCTCCATTAAGCGCAATTTGCAGCTTTCCCCGAGTCAATGGCCAAAAGGAAATACAGCAGCGATAGCAACAACAATGTGCAATTAAAGGCATTTCAAATTGGCACATTGTTTCGACGCCTTCGACAGGAGGAGAACTCGTTCCATCTTGCAACTTCCTTGCCGACATTGAGACGGCGGCCAAAGATGGAAAGATGGAAAAATGGAAAAACAGAAACTGAATGCCAAGCAACTGCAGGAGGAATGAGTGACAGTCTTAATTACAAAGAGATTAGCATGGCTGGGTAGTGGCATGAGGAAGAGAAATAGGGGAAGGAGCACACAGACAGAGAGAGAGTAATGAAGGCTAACGGTATTGTCGGCGCATGTATTCAATGTCACGTTTTATGATGATGACGTTGCTGCGCCCTTAGATGATAAAAATAGCTGCACAGGTGTGCCTCAGTGCAGTGAGTGGCTTCAGGTAGCGTATCCATCCTTCCAATTCCCCTTTGCTTGTGCTGCTCCTGGTTCTGCTACCCATCTCCCGTTCCAGCTTCTGCTCCCGCTTCCATCTCCTGTTATTTGCTGCTGTTTCTGTTTCTGATTCCGATTCTGTTTCTGGTCTTGCATAGCAGTTATTCCTCATGCCGCTTGGACGCTTTTGTTACATTTGATTGTCGCAAACGAAGTGGAAAAGTAAATGTTGCACACACACTCACGCACGCACACACACTCACACACACACATGAGACAGAAAGGAAATGCACACTAATTACTCCTTGGAAGCGGGAGAAAGAAACCCTTTTTACTTTAACGCTCCTGTGCCTTGCCCATTACTCTTTTTATTTGCATTTCATTCTCTTTATTTCTTTTGCATTTCTTTTCTCTCGTTTTTTTCTGCGAATGATAATTGAAAAGCAGCAGCGGCAGCAGCAGAAATTATTGGCCTTTGTTTGCGCGCACGCAGCGGACTATGATGCTGGGTGGGCGGGTGAGTGAAGCGGTTGTGTGGGCGTTGCCAGACGATTCGAAAAAAGTCAGTCAATCAAATCAAATACAATAATACTCTAGCTGCACTCATACATAAGTGAGTAACTGTGCGTTTATGTGTGTGAGCTAATATCGTTTTAATTCAAATTGAGAAAATTAATCACTTTTCGCTTGCAATGATAGCAAAGCTATATTAGTCCGAAATTGTGATAAATTTTTTCTTTATGACTGATTCTATTTAAAGCAAGCTGCAATTATAAAGTAAAGTTAACAAAGGCAAATAGAACTTTTAGAAGCAGCTGACAAAGGGAACGCAGTATTTACAGTAACTTGCTTATTGACAAACAAGGTTAATTGTATTATTTCCGTATCAACTGAAATTACATTTCAATGCAAAACTGTTGTTTATTTTAAATTTTCAAACGTGTTTGCCGATTTGCATATGCAATTGCGAAACTATAACCTTAATCTTTTGACGACACACGCAAAGTTCTAGCAAAAACATGTCAAAAACGTACGGGTGCATAAAAACATTAGCTAATTGCTTTGTTATGTTGTAGTTGTTGTAACACACTCGATGCAATGCAAACGAAAGGCAACTCGAAGAAATATAAAGGCAAAAGGAATCCCTTGGCAGAGGAGTTGTCATTTCATTTGTTCTCATTGTTGCTTTTTGGGTAACAGCATTTGCTGATAACTGTAACTTTGCTGAGAATTCAATTAGTGCGCGTGCACACGTCGCTCAGAGAACGGCAAACAATACACCCGGTGGGAAATTTGCATTGCATCTCAATGCAAAATGTTAACCATGTCATAATTAAGACATTTTAAAATATTTGCTCAATAAGTACATATGTATGTATTTACACATACATACATACATATTTGAACATCTATGCTCAAAGCTAAAAAGTTAATTGCTTTCGCCGCCATTTTTACGCTCCAAATTCCAATCGGGTTTATACATAAGTGTAAGCATGTGAGAACAAACATACATATGTATGTATGAACATATACAAACGCATACATACATGGGTGTGTGCATACATATACATATGCAAGTCAGTGCAGAAGCTCCTTAATAAGTCCGTTTACGTGGCACAAAACTTTGTTTGCTTAATTAACTAACGTTTGGCATGACCGTGTGGGGGGAGGGTGCATTGCCCAAATGCATTTCAATTACCACCTGGCTGTGTACATATCAAACTATGTATGTTAAAGACTTAATCAGCAAAAACTTTCTCACGATAATACAGACTTTTTATCTTACTTTTTGTATTTACGCACATTACGCGCGCGCAACAGTTGACACAAATTTACACTCAATCATTGAGTGAAAGTTAAGAGAAGCCAATTGAGTGAAAATGTATCGTGGCGTTGCCACTGTTTTATGCAATGATTTGAATAAGGCGGGATATATGTATAAGTATCGATACAGTAATGCAACTGTAGCATTACATGAGTTAACAGCGAACTTTATGTTATCGATATATCGTATATATATATATCGATTGACGAACAAAATGAAAAAAATTTACAAATACAATTTTTAGCAATCGCATAAATTTTTGTTTTAAAATATTGATTTACTAAAGTATTCCATATTATGCGCTTTTATCATATATTTCAAAATAATTGTATTTAATGTACATGTGGCAAACATAAATCGAATTGAACAAAATGTATACAGCGTGTTTAATATGTCATAGTTAATATTTCTTTATGTATGCACTTTTCTTATATTTATTTTATTTTAGTATTAAAGAAGTTCATATTGCTTAAATGGATCACTTTTCATCGATTCTGCGATAACAATCGATGTATCGATAGTTCGATGTATTGTTACATACCTAACATTTGGCAAAGACGCTAAACAACGCAAAAGCAGGGAACGAAAATTTCACATCAACTTGCGCCAAAATAAAAGAGCAATCAGCCAAAACAAAATAAATTCAAAGAAAAAGCTGGAGCATTGCTGATGCCCCGTGCAACAGTAAGAAAGGCCAGATAAGGATAATAGAAAGTCAATACGAACACGCAACGCGGCAAATCGTGTGGCAGAAGGAGGCCCCTGAGGAGGTGGAGGTGTTTGGAGTGAAGTGTACCCAGCCCAAGTTAACATAAACATAAACAATTTAGTTAAAAATGTACAGCCACTATTGACTATTAAACAAAAGTGGCGTTGATATCGGATTCAACAAGCAGCGTTCGTTATATACAACATAATATGCAGGTGAGTTTTTTTAATTTCATGCATTCAATTCAAGCTTATGCTAACAGTATGATGGGCGGGCGTTGCAGCAAGTGGACGACCCACCATCGCTGCCCGTGGGCACCGAGGTGAGCGCCAAGTATAAGGGCGCCTTTTGCGAGGCCAAAGTAAGCAAAGTTGTGCGTAACATCAAAGTGAAGGTCGCCTACAAACAGGGCCTTGGCTCGGGCATTGTGTCCGATGATGCAATTAAGGCGGCACCAGGACAGCTGCGTGTCGGCGCCATCGTTGAGGTGCGCCATCCGGATCGCAAGGAAAACGTTGAGGCGACCATAACAAAGATACAGGATTGCTCCCAATACACGGTCGTCTTCGATGATGGCGACATTACAACATTGCGACGCACTGCGCTGTGCCTCAAGAGCGGCAGGCATTTCAATGAGAGCGAAACATTGGATCAATTACCATTAACACATCCCGAGCACTTTGGTAATCCCGTCGTTGGCGGACGACGTGGACGTCGTCGCGGCCAATTGAATGATGGCAGCTCCGATGATGATGATGAGAGCGATGCCAAGGAGGTGGTCAACGAGAAGGAGGAGAATATTGGCAAGGTCGTATGCGTGGAGACCGAATCAAAGAAAAAGGATAAAGAGAAATGGTTTCCAGCTCTCGTTGTGGCACCCACGGCGCAGGTGAGCAAACAAGTAAGTCCAATGCTCATGCTGATTCCAATTAAATTTCAAAGTAATTTATGTAATTGTCTGAATTAAAAATTTACAGGCGACTGTGCGCATACGTGTTAAGGACGAGTATCTGGTGCGTTCATTCAAGGACGGACGCTACTACACGGTGCCCAAAAAAGGAGGCCAATGAGTTTACGCGCGAAATGGCAACCAAACAGGACGGACCCGCCATTCTTGCCGCGATCGATTTTCTCGATGGCAGCGTTTTGCCCGCCCACTGGGATCGCGATTCCCTATTTGGCTTATCAAATTTAACCAGCGATGATGAGGGAGAAATCGATTCGGATTCATCCGATGATGAGCCGCATGAGGAGAAGGATTTGTTTGTGGCTCAATTGTACAAATATATGGACGATCGCGGCACACCATTGAACAAGGTGCCATCCATACAAAGTCGCGACGTGGATCTCTATCGTCTGTTCCGTGCGGTGCAGAAACGTGGTGGCTACAATCGGGTTACGGCCAAAAATCAATGGAAACTTATTGCCATGCGATTGGGATTCACGCCGTGTACAATATCCGTCATGAATCTGGTGAAGCAGGCATATAAGAAGTTCCTGCAACCTTATGGGGATTTCCATCGCAAGCTTGGTTGCTCCATGTTGATGCCATCGCGCAACTCGAATCGCAGCAAGGGACGCAGCCTCGTGCGTGCCAATTCGGTGGCATCTCCCAAACCAGCTGACACCACCAAAATGGAAACCATCAGTAAACTGGCTGTGGCCAATCAAACTGTTGCCGCCATGGCCAGCAGCAACAACAGCAGTGGCAACAATGCTTCCACCTGCACCGCAACAGCAGCAACAACATCAACTGCAGCAAGCAGCAGCAGTAGCGCCAATGCAACAGTTGCCACGCCGATTAGAGCCGCCTCAACGGCCTCACAATCCGCAGCTGAGGAATCGGAGAACACCAGCGAATCAAGTGTTGTTGTTGAGCCTGTGAAGAAACAACGCAAGGCATCTGCCGCCAGCAGTGGCAAAGTCAAAAGTCTTGTCGAGAAATATGAAGAGAAAGCCTCGGAGAAATCTAATGCCACAGCAGCAACTGCAGCAGCAGCAGCAACAACAACAACAACAACAACAACAACTGCAGCAACGGGCGTCGCAGTGGCAGTTGCAACTGCTGCCAATGTCAGCAGCAATGTGGCCACAGCTTCTTCAGCAGCAGCCGTAGCTGCCACAGCAGCTGCGGCACCGCCAGCTGCAACAGCCGCTTCAGTGAGCACCAAGGATGCTGAGGCGGATATGCCATTGTCCAAGATTAAGGCTGCTGCTGCAACGCGCAACAGCATCGACAAGGAGCCCAACGCCGGTGGCAGCAATGCATCCAGCAAGGCAACCTCGGAACCACTACGTAGTCGCGATGCATCTCCCACAACGGGTAAGTGGACATGATCTTATAGATGTCACTTCTAAGGGATTCCTAAGTAAATCCAAGAAAAGAGCATGCTTGAGAGATTCAATTGATCACCCATCCATCTTAAGTAGCTTCTATATCCGCAAATCCAATCCTTCAATCCTTACAACAGAAGTTCAAATCATCATACGCTTCCAGACTTCCCAAATTCTCAAGCCTTTCTCCACAGATGATAAATAATCGAATTTCTCTCTTTCCCGATCAATCCTGAGGTTTTTCTGTAAGCTCCCATCCTAGTTCTCCCAAATTGTTAAAAGTTTTTCAATTCTAGGAAATGAATTGCATTTCAAATATCAAATTATTCATACAAGCTCGATCTAGGGATGACATCCGATAAGATTTCATCTTTCTCCGATCAATCCCAGAGCTTTCCGACTTATCTTCTGTTCTATCTTCCTGATCTTTTATAGGTAATTATTTTATATAAAATTCGCTTGAAGATTTTGATTATTCTTCTAATTTGACTAATTCAGACAATCGATGAGGAAATGTCTTGAAATCTCTCCAAGGTAGTGAAGAAATTGCTTTTTCTATTGCATTCGATAAATGTATACACAATAATGTTATCGAAACTCTCCTATCCATGGATTGAATCCAATCGATAAATAATCGCAAATTTCTCCATGACACAACTCAAAAACTTTCAAAAAGCTATTCTAATTCGAAAAATATATGCTTTCTGATGTTATCGAATTGAATTCTTCCTAAATGTGATACGATTAGTTAATATATATTATCTGTATTCACATAGGCAGAGGTTTATATATTTATTTATAATTTGCGACCAATTATCGCTGATCGATCTGCATGTTATCGAAACTCTCGTTGCTCCGATTTATGTAAAAATAGAAATGGTTTTTTTTTATTTACAAAATTGATGTAAAAAACTGCGATACTAATAATTTCCAGTTAATGTCACATGTGTCACTTATCACTGTTCGATATGCAGATATATCGAAAAGATAAGATAATGCCACATCTGTGAATTATCGATTAGACAAGCTTCACTTTGACCTTGTGATAGGCATTGGCCAGCACACCACGCAGATTCCAGATGTGCTCAAAGGCCTCCGGCTGCACATTGTAGGCGGAGTCGACGGCCTTGGCCCAAATCTCAATGTCTTTGTCATTTTTCTGATCGTCTGTGATCGGCAAACGTGCTGTCCAAAGGGACCAGCCATAATGGCGTCCATCGGGCGAATCCTCCTGCTCGAGGTCGGCCACGTGCCAAGTCTTTCCACCGTCACTGGTCAAATCGACACGGACAATGCGTCGTCCGCCGCCGCTCCATGCGTAACCGCGTGCCGTGATGCATCCCTCGGCATCGATCTTCACATGCTCCTCGGGCATTGGTGTGCAAATGGCCGACGTGACGGGCATGGCTTGGATAGCTAGAGATTTGCTGAAGTCAACGGTATCCCAGTCGGTGCTGGGGCTGAATCCCTTGTAATCATTCTGTTGCCAATGGGAATCGGATTCATGATCGGCAACAATGATGCGGGTCAGCCATTTGACATTGCGTGCACCAACTGTGCCGGGCACAATTGCTCGGATTGGATAGCCATGATCCCGACTCAGCGGCTCATCATTCATTTCATAGGCGAGCAACACATCGCCACGTGGATCCAAGGCCTTGGACAATGGTATTGATGCGCCATATGGATGCGATGTGGGATCCAAATCGGCACCCTCGAACAAAACATGCAAATTCTCATTCGGCTGGACGCCCTGTGCCCGCAGCACATCGCAGAGACGAGCACCTGACCACTTGGCATTGCCCACAGCGCCAGCTCCCCAGGATAGACCTAAAATGAGCGATGAATGGTTGAGCTGATTGCACAAATTCAACACAATTGGTCGATAGACTCACCCTTCACCGGCTTCACCCGCGTCATCTCAGACCTTCGATTGCCACCGCACATGATGGCGGCGGTGACTGTGTGCTTGGGCAGCGCCTTGATCTCCTCGAACGTGAGCTTAAGCTGTGGCTTACCCTCACCCGATTCCACCTCCACTTCCAGTTCATAGTCATCTGGTTGCAGTGTCGGCACAGGCAAATGATTCCGCACATAAAAGTACTTATTGGGCGTTAGGAATTTATCCGAGAGGAGGCCAATTGGTGGCTCCGCATTGAAGGGTCTCTCGCTGGCGGCCTTGAGCAGCGCATCGCGCTTTGGTTCCTGTGCCCACGGTGAGTCCCGCTCATCCTCGACAACCACATCCAGTTGATGCAGATTACCAATGCGAAAACCCTCGAGTAGCTTTAATACTTCCGTCGTATTGTGCTGTTGGAAGATGGCCCAGAAGGGATCGATGGCACTGCCCGCTGCCATCATGATCTTATCACCGCCAGGATGATTCGGTGCAAATTCAGTTACATCATAGACACCCACGCCGTATGTTACCCAAATGCCCGTCTCGGCATTATTATGCATTCCCACATCGTCCGCACTATACGTTGGCAAATCCGCACGCTTTGTGGTGTGCCACAATCGCGCCACTGCCTCCTCATCCTCATCCACAACCACATCCACCTCAACGGCCACCGGCGTTGGATGCGTTAATTGCTCTGCTGCCGGCTGTGTGCGCTGTTTGTCCAGCTCATTGAAGAGCAGAATGCCAGCTCCAATGCCACCCAACGTTGCAGCACCATAAACTATAGCATTGAACAGTTTTCCCTTTCCTGTTTCGTGTTCCCGCTGCTGGTCCGTGTGTTGTCCATGTGGTGCTGCGCTTGTTGCAAGCCAACGGCAACGTTGTTGATTCCTTAGCAACAACTGTTTGCTGGCCTTGGCCAGGAGTCTTAGTCGCATGATTATATAAGACGCTGTTGCCACATTAACTTCAAGCTATGAAATTAATCCCGTTTTCTTAGCGCTGCCCTCGTTGTTTGCTGCATTATCTGGAGGAAGCGAGAGAGTGCGTTGCTGTCTCTATGCGTGTGTGACAGAGAAAGCGAGCGCGAATGCGAGTTATGTCGCGTAATTTTACAGTTTTTTTGTGGTATTTGTTTTTGTTTTTTCGTCAATATTTGTTTTCTAATTCGACACCGGCCTCCAAATTGGATTGCAGAGTTTGAACTGTTGATAAGCGCTAAACGATTTCAATTTCATGCGTTTTAATCTCTCTTGCTTATGTCTCTCTGCACTCTCCTCTCCTCGTCCTCCACCGCTGGCTCTTCTAATCACTGCTTAATGCTACCGGCGTGTGCTAAGATCTTCTGTTCACTTGTTTTGTTTTCGATTTTGCTTCGCTTGTCCCGGCGCACACACACCTGATTTTTTTTGCTTAGCGCTTATCGATAGTTTGATGCGCGATGTTTGCGTTGTTATCGACAGATGTGTGTAACTATTGAATGCATGAACATCGATAAGCATGCGAACTGTTGTGGATATTCCCTGAAGTAAATATCTTGCATAATTATATATATTAATATATTATTTATGTTTTATTATATTATAGATAATGAATCATATATATATATATATGTTATGAATATTTTCTGAACAATCATATGAAGTTCAATACCTTTATTAGATACTGAAACAATTAAATTAAATGAATTACTTATTACTTGAATTAACAACGTATTAGTACTGTGCATAATTTATTTGAACCACATATTACAATTTGTTTAATTTAATTAAATTAAATTATTTTTGTGTTGTTTTTCTGCTTAATATCGTTTGCACTTGTCGCCCGACAACTTGCACCGATTAATGTAAGAATACCCCTAATATATGTGTATGTCAGTGCATACATGAAATAAATAGAAATAGCAATAATATGTTCTAATTTATTAATATGTAATTGTCTCTTTCTAACTCGTGCAGCGTCTGCAGCCGCATCGACAGCAGCAGCAACAACAACAACAACGTCGTCGTCGACGGCTACAACAACAGCAGCCGCAACAACAACGACATCGAGTGCCGCTGCAGCCACAGCCGTAGCAGCAGCAGCGGTTAGCGTCGGAGGCGGTGGCGGGGCAGGAGGAACGACAACAACGAAGAAGGAGAAGCATCAACAACGCAAACAGGTGGATAAAAGCGATGAGAAACGCGGCAAACGCAAAAAGGACGAAATAACTGTAGAGAAAATTGACACTGGAGATTTTATAGTGGGAATCGGTGACAAATTGAAGGTGAATTATCACGAGAAGAAGTCGCCAAGCTCCCATGGCAGCACCTATGAGGCGAAGGTCATTGAGATTAGCGTGCAGCGTGGCGTGCCCATGTATCTGGTGCATTACACCGGCTGGAACAATCGCTACGACGAGTGGGTGCCCCGAGAGCGAATTGCCGAGAATCTAACCAAGGGATCCAAGCAGAAGACGCGCACCATCAGCACGAGTAGTGCCAATAGCGGCGGGGCACCAGCCCATGCTGCCTCAAGTGGCGGCAGCAGCAACAACAACAGCAGTAGTGGTGGGAACAATAGTACTGCACCAGGTGGCAGCAACAGCAGTTTGCCCATTAAGGATGGTCCAGGCAAGGCAGCAACAACTGCTGGTGCAGGCGGTGGCGGAGGAGGTGGAGGTGGAGGAGAGCAACAACATCAGCAACCGCCACCTGGCAGTGGCGCCTCAGTGTTGCAAGGCGTAACCAAAACTCCCACCTCGACGCCAACAACAGCAACATTGGCAAGTGGCAAGCGTGGACGAGGACGCAGTGACTCAATGCCGCCACGTTCAACGACACCATCATCGGTGGCCTCCAAC
This sequence comes from Drosophila funebris, assembly GCA_018901825.1. NCBI lineage: Eukaryota > Metazoa > Arthropoda > Insecta > Diptera > Drosophilidae > Drosophila > Drosophila funebris. Next base: position 9,906,076 of record JAEIFK010000454.1, on the reverse strand, counting down.
TCGAGTCGCACCAAATCTCCAGCTGCCTCACAATCGCAACTCAAACAGAAGCGTCCCACACGAACGTTGCCATCGCACAGCAGCAACAGCAACAACAATCAGCAACGTCGCATCTCAGCCTCGGCCTCTGTGTCGGCAAATGTCTCGGATGCCTCGATGGGCAGCGATTCGGACACCGATTCCGATGAGCCAGTGCGTCGTCCAAAGCGTCTCAATGCCAAGGAGCAGCAGCAACAACAACAACAGCAACAGGGCAACTTTGGGAAGACAGCAAAGGCAACATCAGTAACTGCAGCTGCAACATCGGCAACAACGGCTACTGGCAGTGGCAAGAAGGCGGCCTCCGTTAGGCTAGCACGTGCCAGTGGCAGCGAGGACAGCGACGATGATGAGGATGAGGAGACAGCGCCATCGCAATCGCAACCACCAAACAAACAATCGGCGCAAGCAACGCAACAACAACAATCGCAGCCTGTGCAGCGACAACGTGCCGGGAATCGTGCACTGAGCAGCGGCAGTGCTGCTCCAACTGGAGGAGCTCCTGCTGCTGCTGGAGGAGGAGCGTCTGGTGCTGCCAGCAAGGGACGTGATTATGATCTCAGCGAGATACGTTCGGAGCTTAAAGGATTTCAGCCGCAGTTGCTCGATCGCAAAGATGCTGCTGTCATCAAAAGCGAACCGAGTGAGACTCAAGCCAAGCAGGAGCCCAAAACTGGTGGCAGCTCCACGGAGCAATCATCCGAGACGGATTCCTACATCGACGAGGATTCGCAGTCGTCCGAGAAACTTGAGTATCGCAGCAAGCAAGCGATTAGTGAGAAGGCCAAGTTGAATATAGAGAAAATCAAGACAGGATCAGTTGCTGGATCAGCGGCAACAGGCAGTGTGGACTTGCCTGGGGAGGCAAGTATCAAGAAGGAGGTGGAGCTGCAGATCAAGCACGAAACAGCAGCTGGCGAAGATCGGAAGCCATTCAAGACAGAGCCCAAGGAGGAGCAGCTCAAGCCTTTTCACAGCAGCTTGGATATCAAACCGACAACAACGGCAACAACAAGTTTAATTGCGCCAGCGCGTTTCGGCAACAGCAATGTTGCCGCAAGCGGTGGCAAGTGCACGTCGGTGATTGTGGAGAAACCACTGACGTTGCTCAAGAAAACAGAAGCAGCTGCAGGTGGAGGAGGAACATCAACTGCAGGCGGAGCAGCAGCAGCAACAACAATTCTCATGCCCGCCAAGAAGTTGGAGCTGCTGAAGAAGCAACAACAACAACATCATCATCATCATCATCAACAGGCTGCCACATCGGAGGCGGGTAAAAAGTTTGTGGAGCCTGTGGTACACAAGGAGACAGCCACACTGAAGGTGGAACTGCCCGCAGCTTGTTCGCCCTCCAACTCCAGTTCCTCATCCAGCTCCTTCTGCTCCAGCAGCAACAACTCGGCCATTACCACTGTGAGCATGAGCAGCTCCTCAGCAACCAGATCTTTGCCAGACATGAGCAAACTGGAGATAAGCAGCGGAGCAACAGGAGCTGGAACTGGAACAGTAGCTGGAGGAGGAGGAGGAGCCACAGGTACTGCCAAGGAAAGCAAATACAGCAGCAGCAGCGGCAGCTCCATCAGCAACATTGCCAGCGGCATCAAGTTGTTGTCCTCGGATGTCTATGAGTTTAAGGACACGGAGCCATTTGAGTTCGAGAAACGCATCTCGCCGATGGCATCCATGAGCTGTGGCGGCGCCTCTGTTATTGCCACAGCAACGCCAGCAACTGGCAGCGGCAGCAACACAATCAACAGCAGCAGCAGCAACACAACTGTTGGCAGCAATGTGGGGCAAGTTGTGGCACGTAAGCAGGCATTGAAGGCAAGCGCCATTGAGAAGCATCAGTTGCCACACGAGCAACAGCGTGGCTATGCAACAACAGCAGCAGCAGCAGCAGCAACTGTTGCAGCCGCAACAGCAGCAACAACAGTTGCAACATCTGCACTTGGCACCGCAACAACTGCTGCAACGCAAAGCAAGGCCAAGAAACGCGGCTCCCCATTGAAAGAGAATACGGACAAGTCAAAGTTGCCGAAACTCGAGCAGCAGCAACATGTGGCAGCGGCAACATTGCCACAAAGCTCGCCAGCAGCAAGTCCCAACAGTGTGAAGGCAATGCCTGGCACAGCAAAAACAAATGTAACAGCAGCAACAGCAGTTGCAACCGCAACAGTTGCGACAGTTGGTGGTGCAGCTGGAATCACGCAGCTGCAACCAGGACACGCCACGCCCTTCGATGTACTGCGCAGATCGCCAAGTTTCAATTTGAACATTACGGCACTCAATGAGGAGCTGGCACAAACTGTGCAGGAGACAACGCGTGCCTTGACGGACGCGTTGCAGCCACCGACAACACCATCAACACCTGCAACACCAGCAACGCCGCCAGCAATAACATCAGCAGCAGCAGCAACTATTGTTGCTGGCGCTACGCCACCAATTGCTGTGCCTGTTTCCCCCAAGCTGAGCACACCGCCACAAGCAATGGCCGTGGCAAAGACAACACAACAGCAGCAACAACAGCAACACATTGTTGGCAGCCCCTTTATGGAAACACGCAACGTTTTCGAGCTGAGCACATCGAATGAAGGCAGCGGCTACAGCTCGGGGGAATCGAACAAGGACAACAAACTGGAAAAGCTGGAGAATGTGAAGATATTGCTGGCGGGCGCAGCGGGTCCCTTTGATCTTGATGCCGTCAAATATGAGCAGAAACCCAGCTCCATTGCGGACAAGGTGCTCAAAGCCATTAGCCTGAAGAAGGAGGAAGTGGAGCAAAGTAAGACCAAGAGTCAGCTTGACAACAACCAGGACAAAGAGGAGCAATCACCATCCAGCAACATTAAGTCCGAGCCCGGCAGTTCGCTCAATCTCAAGCTGGACACATTGAAGCTATTAAGTGAACCGCTCAAGATACAAACGGGCGGAGCAGCGGCATTGCCCGTGCTCAGTGATTTGTATCGTCGCACCAGCTGCAGCAACAGTCCGGAAACCAAGTCCATTCTGGACGCCTCACTGCCGGCCAAGAATAGCGAGTTGAGTGAAACCATACAGAAATTGGAGTGCGCCATTCAGCAACGCAAGACCCCAGTCGCTGGACAATCGTTGGCCTCATCCACAGCTGGAACACCGCCCGTGACGGCGACAGCGCCCACGACTTTCTCCGATGAGTCTATGGACAGCACAGACTCGGAGCAGCGTCTGGTTATTGAGGATGTCATGGCCGAGGAGCCAAGCATGCTTAGCGAGCTGAAGAGTCCAATGTCCGAGGCATCGGGCAGTTTGTCTGGCAGTGCTCCCGTTAAGCTCGAGTTGACGGCTGTGGGCAGCAAACAGTTGACCGGAGTTGCCGCTCCCATTGCGCTGAAGCCAATGGCACGTCTGCCTGGTGCTGTAACAGCAGCGACTGTGAGCGGGATCGCAGCTTCCTCACCTGTCATGCCCACCTGTGTACCCATTGTGTTGCCAGAGATCCCTGTGTCCGTTGTAGTCGCACTGCGTCCTAGTTCCAGCGGTGCGAGCAGCCTCAGTCCAGCGTCACCCAAACCGGAGCCAAAAGTGCAGTTGCAATTGCCGTTGCCATTGCCAATGTCCGATGAGAGCGGCATGTTCCTGCTGTACAGGCCTCAGAGTCCAGCATTGTCCGATGCTGTTGTTGCCACCTCCTCGCCCCCTGCCCCGTCCATTTGTCCTGCAACCCGCAAAGGAGACGCCTCTGAATGTCTCCCCAGCTGCAAGCAGTCCATTGATTAGCGATGCCACCCACAATGAGGCGGCCATCAATCTGCTCTGCGAGGAGACCATACCCGGCAGTCCAGCGCCCAACTATAGCAGCAAGGATGAGCCAAGTGGCGTTGTCACATCAACCGCAACGCCAGCAACTGTTGCTCCCGTCATTGCAGCAACATCAAACGCATTGAGCATTGTCGGCATTACTCCATTGCCACCGGACACGCCACCACCTCGAGCTGTGCCAGCGGCTCTCATCAATCAGCCAGCAACTGCAACTGTTGCAGGCGCAAATACAGCTGCCCCAACAGCAGTGGCAACATCTGCAGCAGCAGCAGCTTCAGTGTCGCCCAACAGTTCGCCAGAGTCGCCAGCTAGTCAGGATGACAGCAGCGAGGAGAATGGCAGCAGCAGCCTCCTCAGTGTCGTCAAGAAGTATGTTGAGCTGGAGAGCACATCGTTGGGAGGTAGACGCAAACGTTCTCGCACCAAGGCATCCGATGTCAACGTTCAATCCTCGACACTGATGACACCAGCTGCAGCTGCCGCTGAGTTGCATGCGTTGGGCAAACGACGCAGGCAGCAGCTGAACAGTATGAGAAAAACAACAACAACAACTGGTGAGTTGGGTTTGAGATGCATGGCTACAGTGAAGATGTTTCACGTCAGACTTTAACTACAGTCTAACTTCTCTACAAAAAGCAGCTTTTTAAAATTGACAAAATCGTTGCATTACATAGCCCATGTATTTTCCATAAAAGTTGTATTTCAACAAAGAGAAGTTACACGTACTTAAAGTTCAGTCAAATATTCATATACAAAAAATCTTTGTAAAGCATCAAATTTGAAAAACTTACAAAATTTGAGATAAATTTAAGAAATTCCTCGGAATATTCCAAAAAGTACAGTAAAACCTAATATATATCGTTCTGAAAAATGCTGTGGCACTTCTCTATAAAGAAAATGTCTTTATTTCCAACTTTATTTTATCAGAATGAGCTAAGAATTTTTAAAACGTTTTCTGCGCCACACTGGTCTGATAGAGAAGTTCCATTTTATGTTCGGAAAAGTACAGTCAAAGATCTATGCAAAGACAAGCATTTATATTTTTTAAATCTCTGCAAAATTCCTCTAAAATTAATTATAATTCAATACATTCGCAGTTTGTTGTAGTGAAGTTCAACTGTAACTTAATATGCATTTCTTAAAAATTAATTTATTGCTAATAAATTTTCTTAATTTAACTTAATGTTTATCAAATTTGACTTGCTTAATAATTATTACAATTGAATTTCACTTTAATTATTGATTCATTTTAATTAATTATTTATGTATTTAATTTGTCGCAGTTGGATCCGACACGGATGACAATTCGGACAACATCGTGACAACACAACGCCAAAGTACACGTCAGCAACTGTTGCCGCAAGCGCAACAGCTTCAACAACAGCTGCAGCAGCAACAACAGCAGCAGCAGCAGCAGCAACAACAACATCAACAATTGCAACAGCAACAACAACAACTGCAACAGCAACAACAAACAACAGTCAATGCATCGGGAGTGCGTCCTTGTCCATACAATTTCCTCGTCGAACTGGGTAAATGCACAAATCAAATCTATATGCAATCAGATTGCTCTAACCGTATATATACTCTTTCTTTTTTTGCAGATCCCTCGCTTAGTGCCGAGCAGTGTATACTGATATTGCGCAAACAGATTCAGGATTTGCGCAAAGCCTACAACACCATCAAGGGGGATTTGGCGGTGATCGATCGGCGACGCAAGAAGTTGCGACGTCGCGAACGCGAGAAGAAGCAACAACAACAGTTGCAAAGCGGGCAACCGGGCAAGGTGTGCACCTGAAGACACAACGGCGAGGAGGGCGATGACAAGAAGGAAGGAACGAAAATGGATGCGAAAAATCATGGCCCAAGATTTCGATTTCGTTTTCGATATCAAGTTCCCCAAATGCAATAAATACATCGTATATAATTAATATATACATATATGAGATGGATATTCAAATGGAGCATTGTAAATTGCTAGCATATTAAGTCGTTCATGTATTTAACATACATAAATATTATATAACTTCTTTATTTTTTTGTGTCTCCGTGTAGTTTGTAATTAAAGCGAGAATTATGTGTAGTAGCATTTAACGGTTCACAAGTTTCAAATACAAATACATAACTACATGAAATGAAATGAAATTGAATTCGAATTAAGATTAGAGGCTTATCAATACAAATTTGAAATTAGAAGTTTCCCAAGTTTATTTTTGTTTTCTTAGAACTTCAGTTCTGATTTGGGATCGCTCCACTCTCGGTTTACTACTACTTCGATGGTAACGTGGTTCAAAAATAAAAACAATGTGTGAATAATACACATTAAAGACATAATTATTTATTAGGATTATGCTTGTATTGTGGTTTAGGATACGGAATAGCCGCCCTCGAGATTGATGTGATGGCCGTTGACAAAACTGGATTTATTGCTCAACAGATAGGCAATGGCATCGGTAACTTCATGCACTTCACAGAATCGGTTCAGGGGAATGTGCGCCAACAAGGGACCACTCTTTTCCGGTGCCGACCAATTGTCGCGTCCCATGCGGGTCAGAACAACAGTGGGATTGACGGAATTGACGCGTATCTGTCGTGGTCCCAGCTCCAAGGCGAGTGATTTGGTTAATGAATCAACTGCCGCTTTGGTGGCACTGTACGCTGTGTGTCCAGCAAAGCTACGAGATGCCGCAACGGAAGAGACATTGACAATGCTGCTGCCATTGCGCAGCCTGGGCAGTAGCGATTGGGTGACATTAAACACGGCCTTGATGTTCACATCAAAGTGGCTGCCATGGAAAAAAGTGATGGATGGTTACAAGATGGTTACATATAAGAGATAATCTACATACGTATCGAAATCGCTTTCGGTCAACTCCTCGAAGGGTTTAATAATGGCCACGCCAGCATTGTTGACCAGACCATCGAGTTTTGGCCCCTTGGACAGCACCTCGCGCACATTATCCCAATTGGAGAGATCGAGCTGCAGCGGTTTTATGTGTTCCTTATCGCTGTCAACGAGCTCCTTCAGCTGCTGCTCGTTGCGTGCCACAGCAATGACTGTGGCACCCGCCGCAGCTAGTTGTTTGACCAATGCATTCCCAATGCCACCACCAGCACCAGTTACCAATATCACCTTGTTGCACAGATTATCCCACATAATTGATTGCTATTCTTGATATGACGTTTATTTACACTTTCGAATCTTGAATGAAAGCTGTCGTAACTGAAAAAGGTATATATACGTGTTTACATCTTATCAATTTAATCCGGCACGAGCTTTCAATCGGATTAAGCTTTATCTAGGCTGCTCTCTTGCTTGTGTTTCTTAGCAGTAGGGCGTTCAATGTCATGCTAATTACTCTCCCACTCTCTTTTGCTCTGTGCTGATAAGCGGCAAACACTTCAAAGAAGCTGCACTGCTACTAGCAAGCATAAATTGAGCTAAATGTTGATTTTAATCATATCGAAATCTTATATCGATAACATATATAAAAAATACTAGTAGGATGCCGTCAACGGCTTAAGATTTTATTTACATTTCGTTAAAGCAAATCTTAATCAGTTGCAGGAATATCTTTAATATGCATAAACAATTGTTGGCAACAGTAGCTTTGATGGCGCGACTACGCCGGCAACAGTGTGGCCGTACATTCACACGGGCAAGATCCATGGTTTTCTAAAATACTAAAAGCTAAATTGTCGATAGCTGAAAAGTATGCAGCTTATCGATATCGTTGCGATCCCGCCTTATAATCATGGTTGCCACACTTGACACTTTAGTACCAAACAGGTACTTTTTGGTTCGTTGGTATTGCAGTGTGGCTGCACATCTAAACAATCGTATTAGACAATAATCGCGCGCTCCTTTTAAATTGTGAATATTTTTTATTTCGCCTTTTTTGAAAAAATTTCAAACTGAACAAGTGACGTATCGAAAATCTAACACTAACTCAATCTGGAGACTCTATATCGTCATGCCAAATTTTGTGTATCTAGCTCTTTTAGTTGCTGATATCGATGCGTTCACGGATCATTTTTCAAAGTTCTTCTGGTTGCAAAACTTGATTTGTTGGCAAACCAAAACAAATGTTCTTGGCATTCATGAATGTGAGAAAGTCGTAGCATATAAAGTTTGTATTAATTATTTGTAATCGTTCATTCATTAATAGAACTATGAATGAAGTAACACAACTTTACCTTCTTTATAAACATATTAGATTATGGGTTTCCTTGTTCCATATGCAGGTTAATTGTGCAAAATTGTGAGAATAAGCAGCTTGACCATCGAAACTAAACTAAACTAGAGTAATTGCTTGCGCAATAGCCCAATTAGCGAATTTGCTCGAATGGTTAAAAGTTTTGGCAAGAAACTCTATAAAAGGAAAAGCTAGCCAAAGGGAAGCCTCAGATACGTTTAAAACATGGTTAGATACTTTGCGTTCCATTATCTGCGGAATGACCAGCCATTGGAGCTGTACTTCTATGCCGTACCGCGGATATGCTTAAGCTGCATGGGCTATTGGCCAGGACCAAAAGGTACGTTGCAGTGGCGTGCTCTCATCCACTTTGCCATATTGGCCATTGGCGTGGTAACCGAGTTGCATGCTGGTATTATGTACGCTAGCTCCAACCAGATTACTTTGGCTCTGGAAACATTCTGTCCGGCATTCACATCGGCTGTTACTTTGCTGAAGATGTTCCTTATGTTGCGCTATCGAGACGATCTTTTCTACGTGGTGTCCCATCTGAGGCATCTGTTATTTGACTTTGGAATTGACCAGGAAATGCAGAAGATTATTCGCAACAGATTCATAATGGCAAACAGATTCAACTTCTGGCCAGTTTCCGCGGGATTCTGCACGAGCACAATGTACAATCTAAAGCCATTGCTATTGGCCTTGATTCTCTATCTGCAGGCGCGCAAGGATGAGATTGTGTGGAGCACACCCTTCAATATGACGTGAGTTTCTCTGCTTTAAATTACATGCGCAATTGTTTATTGGTCTATCTCTATCTATCTCTCTCTCTCTCTATTTGCAAAGAACTTCTTTTTCTTATTTTTAAGTATATAATTTATTTTTATTGCAAATTTTAATATTTTCTACATTTTGGGGCTCTTCCCATTCCCTTTATTTATTTTATTTAACATAAACATTTTCCTCTTTTATAAGTAATTTGAATATTTTGCTTATGGTTTCGCTTTTTTATTTATAGTTTTATTTAACATACATATATTTAATTTGTGTATTTTTCCCTATAATTTGAATAATTAAATGTATTGATAAAACTTGTATATCTAATCTTGATTTCTTAATATTTTTCCTTATTTTTTTATAATTTAATTTTCATTTTTGTATCTTGTTCATATTTTACCTTTTTTTCTCATTTTATTTATAATTTAAATCAAATATATTAAATTAATTAAGTACATATGTCTTGTTGTCTTATTTAAATAAACAAATTTGATTCTGCTTCTTTTTTATTTTGGCTGCTAAATATGGTTTTAAATTAAAATTTTAATATCTTCTAATTTTTTGCTTATTTAAAAAAAAATGTAATTATATGTTATTTATTTTGATTTGCTCTTTGATTTATTTTTCCGCTCTTAATTTACCCACTTTTCGCAATTTAAATAAATCTTCTCATCCTTTGAAATCCATTCTTCAGCATGCCCAGCTTTATACTCCGCTCACCATATTTTCCGGCTACGTTTCTTTTCATTGCTTATACGGGTTATATAACGGTTTTCATGTTTGGTGGCTGTGATGCTTTCTACTTTGAGTTCTGTGTTCATATTGGGACACTCTTCAAGTCTCTGCAGCACGATACGCGTGCGCTCTTTCGTCAATATGATGGTGAGTTACTTGATAATATCTCTGAAGGATTCTCTGATTCTCAGATTCGCAGTTGCTCTGTTCAACAGATCTCGTGCAGATCGATGGAGTGCAGGCTGAACACTTTGAGGCATCGCTTGTGGCTCTCATCAAGCGACAGAATCAGATTATTGAGCTGACGCAATTCTTTCGGGAACGTTATAGGATCATCACACTGTTGCACTTTGTCTCCGCCAGCCTGGTGATTGCCTTCAGCATTGTCAATCTGATGACCATCGGTGGCAATGGAGTGGAAACTGTGCTCTATGTCAGCTACTCGGTGGCAGCTCTCAGTCAGTTGCTCATCTATTGCTATGGCGGCACTTTGGTTGCCGAAAGCGTAAGTTCAAGTTGATGGATTAAGTAATCTTTAATATTGTATTCCTCTGCCTTCGTATAGAGCATCGAACTGGCTGTGGTTATTGGCACCTGTTCCTGGCAGCTCTGCCTGCCCAAGCATCGTCGTTACATACATCTCTTCATCCTGCGATCGCAGAGAGCCCTCACCATGGCTGTGCCCTTCTTCTCCCCCCTCGTTGAGCACCTTTGCCGCAGTTCGTATTCAATTGACTCCGCCATCATCAAATTTCAAATTTATTCTCTTTTCAGATACTGCAAACTTCTGGTTCGATTATTGCCTTGGCCAAGTCCTTTTAACAATTCCAACTACAACTCGTATCCTCGTTTATTTGTTGTTGAAACTGCACTATCAAATACCCTGCATGCCGGCATCTGCTTATTACAGGGTATTCAAATTATGAGCGATGTTGTTGCCTTTAATGCAAATGAATGTATCTATCTCCTTTATTTTCTTTATATCTCTTTCACGTTGTATCACACTCTCTCTCTCCCTCTCTCTGTCTCTCTCTATCTATCTATCTCTCTCTCTCTCTCTCTCTTTCTATCTCTCTCTCTCTTATAAACTCTCTGATAAATGAATTGCATTAAGACAGCAACTTGTTTTGCGTGCCTGCAAATTAATTACACCCGAATAATTATTTCTACACACCGTTATCGTTCTGCTGTAATCAACACATCGGGCATATCAACTGTTGGGGCATGCCACGCAACAGAGTGTGCCCCAGCTCGCAGTGCAACGCCGTCGGGCAGAGCGACATGACAAAGTCTACACCAAGTCTGAAGCCAAGTTTCTGGGAGAGGCACGAGTACAAGTTCTACAAGTATGGACACATCTATGCGAACATCTTTGGCCAGGTCATCATCGACTACATGCCACAGGAGCCGTTGCAAGCACCGTGGAAGACGCTGCTCATTGCCTACAGCCACGCGTTGAGTCTGATGTTGATTGTCGTCGTGCCGTGTTATTTTGGCTATAACTATCGCAAGTTGACGGCCACAATTGATCGACGCATGCAGTTGGTACTCTATGTGTCGTTTGCCAATACGTTGATCAAATACGTTACAGTTATTGTCACATACATGGCAAATACATTCCACTTTAAGGCCATCAATCATCGTTGCACGCTGAAGCGCGCTCAATTGGAGGCAAACTTTGCGGCCAGTTATCGTGGTCCAAGATGGCCAAAGAAACGTTTTGAGATTTTAATGTACTTCAAGTTCGTGTTGATCAACCTGATGATGATCATTCAGGTGTGTGGCATATTTGCTGTGGCAGGCAACGAGTCGGATGCGGCGAATGCCGGCAAGTTGAGAATGCAATTTGCCATCTATTCGTTTGTCCTGTGGAACTACACGGAGAACATGGCCGACTATTTCTATTATATCAACAGCAGTGTGCTCAAATATCTGCGGCAATTGCATCAACAATTGTTGTCCGTCTTGGGGCAGGTACAAAGACTCGCCAATTTGCGACGCCGCGGCATGTTCATGATCAAATGTTGTAGACTCTGTGATCGATTGAGTTTGTTGCGCCTACGTTTCACGGAAATAGATGAGTTACATGTCGAGAGCTTCCGGATGCATCAGTTGCAGTTACTCGGTCTGATGCTTACCACATTGATCAACAATTTGACCAACTTCTATACCATCTTCAATCTGCTGGCCACCCATGGCCAATCCCAGGCCAATGTCTCCTATCCGATTGTGGTCAGTGCCGCCTATGCGCTTGCCTTCTATGTGGACACGTACATTGTGACCCTGGTCAATGAACACATCAAGCTGGAACTTGCCAATCTGGCGCAAACATTGCGACAATTCTGTAGTTACCCCTCGCTACAACCGCCCAGCTTAGATCAAGAGGTGCTTCATCGAATGCCAACAATTGTTTTGTTTTTTTTTTTATTTGCTCAACCATCTCATTGCTATCTCCAATTTGCAGCTGGAACACTTTTCGCTGCAACTGTTGCAACAACGTCAGCCCATGTTGTGCGGCCTGTTGCATCTGGATCGCCGTCTCATCTATCTCATTTCGGTGACCGCCTTCTCCTACTTTATAACTTTGGTTCAATTCGATCTTTATCTGCGCACCGCACGCACATGACTACAAAACTTTTACTAAATAAATGAAATAAATAAATGAAATCATCAGACAACTCAATCAATTACACTAATTGCAAGACTATTGAATTCCTTATCCAGCCGAGGGTGGGCTAACAAGTTTCCAGTCTGCGTCAATGTTATTGACCTGACTGCTTGTTCTAATCACTCTCAGATCGTACACTTTGCTAGTTATTTATTGACAGCCTCCTAAAAAGATCCAACACTTTGTGGATACTCTGGCATTGACAAACTTATTTCTAACATAATCAACAGTCAATTTGTAGTAATTGTAATCAATGTAGGCAACTTAAAAAATACGGACACTATCGAGCGTATACTTAATATTCGTTGATAGAGAAAAACTCTAGAAACCTTATCTAAAGTTGAGCTTTAATTAAACTAAGAACTACTCGAAAAATATCAAAGGAAATTTAAATAAAAGCAACACATCATTATAACTGAGACTATCGGGCGTATACTTAATATTTAAGCACAGTGAAAAACACTGTTTTGAAATGCTTGTCATTCTGACGAAAACTAGTGCCTGACTTGTTTAAGTTGAGCCAATAGAATATTTATATAAATATATTTTAGAAAAGCTGCGGCTATCGTGCGTATGCGTAATATTTACCATAAAACATACTGTATAGAGAAAAGCTTTGTTTTAATGAGTTGCAAGTTAAACTTGCGCCTGAAACTCTGCAAAATAGTCGAGAAAACTGACAAAAAAAAAACCAAATAAATGTTTAGTCTGCTTAATGATATATAAAGCGTATGTGAAATATTTAATGCTAACAATTATGCATAAATGAATTTTGTTTTAATTTAAAAAGCATTTCGCTTGTTGAAACTTGAGACAATCGCGGTTAATTAATTAAATATGAAATTTACTTTAAAAAATTAACTAAAGCGGTTCATTTAGTTGATTAGTTTTCTTCTTTGCTTTGCTTTTATATAAAATATACATTTCTTGGCAAATTATGCAGTAAACAAATGTAAAATATAGAGCTAGCCAAGACTATAATATAATCTTATTTTTGCTATACAAAATCTCTTTTACCCCCATCTCATTCTCTCTCTTTCCAATTGATAAAAATTATATACATATATATGGAAAATTGTTTTTCAGCTGACAAACTATTTGGGTTACCCTCGCACATACTTACTGTTGGCAGGCATATCTGCGACGGGGCAAAAGTTCATCAGGCACGTGTCCACAAATTTGCACAGTACACAAATGTTTACGTATTGAATTTCATGTTTATTACGAATGTCGCATCGTTTATTTTTTTTTTTTTAATATTTTCATTTTTTTTTGTTTTTTTTTTTTTGGGTTTTTTTTGTTTGTTTGTTTTGTTTGATGAACTATTAAATAATAAATAATACAGGATTGATTCACAAATTGTTTTGTTTGTTGTTATAATTAATTTTGAATACACAGCAATGTTTGGTGAGGGTACGTGTGTGTATGTGTGTGTGTACCTGTGTGTGTATGTATGTATGTACATAAGTGCCAAAGTTTGTATGTGTCTGTGTGTCTGCGTGTGGGTGTGTGTGTGTATGCAACTCTATGCCACGACCGCGAAATACTTGAGTTACCCTTTGATATATGTAGCACTTGAGTTATTCTAGGTATTGCTGAGCGTTAGCATATAGATGCTATATTATCCATTTGTATAGCCGTGCAGAGTATTGTATACATATTCTTGATTCGGACAGATGCTTGAATCAGCCAAATGTTTGAATCATAAGCATACTATAACTATCTAGTAGCTGCCAATGTTTAGTGTGAAAAACTTGGTTGTTATGTTTTTAAGACATTAAAATGAAATTAACTCGCTTCAAATCGGACTACTATATCATATATATATATATATATATATATATATATATGACAGCCGTATACATGAATCGACAGTTCGACAGTTGAACACCCGTAAACATTATAAGGTTTTCCACTGCAAGGGTATTAAATCTTCGACTGGCCGAAGCAAACAATTTTCTGCTTGTCAAGTATTTGAATACATATAAATAAATCGTATATATCTTATATATCTTTATCAGATCGATATACAAAAGTGATTTGCAGCTGTTTGTGTCAAAGAAATATGCAGAAATAATTACATATTAGTTTTGGGATAGTGGAAAGAGACTGTTTGACTGTCTGTTTGTTACAATATTTGTGTGTCTGTATGTGTGTGTGTGTGTGTGTGTGTGTGTGTGTGTGTGTTGTGTGTAACATAACTTAATTGTTTTCAATTTGTTAGCAAGTATACTTAATGCACTTATTCGCCAAAGGACAACAAATGGTTTAACTTTAAAAGGCATTCGAATAAGTTGTACTTAGGTACATACGTTATCTTCTCTCACTTTCCTAACGTTAACAATAACAAACATATCGCTCGATTTATGACTTCATTTGTATTTCAATAAATTATTAGAGGAGGTGTAGTGAAGGGGGGGGTGGGTGTTGTAGGGGGTAGGTACATAGGAGATTTAAGCAGACAGTGTTCAAGTTGAGTTGATGTTGTCAGTTTTAAGTTGATCGAGCAGATATAATTCATGATGATAATTTACGTCAACTATTATAAACAATGTAATATCGATTATCATACTTAGCAATATAAATATTTTGTTGCATTGTCATTATTATTATTAGTATTATTTATTTGTATTATTATTATTTTTATTATTATGATTATTATTTTTATTATTTTTAATTTCTTTTTGCATACCAACAACAAGAATAACTGATAAAGGCACCATTTTGATGAAATGCTTCCACATTATATTTGTGTCGAACGATTTTCTTAATGATGTAGCGACGAAATCGTTATAACAATGGATCGTTAAATGCCTTTCAGTATTAGCAATCACATACATATACGTATACATATATGTAAGCTATGTATGCATGTGTGTGTGTGTGTGTGTTTATTAATTATTATTTATTAATTAATTTTAATTTTTTTAATTTTTCTCTTTTGTTTTTCTTTTAGGTAAATTCTTGCATACATTTCTAAGGCTACATCAAAAATTGTCTTTAGTTTTTTTTTTATGATTTTCTTTCTTTCTTTTGTTATTACAAATACGTTTTCAGATGGTTAATCATGTGTGTGTGTGTGTGTGTGTGTGTGTACGTATGTATGTGTACCTAATTTTGGTTATATGTACTCGTAAATGCGTTAATTAATTGCATTTAAGGCTTTGGAACAGTTTACCTTTAATTTATGAAATACTCGAATCAGAAATGAACTTGTGTACCATAAGAAAGTGTATGTGTTCCTCTATATATAATTATTAATATTTTGTTATTGTTTTGTTTGTTCATAATATAGAGTATGTACGAGTATGCATGTAGTTAGTTAAATTATACATTAGTTATTAAATTAATTAATTTCTCTTATAGTTTTTAATCATTTTTTTATTATCATCTATAAACTATTTGAACATTTCCTACATACATACATACAGACATACATATGTACATATGTAACTAGGCATATGCTCATGTCGTATGTATGTACTATGTATGTACATATGTATGCCACAATTTCCTTATTCAGCATTCCCTTCATTCATTTTTATGTACTTTAAATTGCTTTCCGTTTGATTTTGTTTACACAGAGGCGCGAGGTACTTCACTAAGAGATAATGCAAGGCGCAAGGCGGAGAATATATATTTTTGATCGATCAAGAGTTATTACCTTATAGACTGAAGATGTCCCTATCCCTATATGAACTTTGGGCAGTAGTATTATTTAAAAATTAAAAAAATATATATATATTGAAAAAAAAAAAACAAATATTAGATGAAAGCGATTAGCTAAGTTTATCTCTATAGATCAAATTCTTTGTGCTCATTTTGTTCAAACATTTAGCACTTTATTTTTATTGGAAAATTCCACCTGGAAGTGGGATTAAATGGGTGGAAAACTGTTGTAAGAAAAATTCTTTTGTGCTTCATACTCGATCATCTTATCTCATTATAAGAGATCAATGTTTTATCAATTTATCGAAACTAACATAAAATACAAAAAATCACCCCCTATTGGGTGGAAAATGGGCAGTTTAAGGTCGTATGGATGAATATTATTTACTTATCTATACAAAAAAAAAAAAAAAAAAACACGGACAACACGGCCAGCTTAATATATAATATCATAAGTTCGATTTATGGGCACAATTCGACATATTTTCCCCCCGATATTGGATTCCAAAAATGAGCATATCGCGCAGCTTTCATATAATCACAAACACATCTATCGGGGTGGCGGGTCTTATGGTATATAATATATATAACTGTCTCGCCGATTCTTTTGATCAATTCACATACTCGATATACATAATGCTCATTTCGATTTCATTCGAATGTATTTCTATTTGCGCAGTTGTGGCTCACTCGATATATTCATAAATAAGTATATATATATATATATATATATATATATATATACAAATATTTATACATATATTCAAAAAAAAAAAAAAAAAAAAACGAATCTTCTCTGGGGGGCTTGTTTGTATGTGTAGCTTCTTCTTCTTTTATACACATTTCAATTTACAAAATTTCGTTTTTGTATTCAATTTTTTCTTCTTTTTCTTTGATTTTGTTATTGCAATTTAACATTATCCTTATTAAAGGCTTGTCTATCGTATAAGTGAGTAGAGAATTGAGAGTAAAAAGTTTTCACGCAATTTGATGAAATATATGGTTTTTTTTTTTTTGTTTGTTTTCTTTTTTTTTTTTTTTTGTTTGTTTATTTTTATTACATTTACTGCTTTTTTTTAAGATTTAAATTAATATAATTCGCTTAGGTTTGTTTATTAAATACAACAATGTGAAAGAAATGAATTTTGTATGCATTTGTCTGCACGTACATATACTGTTCAATGTTATATAATGTTGATAAGCGGAGTTTCGAAGAGGTTTGCATAATTTACAAAATATAATATATTTATATTACAAATTAAAGGACAGAGACAAAATATATAATACGCCATATTACTTTCGCCACATATTGCGGAAAGATAGCGCAAAACACACACAAAACAAACAAAAAATATATAGAATAATAATAATAATATTTATAATAAACTTTGAATTTTACTAAATTTCACAGAGGAGAGGAAAAAAAAAACGGAAAATTGAAAAAATTTGTAGAGAAAAAATAAGAATATTTAGCAGTTATGTGCGTTGTCTACAATTCATAAATTTGTATTTGTTTTTGTTTTATGTTTTTTGTTTTGTTTTGTTTGTTGAACATTAGCTAATCGTTTGCTGTCGATATATATTTATATAAAAAAAAAAAAATTGTAAATACCTTTTTGGGGCATTTGAGTTGTCGCATATTCATTTGTAAAATTAAACCGTATCGGTGTTAGTTGTATGTGTGTGTGTGTGTATGTGATTTAACTATATACTATATATATTTAAATATATATGTATATGTGGTATTGATCGTAATATGCTTATGTATGTGCTTAAATCAACACGATGCTTCCACACTTTGTTATAAGTTAAGTAGTAAAATGACTTTTTGCATTGAAAGAACTTTCCCCACTCTAATTTGCTTTCTTCATCTTTCTCTTTCTCTTTCTTCACCTTTTTTTTTTGTTTTGTTGCTGACGCTTTACTTTAGATAGGCTACATGGTATTTGTGTACATACATGTATAGATGTGTGTATGTCTGTGTGTGTGAGTGTGAGTGTGTGTGTGTATACATATATGAATCTTCATTCTTATCGTGTGATTAGTGTTGCATTAGGCAAAGGCGCGTGGGGGAAAAAAATACAATACATCTAACAACAAATGCACCAACTTATCGTCGTTGTCACGTCATCAACGTTCGTATTTATCCACATATATATATATATATATATATATATATATATATATATATATATATATATATATATATCGTAATCGCCAACTGTGTCAACTTTCAATTGCTATCATTAACATATAGTATATTTGACGCTAGTCGCACTTAAAGAGTTATACATACACATACATATATCCTAATATACATCATAAGAATGTATGCATATAATCATAATGTATATAATAATATACGATATTATCATTAGCGTCAACATAACTAACTCGCTATAACTCTCATATTAACATCAACATAAACAAACAACACTAGCGCGTAACGAACGTTCTCCTCCCTTACTTATCATTCTCATCTGCAATTGCGACTCCTTTCGACTGCTTATTCTCTCGCGATTTATCTGCTTCATATTCTAGATCTTATTTAGTAATATGCTTTAGTTTTCATCTTTTCCCTTTCTCTCATTTTTTGTTATCAATTTTGTTCTAACTAAAACTAAACAGCCGCCGCTGCAGTTGGAACAGCTTTGTCCACATAACGAGAATCTAGAATCCTTTAAGTACTTATATATAAGTAGGTTATTGGGATTCGCACAGATTATTAACTATTTAACAACAAACTAATTTAGTTGGCTGTTCTCGTTTGATGTTGTTGTTGTTGTTATTGTTCTTGTTGTTATCATGGTCATCGGCATTGTTGTTGTTATTGCTGTGGTTGTGGTTGTTGCTGTTGTTGTTGTGGTGGTGCATCAGTGCGACTGATTTGTTGTTGATGATGCTGTTGTTGTTGTTGTGTTGTTTGTTGTTCTCGAGACTGGTCGACAACGTACTCGAGGCGGCAGTGTCCATGTTGTTGTGGCTGTTGGTCATAGAGATTCCTTCGATGGTACCCAAATGGTTGGTCCCGATTGTGACCAAATCATTGATTTCACTTTGCTATAAATTTCCTCAATTGTATCGCCTTGTACAACGCCTAAAAGAAAGAGGAAATAAAAAAACACAACATAAACAAAGTTAGTCAATCGTTTAGTTTATGAATTTAATTCATGAATTAATTACCCGTAAAATATTCGCCAAATTCTTGTTCCATTTTAATAGCACGCTCATATGTCTTCTTAGCCTGCTCCTCGGTCATGCGACGATTCATTTCCCTATATACAATAAAGAATAAACTACATTTAGTAAATCTATAAATATAATAATTGTGTTGCATTGCACTTACATAACCGAATCAACTGATTTCGGTTTGATGAAGACGGCAACCGGATAAAGTTGCGCCACCTGAAGACGCTTAATTGCATTGCCCGATACATCCAGTATGCAGTGCTTGCCCCTTTCGGCCACCTCGCGCACACTTGCCACAGATGTGCCATACAAGTTGTCATTGTATTGGCCAGCTTCGATAAACAGATGATTCTGTATATCACGCTCCATTTGTTCGCGCGACGACACAAAGTGATAATCCCGTCCATCAACCTCATATTCACGTTTCGGCCTCGTAGTATCTATATATATATATATAAAAGTATGTTGAAAAGAAATTTAAAATATTCTTTTTTACAATATATTATTATATCTTAAAGAAGCCAATGGCAGATACAAATGTGAGTATATATTCTTAATAAGCACGACGTGCTGGAAAAAATTTAAATTAAATAAAAAGTGTTTTTATTTTAATGAAAACGTTACTGAATTCCTTCATTATTCTTTATTTTAAAACTATCTTAAAATAGAAGATAGATTTTCTTTCTATCTCATATTTGATAGTAGATTAATTTCGGATTGATTTCAAATACAACTTACGTGGCACACAGGAGCCGAACTTGTCGGGATATTCAGATATTAAATCATCGTTAATACGATCCTTAAGTGGTCCCAGTATTATGACGGGACGCGTATAGTTGATGGACAAACGCTGCACGGCCTCATAGGACAGCACGTTCTCCTCGGAAGCTGTAAGCATAGTAGGCAATGGTATTAGGTTTTGTGCGGGTGCAAAATCAAAATGTACAGAATGAGTGGAAAAAGGTCCTGGATTGGTTGGTTACTTGGTGGGTGGGTGGTTGGGTTGGGTGGCTGGCTAGGTGTTGAGCGGGGGGGCAAAAGGCGGAGGGGGTGTTGGGTCAGTGAAGAAATCAAATTGATTTATATTTCCACATAAGGTTTATACAGTTATAGAGTTTTTGAATTTCGTTAAGAATATGCATAGAAACAGAAAGAAAGTGAGATAAATAGATAGAGAGAGAGAGAGCGAGAGAGACAGATAGAGAGCGAGAGACAGCGCAAAAAGGGAAATTTATTCTTGTTCTCTTGTGTCCTCAAGCATTTGTATTTAATTAATTAATTAATTGTAATTAATAATGTTTACGTTGGCTCTCTGCTTTAAATTAATTAGCTAAAGGTCAAAAGTTAAATAGACAGAGCTAAGGTATAGATTTAGTATAACGACGAGCTTTGGCTTATCATCAAATGGAAAGAATGTAAGAAATTAGGCATGAAAGTAAAGAAAGTGTAAGCTACATTAAGTATACGTAATTTCAGATCTAAATCGTGTAAGGAAAATTATGTGAATTAATTAAGCAAATAATATACGTTTCATTATCCCAAATATGGCAGGGAACGGGGCGGGGCTGGGGCTGAGGGGAAGGGTAAAAATAAAAAAATATAAAATTGAAAAACAACAGCAAAAATTAACTGCCATTTGAAATAAATAAATAAATATATAAATATTGTAATAATAAGTATTATAATCATAAAGAAAATAAAATCAATAATATCAATAGTATCATTAAGATTTCTATGTAAATGAAATCGTTGTAAATATTACATACATATATACATAGTGGTCCGTATTATGTTCAAAGTTAAAGTTACAACAAAATTACAGAAATGTGATAAATAATGCTATTATAATCTAGACGAGCAACAAATACATGTGTGTAAACGAATTACAATCATCAAAATCTCAATTACAATTGAATTATGTGTGATTAACTAACTAATTAACTAATTGTTGCATAAACATTACACACACACAACAACAACAACAAAAAATGGAGTGTTAAGAAAGGAGTGTAATATTAGAATCGTAAACTGGTGTTAGTAAGTAAGACAGACCAACAACAAACAATATAAATGATAAATATGATACTACAAATGATGATTCACATGAAAAAAGTTTAGTTCCTTTTTAATAATATATATATATATTACTTAAATACTAAACTATACATTTATGTATATATTTAGCCTAAACAAAAAATAGTTGGGAATCAACATTTCTAAAAGGTATCGGTTATTGGTAATCGGTAATTGGTAATCGGTAATCGGTAATGGGTAATATTGGTAACGTTGTGTGTTCAGGTTCAGGTTGACGTTCTCAGAAAACAAGCTTAAATTATATTTCGATGAAAACATTCGATTGTGTTGTTGATATCACATTGATATCACATGGAAACGTTTATTTTGTTTGGTTTGATTTTGAAATTATAGTTTACTCACTCTGTAACAGCATATCATGGGTATTTCTTTTGCAATTCATGTTAAGATACAACTATTAATTAGTGAATTAAAAGAAATGATGCCAATATTTGTAGGAAATTGAAAAACAAACAAAAAAAAAAAAAATACAAAATCAAATGGAAGTAAAAACCAATAAATGAATAAACTATATTGATGATCTATTGTGGAAAGGATGATGATAGAAGAATTCTGTAACCGGAGTACTTAAATGAACAACACTTCATAAAATCAAACATGACTTTTATTCATTTTCATTTTCATTTTCAATTGGATTTTGCAAAAATTAAAGTATCATCAATTCATTATCAATACATCATCATTCATCATTTCATAAATTAATTATACTACTAACGATAGTCGATAGATTCGGATCCCTGTTTTTGGTAATCTTAAATAACTATAACAAATACAATTATTTATATATAGGAAAAATCATATTGGGGTTAATTTTCTGTTTCCGGTTTGGGAAAATAATTCGATGTTCGCTTCCGGTTGTGTGTTTCAATAAATGAATTTGTTAGAGAAAAAATAAAAATAAATGAAAATGGTGAGAAATGTACGTGCAAATGGTACGATAACGATAACGATAAATGACAATAACAATACATCTATCGGTGTTAAATATCTTTGACTTTTTAACGTTCGATTGATTTACTTTTTTTTGTTTTTTAATTTTATTTGCATTGCTACAGAAAAGTTTGCTATAAATGAATAAAAGAGAAATGGAGATCAAAGCACAGCATGAAACTAAGCAAATACCAATAGAGAAATCAAAAAGAGAAAGAAAAAAAAACCAACACGACTCAATATACGCAAGGGAACGTAAGAGGGAAAGAATGAAAGAAAGAAAACGAGATAGCGATAAGGGAAAATATACAAGAGAACAGGCAAATAAACGCACTGCAAACTAGAACTAAACTCTACAATCGCTAATAAATCGTGGCTCATCTAAACTACAGAATAGAACTACAAACTCTATAAGGATATATGAAGTCGATTCTATAGACTAACAGCTCGTTTAATGCACCGCCTAGCATAATAAAGTGTGAGTTTGTGCACATGTGTACACACTGACAGATAACTTGTTTATCGAAAGTTCTCTAGAAGTTATCGATTGTGGTAAAAAGGGGAGTATCTTTTCAAGAACAGTATGAAAAATTATTGTTATTAAAGTATAGAATAGATAAGGAAAGTAAATAAGTGTAAATAGTGACAGAGAGAAAGAGAGAGAGAGAGAGGGAGAGAGAGAAAGACAGAGAGAGCAGATGGTATTAATGGTATCATTCATTGTGATTTTAGCATTAATCGGATTAGATTGTTATTTAAAATGTTAATCGGACTTACGAAATTATTGAAGATCAAAAAAAAATAAAAGCATGTGAGTGAGAAATGCAATTTACATCGCAAAGTTTGGGAAATAAGAGGTACCAAAATGGAAATGTGGAATACCCTTAATAAACCATTCCTCTAA
Organism: Drosophila funebris; assembly: GCA_018901825.1. Classification (NCBI taxonomy): domain Eukaryota; kingdom Metazoa; phylum Arthropoda; class Insecta; order Diptera; family Drosophilidae; genus Drosophila; species Drosophila funebris. The sequence continues at coordinate 9,883,077 of JAEIFK010000454.1, read as the reverse complement.
AATATGAATGTGTGTTGTTCAAAATGCTCGCATAATACTAGCAAAGAAATATTCTATTCAAAAGTTAAATATTAAATATAGATATTGCAAAAAGTCAGAGAAATACTAAGAGCATGAGTGATAGACTGTGAGAGAGAGAGAGAGAGAGAATGTGAGAGTTAGGTCAAGAGAGATAGAGAGAGAGAGAGACACAGATAGAGATAGGAAACTAACTAAATAACCGGCATTAAAAAAGGAAAATTGCTTGCACTTTCGTTTTGTTTGTTAACAAAAATTGTTTAAACAAAAATTTAAACGATATAGAGAGAGGAAAAAACTGAACAAAAATATATATTCTTGATATTGGTTTTTTTTTTTTTTTTTTTTTTTTTTTTTAAAAACCTATTTTGATAAGAAACGTAAGCTTTAATTAATTTATTTGTAATACTTAAGGGCCTTTATAGCTGTTTGTTGCATTTATATGAATTTTTTTTAAATTGTTTATTTTTGTTTGTTTTTTTTTATATCTTTTACAAAAATTTTTGGCTTAGTTGCTCGACTTACGATAGTCAGCATCATTATTCTCCAAGTAGATTAATGTTATCTGCTCCATATCGGGTAATTCCACTCTGTAGATTATCTCGCCTGTGCGCAATGCGTTATCATACATACGATATATATATATATATGTATATATATCGAATAGAGGTTGGTCGATTGGTTGATTGGTCGATTAGTTGGTTGATTGATTGTGATGTACGGGATAGTAGATAAATTTAGTAGTTGTTGTCGCAGTATATGAACGAGCGCATGGTTGTAACAAATATATATATATATATATATATATATAGTTGCATATAGATATATATATATAGGTATGATATGAGATAGGTAAAATGTTTCCAGCGATCAGATAAAAATGTTTGTTTGATTCAATGGACAACGGAAGAATATAAGGAAAGTTTCGTAAAACAAGAATATATATATATGTATATGTATAAAGAACATTAGATTGTCATATTGATAGGTTTTTTTTTTTTAAAATATTATTAAGGGTTTTTGTTGTTGGTATTTGTGGTATTTGTTTGTTGTTGTTTTGTATTTTTTTTTGTTTTTTTGTAAATTACAATATAAATAGACAGATATAAGAATACATGTAAATTAACAAACGTAACGAAATTATAATGATTAACACACAGTTGTTTTGAGTAGTAGAGTGGTGATAGAAGTAGTAGAAGTAGAAGTAGAAGTAGAAGTAGAAGTAGTAGTAGTAGTAGTAGTAGTTGTAGTAGTATAATCGAAAAATAGCAGTTGGCAGCAGAAAGTATATGAAGCAGTTGAGAAATATATAGAGATGTATATATATATATATATATATATAGACATATATATATAAGTATATATTTTTTTAAATTATTTTATTTAATCGAAAATTCAAAAGATTTTACACACAAAGGTTAAGTCAAAATGGAAATCATTTATTAAAGAAAAAAGAAAGAAAAAGATAAACAAAATTAATCATCGATATAGTTTTTATTAACCTGTAAAGTTTAAATGAACTTTAAGACAATCTGTTGTGTCAGATGTGTGTGTGTGTGTGTGTCGGAGTGTGTGTGTGTGTCGGAGTGTGTGTACGTGTTCATATTTGGTGAGAATATCTGACATCAACTATCGCATACCATGTTATCGATAGTTTATCGTTTAGCATATACAACTGTTTATGCAGATATTTGAGCAGACATATGTAATACGTATTAATGTATGCTTGTATTCATGTTTATTCATACTCAAACGTTGTGAATATATTTACAGGAGAATCGTGAATAGTTTTCAATGAAATGAGAAATTGTTTCGACTTGAAATTGAACTAAATGCGAACTGTGAAAGCGAACAAATGTGAATGCCATTTAAATGTATAAATGTGAATATGCTAAATAAACTCAAAAACGTATTTAGAAAATCTAGAAATCAAATCACATTAAAGTCCCCCCCAAAAGTCATGTACATATGTATATGGTTCACACATATTGTTGGTCTTGTTCAAAGTATTTGGCATTGAAACCAAATGACATCAAGGTAAATTGAGAAACCTGAGACAAGTGTTAATGTAAGTACTTAATAAGTATACACTTACTTATTAATTAACTTAAATTGACACAACAATAACTGACGAATATAACACACAGAAATGTAATTATGTACAGCTATTCATATACATATATGTATGTATGTACATATAATAAAGATTGATGTATAAATATTTATAAGTATTTGTGTAGTACAAACCCTAAACAAAAGTTGAAGTCAAGGTCCTAGAAAGGGTAACATAAGTTATCGATAGTATTCGCATTCAATCGCTACGATAGTATTGAAATATTAATACAATACTCAACGGATTTAACATTTACTTTAAACAATTGCATTCAAAGTTTAAATCATTTGTTTATCATTGGTATTAGCATACAATCGATATGATTACGTTGAATCGGTCATATATTTTTCAACACAATTCAAATTTATTTTATCAAAATGTAATTATGATAAAAGACATTTCTTTAGTTTCGAAAAGTTAACTAGATCAATCGATAGTATTTGCATACAATTGCTACGATAGTATTGAAAGTTTAAGACGATTTCTCGACAGTTTTGGCAGAGTTTCGTGTTGAGCTCAATCGCTGAGGTTTGTGATACGGCGATCTAAAATATATATGTATCTGTTGTACTTAAGACATAAGTATATATATCGTTTAATAAATGGGTATTACTTTAGTAGTATTTGAGTTAAATTATGAAGAAAATAAGAAGAACATTAAGACATTAATCGCTCATAACTCATAACACAATTATAATTGAGTTTCGAAAGTTCTTTCGAAATATTTTAGTTGGTTATAGAGTAAGTATATTATATGATGTTTTTAATATGTATATGTATGTATGCATCTGCATACATCGGAAAACAATTGAGTACGAATAGAAAGAGAGAGAGAGAGACAGAGAGAGTTATACAATCCTGAACTAAACAAATGAGGAGTTGGGACAATAAATATCAAATAATAATAATTATAATATATGCAAGAAACTAGTTACATGTAAGAATAATTATAATAATAATAATAATTATAATAGTAATAATAATAGGTACTTTTTTTAATTGATACTAACTATGTACAGATTACGTTAGTATGTACGCATGTATGTGTGTATTTATGTAAATGCACATCTCATAATAATATACATGTAAGTATTGTACATCGTACATTGTACAGAATATATAGAATATTATAATCATTATACATATATCATTTATATATATATATATATATATATATATATATATATATATATATATATATATATATATATATATTAATATTTACATATACGAAAGACACATGTATAGGTATTACTATACACAGAAGGAGTCCAAAACGTTTACGAATATGGCATAAAGCGGAATCGAAAGATAATTTCGCTTACAGTCTGCACAGGGATAAACCATACATATATGATGTATATGTATACATACATGTATAAGAGAGCGTGTATCAGGTATAAGAGATTTGTATGAACACTAATTATAATTAAGAATTGTTAACTAAATACAAATAAATCAAGATCAAGAGTAATTTGTACTTAATTGCTAATTTATGACTTATGCAATTGTTTATGTTTATGTATATGTATATATGTATGTATTTATGTATGTTTTCTACAATTTATATTTACTTTTGAATTAGAAAAACAAAAAGAGTTAAGAGTAATTGTTTGTGGGTATGGAATGAGCTGAAGGTATTAGGTGTTATTTTATATACTTATAATAATCAAATAGATGTTAGACGACTAAATGTAATGTCAAATGTGTTGCATAGTGTATGTGTATGTGTGTGTTAAACAATAAATACAAGTACACAAATGATCGTGTGTGTGTGTGTGTGTAGTATAAAATTAGTTTGATTCAATTTGTTGTATAAGAATAATGTGTAGAACTGTAGATATTATATATATATATATTAAAATGCTTAATATTTTGTTTTGTATATGTGTAAGTGTATGTGTGTGTGAGTGTGAGTGTATGTATGTGTGTTGGGCTATCTAGTTTAAGCTTCAGGTTTATAGTCAAGTACATACCTCCTTCAGCGTTGGCATCGTCTTGTGTGTAGCAAAGCATAAAAGCTAGATAAATGAAGAGAAAAACGAAACAAAAAAAGAGAATCGAAAAAGATATACGTTTTTGGTCAGTTTTGAAACAGAATAGCGTTAAAAATTAGATTGATTTATAGTAGTTATAGTAATAGTAGTAGTAAATAGTAGTAGTTATAGTAATAGTAGTTGTAGTTAATAGTAGTGTGTAGTATGGCAATAGTATGACAATAAAGAAGAAAGACAAAAAAAAAAAAAAAAACAGTTTCACACAGACACACACAGCTTTACCATGTGCGCACATGTATGTATGTATGCATATGTATTTATTTATGTATGTGTGTGAAGAGAATTGTTGTTGTATTTGATGATGTATTTGTTTGCACCAGTTAAAGGTAGTAGTAGCTCTATGGGTTGTAAAAGCCTTAAAAATAGTAGTAGCTTTTCCATTAACACGCACATGGATCCTTGGCTCTATATGTATATATAGTAGCATACTATAGCTAATATGTCTGTGCTATCGAGGCAGGTTTGAAGCGAACGCTGAAGCAGCACGTTGAGAACTCATTTACATTCACACTAATTTTACACAAATAATTAATGATGCGATTTGTATGAGATATGATACGTGTGTGTGTGTGTGTATATATGTGTGTATGTGTATTTATATAGTTAGTAAGTTTTCGAATTGTTTACATGTGCTGTGACTTTTGATGGCATGTATGTAGTTATGTAGTTCCGATCCCAGTAATTAAAAACACTCAAGAACATAAACCAGTTGTGCTTCGACTTTTACGTAGTATACAGACACAATTAACATATATCTAAATATATATACGATATAAACATATATATGTATATATATAGATAATTAGATAGATAGATAGAAATATAACATACACACACAGACAGATATGTCTAATAAATATATCCAATTCCACAAATATACATATTTATATAAATATAAATAAAAGACAAGTAGAAAACAAAAGCTACGGCAAGCCGAAGACTTAATACTCTTGCAGATTCATATTTATTTTTAATGCAAACGATTATTCCTATAACAGCTATATGGTTATAGTCCTTCGATTGATAATAATAATTGTATTATAACTGAGAAATAAAATCTTGTTCATACAGAAACTTTGTTTGATCGAATTGTTCCTTTGGTAACTATATGCTTTATTTAAAAGCTTGCAAGGCATCTAAAGTACATTCTTTAATAGACATTGGCAAAGTTTCCTAAAGATAACTGCAAAAGTCGGAAAGTTTTTGAACAGTAACGTTTGAGAACTATATGATATAGTGCTTCGCTTTCATATCATATGTATATACATATATATATAGATATATAGCTGTATCGTAATTGTAAGCTAATTTAGTAATTAATATTATGAAATATTGAATATTTCAGAAATTCGTTACATATCTGTTGATGTATTTGGAATACCCTCTGCAAGAGCATAAAGAACAATATGTGTGTTTACACACACACAGACACACTTACGCTGCGGTTCATTCGCTTGATTATTGTTAACATTGATAACATCGATTTCACTGTTGCTGTTTACAAATCCATTTGCTATTTTTTTAAAATTTTTTTTTTTTTTTTTTGAGTTTCACAATTTTCACAAATTTCACAGACACGCACAACAACATCATCAATATGGTGGTGTTTGTGTGTGTAATTGGTTGGGTGTATGCATAGTTATAGTTGTAGTAGATGTTGTTGTTGTCGTTGTTGTTGTTGTTGTTGTCCACGCGCAGAGTGTGTTAATGTTGTGTGTGAATCAAATGAATCATTCAGGAATACGCAGGATACCATCACGCAAAGTGGAACAAACAAAATATGAAAATAAACAAATCGAAAATAACATAAAAATAATGCATGAAATAATTAACAAAAACAATAACACAAAAAAAAATAATAATTTATAAGTATTCGAGTTGAAGCCGAATTTGGATACACACTTACAATTAGTTTGAATAATTGAATAATGGCATTGAAAGAAGTTAAAGAAATGGTTGAACGGACAGAAATGTTTTACTTGAGGAACTGATACAGTGAGGTTGTGTTTGTGTGTGTGTGATTGTGTGTGCGACAGAATAGATTTGAAGAATAGATTTTGAAACACACTTCACAAATGTTTATTGTACAGAAACGGTTTTCAATTGTTTATTTTACTTAATTATAAATAAAACAATTTAAATAATTCACAAGTAGTAAAACAATATACAAAACGTATTTAAAAACACACACACACACACACACTCATACAGAGAAAGCGTGACAGAGTTACAGAGAGACGGAGACAAACTTATTATATTTCATACTTATACAACACACACACACACACACTCGCAATCAAAGACAGTTTGAAAAACAGAGCGAGAGAGAGAGAGAGAGTTGCACACAGAAAGCGTTCATAGTAGAGAGCGAGAGAGAGAGTGTGTGTGTGTGCGTGTGTGTGTGTGAAAGAGAGAGAGCTAGAGAAATGGTTGTAAGTTGAGAAGCATATTAAACAAATTATTGACAATATTCAATTGTTGCTCTGTTCGCTGTCAAGTTGTTGTTCTGCTTGTTCAACTGCTGTAGTTGTTTTTATTATTATTATTACTGTTGTAGTACTAGTAGTAGTAGTAGTTGTTGTTGTTGTTGTTGTAGTTGTAGTTGTAGTTGTAATTGTTGTTAATTAATTGCTGATTACGCGGGTTTATTTTTGTTTTGTTTAATCGAGACATCGCACTTGCAGTTGGAAGACTGAGACTGTGCTACTTACGCTCTTGGTCGCTGCCATCTTCGTTCTTCTCGTCGCGACTCTTCATGAATGGAAACTTGCGTGAGAATGTAAAATTCTTCTTCTTGCGATCCAATGTTGATTGCTGTAATTACAGTTACAAAACACACAAAAGACCCAGATTACTACAAAAGTCGACAAAAGAATGAAAGAGAAAGAATCTTATAATTGAGGTAAACCAATTCTCAAGTCAAGTTATAATCTTGCCTAGTCACGCATTTGTTCTTCTAAGCTTTAAGTACAGTCTAGCTTCCTTATAATGATATGTGATATATAACAAGAGCAGAATAATCTATTGCAAAAAAAAAAAAACAAAAAACTTACTTGACAATTTTCAATCAATTTAACAAGTTGTGTGGTAAATTAGCAAATAATATTTTGCAACTCTGGGAAAATTCACAAGCATTTGTGACGAATTAGCTTTGGTGTTAATAGTTTGACTACAGATGCGAATGATAAACCTAGAGATTATCTTGCTAACTGAAGATTTTACAAGGTGCGTGGAAATGTGCAAGAGAAAATGAGGCAAATAGAAGATAGGAGTATTGAAATGCTTATACAAATTCACTTTCACATCAAAGCTACCTGCAGATGCTTCGAATTTGAATGCAACAATTGCCTCTATCCAGCTAAGTTATAGCTGTCTTCAAATATCTATAAGTTTCCTATTGAATTGATCTGCTTTTGGTTGTAAGATCCTTTGGATTTATACCTTATCTAAATTGTTATTTGCTGCCGCATGTCCCTGGAACTTGACGCTGCGATCGCGTGCACGCATTTTGCGCTCCCAGCGCCGTTTCGATGGCACAATACCAATTTGTTCATCCTCATTGTCGCCAAGGACGCGACGTGCCTGCCACCATTCATCATCGGATGCATTTGTCACATGCAGAATGTCACCATGCTTAAAGGGCAGGCCGCGTGATGGCAAGCCATCATCACGATTTGGATCATAATCGAACAGAGCGCGCACATAAAGCGATCGCTTCTGTGTGGTGCGTAGCAGTGTTCCCGAGCCACCGGCGCTAAGCGCCGCCTGTTGTTTCAGCTCCTGAATGCGTGCCTCAAAGCGATTGTAATCCTCGGGTCGATATTGTGCCACCAAGGTGACAACGCCACCAGATGTCTAAACAAAACAAAAACATGCGCAACACATTAAATGTAAGATTCACTTGCGAATTCTTATTCATAACACTCACTTTTAGTGCCTGGGCCGCTTCCTCGTGCGTGGCATGCGTCAAATTCACGTTGTTCACGCTGAGCAGTTGATCGCCGCGTTTCAACTCGGATCCAAGATCCGCTGGACCGCCGGACAATATGAAAGAGACATAGATACCCTGTCCATCCTCGCCGCCAACAATATTGAAGCCCAGACCCTGAGGTCCTTTCTGTATGGTAATCGTTCGTGGTTCCCTGTGATAAATTTTGCAAAAGAAAAACCAAACAATGATTACATCAATTATATATAATATATTTGGTTAATGTGGCAAGTTTGTTATTGCAACATGGGGGTGTGTCTGCTCTTCAGGTTGCGCAACTCACCTGGTGATATCCTCTGTGCTGACTGCGCGAGGTGTACCCGGTGGCACGGCCGCCAGGACATTCGTCGATGCATATCTTGAGCCGGGCTCTAAAAACCGCCGCAATATTGTATATGTTTTTTTTTTGGTTTTGGTTTTGGTTTTGATTTTGGTTTTTGTTTTGTTTTTTTTTTTTTTAGAATATAAATAACAACCACAACGCGTGTAACGGTTACACATACACATAAACAAAGTATATGCACACACACACGTGCATTTATCGAGACATGAAAGAAAGAGGGGTAAGGGTAATTAGTGGAGAACGCGAGTTCACATGTTTTGATAGAACCACAAAGGTAGAGTATCAATCAAAATTCATCAAGGAACAACAAATAAAAAAAAAAAAAACAAGAAGAAGGAAAACATGAAAGGAAACTTAGGAAAACCAAACCAGCAAAAGACAGAAATAGAGAGAGTTGGGAAACTAGGGAAACAATTCAGTTAGAATAGTTAGATATATAGATATACAGAGATATATATAGATATATAGAGATTTATATATAGCATATCTTAGATGGATATAGAGCTATCATTGTCGTCAGCATAATACAACAAAGACAGCAATAAAAAGATTGATATATCGATAAATCGATGGATACACAGAAACAGTTAATAAACGTTTCATAGCACTTTGCATTAGAGAAGTTCAAGAGAACTTTCTCTATAGATAAATGCCTTTTGCTGGGGCCTTAAGCTGATACAAAATTGGAAAAGCGTGCTTAAACAAACTTTACGTGAGATAAAACACCAAGAAATAATGAGCACGCTTTTCTATCTTATAAACTTAGAAAAGAATAGAATAGACTTAATAATAACGAAATTGAAAGTATCGTAAAGACAATAAGATAAAAGACGAACGTTTGAAACGTGGATAATACAGATAATAATATTATCGTTCGCTTTCCAGCGATTATAAAACATTTCAAAGAAAGAGAATAAAAAACACACACACTCACATGTGTTGTGTGATAAACAAATAGTGATAATAGTACAAATAGTATAAGATGATCTTATATTAGGACACAAAGACACATACAACAGATAATAATAACAAAAAGCAAAAGAATTGTTTTTTTTTTTTCTTGTCATGCATTTTAAAGAGGATGCAATGTTAAGGTACAGATTTTGTAGACGGTCAACGTTATTCTTAATTTGTTGGGATCGTATATTTGGTATGAACACTGAGAAGACAGTGTTGTAAAATGTTCTGTTACTCATTTATCGTTAACAAACAACACTTAAAACCCAGCAGCTTAGCAAGCACGCAAGCAAATAGCCGTGCAAGCTCTCAAGAGAAATTGATCTCCGGAAGTGAATTGATCTCATGTTAGTAGAGAGCATCTAGAGCATATAGTACAGCAATGCCCCTAATTAGATTGTGGACATATTCTTCCTGTCGAAATTCGATATACTTTGTGGTTCAGCAGCAAGAAAACCAAACAGAGAAAAACTTCATGTAAATTAATCTAAATTTTGTAATTCTATTAATTAATTAATTCCTTTTAGTTGATATATCTGAAGAATAATATATATAATAGATATTCTATATATAATATAGAATTATTAATCACTTTCTTCTTTAGATATTCAACAAATTTTTATCACATTTATACGACAGTTAAATTAATTTAAATTTAAATTAAATCAATTAGAAAATATTAATCACTATTTGAATTCGTTTTTAATCTATTTTAGCTGTCGCATAAACGAAGTATGATTTTCAAATCATATTCCAAAATCTTTAGACAGAACGCATCAGCCCATAAATCGAGGTATTACTGTATATAGTGAGTATAGATTTAGATAAGGATAGTAGCAATAGTTTAGCAGTTAGTAGAGAGCCCTATATAGTTATTGAAACGTATCGGAACTGTATGATTGCCACAACATACAAAGTGTTTTAGCCAAGCTAAAGATTCGATTTGTTATGACTGATTGATGCATAGATTGTGTATCTATTGAATGGCATGGTTATAGGGCTCTTAATAGATGAAATACATATTTTGTTAATACGAGAGAATAGTCGAAGTTGAAATATGTTTCGAATTCGCTTACGCCTTGGCAGGGGTGATTGGGAACGCTTGAAATCGGCACTTGGCATTGCAAGCTTAGCATTATGAGCTGAGGCGGAGGCGGAGGCGGATACGGAGGCTGAAGCGGGTGCTTGTGGTTGCTTTAGTTGTTGTTGTTGTTGTTGCTGTGGTAGCTGTTGTGGTAATTGTTGTGATAGTTGTGTTGTGGTAGCTGTAGCTGCAGCTAAATTGTTGTTGTGATTGCTGTTGTTGTTGCTGCTGCTGTTGTTGTTGCTGCTGCTGCTGTGGCTATTGTTGTTGTTGTTGTTGTTGTTAATGTTGCTGCTGCTGTTGTTGTTGTTGTTGTTGCTGACTGATATTAAATTGGTGAAGGTGTTGGTGGTGTTGGTGATGTTGTTGGTGGTAGTATTGGAAGTGATTGTGGTGTTGGTGGAATTGGTGGTGATGGTGGAGTTGCTAGTTGTGATGATAGCTGTGACTGAATCTGTGACTGACACTGATGTTGCTTTTGATTGCCCAACATTGTTAAGCGCACCTGTGGATTCCTGTTGTTGCCGTATTGTTGTTGCTGTTGTTGTTGTTGCTCCTGCTGCTGCTGCACCCGCTGCTGTGGTTGCCAATTGCGATTGGGATTGTGAATGCGCCTGCGATTGTTGGCCAAGTTGATTGCCACTCAAGCTGGCCGCGATGCCAGCACCCGACTGTGATGCACTGCTCGTTAAATGCTGTGTTTTGCCCACAATCAATGTCACCTTATCGGTGATAGACTTCAGCGTGCCCACAGCCAATTCATGCGTGACATTCTCCAGATTCTTTTCACTCTATAAGTTAAATATATCGATTAGCTTTTACACTTGGATAGTTTTAATCAGCTGTGTCTACAAATCTCTAATGAATTTTGTGACTAACAAAAATGACTTTTCCAACTTACTTTAAGTAATTTATTTATTTTCAATTTGCACTAAATAATTGAGTTTTGACCTATAAATAAATTATTTAACGACTTCTCGTTTAATTTAAATGTCAATGTTGCTCGAACGTGAAATATTTCATTTCACGAAATTAATTTAGGAGTTAAAATCAACATTATTTATTTATTTTGCTTCTCCACTAAATTATTAATTATTGGGACAACAACAAAAAATAGTTTAAAATTTATATTACGTCTTTTTGTTTCATTTTAAATTTAAATATATTAAACTTGAACTTTATGAAAACGAAATTATATTTTTTGACATTTTAGGAGTCAAAATTTATTAAATTATTTATTAGAAATTAATTATTTATTTATATGTTACTATGCAATAATTTTTTTAATTTACCTATTTATAATCTATTAATTATTTAGCATTTTATGTAGAACAAATAAATTAATTTAAATTTAATTTTACGACTTCAAATTCAAAGTTAAATTAGAATTTAATTGTATTAATTATTTAGAATTAATTAATATTATTATATTTATATATATATATATATTTTGCAGCATTTTTTTAAACAAAAACATTTTGGTTTTACTATTTTTAGGCCGCTAAGCGCATTGAAAACGACGTAATGTGAATTATGAACTAAAAATCGTTAAGATGTCAAAGCAAATTTACGAGTGAACTAAATGGCAGCTAACTGGGACACAGTTGTATTGTAACTTTTATTGTTATCATTTAAGAGAGATTTGTAGAGCACAGTTGAATATCATATTTGCCACTTACCCCGTTAGTGCGAACAGCAATGAGCTTGTCCCCAATGGAGAGTCGGCCATCGACTTGAGCGGCACCGCCGTCCATTAGCTTTGTCACGTAGATGCCATTGTCGCCAGGTATGTGCTGATTACCGATGCCACCGGCAATTGAGAAGCCCAAACCTTTGCCACCTTTAACCAAATCAATTTCAATGACCTTTGGCCCCGTCACCAATGCCGCTGTTGCTGTTGCACTGCCGCTGTCTTGTACATCAGTTGAGACAGCCGCGGTAGCTGTGGCAGCCATGGCAGCAGCTGTGGCATTTGTACCACTTGCGGCACGTTTTCGCTTCACATGCAACTTGACAATATTGCCGGCCTTCTTGAGGGCATCCACAGCGGATGCATGTGGCACATCAACAACAGAAACATCATTAACAGACACAATGATATCATTGATGCTCAATCGTCCATCAGCGGCCGCTGCGCCGCCCGGAATCAGTTTCGTTATATATATCGATGTGTCGGTGCCAATGTGAGGATTGTCCGTGCCGCCGGCAATTGAGAAACCCAAACCAGAGTTGCCACGCTCCAGCTGAATGTCCTCATAATACCAGCTATCATCGCCATTCACCTGCAGAGATGAAATTTAAACAAAATTTAAATTAGAAAATTATTTTTAACTTTAACGTTTAACAATTTCTTGATGATGAGAATTTGGACAAAAAAAACCAAGTATGTATAATTTGATTGTTAATGCATTAATTATTACTGTTGTTGTTGTTGTTGTGAGACATGCATATATATATACATATATATATATATATTCAAGTTGGCGATAAAAATGCATTTTTATATGATTTTTTCCGCACCGGATGTGGACAATACACAAAGGCGATTTACAAACACAAACAAATGTACAGATAAAGTTGAACACATCTTTTTTTAGTTCAAAACGAACACAGTGTTGCATTTGACAACTGACAACTGACAATTGACAGGCTGCTTACCTTCGTTGAGGATGCCTTGTGTAGCTGAAAATGTGTTGTTTGTTGTTTGGTCCAAAAAAAAAAATAAAACAAAATCGTGAAATTGTCAGTAAGATAATTCAAGAATCCCTTGACAACTTTCATACTATTTATTGCCTAAATAAATAAATTTTATTTCACCATATAGACGCTATAAAAACCTTTAACTCCAATTGGAAATTTGTTTTAAACTAAATTATTGTTTTGTATTTCGTCACTTGCGTGTTAAATTTAGCGCAGCTTAATAACAGTTTATTAATCTAATTTATTTAATTAATAATCCCCAGATATATTTACTATAAATATTTCATTTTGTTTTTTTTTATTTTTTAAGAAAATCTTTGTTCTTTTCTTCAATTCGCATCACTTTTATTATCAAAAATGTAAAGTGTTATTAATAAATATTATATCATATGACATAAATTTAATTTTAACCTTTTTAAATTCATTTATTTCTTTTATTAAGTTCTTCTCCTTTTTTTAAGACTTTTTTAATGTAAGCAAATTCAATTTAAGTTCTATTAGTTATTTTTAAATACTTCCATCGGAATGGAATAATAAAAGAAATTATCTAACTACATATAAACTCTGACTAATTCCTGATTGATTTAGAGGCATTGAAAAATTTAATTTAAATATTAAAGAACCATAGAAAAATTACTAAATTAGGAAGACAGCTATTCTTTGTTAATTTATTCTTTATACAAATAATAATAATAATAATAAAAATTTTCAATTTCACGGTAATAAATATTTTGAAATGATTTCGAAATTTGCAACGGTTGCCCAACCCCACAAATATGCCATAAAACGGTAAATGCCCCACCCAAAATCAATTCAAGCAAGTGACACACACATATGTGCATATGTAACAGACAGAGGGAAAGAGAGAGGGAGATATTGATAAAGAGTGTAAGAGATGAAAGCTACATAAAAGTGCCCTGCGTAAAGTTACAAAACTTTCGAAAATGTGAAAATTGCAACATTTGGACAATATGACAATAAGTATGTGTGTGTGTGTGCGTGTGTTTGTAAGTACACACTCCCACACACACGCATACACACACTCACAGTGAGGGAGACAGACGCACACACGCGTTTTAAAACGAGTTCAATTGATTAGCAACAAAGTGTAAATGAATTCATTAAGCTGCCACATGCCGCAAACTCGACAAATACACAAATTGCAACCGAATGCAAAGATGCCACTGTGTCGTTGCCACAGCTGCCTCATTTGGCGGCTCACGTGCGATGCGACGATGGCGCTCAAATTGCTTATTAACCTTTTGACTCTGGCCGGGTCAACACAACTCAAGTGTTCGCCAGCTACGTGACATGAGTAATGCTCGACATCATGATGATGATCATCATAATCATCATTATCAGCATCCCAAATTGGAGCAATTTTACAGCTGCCCTACCCTAGATAACGAGGCAAGTTAACAAGAGCGGTAGGTCAGGTTTCCCTTACTGTGTGTGTGTGTGTTTGTGTGTGTGTGTGTTTGTGTGTGTGTGTGTGTGTGTGGACATGTTTGTCATGCCACATGCGAAATTCTTTAAGTCGTTACATCAATGTTGCAGGAATGTGGCCAAAATCAAAAACCCAACTCAAGAATTTGAGGAATGCGAAAGAACTAGTTCAAATTGCAAATGTTAAATGTAACTAGTTCCGTTTTGATGGAATATCTATCAATATAAATCATTTAGATAAATAACCTATAAAAGAACTAGTTCAAATTGTAACTAGTTCCTTCTTGATAAAATATCTATTGAGCAGACACGAACCAAATCATTTCATAAATAATCCAAAACAGTTTTACGCTTAAATCATATTTTTTCAAGTTTCAAAA
This sequence comes from Drosophila funebris, assembly GCA_018901825.1. Lineage (NCBI taxonomy): Eukaryota > Metazoa > Arthropoda > Insecta > Diptera > Drosophilidae > Drosophila > Drosophila funebris. Next base: position 9,867,991 of record JAEIFK010000454.1, on the reverse strand, counting down.
TTAAATAACATTTCTAAATAATCATTTGTCTATTTCCATTGACTGATATGAACTTTAACTGGCATCTTGATATAAATTTAATAATATAAACTATAATTTCAATTAACTATCGAGCAATCACTATGCTTGCCTTAGTAAACAATTACATCATATTCTCAGCAATTGGATGGCTTATAAAACCGTTTTTACTGGAAGGTCGCTCGACAAGTTATGTTTTATTTTAGTTAAGTTAACAGCAAAGGTTTTTTCAATTGTTGTGGTTTTGGTTTTACCACAACACTAACTCAGGCAGCATTGTACATTGCACGTTAATACACACACACACTCACACACACACATACATATTATCAGCAACATAGTTAGCTCACGGCTAAACTTCTTATCTTATCAATGGGAAAATCATATGCTTTTGACTATGTTTGGAGTTGGGGGCTGGATTCCTATACCGGAATGTGGTAATATCATTTCTTACAGTTAACAGAAAATATCAAGTAGCATTTGTTAACGTAATATGCTCTCACACACATGCTCATAAAAATAAAAACACTTGAAATTATGCGAAGAATGTACACTACATTATTTTCTTTAATTTAAAGATAGAAATATGTTACTTGTAATAGATCAGATCAACATATTTCTTGAGAATAATACTCATGAATAATAATTGAATTAAGTATCTAAATGGCTTGTCTATCATTTAAAATGTAATTCTATCTATTTTTGGTATTTCTTTTATGATGTTTCTATCGTAATGATCATGAGTGTACCATATGTAACCGTGTGCGTACCAAATATGGCTTGCTAAATTGCCACCAAATGTGAATCGAGTACAAATGTTTCGGGTGTGGACTCTATGCTCTCTGTCTCTCTCTCTCGCTCTCCCATGCCGTCTGGTCGGGTGGACGGTTTGACGTAAAGCCAAAAAGCCAAGCGCATATGTGTAAACAATGACAAAACATTGTACACATATTTGCCTATATACTCATATACAATACGTATATCTACATAAATCGACACCTGCAACGACAATCGCACACCTAACCGAACCCCGAACCGAACCACGAACCAAAATATATGCAACCAAATGTGGTTCAATATTCAATTCATTCGTCCTCAAAGTCTCAAAAGGCCAACACGTATACAAATATCTATACAAATTAGAAGAGGACGTGTCTTGCCTAAAATATTCGTAATCAATAACATTACATATGTATATAAATATACATATATACAAATATGTATATATGTAAATCTACAAAAGTGACTAATATGTCAAAGATACTTTTTGATAAACCAGTCTGATGAAAACATATTTAAATTTTGTATAACTTATAGAATAATTGAAATACTAGGACTGATAAGAGACATTCAAGGGACCTTTCAATCTAAAGCCTAATCAATAACTTTTTATAGATGCACGGGAATAAATACAGTTTAAGATGCTTTCTGATAAAGCAGCCTGACGCACAAATATTTGATTTATCGATGTCAGTTAGATTAATTGGTTATATCGATAGATAATAACTTTCAATTGCTACTGATAACAGATATACAATAAACTTTTCTATCTAAAGTCTAAGTATGCACACATATTCGACCATCTACTGTTAGAAAGCTTACTGAGCTTTTGAACTTCACCATTTGGGTGCATTTGGTTGTTGCTCAAGGCAGTAGACGCAACGCGACGAACGAGCGAGATCTATTTTGAGCAAATTATGCGAACAAGAGCGAGAGAACAAGACAGAAGACAGAAGCAAGAGCAAAGTAGATGAGTTGCTGAGAAGAGTTCCGAAGAGCATTGTGTTTATCCACACATGCATACATACGTACAAATGTACAATAATACGTAAGTAGACAATACATACATATATAAGTAGGGGACATTATGCGTGGCGGCATGCGAGTGAGACAGAGATGCAGCTGTCAATTTTGCAAATTTCTACAATGCACGCCCATTTACAGTCTTGCCTTCGTTATACTCATACCCCCACACCCACATCTCCATGAGAGAGTGTGTGTGTGTGTGCGCGCATACGTATGAAAGAAATTACGTTACGCATGCGTAGAAAAACATTTACTTATGTAAATGCTACACTGAAATTTTCTCCAAGCAATGCAAATTGATGACAAAACGCGCAACTGAGTTGATTTGATCTATAAAAAAAAAAAAAAAAGGAAACTCGTTGTACAGCAAGAGAATTTCGTTCTGTTTTCTTTATTATTATTTTTTTTTTTATGCTGGCTAAAATGTCTGGCGGAATTTATAAATAAACCATGGAATCATCATTCGAGTGAATGAGTAAGTATTAAAATCGCCACCCAACAAAGTCAGGCGGCAGCTGCGGAATCACTTTTGGCTGCCAAAAACGGAAATTGCATAAACGCGATTTGTACGCCAAAAACTGAGAGGGGGAGTCAGAGATGGAGAGAAAACAATTGTGTCTTTATCAATTAATCGAATCGTACTGCGATTTAACTAAATTCCGTAACAGCTATAAACGCTTGCTATGTACAAAGTTACAAGGTATATACAATTTTTGTTTAATGTCTTGCATTACCGAATCCAAATTAAATAATGATGAGACTTTCTTAATAAAGCCACCGCCGCCGCTGCCGCTGCCGCTGCCATCCTGACGCTTCTTTTTGCGCGTAGTCATATTATTATTATTATTATCACAACACGCTCTCACTTAAAGCGCTAGACGTAACGTAACACAATCACAATCACAAATGCCGGTCGCAGTCTGCGTAAACGTTTACGTTAATTGTTGTTACGTTGCAACGTTTCGTTTCGTTTCGCTACGTGCTAAACAAATAAAATTGTTAACTTTAGTTTAGTGAATAATTTAATATACATATACATTTGTATGTGCACATACATACATACATACATACGCACTCATATATATATGCTTGTATATATGTATGGTCAGTTGCTTGCACTCTCGCCGCGTGACTCACGATACGCGCTGTCACTAACAAGTGTCATCCGCACAATACGCAACACAAAAAAAAAGTTGTATAAAAAAATAAATAAATAATAACAACAAATAAATATCTTTCGCTAAGAAGCGGCGCGTTACCGACGTGAGCGAGTTCGAACTACAACTATCGCTAAAACTTGCTAGACACCGTTCAACTGTTTCTGTTTCTGAGCGTGAGAGAATCTTCTAATCACACACAAATATACCTACATACACGCTCACATATAGGTTATGCTTTCCAAATTACATACATATGTACGTATATTTATTTATTGTTTGCCACAGCAAAAAAGCACACCAAAAAAAATAAAGTAAAATAAAACAAAACGTTAACACACACGCTCTAGCTCGCGCTCTCTTTCTCTCTCTCTTCTCAGTGTCAACGCCGACTATTTTGGTATTTTTTGCGCTACGCCTTGCATGTGTATAACCTACATACATACAAGCATACGTTTGTATATTGTGTATGTGTAAACGTATATATGAATATTGTACGCGATTCTGACGAATGTAAAATGTAAAACGGTAGCGCTAACAAAAGCAAAATGTTCAAAACATTAAGTTGTTCTAACTGCTCACAATATAACGAAACATTTTGATTGCACTTTGTTTTGGTATGTTGCATGTATGTGTGTACACATATATATGTATAAACATTAAGAAAAATTCATGTTGTTTCGGGTCACTCTTGTTCACATTTCTATGTGAAACACGCACATTTTCACAAGCCGTTCGCATTGATTAGGCAAATAGGTATTGTAGCACAGGTTTTCACAGACCGTTCATATATATTTTTCTGCGTTTACGCCGCAATTATGCGATGCCTGCTTCTTTTTCCGTGTTGTGTTGTTGGCATTTTTCTAGCGAGCCAGCGACTGACTAGAGCTGCATGAGCGTACGATTGTTGACGTGCCCATGTAAACCGGCCACCTCTAGCATATGCTAACAAACTATCGTCGCGATGTTATGGTATGCGTAACCGGTTATATTATTACCGCTGTTGATGGTTCTACGGTCACGGCTGGCAACACCGTCTCTAAAGTCTGTAGTATGACACTGTAAACTTTACAGCTTTACGAACTGCTTGACGACACTTTTTAAGCGGCGCAGCACAATTACCTATTTAATAATTACATACAATTGCACATTGACACGCACTACTTGTAAGCAACTATGTGTTTACTTTTTTTAGTTTGTTTATTTTTTTTACATTTTAATCTAGGGAGTGACGCTTGCGCTTCGTGTGCTAGTGGCGGAACTGAGCTTCGATAACTTGAGCCTACCTATCGATGTTTCATCGATCGCAGACAGCAGTGTTGACTAACACTGCTGCGATCTTAGACCAGGGTTGATTCCAAGCTAGGCGCGCAATCATTTCAAATTCAAAAATGCATGTGAATAAGAAATGAAACACTTTAAGCTACAGACTTTTTAGCTACATAATTATGGTACATATTATTAACAGTATCGACTGCTTGTGCGTATTTGTGAGTAACAAAAAGGATAACAAAAAACTAAAGAGCTACACCAACATAGGTAGTTAACAAACACACATATTGGCAGTATTATGGCCGGCGGTCGGTTGGGCGGGCGGTGCGTCAGAAGAGGGAGAGTTGTAAATAACAAATTCTTATACAAACCAATAAATTAAAACAATCAGAATAAAAACTATTAGATAAATTGATTCATTGCTGTTGTTTTTCCATTTGTTTTTTAATGTCTTATTAAATACATAAGTACAAAATATCGTAAAATTACAATGTAAAATTTATAACATAGACATGCTCAAAATTGAAGATGATATGATTATAATTTAAAACAATAAGAATAAAGAATAAATGTACATACAAAATATTTTTAGTACTATGTATGTATTATGTACGGGGTGTGCGTGTGTGTGTGTGTGGAATGTGCACATGAAATATAGTTAAATTAATGATTAATTTTAAATGGATAAAAAAAAAACAGAACGTGAGCGTTATGCGTGATTATTGATTGAAATTGTTAAATAATAATATAATAGATATTAACATCAACTGGCAAAAGAACACTGGTTAGGGGTCAAAGTTCAACTTTAACAGTGCCTTCCAAAAAATAATATTATTAATAATAATAATAGTATAATATATGTATAAAGTACTGTGTGAGCAACAACAACAACAGTTTCTATTTTAGCGGAAACGGAAACAAGCGCCATTGGCAGCGAATTTCATTTTCATTTGCAGTTCAGTTCAAATGAAGCGCCAAAATTAAGCATAATTAAGTATAATTAACGTTTTTCTTGTTGTGCGATTATTAACATCCGGTGTTGTGTCGTCGTGAGCTTATAAGCGGAATGTGGTAACTACTTTTGGCCAATTAGCTAATTGGCCACTTGACCATTTAACCATTTAACCGTTTGGCCACTTGGTCTTTTCTTTTTCTTGGCCATAATCAGCACACATTTCGAGCCATTTGGAGTATTAGTGTGTGATATGCATTTAAGGGATCAAACATAATTCACAATTCAATTACAGCCACTTACTATCTGAGTCCCGCTTCGTGTTGTCGCGGACTGTGATTGCGTAAGGTGTTGTTGTTGCTGCTGTTGTTGCTGCTGCTGCTGTTGCTGCTGCTGCTGTTGCAACTGTTGAACCACTTGTTGCTGCTGCTGTTGTGGAGGTGGGCGCGTGTTGCGCAATTGTTGAATCGCCGCATCATCGGCTGTGGCATCTTTGGCATTCTCACACTCTGATTCAATGCGCATGCGTTGATTCTGCCAATGAAACATAAATCAAACAATCACAAATAAATCATTATTCACATTTTGACTACAAGTATAATCGTTTGTAGTTCAATGATACTTGCTGAAAGTAAGTGAAAGAAAACTCGCTTTCGCTCTCGATCTGACATTTTCATTACGCTTAACTGTTACTTTAAGCCAGTGTCATTGAACTATTTTATTAAAGTGGTGCATAAGTTACATTAAAAAATCAATATAAAAGTAATAAAAGAGAATAGAAATTACAAAGAATTATCCATCACATTTTGACAAAATGCAAAAAGCTTAAAAGCTTCTTAAGCGTTCTTTTTTTTCAATTATACATATGTAGTGCAATGACACGTGCCTAAAGTGTGAAAAATCAAATGACATTCTCATTTTCATTTGCATTATTGTTCTCTCTCTTTCCTTATTTCTCTTACAGGCCTATGCGTTACTTTAAGCAAGTGTCATTGGTTTATAGCATAACTGCAATTAATGCCGAGGTTCCTTACATTGGAACAACAGCACACATAACTGCCGACGTTGTTATCGCCATCTTTTTCTTTCTTATCCTGTGCACGTGATTTGTGCTGCTGCTGCTGTTGTTGCTGCGGTTGCTGCTGTTGCGGCGGCGGCGCTGTTAACTGACGTCGACGTCGACGCATTCGCACGGGCGATCGCGAGCCGACGTAGTTGGAAAAACGTCTTCGCGAGTGTCGCACAATCGATACCCAATCGATCATTTTGCACTGATTCGATTTCTTTAAGTTTCACAAATTTACAAGTTGCCTTTACAGCAACAACCAAAACATTCTATCTTACACTGTTTAATCGTTATTATTGTTCCCGCTGAATTTGTAAAACACATTGGTATAGTCTGGCAACTCTCAGAAAAAAAAAAAAAATGTAGCAACAAGTTTCCAGCTCCTTTTCAACCCCCCCCTTAACACACACACACACACAACAACAACAACAACAAACACCAACGTATTGCCAAATTGTCTTACAAAATGACAAGCAGATGCTGTTGCTGCTCTTTGGGTGTGTATGTGTATGTGTGTAACTGTAACAAATGTTGCCATTCGTAACATGTTCGTTTCTCACACACATACACTGGGCAATTATATGTATGTATGTATATGCATGTATTTTTCTTTCCTTAATGTTCTTTATCGCTTAGTTCTAGCTTTAAAATTTGTTGTTACGTGCCAGGTTACGTGTGCGCAATATTTCTCACTTTTCGCTTATTCGCAGCACACATACACACACAATATGTAGTATATGTTAAAAGTTCACATGTCGACCAGACAAGAAAACATCAAATGAAAATCTGTTTGGCAACTAGATACATACATATGTACATGCATATGTTTGTGTATACATGCCATACAGCCATGTTCAATTACTTAGAGTACTGAGTTAAAAAGAATCAAACCCGAATTTTATTATACCAATTATAATCATAACAACATATTGCATATTGTATGCATGTTAATTTTAAAATAATATTTAATTTCTATATTTTAATTCCATGACCAATCAATTAAAAGTAAATTCATATTTTTAGCTTATCATTAAATAAAGTATTAGCCTTAGAAACTGTTTCTATGCTTGTGGGATAGAGTGTACTAATGTACTTTGGGGTGGACCTCAAAACCTACAAAACACGCGCCCACACAAAGTTTACATATACATACACATAGACATACATATATGTACGTGCATGCATAAGTATACACATGTGTGTGTGTGTGTATCTGTATCTGAAATTCACAATTTTCATGTCTCAATGCAAATTGCATGTCTTAATAGGAAAATGCCAACATTTTATTGTGAAAATTGATGGGATTAGATCAACTTTAGATTGATATATTTGGAACGATTAATCAGATGACAACACCCCCCCCCCATACACACACACACACTCTCACCACACAGAACAAAATGAAAAAGTTCTGAAATCACAAAAAAAGCCGCGTTTCTTAGCGTTTCAATCGAATGTGCGCGAAAAACTGGCGAAAGACAACAACAGAAGGCGACGACGGGCGGCTGCCAAAACAAAGAAAGAAAAAAAAAAAAGAAGAGACATACATACGCACATACGTACATACATACATATACATGTATGTACATACATATGTATAGATAGATTTGTTGTTGCTTTAATAAGTTTCCCAATGCCAATGAAGAAAAGCTACAATGAACCAAAACAACATGAATGAGAAGTGAGTAAAAACATCGAAATATTTTATGAAAACATTGCCAAGACATGTTGTATATACAAATAGGCATATAGAGTATATACATATGTACATATATAATTACAGGTGAAACGCCTATTAACTGTGACAGCACAACAACAATTCTACATGAAGATCACAGCACAAAAACGTTCCAAAGATCTGGCAACTTTCAACACAACTCAATTAGTTAAAAGGAGATAGCAACATGTTGTAAATCGTTTAGCATTTTGATATGAAACAGCTGTTTCCAATATACATATACATATATGCATGTGAATGAATTATGTATATATATATGTACATATTATTTATGCATGTAAATATGTATTTACACATGTTTGCATATACACAAGTTAAACTGCAAAACTGTGGAAATTTGAAAATGCATTTGTTTTGAAGTATTTTCGTATGTATTATAAATTAAAGGCGAAGACAACTGTAGCGTCTTGGCATATGCAAATTTGGTATTTTTTAGCGTATTTCTTGTCGCTGGACATTTCTATCAATTAACTGTATTTGACCCAAATAAAAACCTGATACATGCGAATTAAAATTAAATGTTGTTGTAAGTATCATTCAGGCAAATTTCCCGTGGCACGCACTATCAAAATGAAGAAAAGTGGTAAGTCAAACCTAACCAAATTTGTAAATGCCGGGCGAGAATTGCACGCGATTGTGATACCGTTATGCGTACGCACAAGACATTGGCCCCCAGACAGAGATACACACACACGTCCACACACCGGGTGATAAAGACAGAGACAGAATCTGACGGACACGTAAAAGTTGTGCGACTCGACACGTCGACAGCGCTGCTGTTACTGCCACACGCGCCACGCGCGACACACCAATTGCCAATTGCCAAACGCCAGCGCAAACGTCAATGGCCAACGGCGTCGTTAGTGGGCTCCAATGGGGGGCGGGTATTGGGTCGGTAAGGGAGAGGGGAGCAACTACCACCATGGAGATATTGCTTCAAGGTGTTGTTGTTCAATAATTGATGTTATTGTATGCAATGTGTCAACGTTATCAGATTTGAGAGACATCCTTGACACAGACATTCTTATCAGTTATCGCTTATCTGTTAACAGTTATCAGTTAAGGCAACATCTTGAAGCTGTAACAAGTTTGCACACATACACGTATACGTGTTTAAGTTACGTTACGTTAACGTAGTACGCATGTCGTCGCCCAGAACGGGACCACAGTCTGAACCTGAGCCTGAGCCGCAGTTTCGTGAATCGTCCACAACAATAACAAAAAGTCAGCGTCGGCGCAGGACAAAACAACGAATGACGGACGTCGCGACGAGGCCCGACTCCCCCCCCCTGTACAGAACAAGCGAAACAAGTACAAGAACGAAGGCGAAACTGAACACGAAACCAAAACCGAAACAAAAGCCGAACGAACAACAATTTGTGTGTTCTACCATTGCCGTAGCCTTTGTCTATGCAGCATGCTCTCGTTTTGCAGCCACTGACTGGGTCAACACAAAGCATGTTGCTAGCAGTTAAGTCCTTATCAAATTAAAAAAAAAAAACAATAGGTGGTGTAGGTGGTTGATCCATCGCTTATGTATATGTGTCTGTGTGTGTGTGTGTCACAGTTGCTTGGCTACCAAAGCTAGGCTAGACAAAAGGCAAAGCAAACCAAAACAAGAGAGCGCAATGAAGAACAAACTCAAGAGCAAGAGAGCGTTGCATAGAGAGAGAGAGAGAGAGAGAGAGAGAGAGAGAAGACAGAGAAAGAGAGCAGAGCGAAGTCTTTGAAATACAGTAAAAGCTGTGAAATTGTTGCTGTCGCCCCAAACGTTTGACACCTTGTTAAGTTGAAGCCATTTCCTGCATAAATGGCGTTCTTACTGTTGTTGTTGCTGTTCTTAATGTTATTTTGCTTTGCATGCTGTCACAGCATACCGATTTCAACTTTACGCTCCTGCTCTCACGCAAGCATAATAACTTCGAATCGTGTTGTGTCGTGTCCAAATACATATATAACAACACAAATATAATTAGCAATCTATGACTGTGTGTGTGTGTATACATGTATGTAACTAACCCACCCACATACCAACCCCCATTCCATACTTAATCATCAGTCATCGCTCATCACTCAAAGCTAGTCGCTAATATGTAGTTTATGAGTGGGGGGAAACTTTGGGTCAACTCATGCTGATTACTTTAATACTCCCAGCTAATCGTTGTATCAGACGAACACAAGTTAACGACTTCAAACACGAACTATTTTATCCAAAATTTTAGTTCCCAAATCAACCGTCAAAAAAACCGTTAACGACTTTAAACATGAAAAAACCATTACTAGGAAAATCCGTTAGAAATGTCTTTAACAAAATAATCGTTAAATCTTTAAGAAGCATTGCCGAACTCAAATCGAGATTACGCTCATCGAGTTGCAGTTTTTATCAAGTTAATTCCGCGTGGGATCGCGTTAATAACTTAAATATTGATCACATTAAATAAGTGAAAACGAGCCTTAAAGTATGCAATAGATTTTATATCGGATGCTTAAAGGAAATTGAAGAAATCTTAGTATAAATCTACGAGAATTGGACGTAGAGTTGAGTGCATTAGATATGTATGAAGTTCAAGTTAGATAGATCGATAGAGATGCTATGAAATAAAATTTATAAATTAAACAAAATGAATAGGCGTCTTCTGCAGAGATAAGTTAAGCATTTAGTTAGCAGATTTGCCTTATCACTTGCTCAATAGATGGCATAGATAGTAGTTTAAATGGGATAAATGTTTAATGATTATGATATGGAATGTGGGAATGTGCTTACCAAAATCTCTTCCAATTCATTTTTAAATGTTCTGCTTAAGGCCTCGGCATGCGCGGCCGCGTTGACGTTTTGATTAAGATTTGAACTTGGATTGGGATTTGTGGCATCGTTGTTAAACTCATAGGCGCAATTGCGATTAAGATTGGAAGTTTTTATAAACTGCATATGTTAGTTGAGGCAAGGCACGCGTTAAATAAGTAAATAGAAGATATATAGTTATAGATAGCAGCATGAGAATAGTGTGAAGTTCATAAATGAGACAGATTGTTAAATACTTAAGTATATACAGATTATAGAAAAGAAAGCAAAAGATTGCTAGTTAAATTGTTAAATGATTTAGACATATATATGTTTAGAGTCATAGATAAAGTTGTTTATGGCATGTTAATGATATCATATGCACCTATAAAAAAATTATACAAAAATCGGAAAATAAAGACTTTTGCCTACTTTAAGTTTAGGTTTTCTATTTATCTTGCTATAAGAAGTTAAGTTAAGCACAATCAAATGTCTACGAATAATTACATTTGACGACACTTTCAGACGCATCCCAAATAACAACAAATATTAACTGCAATTTAGAGCTGAAGAAAACAGTCAATCAAGCCGTTCAATCAATCAATCAATCATTGGATTCGTCAATTAACAAATCAATCAATAAATTTCAAAACTATCTAGAGTTTACCCAGCTCTAACACAGTTACTACAAGTGCTAACTTCAACTATTAATCAATTCATATATCTGATCAGTCTATATATAGATATATATATATATATATATATTCATTATATTCAACTTACATCGGCTATCTTAGTGGCCTGTCCATCCTTCTCCCATTTGGTCGCAATTTGCAAAGTTTCGGCGGTCTTTTGTTGTATGCTCTTCGAGTCATCCAATAATGTCAATTCATAGAATTCTTGTATATCTGAAATATTAGAAAAATTAACATAAAATTAGTATTATATTAATGGAAAGTATATAGACAATAGTTGAGCTCAGTTTTTTCGAAATATTCAAAGTTATAAAATGATTTTTCTCCAAAAACTTTTAAACTTTTATCAAGTTTACATATATTTATATATACTATTTATCTTATTTATTTTAAGATCTCAACAGAACTATTTAAATTGATAATATTACTGATATATGCGATAGATTCCATAAGCTTAAATTTAAACAATAAGTCCAAATGTTCTTTAAATATCCCATTTCCAGTTAAGTTTGTAGTTCAATGAAGAGTTTCTGTTTGGTACTTGAATCCATTTAAAGTGATCTAAAAGAAAACATTTAATTATTATTATTATTATATAAATAATATAATATTCAAAATGGAACTCACCTCAATTTCTGTCCGATTGGCAAAGAGTATCCTCATCTGTTTTCTCAGTGTATTCAACTCTCGTATCACAAATGTAAATAAAAGCCGAACTAGTTTCCATTTTCATGCCACATAAAATGCTGAACTCGTCAAATTGTTTACAATATGCAACAGAAGGCGATAGATACACTAATTGTTGCAAATCTGTGTACAACAAAAAGAAAAACCTCTGCACAATTCTTGAAAACATATAACCAAAACGCAAACCTAGAAATTGGGAATTGAGCTAAAAGTTCAACAACAAATTGTATTAGAGAAGGAGAGAGCAACGAGGAATTTGTGTGTACAGTTAGGTTCTCTTTTCAATTTCAGGTCAGAGGTTGGTGGTTGGGGGCGGACCGTGTGTGCATTTCAGACTAACCAATCAATATGCTGTGCTATAACAAAAGTCAAGTGGCCTAAATGTAAAATTGAATGCGCTCATTTAATTTCCTGTCGACGTCACAGCAGCTGCCAATATCTATAGAGAGCCAGAGTCAGACACAATGTTCACGCTGATATCACATACATATTATGTATGTATGTATTTATGTATATACATATGTGTATACACTTATGTACAATGTGAACTCGAAACGTTTGTTTATGCAACCGCCTGGCACTTGAAACAACGACTTTATCAAGTATATCAAGTTATAAGTGCTTGACTCAGCTGAAAGTCAAGTCCCCAGTGCAGCTCACAATTCTCTAGACCCCCAGCCATACTTATATGATCTTTAGTTACACTCGCTTTCGACAAACTTAGTAGACTATGTACTTTTTAAGTACAGAGTCTGAAAAAAAACGTTTACGAATTAAAAGAAAACAATTTCCATTAATTTAAGAAATACAAAAATAAATTATTTGCAATGTAATACAATAATACAAAGAAATATTTTTCTTTTTTTTTAATTCACACATTTTTGGAACAAATACAACAAATCAATTCTTTTTTAAATAAAAACTTTATCTTTTTAAGAAAATACGACAAATTAGTCGATATAAGACCATTCAGAAGCAATTGAAATTGTAATTTGATGTTCTAAAGTATAGAAACTAAATGTTTCGAGTACTCTGGATAAGATTAGATACTTACCAAGCAGCGCCTGAAATAGGCGTGACTTGAAAATGCGGATAACTCGTTCGATTGCAATACGCAGAGCACGATCCTGTGGCTCCGACAGACGTGCATGATAGTCCTCGAGCAGTTCAAGAGCTCGATGAGCCTCTGCAATGAGAACAGGTGAACAAAAATCAAATAGAGATACTTCTAAATATATATCATAAACGTAAATGAAAATGTTAAAAATTACTTAAGTTATGTTGTACAAATTAAATTGAAGTTAGAATCTGTGTTAAATTTTACAGCAGTATTGATAAGGAGAGACCTTAATTATGATTGAATAATAATTCTTAACACTAAAGAGAAGGATAGAAACGTTTAAGATTTCCATCTCTTCTTCCTTTCTCTCTCTTTCTTTCATTTTCATTATCATTTTCCGATCTCTTTCACTCTCTGACTCCCTCTCTTTCTCTCTCTTTTCTTCTCTAACTACGTGCATTTCTTTCTCCATTTCTCTCTCTCGATCGCCTCTGTCCATTTGCCTGTAACACCATCCCTCTCTCTCTCTCTCTATCTCTGACTCCTTCTATCTCCCTCTCCCTCTCTCTCTCCTTCCCTCTACCTCTCCCTCTCTCTCTTTCTCAATCTACTTACTCAGAGAATCATATCTTTTACCTTCTTACTTTCTATTCTCTCTCCCACTTCGTCTCCCTTCCCATTTCCCGTTTCCCACATCTCCCTCTCACTAACTTGCTCTGTTTTGGCTTATAATAACCACAATTTCTAGGCAATTACCTAGACGATACACCTGCATAATATATGGCTCACTTTGTGTATCAACGAACTGTTCATCCATTGTTAACTCTTCGCCCGTTTCTCTCTGATTCTCTAGCTGATGCTCTGCCAATAGAAGCTTTGTATCCTCCAGTGCCTCTGCCTGTTCAATTCTCTGACGTTCAATAGTCTCCATGGAGCTGCAAAAGCGACTCAACTCGATGCGCAGACTCTCCGAGCTGCTGGGCGCTCCGCTGCCCATGGCGCCCAGATGTGTTTCTTTGGGGCGACGCAAGTTGGATGAGATGGCTTCAAACTCCTCGCGTGAGACATCATCACTCTCGGACTTATCAAAGTAGCCGGACTCAACGTCGGGAGTACGCTGGTCGGCCGATGAGGATAACATATGGCCATATTCAAGCAGATCCTGTGCCGAATAGAAACATTCAACGGATTCGCGTACACTGTCGCCGTATTTGGCCAACAGCGGCTGCTTTTGGTCTATGGCAGTTGCAACTTCAATTGTGGCAACCTCCTGCTGCTGCTGGTGCTGCTGCTGGTGCTGCTGTTGCTGCTGCTGCTCGTCGACAGTCATGACGTCGACTTGAACATCGATTGGTTGCTGCTCTTCTTGTTGCACTTGTTGTTGCTGCATTTCTATGGCTTCCGTTTGCATGAGCACCACCAGCAATTGTTCATGAGTCTCATCGATTTGCATAATTGGCACATCGGTGGAGTTGTCATCATCGTCATCATTATCAACATCATTATCATCTGGCGACGATACCTCATCGACATCATCGTGAAAGGTCTTATCATCGCTGCTCAGCAACTCCTCATTCGGATCGCTGCTTTTCTCCCTATCCGAATCCGTATCCGAATCCATGATATCCTGTATTTACAGATTATTGGGCAGCTAATGTCCGAGCAAGCACTTCTTGACCAGCGCGAAGACAACGCCGTACTGCCTTATAATACCCATCTAAAACCATCTGGAAAGCAACGCACTAGACCCCACAGTCCCGTGTCCAATAAATCAATAAAGATTGACTTAAAAAAACAGAAAGCAAAATTAGCACCCTCCCCCTAACCCCCCGCAGCTCTGCAGTCTAAACTATTTATGCTTAACCTTTTGTCTTCTGTTTCCCCTCTTTCCCCCCCTCAGAAAGGCATACATATTGGGCATCTTTGGGGTCACCGCACAGATATCATTAAACTTGCCCAAACTGGATGACATTGGCATAAAGTCGACAGACTTTTGGCCAACAAATATAGATCTGTATATGTAATTTATTACATGAATATCTTAGCCGTCTTTTTCAAAGCACGTCACATGCTTATGTTGACCTTCATTTATTGCCCATTTCAAAAAGTTTGGCAACGTTCACGTTTCATTCTTTCCTTCCTTTTCTTATTTATTTATTTTCTTCTTTTTTTTCGTTTTCTTCTCTCTCTTCTATTTATTGTGCTTAGTTTTTGGTGCAATGGACATGCTTGTGGATTGCAGCAGCCATATAATGTATCGACTTATGTATATAGGTGGGTTCGTATACATACATCTATCTCTCTAAATGCATTATTTCCCTAAGTTCCTAAAAATATCTATTGTTTCATCGTTCAATTAATATTCCATGTTCGCAGATCACAACTTCTTTTGTTTTCTTTCTTTTTCCTTTTCAATTATTATTATCATTATTGTTTATTATTATTATTTCCTTCAACTTTATCATAATCTAATTTTTGCCATGTTTTTTGAGATAACCTTTTGACATTTTTTGTACACAAATTATCTAGTTTTAATGATGATTAATGTATTTAAATAATTTATTCTATTGTTCTACTTTAATTTTTACAGAGCAGATAAATTGTAATAATAGTAATAATAATAATTTTTACAGGGTATACAAATCCAATTCTATGGCGAACGATTGTCAAAATAGAATATATAACAAGAAAGGTAATCATGAATTAAAGAATTTCGTTTATTCTCAGCTTTACAGGGTATGCAAAAGTCATTACATATAAATATGTTTACCGAAAATGAATATATGAAATTATATAAATAATCTTGGAGTAAAATATCAATCTGTCTAGCATTCGATCGTCTTGTTATTCAATTGTTTATATACAGCACTCATAATAGACTTATTATTATTTATTTATTGCATGCAGTCAATAAACCGCAAAATGTTTTCTTTCAAACAACATAAATAAACAAAGGCGAGTATTCAAAATGAAAATGTTGAAAATGAAAAGTGAAAAGAGCTTACCTTGCTTTTTCACTGGCATGTTGTGGCTGTTGTATATGTATTTAATGTTGTTTGTTGTTGTTGCCGTTGCTGGTTTTTTTTTATATTATTATTATTATTATTGTAGTTGTTGTTCTTGTTGTTGCTGCAGCTTCAGCTTTTTGTTTGTGTTATTTAAATGTCGTTAAACTCTATTTATCACTGTTTGTTTATAAGCTTAGCTGTAATATTTGTTATACGAGTGTTATACGATTGTTATACGTGCATATTATTATATACATATACAAATACATACAACATGTATATATATTGCATATATTATAAGATATTATAAGATGTACATATGTAGACGTTTATATTTTTATTACAGTTTTATATATATATATATATATATATTTTTTTTTTTATTATATTCTTTAGTTTTGTTTTAGCTTTTAGTTGATTTTGATTTAGTTGCAATGTCTTTTTATGACTTTTTAGTTTTCTCTCTTTCTCAATATTTTTCGGCAGTTTTCATTTCCATTTAAGTTTCTTTATTTTTTATATCACACAGTCAGAGTGTGTGTATGCGTATGTGTGTGTGTGTGTCTGTGTGTAATACTGACTTAATATCATAATATTTTATAAATACAATATATTTGAATCAACTTTAAAGTTGCTGCACTCGGCACATCTGAAAAAAAAAAACAACAAAAAATAATGCAATTTTAAAAACAAATGGAATTTCTCTTCTCATAATGGAGTATATTAATTGACTTATGCACATTTTATTAGTTCACTTTATTAGTTATGACAGCAAACACACAGCCAGTGGCACACACACGCATACATATACGCATTGAGCTTCAGCTCTTCGTACATTTTTGAATACAAAAAAAAATCAAATAAAATACGAAAAAGAAAACGTTGCGATGTCGAAATATTTGTCGCCCAAAAATGTTGTTTGTGGCCAACGCTGCGGCTATTGTCTAATTTCTGATTTTTGCTTTACTCTGTCCACTGTCCACTGTCCGCTTTGCGCTGTCTGGCGTCTGCTATGACCAGGCTATATGTATTGTACATACATACATACATACATATGTGCGCTTCTTTTTGCGCTATTTCAGCAAATTCTCTTTCGCTTCTCGTACCGAAAATGACACACACACAGACAATCTATATATACATAAATATGTGCACACATATGCATATAGAATTATGCTGTAGGCAGATATTAAAAATTTATTTTATTTAGCAATTTTCATTTCATGCAATTTCTAAATAGTTTTAACGAAGCGCAGAATAACTGGATTGAAGAACAACAGAACTCGTACTCGTATTCGTACTCGCAGTCGCAACTTTAACACCGTTATGCGTGGCACCCGCACCCCCCACAATACAACAACTGACTGAGCGTGTGAGCGAGCGAGCAACTGAGCCGATACCTAATTGCCTGTCTGCCTTGTTCCTCGAAAGCGAAGCAGTGTTGCCAACTTATAAATCACCAAAAAAATAAAGCAAAATGCGATCTGACTAAATATGTACAAGCATAATCACTTAAGCAACCGTAACTGTATTATTCTACAGCAGGATTAAGAAACAAATAAGTAATGCTGTTACAGATAATTGAAACTTATTTAATAATATACAACATTTTTTAGTATCTACTAAAAGCTCACTCACATTGAAGTCACCAATTTTTGTGAAAAGAATCACTGCACTGGCAACACTGTTGAAGAGCGACATGCTCAATCTTTTATGCTCTCACGCGCTCAGCTCACTGTGTGAGTAAATATCTTGCTAAAGCTGCTGCTCAGTTATGTGAATGTGTGTGTGTGTGTGATCAATACTGAGAATTATGCTTGAAAATAATAATTTATGAAAAATGTATGCATTATTAAATTATTTAAGTGAATACGAGTCGATCTCGGAATAGTTATGATTGGGCGCAACATAAGCCTATAAGTAGGCTAAGAAAATGTCCATAATAATCAGGCAGGATAGTCATTGTTTTATAAAGGGAACATGATAAACGAATTAATCAAATCTAAACCTATTAAATATAAGAATTATATTACAATTTCCACTTTAAATCAGAATATTGCAAAAGGGATAATAAAAACTGTTTTTATTTATGCAATCCATGATAACTATAGACATATTTTCATATATAATTTACAAATCATAGCATTTTCAGAGAGTCCATGTTACTTGAAGCAATCGAAATAGGCAATGAAGAACTAGAGAAGGAGAGCAAATAAATAAGAGCTGATGAGCGAGCGAAAACGCGTTAGTATGTGTGTGTGTGTGTGTGTGCGTGTGTGTTTGTATGATGGGGGGCTAAAGTAGCAACGCCGGCAAGTTCAATCACCTCTTGCTGCTTGGCATTACAAGCCGATTACTGCCTTCTTATCCTGTCGTTGTCGTTTGAGGAAAAGGGCAATTGATTGCCTACGTTCTTTCAATAAGTAATTTCTATTTCGCTGCAAAGCAGCAATTAATATAATTATACGTGGCGTATGATTGATATGCACAATGAAATGCTTCTTAAATGCCAGCTTATACATATATAAGACTTGAAATAAATCCAACGACTTAGGACACACACACATACTACTTAACAACTTGTACGCAAATGAAACCAAATATAGTATATGTACACATTGTGGTGTAATCATCAACGATGTGAGTATTCCATTTACATATCTTTGCACACATCTACATACACAAATACATATGTAGGTTACACGTGCAGGCAATATGTACATATACACACACTCGCACACACACATACACACACACATGTATTTATGTACTACGTTTGCTTCAAGCCTGAGCTCATTAAAGTATGCTATAAAAAAATACCAAGAGCTTTGGCACATAGTGTTGTGTTAGTATATGTGTGATTGTATCTAAGTACATTTTCGATTTCCATTTCGATTTTTTATAAGTTGCCGAGCGACACCGATAAATTTATGCGATGACCTTGACGCGCATCGCTGGGTTGTGATTTGGTGCTATGTGGTTTTATATGCCTGATAAATATATGTATAAGTATGTAAGGATGTACAAATTGATGTATTCATGCAGCTCTGACTAAATACTGATGTTCATTAATTAATTAGTCATTCATTATGATGTATGTACATACATATGTATAAAAATACATGTATGAGTAGAGACAAAACGTAAGCAATTATACGTGAGCGCAACATTGATTTATTTCATTTTTTTCTTTTTGAATTTATGTTATTTTTAGATAAACCGACCAAACATCTTTACAAATTTATGTACATATGTATATACAATAGTATATATGTACATATAGTACATATGTATGTATGTATTTATGCTTTATTTCTCTTTTGTTTAAGAAACGCAAAGAGACAAAGGCCGAATTAACAAATGTACATAAATATATATTTTAATAGATATAGATATCTCATAATTAATAATTTTTGCCGCCAAAGCTATAACACTAACTCCCCTTAGCCCACAAGCCCCGAAAAGCATGAATGTAAGTATGTACGGCCGTGTACATAAATGTATATGTATCGGTAGTGTTTATGTTATGCTTGCAGTTGGAAGTTGTTCATGTCAAAACTCCTAAATGTATGCTCAGGTATTTGCTTTTTTGTACATATACTTGTATAAATATCAATTGATGTAGTTTTATGTTGTATGTTAAAAGTTTTCACTCACGAACAAAAATTGGGTAAAAAAGGTTTGACGTTTTCGCGCACCGTTATGAGCTCACTGACGCTCTGGCAGCTGATGCTGTGGCTGTTACGTTACTCACACACACACACACAAGAGAGAGACACACATGCATAGACACATTCATACAGACACACACACATATATACATTTGTATTACATACATGTGTATTTGATTATTTGGTTGCTGCTGGTCGATGCCAAGGCACTCATCACTATTCATTTTTAAACAACATCCCTTGCATACATACATAGAAAAATATGTACATCTGCATACATAATATGTATGTTCTTATGTACGAGCTATGTTATCATATAAAAAATTGATGAAAAAATAGAAAACACTCACACACGAGAGGACCGTTTTTTTTTTCTCTTCTCTTCCTGTTTTTACATATGCACACACTTACATACATACATATGTACACACTATTTTTCGTATTCAATTGTCAATGATAAATTGCATGTGTGTGTAACATCAAAATATTGTAACTATCATTGGTTAAATATCACAAATTATAATTTACATACACACGCTTTCACACGTCAAAGGACATGCGTTTGGCACTGGCCTCAGGCATTTTATGTTAAATATAAATAAATTACTGTTTGCGTTTGGCATGAAGCACGTTGAATATATTACGATTTTCTGCTCTCTCTAATAAGCTCGCAAGTTACTTTGGCTGCTGGTGGCTCTGACTGCCTTGCTTGCTTGCTTGCCTGCCTGTCTGTCTGTCTGCTGTCTCACATAAATCGGCGCATGCGCTTTGCATTCGCTTTGCGACTCAGCGACAACTCAAAACGATGAAGAAGACACGGCAAATGCAACGTACATACATATGTACATACTAACGCACGTGCATATGTATATTCAAACAGACTCATTGTTATTGCTGTATGTGTGCCTATACAGAAGATACCATATGTATATTCACAATGCATACGTCAGTATTGAGCATTTTTATCCATTGCATGAGCAAAACCCTTTCGATAATTTGGCCGATGCCGGCGCTAGTGTTCGGTAGTTATCGATATATATCGACGATGCACACACAATAAACAGCTGTTCGCGCTGTTCAAGTAAACGTGACCACGAGTCCCAGATTGTTGTTTGGACATTTCTTAGAATGGCAAGGAAACGTAAAATACCTGTAAGGAAACATCATGGAGTACGCGATCCCTTGCTGCAAATCGAACAAAGAGAGAAGAAGTACGTAATTAACAAATGTTATTTTATATATTTCCATAAACAAAAACATCAACTATTCTTTGTAGACTGGCCAATGTGACTAACAATCCGCCAACGCAGAAGGATGATCAAGTCGGCTCCTACAATTTTAAGCAGTTCAAAAAAATAGCCGATGCCGCTAAGGCTGGAAAGAAACTAAAAATGGGCTGTGTTGGTAAAGAGGATATACCCAAAAGCACGAACAAAAAGAAATCACAGCCCGTTGTAGGCAACAGACATGCAAACATAAAACAGTTGGCCGATGAAACGGATGAGGATTATCTACGGCGTGTGAATCGCATAACAAGCGCATCTCTAAGGGAAGCCCAGTACGAGGCCAAATATGGTGTTAATGTCATACGCAATCCAACAACGGGCGAAATAACGCTACAAAAGCGACCCAAAAATGAGATAGATGAGCTGCTCAAGCAAAAGCAAAAGGAACGTCGACAGGGTAAAAATGGGCGCAAGAAACCGAATGCGACGACGGTGAAGAATCCCATGGATGCCAAGACGAGCAAAGAGCTGATCAAACGGGCGTTCAAAGAGGCTGATGAGGAGAAGGATGACGATGAGGTAAACTATGCTTGATATATATTGATTGAGCTGTGCAGCTAAACAACATTTGTTTACAGGTTGTTCCGCCTACAGAGTACAAACGAGATGTTTTCAAATTTGGCGAAATTGTACATGCGCCGCCCACGCTTAAGACGCTGCCACGCAAGGCAAGCAAAAGTGAGACTGTTCCTCGGCCTGGCCGTAAATCGAATCTGTTGCTCAAATCGCTGATGGACACACCAAGCACGTCCGAGACATCCGAGCTAACGGCGGGCAATTCCAAAAAGAAAGCTTCCCAAAAGAAGAGTACAACCACCAAATTGCAACTGAAGGGAAAACGAAAAGATTTGCCCGCCGCCACACGCAACATGTTGGAGGGGGAGAGAAGCAAGATGATTGATTTGTATCGACAGCTGAAAAAAGAACAAAATCATACGACGACAACGCCCCGAGTACGGCAATAGCATAGTTAACATTGTTGTAATGTTTATTTATCTTTTATCAAACATTCAACCTTGGAAGAGAGAGAGAGAAAAAAAAACAATATAGTACAATGTATTTTGTTAGTTCATCTTGTTGTCTTATTTGCCTTTCATGTTGTTTTATTTCCTTCTTTTTTTTTTTTTTGGTTTCAGAATTTCGAAGTTTTGTCGCTTGCAACACGCACGGTGAACGACAGAGGATAAATTTAGCACCGCTTTGTCCATATTTGGCTGCTCAACCAAAAACGCACAAAAACTTCTTACATGGTAATTTTAGAAATTAATTTGTTTGGTTTTTTTTTAACGATTATAAAACGGAACACGGTGTTCTATTGCGTCTAATAGGTAATACAAGGTCCAGCATTGGGAATTATCCCAAGAACTGTGCTCCATTACATTGACTAGTTAGGTACATAGGTCTACATGCCACCAGAGCTCTGCTTTTGCAGCATCTGAGCGAAACGTTGTGTTATCAGCAGAGATGTATCGATAAAGCGATCCACGCAATTGCTTAGACAAGTCTCTGTAGCATGGTCAAGTTTCGTGCTGGGCTTTCCAATGCATTTCTCCCAGCATATCTCATTGAACTCGTGTATCTGAATAGTAATAATATAAAATGTGCATTATTATCATCAGAATTATCACAGTTAGATTACATGTTCAATATATGGATATTTATTCAATAATTCTTAACGTACCTGTGCATTGACCTGTGCCTTTTGTTTTTCAATCATCAGAAACTCTTGCAGTTCCTTATCATTGCCGACTAGATTCTCAAATTCGGACATGGTTCTAATGTATTGTTAACACTTTTTGTTTTGTTTTCAGTGAAATTATGTGCACAAAAAAATTCTGTTTTTCTCGCCCGATACTTGAAATTTTTAGTTTTGAGGTTATATAAAAATTGACAGTGCTAGCGTTGCCAGAATATTGACAGCAAATACCGAGAGTGTTGGAAAATATTGAATACGACTGGCTGAGCCTGCAACAAGTTATCGATAGTTTTTGTATCAAAGAAATAGCTAGACAAAAACAATCAATGGTAATACTGCATATTTTTTTCCGTCTTTTGTATATTTTTTTTTGTGTCCATAATACGCAGATAGTTTGAATGTAAATCGAGTGCGAGTGCAAGATCGAGTGCGTGTGCGAGTGCGAGTAAGTGCATAAACATAATAACGATAACAATAAACTGCAGATTAATGAGGTGCCGACGCAAACACGAACTAAGCCCAAAATAGGCAACCATAATAATAATAATAATAATAATCATAATAATAATTTGATTAAAGTGTTTTTGTTTTGGGTGTTGTGGCTATAGTTGTAATTGTAGTCGTAGCTGTAGTTGTTGCTGTGACCTGCACCTTGCATAGATTCAAGCGATAGGCAATCCAGTGAATACTTTAAGCCACACTGTGTATACGCAATTAACATTTGCCCAGCTAACTGCTGCCGGTGGTGTTGGAGGAGGAGGAGGTGGTGGTGGTGGAGGACACGGAAAAGGAAGTGGAATAGACAAAGGCGGGTGGGGAAAGTTGGTCAACATTTTGGCGGTGCTGATAGCTTCACCACCTGGAAGTGGTAACCACAGCACAATGGACGATAGCAGCAGTGGACGCACTTCGTTAGCGGATAGCACCAGTTTGGCAACCTCATCGCTGCGTAGCGGCAGCTCCAATCAAAACATTGCCAACGATGGCCTTATCCACGTCCTCAATTTTTTGAAAGGCGACTTTGAGATGTTCTCGCCAACGCTACTCTGCGAGGAGATCTGCACCACAATGTGCCGACACATGGAAATACTGCCCACAGCACAGTTGCTCTTTGGCATACGTGAGCATAGCAGCAACGTTGGCAACAGCAGCAGCAAGAGCACCAACATCAGCCACACCAATAGCAGCAGCAACGGTAGCGGTCACAGCAGTTCCACAAGCAGCACTGTGAATGTGAAACACAAGTGGCAGCTGCCGGGTGAGCATCTAAGATGCAATGTTAAATATTGCTTTCGGATGCGTTTCCGGGTGCCAGAGCTGGACAGACAGCTGTCGGAAATTGATGCCAACTGCCACAAGTATCTGTATCATCAGATGCGTTACGATATGCTGTACGAGCAGATCACCGAGATACGTTATCCGGATCACAAGGATAAGGTGATGGGTCTGGCCGTCATGGATATGCTAATCGATAAGGAGGAACAACAATTGCAACCTCAGGCCGTTGAGAAGGCCTATAAAAATTATTTACCTCGCAGCTTATGGCGTGCCCATCGCATCTTTGTTAGGGCCAAAATACGCAGCACATTTCGCCAATTGAGCGTCAATCAGCCCGCCGTGAATAGCCTTAAATGGCACTATGTGCATCAGATATGCCATTTGGCGCCCACCTATTTAACGGAACAGTTCAAGGCGACCGTTGAATACTTTCCAAATGAATCAACAACGGAACCGCCAACCGGAAATGGCAGTATCAGCAACTCAACGCGAACATCAACCACAACGCTAGTCACGGGCTCAAACACAACGCTGTCGACAACGGTGACAGGGAATGGGAATCAACGCAACGACAGCGGCAGCGATACGCACACATTACGTGGCTCCCATACCCATCCACAACGTCAACGTGCCACACAGCAGCAGCCCAACTCGATACCAGTCTATGTGCGTCTTTGGTTTCATGATTCATCCGAGCCGGGACTTAAAGTTGCACGCGTCACATCGGAGGCAACGCTTAAAGTGAGTAATCCTTACGCAAGTTGTAACTTACTCAGATCTATTTATAACAATCAATATGTTTTCTCCTTCTCTCTCCCTTTCTCTCGCTCTCTCTGTCTCTTTAGTGGAGCCTTGTTGCGGTGGTTGAGGACATTTTCTCGCTGTACAAGGAAAGCGAACAAGTTGTGCGCATGGAAATCGTTGGCTTCCCCAAGGGATATCATATGCGCTTTGAAACGGAACACGAAATGAAATCGTTCATTTCCTATTTGGGCATTTACATAAGGTACGTTCAATCATTCAATCAATCACTCAATCATTCAAACAATCGAAATCAACTGACAACTTTGCTATTGCAGATTGACGGTGAAATGGATGCAGGACTTGTGTCCCTCATACAAGACACCATCGCTGGAGGAACTGGATCGATTGTACTGCCATGGACCCATTGGCGGTGGCTATTCCTTCATGAAGTTGCACGAGAACGGCGACAAATGTGGCAGTTACATTGTGCGGCAATGTGATCGAGAGTACAACACATACTACATTGACATCAACACACGAATGTAGGCATCAATCCCTTGAAAACGCAATCACAAAGCGGTGCATAACTTCGGCGCGTCGAAGTTGTGTATCGACCGATCGTACACATATGAGATATATATATATATATATACTCAATTACTCAACATTTAGAGAGACTGGTCAAGATATCTCAAGAAACAACAAAGTCTTCTATACTAAATGTGGATTTCCGATCAATTCTTACTAAGGCAATTCTACGATATAGTAGTCCGATTTTAAGCAAATTGCTGCTCAGCATACAGAGAGTATAATGTAGTGCGTTTCTTATTAGATTAGATTAGTTGCAATAACTCTTTCGTTTTTCGTATTAAATGTTGATTTAAGATGGATCCTTCCTATGGCAGCTATATTATATAGTAGTCTGATCCCAGTAATACAGACTGCAGGAAAAATTGAGATAGCTAAGGGAAATATAGGAACAGAGGGCATTATCAACTTAGCTAGTAATACTAATCAAAGATATGTATATATATAAGACCTGCCACGCCTTCTGGTTTGTAATTGAATGATGATTGAATTTGCAGCGTGGCCAGGAACACCGATCATGAGCGTTGCCAAACGGAAACATTTAAAATCATACGCAAGGACAAACAATGGAAGCTGGCGTACAATGGAGATGAGCAGATCTTCGAGCAGCTGCCGGAGTTGGCGCAGTTTATACGCACCGATAGCAACGATCGCATACGTATACCGGCATCCAAGTACGATAAGCCACCGTTGTTATTGCTATGTTTGCCAAAAAATTTGAAAACCAAAAAGACTGAAATGGAATTGAGCGAAGCTGAATTACAGCGACGAAATCCCCAGATATTCAATCCCAAAACCGACCTGCAATGGTATCGAGGTAAGTTCGAACTCATACGATGGAGCAATTGATAATAATATTGTTAAAATGATTAAATCGCCTTATTTACAGACTCGATTAATCATAGCGATGATGACAAAGTGTTTACAATGCGCGGCGATTGGATACAACAGGGATCGTTCAAGGATGTCCCTGTCACCATGAAGATGCTTAAGTATGATGCCAATTTTCAGGAGTTTATGCAACTGGCGCATACCTGGAGTCTCATACAATCGCCGCAGTTCATTAAATTATATGGTTTAACATTGTCCGTGCCATACACAATGGTCATGGAGTACTCCAAATATGGGCCACTCAACAAATTCCTGCACGTGCATCGCGATATTAGCATGTATTGTCTGTTGGATGTGATGCATGGCTTGGTCCGTGGCCTTCACTATCTGGAGGATAATAAGATAATTCACAATTATATAAGATGTTCGAATCTGTATGTTACCAAATATGATCCTGAGAAATATGTGCTTGATGCCAAAATCAGTGATCCCGGCTACCCGCGCCCCTACAAACCATCCGAGTGAGTATGAATCAATTCGTGTTGGATAATCAAGACTTTATAACATATGTATAATCTTCTAGCTCACCGTGGATACCAATCAAGTACTATAATAACTTGGAGGCAGCCAAATTGGATTCAAGCACACAACTCTGGGCATTTGCGACCACAATTTATGAGATCTTCTCGCGGGGACAAATCGTTTTGGATCGCCTCAAGCAGCGGGATTTGATACGTAATCGGACCATTGATGGTGGCATATTGAAGCCGCTGCATCCACGTTTGTGCCCCACTGAGATGTATAACACCATTATGGATGGCTGGAGCGATGATCCCGATAAGCGTTTCAGTCATCATGATATATTTACACGCTTGAATGCGATCAAAACACGCTTACAACGAAACTACGATGTGCCTGAAACCGAAGCCGAGTCATGTATGTAGAAAGCGAATGTTGTTTGTAATTTGTTATTTGTTATTAATTTGATTTACATAATATTTTCATATTTTCACTTTAGTGGAGTTCACAGATGATGGCGACTATAATGGTGCATTTACGGCCATGAATAATGGCCATGGGATGCCAAATGGTCGACATGAGTCCGAGTGCCAAATGGATGATTCAAGTACAAGTAATCTATTCACTGGTCACTTTGCCAATTCCCATGATCTGCCGCTGGTGATGCAATTATCCGACTGTAAGGTGATTTATCGTGAAAAGGATAAGATCGGTCAGGGCCACTATGGTACCGTCTATCGTGGTGAACTCGAATATCATGATAAGGATCGGGCAACCGAACAGGTTGCCATTAAGAAACTGAAAACGGTGCAGGTGACCAATGATTTTATACGTGAAATTGATATTATGCGTAAACTGGATCATCCCAATGTGGTCAAGTTTAAATATTGGGCTGAGAAATCGTTAAGCATCATCATGGAATACTTTGAATTCGGTTCGTTCATTGTGTATTTGAGTTCACGCAAGCCAAGTCTCACAAATGCCCGTCTGTTGGCCTTTGCCCTGGACATAGCACGCGTAAGTTGATCACTTGAACAAAATGCAACTTGAAATGTAATTGATTGTTTAATGTTTGTTTCTCTCTTCTTTTTTTTTGTTTTTTTGTTTGTTATTGTACTGGCGACAGGGCATGAACTATTTGTCCGGCAAGGGTCTGATCCATCGTGATCTGGCCGCACGCAACATTCTAGTCGATCGTTCATGTGTGAAAATCTCTGATTTTGGACTGGCACAATTTGCCAATGCCGATGGCTATTATTATGGCATCAGTCAGCGTGATATACCCATTAAATGGTGACTGTTCAATTGTTTAAATTACTTGATTAACATATTGATGAATATGCAACAATTTCAGGTACTCGCCGGAGGCCATTGAGACCTGCAAATTCTCATCGTATTCGGATGTCTGGAGCTACGGCGTCACGTTGTTTGAAATGTTTTCACGCGGCGAGATACCAAATCTAACGAATGACAAATCCAATCAAGATCCAACCCAGGAAGATTTCCTTAATCGTTTGCGCAAGGGCGATCGGTATGCATTTCTAATCATATGGTGGACCGCATATATTGACCAATTGTTATAATTTGTTTTGTTTTTTTTTTTTTTTTTTTTATTCCAGATTACCCAAACCTGAGCTCTGTTCCGACTTTGTTTACAATGAGTTGATGCGTCCGTGCTGGCATGAAACACCGAAATCTCGTCCAACGTTTTATCAAATTATACAAATCATACAGAGCGAAATTGGCGATAATGTGGCAAGTGGGACGCAGCCACAACAACAACAACAGCAGCAACAGCTGCAGCAGCAGCAACAACAACAACAACAGCAGCAACAACAACATCAGCAGCAGCAACAACAACTATTGCAACATCCAGCGCATAACCGAAGCTTAACATTAGAGGACGAATGACATGGAACTTAAATTTGTAGCGAAATCAGCAACAAACTTGTTGCTGTAACAACAAACTTCTTGTAACAACAATAACAACCAACAACGAGGAACAACATCAATCAATCATTATATTATTGAAATGCTGTTAAAATGCTAGAAAAAAGAAATCACTTTGGCCTAAGACGTGTTCTGAACACGCAACAAGTGTTTTGTTGAATGTTTTAATTTTTATAATAATTTTAATTTTGTTATACTTTTTAATCGAACTACACACACACACACGCACACACACACACATCTCACTCACCCACATACACACCCACATACACACACCCCACACACACATACACACACGTTTTTAAAACATCGGACGCACGTGCTTTACAGCAAACGAGTTTGTTTAAGCTTAACATACATACTTATTACTATATACATACATATATACTATATTAAAAACTATATGTACACCACTTATATACTTACTTACATAACTACCCTCACTCACACACTGTCTCTCTCTCTCTCTCTCTCTCTCGTTGTCTCTCTTTTTCTAAATCACATTTCCTTTGTTGTTTAACAGTGTTTCTTTTCATTTTATAACTTTATGTTCGATTCAAAAAAAAAAAAAACAATTCTCATTTTAGTTTGTTATAACATTTTAGACAACTTTGTTAAATATTGCTTAAATTTATGTAATTTTTAAATGTACATTTGAAATATGAATTGAATACATTGTACAAACACACACACACATACACAGACGCGCGTAGAAACACAACGCCCACACTTACAACTTAAACATAAACAAGTGAATTAATTATTAGTTTTATTTTATATAATTCTAATTTACTCAAAATATATTATGTGCACATATAGTTAATACTTAATATATACATACATGCATATATATTTATATAAATATGAATGTACACTTTGTAAAGAAAATATAACAAAATCAACAACAACAACAACAACAATCGACATATATCGAATTGATAACATTTTTCAAGGGTAGTTAATTAAATATTATATATATATACACACAAATATGCCATTTTAAATCAATAAAATTAACGAATTGATAAACTGTTTAACTGTGTTTTTCTTTTTATTTTTCTATGAATGCTCCTAAAGTGGAAAATCGGGGAAAACTGTGAAGCACCGCTCGTGTGGTATTTCGTATTTATTTTCCATAATTATCAATAAGCAAATCTCTCCGAATGCTCCCGAAGGAAGAAAGCAGGGAAAAAAATGACATACTCAATTCTATTCTGCATTCGCACAGCATAACACTAATTTTCGAACATATTTTCGAATTTCAATGACTTTATAAATGCTACACTTGCCGTGGAAATTACACACCCAGTGTGGAAAGTTGCCTATTAAAAGTATAATATAAAAAGAAATATGTTTCAAATATTCTACAGGAAAACTTAAAACATAATTGCCGCAGCAGTATTTTACCCCCATGGGTGGTAAATTCAAGTGGAAAAGAGTATTTTTCGATTTGAAATTCTCTTCTTTTTTGTTGTAGACAAGCGAAAGCAAAAGTCCATTTGAAATAGTTCAAAAGCCGACCAAACTATTTCTTACACACAAATGAAAGAGAGAGCAAGCAACAAGATGAAAAGAGATAGCAATAGCAGAGACATTGCAACAGGGAAACCATGACTAAGTTGCAAGCAGATAAGGTCGATTCGTTACGACATTTTTAAGTAAAGTAAAGTAAACAAAACCTGATAATGATAATGGAATATATGTATATTACTCTGAATAACTTGGGCTGGACAACAAACTGATAATGATGAGTGCGAATGTCTTTATTTAAATAGTTAATCATTTGATATATACATAAATACATATTATAAAATATATAGTATAAGAATTAAAATAAATCGAATTATTTACAAATTACTTATTATATAAATACATTACTATAGAGTCTACTATTCTGCATTGTTTCCATAGAATAAAAACATATAGATATGCCCGATTATGGCCAAGAACTTAATGCATAAGTTATCACATTGGGTAACCGGATGCAGTCGCAATTTTGTTCTGAATTAAAGGTATAAGATTGCTAAATGAAATATACAAGTATCTCCTTAATTTATATAGCTTCTGCTTTTTGTGTACATTACAATATGAGCATAGTTTATGTGTTAAATGGAATCAGCACAAGTCTAATTCAAATCAAGGATTATATGGATGTGAAGCATATAATAAACTGTATTATTTACTCACGTTTATTATTATAATTATAATGTGCATTTCATAAACATAAAACACTATAATATTGTTGAAATACTTCAGATAAACGATATAGATAATGCTATTAACAACGCAAACAACAACATTTCAGTGGAATTAATTAAACAAAAAGATGCTTCCCACTAACTGTTAAATATTTTGCAGAATATTAATATTGATTATGTCAATAATCAATTGAAACAGCACTGAATTTTGCATAACCTGAGAATCTGTCTTTAATTGATTGAAATAACTTATATAAAAGCTTAATATTTTAGCTTTGTCTGTGAGTTTGGAAAAGTAATTGGAAGTTAAGATTTACTTTCTACACTAGCATATACATTTAATCAGCTCAGATTAGATTTAGTTTAATACCTTCTACACAGTGATAAGTTGATCTTTAAGCTACAGCAAGATTTGAATGTGTTAAAACTATTGCCATCAATTAAGGGCAAGTAAAAGATTGCTAACGTGAACATTGCTAACATTTATAAAGTGTTGCATGCTTTATGGTTATGAAATGCACTTGACTCTTTAACTTCTTTTGTTTGTAGCTATAGAATTTTACAAGCTAGAGATACTATAAAGAGATACCCAACTTGTTTTTGATGATCTTAATGGTTTTAATAAAAACCTTTCCGAATATTACATATACTCTAAGCTGTATAGATCATTTGTCTGCTAGGAACCCTCTGTCTTCTTCTTTTTCAATGTCTCCAAAACGCCCGCAAAGTTGGCCGTCTTTTTCTTGGCCGACTTTGGTGTCGACGTTTGACTTCGCACACGCATCTGAGCTGGCGCAACATCGTCACTGAAATCAAAGTCATTTGCCTTTTGTGGCCTGCAAAGTGTGAAAGTAGTAGCATAAGTTGTTGCACAGATCGATGCACTGAATGCCATGTTGACTTACTCTTGTTCAACAGCTTCTGTGGCAGCTTCCAGCTCTTTGCTGTTGCCACCGGCATTGGCATCGGGCGAGGGCGGACGCCGTCCAGGGAATTGCCACTGTAGTTCTGGTATAGTGCCCGCTTCCAGCATTAAGTAGTAACTTTCCAATTCTTCAGCATTTGCTGAAAATTTATCAGCCGCTGTGGCAGTTTCCACCTCTGTTGACATATTTGTGGTTTCGTTCTAATCACAAACGCTGTTTTGGCAGTACACAATTCGATAACAGCCCGTGTATCGATTACGATTCCTAGGCTAGTGTTGCAAAGTAGCGCGCATACGCGCGCCATTTGAACTTCAAGCACAATCATAGTCCCATATATAAAAATACACTTATTTTATCTAACTTTCGGCAGTTTGGCACTTTTATCGTAAAAGTTGGGTCAACATTTTGGACAAATGTGTTTTTGTTTTCTTTATCAATTCAGCTAGAAAACTAGGCAAAGTCAATAAATCATGCATGTGCTTTGTAGATTAAATGCCTAGTTGGCAACTTTTAAAGATAACTAACTTTGCAAGAAACAACACATAGATTTGCAAGCAACTTTCTATACATGTTGAATTATTGAAATATTTTAAAAGACAGAAAGCACTTTTAGCGTTTCTAGCAAAGCAAATGACCATATACTTTTCTATTTATTGATTAAATATAAGGCATAAAATAAAACGAAATAAGAAACCAACTATGCAAATTATTCATTATATTTTTTATTTTTTGATTACTAAATTCTTAGAACTTTATTCAAAATTATCATCTCATTCTTATGCTCATTTTAACTGGCTTACATTCATCCATCATGCAACGTTCTCATACTCAACGCTCTCTCTTTCCCTCTATCTGTCTCTCTCACTCTCTGTCCATCGTGCTCTGCTCATCGTATGCAACGTTCTCTTGTCCCGAGGCCGTATCCTGGCTCTGAGGATGCACAGAACAGCGGCGGGAGCAGACGCAATTCGAGCTAATCATACTTGACACAGTGTCCATCATCGACTTTATCATGATCGTCGTCTTATAAATATACATATTATATTGTTTTGTTTTTGCTTTTTGTTTTTGTTTCGGTTTTGTTTTGCTTTGTTTGTTGTATACTCGTATATGTATAAAAAGAATAATTATATTAATTAATTAATTAATAATAAACACACAATTTCATTGCAAAAAATTTCTACAATACGTAATTAAATACGGATACGTCCTGATCGTTGGTATTGCCACCGCCGCCGCCGCCACCGCCAC
Organism: Drosophila funebris; assembly: GCA_018901825.1. Classification (NCBI taxonomy): domain Eukaryota; kingdom Metazoa; phylum Arthropoda; class Insecta; order Diptera; family Drosophilidae; genus Drosophila; species Drosophila funebris. The sequence continues at coordinate 9,834,812 of JAEIFK010000454.1, read as the reverse complement.
CTCGATTCGATGATCCAGATGATTTATTGGATCCATGGGCAGCGATGGTCAGCTGATTGGTCTGATGTATGACAGAGGTGATGTCGCTTTGCGATGCGGATATATCCTTGCTGGTGAGCACATCGGAGCTGCTCGAACCGGACGAGATGTGACGCTCGGCAATACCGTACTGTATTGGCTGATAGCCGTGACTTGGATTGTACGTGGCCGAGTATGGCATATAAATTGGGGGATTTGGCAGCGGTCCAATGTCGCTGGTAATGCTTTCCGTATCGGCATGGCTCAGTGCATGGGCATGTGGATGCGGATGTGTTCGCATATTGGGATTACGCTCCTCGTTAACAACATAATAGCATTGCTCGGAGAATGTCAACTTGTTGACCGTATGCTTAATGAAATTGTTGCGCAACATCGCCGACACAATGCGACGCGCCTCACGGCGATCCTGCACATCCTCCACATTCTCCAGCACCCAATTAACAGCATCGGCGCCAATGAACGCATTCGGTATTGTTATCTTTAGCCACATGCGATCACGGATCTCCAGTCCGCTGTCTGGCTTTGTCATGGCCTTCACAATCTCCTCGATATTGTTCTGATCGAGCCGCTCCTTTATTGGCTCCGGTATGTCCGCCATAATACTGTCGTGCGAGGTGAGCGCCTGTGTGTGCGCCACCCAAGCACCGGGATCAATTGGTCGCACCGGCTCCGTGCGTGGTATGGTGAAATAACCTTTTGGATTTGGATCCCAACACTTGGCCACCACCAATTTGATGGGTCCCGGCTTCTGGACCACTTCGCGGAGCACACGCACCGCCTCGTCATTGGTCATATTCTCAAAATTCACATCGTTCACCTGTAATATCATATCGCCTGGCTCGATGCGGCCATCCAAGGCGACAGCGCCACCCTTCATAATGCTGCCCACATAGATGCCACCATCGCCGCCACGATTCGATTGACCGACAATCGATATGCCCAGAAAGTTGACCGCCTCCATGTTGATCGAAACGGTAATGATGTTCAGTGACATTGTCGAATCGGTTATCGAACTGTACGACGATGTACGGGACATGCTCGGCGCACGCTTTTTACGCCTTTGTGGCTTCTTGCGAACCTGCAGCCGCTGAACGCTGCTATAATCGGTCATGTCACGATCCAATGTTAGCTCCGATTCGGTGCCAAATAGGCTCGTCGAGTCCAAATCACTGGACAGCACCGATGCCGATTGATATGTGAGTGGCGGCGGTTGTAGCATTTGCAATGGTCCAAGCTTATGCTGTTGTTGTTGCTGCTGCTGCTGCTGTTGCTGATGTTGTTGCTGATGTTGTTGTTGCTGTTGTTGTTGCTGCTGCTGTTGTTGCTGCTGTTGATGCTGCTGTTGGAGTGCTAAATGACTACGCACTCGCATTTCACATTCGCTTGGTGGCAGCTCGGAGCAATTGTCGGATTGATTTGTGCCATCGGCGGAGACAAGCCACGATACGACGCGACCATTGAAACAAGGCAGTATTGTGGCGTCGTCGGCAATTTCCTCTTTAACAACACCAAAATCGGCGTCCATTGATTTAAAGAAATACTTATAGTTGTTGTTCTGTTTATTGAGCACCATTTTAAAGTCTTTGAGTGTCACCTGAGCGGAGGGTATCGGTATTTTAACCAAGTACGGGGTGCTCTCATCGTCAATATGATAAATGACTTTCGTCTCTTGGCCATTTGGTCTCTCTGTATCCATTGTTTATGATGTTTATTTAAATTCGTATAAATCGTTGAATTCTTTTATAATTATATGTATCAACTATGTTCATGTAGTTTGTATTTATAATCCACACTTTTCGTTTACACACAATTTTCTTTCTTATATTATTTTTTCTTTTTTTCTTCTTTACATGTATGTACTCCTCTCGCTTATGCTTTTTGGGTTGGGTTGTCAATGGAGCCGCAGCAGCTCCTGCTCCGACATTTGTATATAGCACTGCACTGCTGTAATTGCAGCTCATCAATGCTTTATAAACATTTGCACGCGTTTTTCGTACACTTTCCAATATTGTGTACAATTGTTTTTGGGCGTTTATAATTATAATTTTGGGAGACAAAATATATATATATAGGTAAATAATTGACAGCGCTAGACTGATATCGATACGTGTATCGAACCAGGGGATGCTACCAACGCTCAGCGACCACAAAAACATTCACCCGTTCCGATAGTTATCGAGGTGAATTTCGTAAAAAAATTTTGGTATGCCTACAAACAAAATGATTAGAAAACTAAAAATGCTATACTATTAATTAAATATTCTGATAAATAATAGTAATTCTTATGTTATAAATTTAATTACTTGTAACTTAGCACAAAGAAATATTGATATGAAACACATTTATCGAATCATTTTATAAATATATATATGTGCACACACAATTGCATTATGCGGACACATATGATTGCCAATAAATTATTAATTAAAACAGACGTTTGTGGTCGCTATAAATTACTTTTTATTGGGCATATTAAGATGCCTTTTAAAGCAATTGATATTTTTGATGGCGTTTGAGTGGGTACACACTGGCCGATGTCTGTTGCTGAGCGATTAATATAATTTTTTATATTTATTTTAAATGTACTTTATTTATTGCCAGTGAAATTGTTTAAAGATTTTTGGGTCCGCAACTTAACAAGATCGTTTGCCCACCAATAAAAACAACTCATTTATATATTAAACTTTTAATCGATTTACATAGAAATAAAATAAAAATATTTTTATTTATAACTCCTTTCATCGTTTACATTATTTAGAAATTAAATTAAATATGCTATCTTCTCGTTTTTGTTTTTCCTTTTTTATTTATGGATTACACCCGACAATTCTGGTGTAGAATATGTTTATTTGTTTACATATAAATCAACTACAGTTTTATTTATTTGCAAATTAAAAAGTGATTTGTTTGTTTTGTATTTTTTAAAAAATTGTTTATGCCCTACATACATACATTATGTAAAATTATTGTTAAAATTATAGAGTTTTCTGTTTGAAAGTCATATGTGCGGCTTTCCACTTGAAATATAATTAAACAAATTTTGTTATCTCATTTTTTAAATATATACTTTACAGTTGCATATATAAAATAATGATGAAACATATATGAATATATATATATATAGTTGTATATACATATACATATATATATATATATATATATATATATATATATATATATATATATATATATATTAAATAATAATTATTGAGTTTTAGTGCAATTTGAAATGTAAATCTTTCTCTGTAAATGTGTTTTGTTTTTCTTTTTTATTAATATTATTATATATTTATGTAGATATATAACGAGCAGCTAAAGTAACTATTACGCTAAAATAACTATTACAACTAATTTAAATCGAATTAAAAAAAAAAGAACCATTATTATAGATAATCCAAAATAAATATATATATATATATATATATATATATAAACATATATGTATATACATATATATATATATATATATATATATATATATATATATATATATATATATATATGTATGTTGTTTCTGCAAAACGTATACAAGGTATACAACGACTTGCTCAAGTGTCCGGATGTACATTAATGTATGTGTTTACGTATGTATATAATTAATAATAATTATTTTATTTATGCATCTTTTATACATATAACCCCCCAAGTGGCAATAACAATGCCCAAACGTCAACATGTTGAGATTGCGGCATCAACAGTTGGTTATGGGATTGGGATTGGGATTGCTTACTTGGATGTGACCATTTCGACGAGGTCGCTTGATAATGCCAGCGAATCAACAATATCAATCAACACCTCAACATCCTTTACAGTGTTAACCACCTCGGGGGCACCCAATAGATTGACATGCTTGCCCTCGATGTTCGCATAGAAGCACTTGTTCTTGAAGATGATGGCACGATCGAAGGGGACACGGCATTTGCTGCGATCGAGCACGGTGCGTCGGAAGAGCACACAGGATGGCTGATATTTGTGACGCTCCTCCTCGGGTATATTATAGGTCTTAAGATCACCGGTAAATATGGTCATCGTTTGGCGTTGCATCAGCGATGGCGACACCTTATAGAGGGTCACCTTGCTGGTCCATTTGCTGGACGGCACCTTGATTCGTGACGCCACATTCGCCAGCTTGACCAGCGGCAATTCGAGGCAGGTGCGTTGCTGGCGTGTCTTATTGGATGACTCTTTGGGCGTGCTAATCACATGCCAGGTCTCATAGCAGGTGATCTTCTTAACGATGCGTCCATCCTCCTCACAATATGTTGTTGTCTCGGGTGGAAAGTATTTTGGTGGCTTGCTTTCCGTATTTTCCGTATCCGCGCCACCACCACCACCTGTTGCACCATCATCCTCATCCGTGGCATTCTCTTTGGAGCGACGTTGTTGCAGCGTTGTTAACGTTGATGTCGATGTGGATGTTGACGGACTTGCCGGCTTCTTAAACACATCATCATCGCTACTCTCGCCCAGCAGCTTGGTTAACTTACGATCTGATCCAGAGCCCAGTTGTTGTGGTTGATGTTGCAGTTGCTGCTGCCTTTGATTATTGCTGGCATTCACCGACATTGTCGTCGACAGTATATTGCGTCGTGTGTTGGGCATCCATTTGGCTGTCTGGACACGGCGCACCACACGCGGCTGTGTGGTCGATGGTGCTGATGGTGGTGATATGGTAATGTCATCATCCAAATCATTGGACATATCTTCATCTTCAGTATCGCCGCCATCGGGCATCGGACACAGTTCCTTGCCCATGCTCATTAGCGGTTTCATCATTGGCGCCTTCTTGCCCATCTCGGCATTAAGGATTCTCGGGCGTGGCTTTGTTTCCACCAACGGCTTGCTATGATTAATGCCGGAAGATACCTTCATTGTCGTCACGGTTGTTGTGATGGTGGGTGTCGACTTGAGACGCTTAATGGATGAGCTTAGGCTTAGATTATTACTGGACGTGCTGTTGTTGTTGTTGTTGTTGCTGTTCAGTGCGGATGCTGATGTGGCGGAGGATGCGGATGATGATTGCAATTGATTGTTGCGTGAGTTATTATTATTGTTGCTATTGTTGTTGTTGTTGCGTGCAGCAGGCGAAACCTTCTTGTTGCTGTTGGAGGAACGTGTTATCAGCACATCGTCCTGATTAATAATGTCATCAATATTAACAATTGTAAATGTCGGCACATCATCGCTATCAGCTTTCATTTTCGCATTTGCCGTCGACGCCCCAACACCGCCCGCTGTCTTCTGCACCTTGACACCGCCGCTATTTGCAGCCTGTCGAGCAGCGACTCCCGGACGCGCCATTCCTGCGCCACCCATGCCACCCACGCCACGTCCAGTTGCCGTCGGCGTGCTCATCTTAAAGTTGGACGCCGGCCGTTGTTTGGCATTTGGTGCTTGTATCAAACGCATGCCGCTGTTGCTGTTGTTATTGCCCATGATGACCTTTGATTTGTTCAAGCCAATCGCTGCAGTTTTTGCCACAGACGTGCTGCCATTGATTACGGGCGGCGCACGTGCAGCACCGCTACCAATTTCAGTGGCCATCCTTTTGCGCGCAATTGGACCATCATTGTTATCCTCCAGCTTGCGCTTATTGCCCACCGTCACAGCTCCGGCTGTCATATTTGAGCGCGCCAAATTTGCGTTCATTGCCATGGTGCGACGCAGCTGTTGCAGATTTGTGGCGCCACCACGGCTGGCTTGAGATATACCACGTCCGGTTTGATATTGGGATGTAGCGGCAGCAGCACGTGCAGCTTGTACGGCAGCGGCAGCTGCAATCGCTTGAGGATTTTTCGGTGGACGTCCACGTCCACGTTTTGGCGGCACCTTTTCACGTCGCAGCTGCTGCTCAAATTCGCTCTCACTCATGTCATCATCATCATCAGATTTGTGTAGCTGTGGATTAAATGCTGCATCATTGAGCTCATCATCGTTATCCTCCTCGATCAGGTCATGCAAATCCTCATCCTCATCGTCATCCATAAATAGTTGCTTGCCCGCACGCTTGCTGGGACTCTCGCTGGCCAAAGCGGAGACATATTTTGGCGTTACCATATCATCGCTAGCATATTTGGGATTCGGTTTTATGGAACGCCGCGACCGGCTTGCGGCAATCGTTGGCGGCGGCGTTGCCACCGGCGTCACCGCAACTTTTGACTGTTTGTACATTTTCGCTTTTGGTTCCGTATCAATTTGTCGTGTCGTATCCCGACGCTTGGTAAGCGGTATGCACGTTCTGGCAACGGGTAACTCCGTGTTCCTTCGCTTGCTTAAAGGTGTCGCCACTGGCTTGACCTGTTGTGATGCTGACTGTTTTGCTGCCACTGTCGATGCGTTGTTGCCTTTTATGTTACGGCCGCGTGCTGCAGCTGTCGGCGATTTGCCGCTGACGGCAGTCTGTCGCTTGGGCAGCAGCTCGACGTTTGCAATAGACGCAGCGCGTCGTGTGGTCCGCGTCACTCTAACTTCTTCTTCTCCTTCCAGTTCAAGCTCTTGCTCAATCTCCCGTTCCCGCTCTCGTTCCCTTTCACGATCCTTTTCCGTATTTGCTCGCTTATTTGGGACTTTGGGTACGGTGTTGCGCACTATTTTCGACTGTTTGCTGTAAACCGCCGAATTGATTAGATCTGTGGTTTCAGATTCTTTTAGATTTTTTACGTATACTATGCACGGTCGAGTCTTTCCTGTCTCTGCTTCTGCTTTTTTTTCCAGCTCGCATCTTTCATAAGTCACTGCAAATGTTCAAGAAAATAGAAATGTAAACGATTTGTAGTTGCAAATACAAAACAAAACAAAACTCAAAATATAGCGCAGTGGCAACACGGGCTGTCCTAATTAGATATGGCCGTCTAGCAATGTCGTGAGTGCATTAAATTATTTCATTTATGCAGCTTTAATACATATATTTCATTTATTTATACTTCATTTTGTTGGGGCGAGAAAAAAAATATTTAAAAAAATATTATAGTACACTTCAACTTAGTTCAACAACTAATTTAAAAAAAAAAAAAAATCATAAACAATTTGTATTTTTTTAATCTATCATGTTTATTTCGTGTCGAAATAAAATGTCACGCGCTCCTCACTGTTTTGATTGCGCGACAACTCTGGCGCCCATTTTTGTCATTTTTGGTGCTCTATTAGCAACTACGCTGATTTTTGCGCGCCAGTTGTGTGTACATACGCTTATATATATCTAATATTAATATATAACTACACGTATATGAACAATATCAGATTCAAAATTTGCTAATATCTTATTTAAAATGAAATATTTTTTTTATTATACGTGTCTGCATTTTTATCACTGTCTTGCACTTACATTTAAATGGTTTTACATTTTTCGGTTTTTTTTTTTCATAAACGACTTTATGATTTTTGTTTCGCACACTTTCACTGCACTGCGTTCGATTGCGATTGCGTTTGAGACGTCCCTGTTTATGAATAATACCAGCAAATTGGCAACACCGTTCATTTTATTTTGCACTGATTTGCTGTTTTAATTATTTTGCCCGTTGCACTGGTACGCAATAAGCAATAACATAACGCCACAATGTTTTGTTTTATAGAGTTTTGATCTTTTGAGTTCGCTTGCTTGTCTTTACTTCGGCTGTGGAACTCATAAAATTGTGCGGCGCTGCCAGGCCAGCAATGTTTTTTCTACCCAACTGTACCACACATACACGCACAAACAGAGCTGCTACCCCGTGGCTTGCGCCTTGCAACAAATCAGATAGTTTGTTTTCATTTTTTTCTGTGTCACACAATTTATTTTTAAACACGAATACGAAAAAATTATAATTTACTTGATTTTGCTTTTTGCAATGACAAATTAGATGTGAAACACTAGATATATCACTTCCCGCGCTCAATATTTTCGATGTCGATTACCCAGAACGGCACAGCACTGCCACTCGCCATGAAATTATAAAGAGAAATAGAAGTGAAAAGAGGAGAGAACGAGAGCACAAAAATAAATGCAGATAAGGCTGCCAACTTGTGTGAAAATTTATTGCGCTGCCAACTCTGGTCAACAGGTTGGCATGTCATTGTAGCATATCTACATATAAGTATGAATATGTGTACATACATATATATATGATATATATATATATATATATATATATATATATATATATATATATATATATATATATATATATATATATATATATATATATATATGTATGCCCGTATTAATCCCTACAATTATATACTATGTATGTGAGTGTATGCTTGCAGCGTTTCGTTCTATTCTTGTAAACATACATATTTGCATATCTTCATTTATTAATCATATGTATTTTTATTAGTTACATTCTTTTTATGGCTTGTCGCACTTATTAACATTATTCTACTACTTCTTCAACGCAGATGGCTGTGGGCAACGAAATTTGGACATCTCTACCTCAGCTTCGGCATACGAGAACCGATTGAAACAAAAATATTCGGGAACTTTGTAGTTGCTAGTTGGTGAGGCTCCAGGACCAACGGGTGTTGTTGTTGGTCTCACACAGGCGCTGGTGAGGCCCGTAACATTGCTGACGGGAGCTGAAGCTGGAGCGGTGGCACCTCTGCTGCCACTGGCTGTAGACTTGGAGCCACCTACACCTTTTTGTGCCTGGCTGTAGCTTCGTCGTAATAGCTGGTTGAGAGCGACGCGTGGAGTTGCGTTCATTTTTATTACAATTAATAACAAATATAGTTTCAAGCTGAATTCACGTAATCGCACGTCTGTCCAATATCAAGTGCACAAAAAAAAAAACAACAAGAACAGATGATTTTCAAAAGATTGGCAGCGCTAAACATTGGGGTTGCCAATTATTCAAAATACATCCTCATATGCATTTTGCATATGCATATTCAATTGTTTACAAAATAAAATCCTGTCCCACCAAAATATAAAAACAATTGAACGATTGGTATTAAATCCTTTAATTTCGCTTCTTGAATTTCGGTTGCGGTTTGCCATAATGCTGGCCGATGTTAGCAACTGGGGCACGTTTCTTTTGCTGTTGATTTCGTGTTTTGCTAGTTTTGCATTTGACACTTGCGGCGCCAGCTTGATTCTTGCCCAGTTGATGGAATTTCTTACGCTGCTCCCGATTGTCTTTTAGTCGTTGGCGTTCCGCCTTCAGTTCCTTATAGTTTTTATATTCTTTCTTTGGCGGCTTGGCGCCAAGTTTAATCAGTTGAAATATCTCCATTTTTCGCTTGTTTTTGATTGTGCGCTGATTGGCCATGGCAAAGTTGAGCACTTCATGGCGTGCCCTCTTCATATCGAATTCGTTGACTGTATCCTTGCCTAACTTGACTTTAGTTGCGGTTTCCCCAAAGTCTCCAGCTGTCGCTGTTTTTATTTGTTTGCTTGTTGTGGGTGCATGTGGGGCTTGTGGTTCTTGAAATACAATAGCCGTAAAATCCGATCTGTCTTCATGTTTCTTTAACGCAAGTGCAGCCCGTGTAAGCACGGGCTTAAAATCTGTGCTGACATTCATTTTAACAAACTATTAATTGGTTATTTTGGGCACAATTTAAAAGTATTTGCAATTGTTGTAAACACACATGTGTCGAACAGTAACTAAATGTACTAATTTTGACAAAAACGCGTGACAAAGCCTAAAATCAAGTTGGCAGCTCTTGAAATACTCGTCGCACGTTTTATTTTGATATCTTTATTTACGTTTAATAGTTTTATTAACTGTCTCCCGGCTGTGCTATGAAACTAACAAAGAACCCTAAAAAATCAGCCCAATCGAAGGAGGCGACGGCTCCTACAAAACGTTTAAATACATCTGCCAAGCTAGGGAAAAAGGCCAAAGCCTCCCTAAATTCCAGCAATGTCGAAGCAAAAGAACTTGGAGTTCTTAATGGTCGTGTAAGTTGAATTCATATGCATAACGACTATATACTTCTATAAATGATTGGTAAATTTCAGTTAGCGCAGCGTAAAGAAGTTCGGCGGGAGCTAGTGCAGGAAGTAAAGGGAAAGGCAAAGCTAAAAGCAAAGGGAATGGAAAAAGTAAAGGACACTAATGCCAATACAAAAACATTTGCGCTGAACGAAGCATGGTCCCTGTTGCTGTCGCGTGTGGGCGGCTCCTCCAAAGAAGAAGCCGCTTTGGCGCTTAAAGACTGCATGCAATTGATTTTACACGAAGCAAAGCGTGCCAAGAATAGAGAGTTGTCCTGCGACCGGCTACGCACCATTCTGGAAGCACTTATAAATTCGGAGACAGCGCCAGCAGTTGCTCTGACGGCCTTTGAAAAGTATGCTCGTTGCTTAGACGTGCTACAGATGACATATGAACTGTTGCCAGAATTGAAACCTGACAGTTTTGTTGATTCACCAAACCAGGTGGTAAACTATTTGAGCCTGATCAATCTGCTTGACTTGGGAAAGACTGTACTGAATGCTAAAGAATATCATGTCGGTGCGGGGACAGAGGAGCATCCAAGCTTTGATTATGATCACACGCGACAATCATTGAACACTGTTTGGAATGGCATCATTAGCTCATGCAGTGGAGTGGAAGAAAAAGTGCATCGGCAGGTGCTAGTTGTGCTTCTGGAACGAATCCTGCCACATTTGGAGAATCCCATACTGTTAACTGATTTTCTCATGGATTCGCTACATTCTTTTGGTACGCCAATAACTATACTATATACTATATAGTGTTATAACAAAAGATTGAATTTAAATTGTTTTTGCAGAAGGACCTATCGCATTGCTTGCCTTACAGGGTATCTTTTCGCTGATGCAACACCAGAATATCACGTATCCGGATGTTTACAAGAAGCTGTATAACATGTTCTATCCTCGCATATTCTACAACAAGTACAAACCGCGACTATTTTATTTGGCCGACATATTTTTGACTTCAACACATTTGCCGGAAAATCTGGTTGCTGCCTTTGTCAAGCGTCTGGCGCGTCTCTGCCTGAAGAGTCCGACGGAAGATGCCATTATAATGATACGCTTCATCTGCAACCTATTGTTGCGCCACACTGGCCTGCAACGTCTCATTTGTGCGACAGCCGCAGCAAGTGGTAAACATTTACAGAAATATCTTTTGATGTAACAAATTTATACTTATGTTCTACATGTTTCGCAGCTGTGGAGATAGCCGATCCTTACGATGAGTTAGAGTTGGATCCTGTTAAATCTGGAGCTCTTAATAGCTCTCTGTGGGAGTTGATATTATTGCAAAAACACGCGGTGCCCGAAGTAGCAAATGCTGCACGCTTTGTATCCAAAAGTTTGCCCGTCATGGAGTTTGATCTCGGACCACTGCTCGAAATGAAAGAATGTGACGTAAGTATTGTAATGTATTAAAGTTAGTTACTTACTTTATTGTTTAGTTAAATTATTGTAGTTTACTAATATATTTGTATCAATAGTTAAAGATTGGCTGCAATTTGCAGTTGATTTATGTCAATTTGATCAGAAATAGTTAGTATTGCATTTGAATAGAAAAGTATGTTTTAAAAACTTCTATGTGCAATAGAAATTTTGTATGATAGCTTAAATAATTAAATAATTGCTAGAAATAGATCTAAGTTACTGGAATGAAATTTTATTTTATTTCTGTACTTCCATTGATATTATTATTTGTTAATATTATTAATGTTGTAAAGTGCATGAAACCTTTAATTGCTAAGCGAAACTTTTGCTTATATCACTTAGAATCCCATAGAATTTACACTTATAATTAACTCAAAATTTGTTTTTCTTCAAAACAAAATTAAAATCTGAATCCCCTAAGTTGTCGATTATTTGTTGAACCATTTAATGAGAAACAATTGCATTATAAATTCATGTTATGATTAAAACTAATTTTTTGCCAAAATTCTTGGATATTTCATAAACTTTGAAAGCAACACTTAAATTATAAATTGATGATTTATTAATATTGAATTTGAATTTAAATGTAGGGTATTTGAGATCATTAATAGAGTTAGAAAGTGACGTTAAAATATTGAATTAAAGTTTTATTTAAACTTAATTTGAATAGAAATTTAGAATAGTTTTCTTTTAATCAAATATTATACAATGAATACACTAAGTAATTATAATTACTTAGAAGTAATAATACTTAATAATAATAAATTTAAATAGTATTTGATTTATTTTGCTCTGTTTCTTTGACAGATTTTTGATGATGAAGTGAAGAAGGCGGCAAAGCAGTTTATGCTGAGTTATGAGCGTCCCAAGAACTTTGCACTGCCAAAGAATGATGTAGTTACACAATACTTTGATATAATATAGTTAAGCAATTACAAATGATCAATAAATGTATCAAGCCGGTTTCGAATGGAGTCCCATCTCTGTCTTGAACCAAGTGGCAGGTGAAATGTGTGGCAATTGTTGTTGCTGGCGTTGTCGCTGTTGCTGTCGCTGCCACTGCCACTGCGCCTGTGGCAACAATGTATTTACATGGGCTTTGGCTCTTTTAGCTGTAAAATTTGCTGCTTTGGCCAATTCTAAGGTTGACACTGGACGCCGTTGACGCAACTCGGCACAAATGCGGCAAGGACGGATGAAGGCAAAGTACACACACTCGGCAATTGAAAGGAAACTGAAGCCCAGAAACAAGCCCATCAGACCGCCAACATTTGCTGTGAAATGAAGACAGACAGGAAAATGTGCTTAGAGTTTTCTTTTTTTTTTTTTTTTTAGTATTCTTTTGATTTTCTACCCACATAGAAAGTCGGAAATGCCGATGAACTCGGTCTGTTTGCTGGCACGAAATGTGTGCTCCTTGTAATACAGATTGACAATGGCAATGCTACGTTCCACATGCAACTGACTGTAGTTCTTCATGTTGGGATTGGATGTCCTGAAGTCATCATAGGAGATTTTCGTGGCATAGGGAATCGCATTGAATGTGAGATCGAAGCAACTGGGCAGACAATTGTCCAGGCAGGATTCCATGGCAAGGCCAATCCTATGCAGATGCACACTCTCCGCACAATGCGATTCACGGATGCTACAAACGGTATCGTTCCCATGTATGCGTGGCATATAGAAGACGATGCAACCACAGTGTTGCAACATCAATCGCGACATGCATTCCATTTCGCAATTGCGTTGCGTGTAATGCGCAAAGTAACTCAAATTCCCCTCGTCACGGAACAAACAATGACGATATTTTCGATGCACATTCCTCAGTGGCAACTCTGTCATTATCTTGGCCGGCTCAATGCGTAACTTTGTCTCCAGGCCAGGTGAGATCAACACTCCCGTTTCTCGCACATTCGGCGATTCGTTGGGACTGTGCAGGGCCACCTTTAAGCCGATGCTGCTCGATGACGAGCAATAATATGTGGCAGCCTCAACGTCCAGTGTCAGGGATAAACCCAACGATTCCCCCGTCCCGAGTGCGGCACGTGGATAATATTGATTGTGTGGTTTCTTCAGGTAACGACTGTAGCCCAGTTCCGCATGCCAGTTGACTGCCTGGTAATCCCTCTGTATTGTAATGTTGCGCAGGGTTAACGGCACACTGTGGGAATGCACAACAAGTAAATACGTTCTAGTCGAGTGTGCTCGACTGCTAGATACCCGACGTCTAGTTCTTAGCTACCCTCGTCTCGCTCTTTAACTCGTTAAGTAGTTTCTATCATAGCTGCTGTGTTTAGAAACCAATCAAGATGCAATTTTTGTGGTAGTTAGGAAACACGGGAAACTTTTTAAGTAAGTCTAAAGTAAAGCCTAAATACACTCGACTGTGATATTGATTGACCCATTTGGCAAACTTATCGTATCTTATATTTGTTAAAAATGTTACTTTATGATGGAAATAAGAGATACAGAAATAATTGTATCGTGTGTAATCACAGTTTTCTTTTTTTTTGAAACTTTTTTTCTCTTGAAATCTACAAAATAAAGATTTCTGTGCATAATAAATACTTAGAAAAAGAAGAAAATGGTTTTTCTATAAGACACAGAGCTAATTTCATTGACACCTTGTTGTGTCTGTTACAAACAGTATAAAATGAGTATAAAATGACTCTGGAATGGACGCAGGGTATAAAGAAGTTGCCACAACCTACTTGTGCTTGTACATGAAACGTGGATGCAACATGTTGAAGACACAGCACAGACCCTCATCGGTGACAATCGGATGAAACATGCGCTCGCAATGATTATCAACAGCGCCAAAGCGACAACCAATAACCAACGCATTGCAAGGCTGCGATATCTATTAGGATTGCAGTTGATAGATACGTATATAGATACTACATATTAGATACTTCTTATCATCGACTCACATTGCTGATAAGCTGCTGCCAATTGTTGTTGCCCCTGCTGAATTGTGAGTTAATCTTGCGACGACAAAGTACTTGCAACATCGCAAATTTGGTTGTATCGTTCAAGATGGGAACAGCTCTGTTAACCAATGCCTGATTGAGATTACAGATGGTAATCGCTGGAAATGGCTCGTTGGTTATATATGTTGGCTCCGGATTAATGACGACAATTACGGGCGATGTGTTCCATTTGTTGAAGGCGTCCAGCATCAAAAATCCAGCGAAGCAAAGTACGGTGAACAATGCCAGGCCAAAGAACACTCTGCATTACACGTGTTTACACTACTTTATCTTTTTCATTTCTAATACCCTTGCAAAGGATGTTATAACTTTGTCATGCAATGTGTGAGTATGAACAATTTTGTTGTTTGTTGAAGTATTTCAACTAACTAAATTATCTGGTTATATATAATATATGCTTTATATCTAGTCTTAATTTGAAGCAAATTGGATTACTATATCATATAGCTTTCATAGGAACGATCGGTTGTTTGTTTGTCGTTTCTTCAAGTATCCCAACCAAACTCACTAGATAAATACTATATATAGAACTTTTGGTAGAACAAATTTTATCAGATTTTTTTCTCAAGATATTTTAACAAAATTTAACAAGAAAACTTTGTTTTATTTAGAAATTTCATAAAATTACACATTTCTCTGCAAGGGTATAGAATCTTCGTCGTGCCGAAAATAACTTTAGCTTCCCCTCTTTTTTTTTCTTGTTTCGTTTGATTCTCACCTGTCGGCGGTGTGCAGTTTGCGACTGTTGATGTACTTGAGTCCATGTATGCTTGTGTTGCGGCAAAATTCATCCGTATTCAGGGCTATTATGCTCCGCCAACTAAGCATCGATGCGGGCTTTGGCTCCAGCGTTGGCTCCAGCTGGGACTTGGTCTCCATTCGCTTGGCTTGGCATCCCTTATGCCTCCAATTGGGCGGCGACGTCACTTTGCTAAGCAGCAGCCGCATGTTGCACCATCACTTCATTTCGAAATGCTCGCCAATTTGTGAGTTCTTTTACCTTAAGTATTTCCCCATTTGACCAGGCTATCCAGTACTTGTTTATCCACCTTAATGCTTCGCTGCTTTGCACATTCCTGTGTAAACTAACAAATATGCAAGCTAATAATTTAATGTCAACAATAATCCAATCATAAACGTTGATTGGTTAAATGGAATTAGTTTGATTTAAAATAACATTAGCGTTATAAATATTAATATTGGTTTAAGATACATTTATTATTTGACAAAGTAAACGATAAATTATATATTTATCAATTTTTAAATTGAATTTATTAATATCTATAATAAATAAAGATCACTTTATTTATTTTAAATTATAAATTGTCAAGTAAATGCATAATTTAAATTAAGGAAAGATTTTTAAATTATTATTCGAATGTCTATGCTATAAAGTAATTAAATTGATGTTATAAATATTGCTGCTTTTCTTATATACTTATATATATTTATATATTTATTTTCCAAAACCATTTTAATGTGAATAAACATTTTATTTGAAAAAAAAGGATATATAATAAGGAAACCTGAAGTGTTAAAAATTAAATAAATAAATAGAATAAAGTTCTATCTTTAACAATTTTAAAGAAGTGTAACTTATAGTTACTCATAAGACATTCTTCAAATAAGAACTATTTTTAATTAATTGATGTTTTTCGAACTTTTGTAGATATGAGATAGAAAGTATTATGACTTCTAAAAAAACAGAAATAAAATATTTAATTATATATATTCATATATCTGAAAGAGGATTATAAAATATTTAATTTTAATTAGAAATTTGTTAACAAAAATTAAGAAATGCATAACACTTAAGTTTTAAATTGATTTTTCGAGTTGCAAAAGTTTTGATTGTGAAGAAAAATTCATTGTACAAAAGTTTATTATAATAATATGCTTAAATATGCTAAATGGACGAATTGTGTAAATTGTAATTAGCTTCACTATAGGGAAGTATGACTGTAAAACAATGGAAACTTAACTTTGCTTTCACACTTTAGGCTTTAGCATTAATGTTGCATGTGGAATGTGTATAATCCTACAGGGTGTCTAACTGTCGAGCAGCTATAAGTGCTTAGCAATTTTAGACTAGCTTTAATTAAGATGTGTGCTGGTGTCGCTCATTAGAGCGCAACGTGTGGCAGTAACAGCTCAAGTTCAATGCAACCAACAAAGCCGAATTGAGTTCAGAACTTGCCAAATACCTAAGCAAGCACATACAGATGCACGTAATCACACATACGCAGCAGTGAGGGGTGGAGAAAGGGAGAAGGGAAACAGAGGGAGAGAGTGAAAGGGATGGGTAGGTAAACCGCACTTGAACGAAAATCAAATTAAAAGCTTCAATGCCCCAGACATAGACGGGTCAGAGGCAGACCACGGCCAGGTCAGGTTAAGCGTAGACATGGCTTCTGTTGCCACATGTCACCTGCAAGTATACACATTTACACACACTCACGCACACACACACACATACACGCATACGCACTTTGTATGACTTCATTGAAACAAGTTCATAAAACACTTAAACCTAACCGAGTCGACCAAATGTCCCATGGGGTTGTCAATGTTGGTCGCTAGCAGCTTGTTAGCAGTTTTGCTGACCGGTAACACTCTCCCTTTTCCCACAACCGGAACTCCCCTAACTCTCAGCCCTTCCCACTCACCCTTTCTATACACCCTCAACAATCGCATCCGCAGTCTCTCTGTTCAACTGCCTTTACATTTACCTCAGAGTTCAACGCCGGACGTATCACCATCAATGACCATCAAAAAGTTTTCGCCTTTGGCTTTCTGACCAGAAATACATACACCTATGGTCATACAAATAGCAATAAACACACCACAAATTATTTGCTTGTACATTTCGTAAAATTGCAATTGACATTTTTGGTATTACTTTTTAAAAAATTAACTAAAGTGCAGTTTGTTCTTATTATTCATAAATAGGCTGCGAAATGTCAATGTTTTTTATTGTTATTATTTAGTAAATAAATTAAAAGAAATAACAATTTTAATTAAAAACAATTTTAAATGGAAATTTTAATGTATTTTTTTTTAAACAAATAATTAATAAATATTTATTTTTATTATTATAAATAAAAAAAATAACGTGTCAAAATCAAATGTAGATATTTTGCTTTGTTGAGAATATTTCTTATCGTTATTAATATGATTGATTAAATTAAAATAAATTAAACTAAAATATATTTTATTTAATATAAATTTGTGTATTACTTTTGAAAACTATACTAAATTGAAGTTTGTTCTATTTTTTTATTATTATGATTATTATTTGAAAACAACATTTTAAGAAAATGTCAATACTTGTTTATATTAATATTATTAAATTAAATAAAACATAAATTTTAGTAAATTTATTTATATACATTATATTATTTTTTCCTTACTGTACATTGCAATTGTGTTATTTGTATGACCATCTACATTCGTAGATGTATGTATGCATGTAAACTGAATGATTTTTTGCTATGCCACATGCAACGAAAGCTCACAGCAGAGTCCAATTGACCTAATCTAAGTGGAGGCGCCATTAGAAATCGTTTTGCTCGGCAAGGATGCAATTTAAGGCGGTCACCATAGGAGCCAAAGTCACAGTTGGGGTCAGTACAGAGCCTACATACATACGTACTTTGATAGGATATGATGGGCGTATGTATGTGCATACATATGTACATACATATTGTATGCGGATTTCATTTACGAGTATTGATCCATTTATTGCCGTAGTATGCGCATTCACATCACATCACATGCATATTCATACATATGTACATATATGTATATATATTTCCATTGTTTCAAATTTTTGCATTTTGTTGCATGCAACTTGAGGCAAATGTACCCTAAAATTTCTAGTAATACCTTGTCAAATAATTAATGTTTCTGAAATACAGCTGATAAATTAGTAATTACAATTAAATCAAAATAAATATTTATTATTAAGTGAACTGGATTTTTACTTGCAATTCGAGAAGGTTGTGAGTTAGTTAAGCTTTCAAATTTTGTTTTAAATTATCCAGAATTTTGTTATTTTGATTTGCATTATGTATACATTTTTTGCCAAAAATCCAAAAAAAAAGGTTGCCTTGTTCCTGATTAATAACCTGCGAAGTTTTCCACATTTTTAAGATTAATCATTTCAATTATATTTTTATTCTATGTTTTTCGGCTTACACCTTTAATTTCTCTTCATTGAAATGCGCGAAGTGCTTAAAAAAATAATCAAGGCGAGCGTTGCTGCTAAGAAGCCGACTGCGCAGTCGCGTCGAACGGCATCATAAAGCTGCAGCGTGCCTAAATGAGCACTCTCCATCTCCCTCTCTCTCTATCTCTCTCTTTCACATTCTTACACTCTCTCTGTCAAAGCAGTCGCTATGTAGACTACAAATCGTTGTAAAAATTGCTTATAATTCTCAACTGAATATTTCACAAACTTTCGATGTAATTAAAGCACTATTTGCAGTACGCTTATCGGGCAGTCGTGTGGCTCACAGCGTTAAGGGTTGGCCACAGTCCCAACAAATTGTGTGTGAATATATAATACATAATACATTGAATTACACAAAAAATGTCTATAAACTATATAACTGCATGGATAATAGATAAATAATAATAAACAAAAAATGAGGAGGTCTTTGGTAATAAATGAAATAAATAATTAAGCACAACAGAATTTTACAATTTTAACAATTAAGCATAAAGTTGCGAATTATTAGAGATAGAGAGATAAAAAAGATAAGAAAACATTAAAATAAAATACTTACTACCATATAAAATTATAATTCCCGCTGTGAGAGAAGATGCGCCCGAAAGGGTAAAATTAATTGTGACTGTCTGTTTTGCTTCTTTATTTGGTTTTTAACCTTTTTTTTTGATTTTAATGAGAGCTCAACTAAAAATTAAATTGTTTTGATTGGAACTCTAAAATGTAGTTGTAGGAAGTTTTCACTATTTGTTTAAATATTGTATTTTTTGTTTTCTTTAACTAATTGCTAAAACGATTAGGCAGCATGTGATGACGACTACTTATAATCATCATCAAAGCAAACGACACAGTTATACAATAAACAAAAGCCACAAAATTATATTGTAAGCAGACATCCAACTCCCCCAATAAACATACTATACTATCTAGACAAAAAGTGGGTGACGAATTTCAGAGAATGCTTTAAAACAATTAATTATACATTTTTGAAGCCAGCAGAAAAGCAGACATTTAAATAACTCAACCAAAACGCACACACACTTGGACGCATACAATCACACATACACACACAAACACACACATACACACAGAATGAATTCCATGAAAAGCGAGCAAAAACAAACACTGAAAATGGATTTCCATTTAAGGCGGCATGTTGAGCACATTGTTTTTATTAAGTGTCGCATGATATACTATTATATGAGTGTGAGAGTAAGTGTGTGCGTGTGTGTGTATGAGATATGCTGGTGTCTGTTTATGTGTGTGTGTGTGCGGCACTTCATACACATAAACACTTCAAGTGGCAACATGGCGTGCAACTAATCCGCTGCCCAAAAAATATGTTACAAGTGGGCATAAGCAGTCATGGATGAAGGCCTGGGGCAGTCACATAGGTCAGCGGTGAGGGATGAGGGGTTAGGGGTTAGGGGTTAGGGGTCAGGGGTCAGGGGTCAAGCAGTCCCACTGAAGCCAACAGACCATCAGCGTGCACTGTGGTTCACACGCTATTTTCATAGCTTACTTAAATAAACACAATAGTTAGTTGTATAAATACAAAAGAAAAGCAAATAATTTAATTTTAACTTTTTAATTCGGGAACAATTTTGGAAGTGATAATTTGTGTGTTGTTTCTACAAAAATACTAAAAAAAAACACATAATATAATTTTAAATGATCAAAAAAGTGAAAAACGAAGTAGTTTGAAACAAATATAAATAATTTGAGGTATTAATTAATTGCATAAATTTGGAAAAAAAAAACATTTTTTTGGGAAGAAATTCAAGTAAGAAATATTAAAGTAATGTTAATAAAAAACAAATTTTAATATATTAAAAAATATAAGTTTTTATATTGGGATGAGTAAGAAAAAATTAAATAATGTTAATTGATAATTAATTTAAAAAGTTATTGACTACAAATTAATTACCGAATTGGTTAACCAATTTAATTAAACTTAAAGTTTATAGCTGCGCCGCACAGTGGTATGCATTGCAATGCACTGGGCCCACGGTAAACTGTCCCAGTGGGGCAAACAAACATATCATCATCATAAAAGCAGTCATCACATGGACAGCATCGCATGACGTAGGCAAAATGCAAAATACACTGCAAAAAATATGTATTTCCAGAGATATTTGAGAAAACTTGTAGGAAATGTAGGAAATTAATGAGAAAATTTAAGATAGAAGAGAAAATTTTTAGAAATGTGTTGGAAGTATTGATAGTATTTATATATTTTATTTAATATAGTTTCGCTCAGTGCACAAGTTGATGTTAAGTAAGAGAGAGGGAGAGCAGGACATAGAGAGAGAGAGTGAGAGAGAGCGAGATGGGAAGAAAGAAGTTAGAGACGAGGTCATATAATACGCGCTAAATACATAGTTAGAAAATAGTTGTGAACCCTTTCATCAAGAGCAACTGCCGCCAGTTCCTGGTCCTAGTCCTAGTCCTAGTCGTGGACTATCAATCCCCTCCCCCAGTTTCCATCCAGCCCACAAAGACTTTTGCAAAGCAGACAAAAACCCCATGGGAACTCGACTCGTCGTGGCTTTGGTTGAATCGGGAACAGGGGGAGAATGTGGATGGCAGAGGGAGCCAGGGAACAGTTGCTGTCATTTTGGTTTTTGTTTTATTTTTGATATTCGTATGACCTTTTTTTGGCATATTTTCAGTAACATTTTGTCAGTGGCGTAACTGCCATTCCAGAGCCATTTCGTCAGCAGCAAAACCATCGAAGGCTGCGGGAAGTAAAGAGCAGAGTGGAGGTAGGGCAAGAGAGTTGGAGTAAATGGGCAGTATGTGTGGGAGGGCGGGGGGTACATTCAACTGACTGCTCTGGTCCTCTGCTCTGGCGCTGATAAATAAAAGGCGACTTGAGTCCGCATGGACAGACTGCATTTACCACACATACGCACACACTCATACAAATAGAGACCTTCCCCAATTCCCTGTATGTGTGCGTGTGTGTGTGTGTGTGTGCGTGTGCGTGTGAGTGTGTGTGTGTGTGAATGGCTGACGAAATGAATGTTGCAACTAAATGAATAACTAGAAATTAGTGCAAAAAACGAACATTTACACACAATCAAACACATAAAAAATAAATAAGATTACTGCAGTCGAGCATGCTCGACTGCCAGCTACTCTGTAAGTAACTTTAAAAGTGCTTATAATCGCTCTAAGTTCTAAAGCAAAGCGATTTTATGAGTTCCCTTTGAGAATAGATAGTTGACATGCTAAGGCAGATGTAACAATAATAAATAAATAGTTAAGAAACTTAATATTTATTGCAGATTTTTCATATAAATTCAAATGTAAAGGAATACACTATCTATATAATATTTCTTTTATTTATACTTATTTCATCAAATTAGAAAAGTTAACAAAGTCAAGCATTAAGTAATGATTTTAATCGAACTAACTAACAAATATATATTAAAGTAGTTGATAGATTAGTCACTTGTCTTTCATATAATAATTCATATAATAATTTCATATAATAATTCATATAATAATTTAGAATATTGAATACTTTTCAAGCATTATAATTATTAAATTATCTTTTCAGACTCTGTACTTTAAAAAAGTACATAGTCTTCTAAGTTTGACGAAAGCGATTTGTGCGTAACAGGCAGAAGGAGTCATCGCCGACCCTATAAAGTATATATATTCTTGATCAGCATCAACAGCCGAGACGATATAGCCATGTCCGTCTGTCAGTCTGTCCGTCCGTACGAACACCTAGATCTCAGAGACTATAAGAGCTAGAGTTACCAAATTTGGTGACAACACTCTTATAGTGTGCAGGCAGATCAAGTTTGTTTTAGATTTTTGCCACGCCCACTTCCGCCCCCGCAAATCGAAAAAAACGTATTATAAGAGCTACAGACTTGTCACACTTGGCAGATTTGGTACACATAGAGTGTGCATGTGTGCGGACGCTTTCCGAAAATTTCATCGCGATCGAACCATAAACAAAGGAGATTTTAAGGAATAAATGACCAACAAATTCATAAGGGCTGAGCAGCATTACAGCAACAACAACGGCAAGACTCGCTACGAGTGCGCGGGTTCAAATCTCGCTGCTGACAATTTAAATTTGAGTTTTATTTTTAAATTATTAATTAATTGTTGTTATTTTATTTAAATATATATTATAAATGCTGCATAATTTGTCAGAAAGTAGCAAAATCTTTAAGAAATGTAAATAATAAAATTTAGTTAGAAATTCGAATTTATGTACATATTTGTCAAATGCTAAAATTCGTGCTGCATAAGTATTGAGATTGCTGGCTGTGAAGCTCATAAGTCAGTAGCTCAACTTAGAAGACGTGGGATTTGCAAGCGAGAGGTCTGGGGTTCCAAACTACAACGTCAGCTTATAATTTTCTTTTTTTAATTTTTGCCACGCCTCCTTCTATTTTGGGTCCTCACGAAAAGTACAGAGTGTCCCACTGTCGACTGCGGTCGACTGTAGTCTTACCCTCCTTCAGTTGTAAATACTGATGCAAGGTACTATACTGTCGCATGCGCCTCGACTGATCCCCTTGTTTTTAACTACATAAGAAATAAAATATGTAAGCAAGAAAAAAATGTATAAAGAAATCTCTTAGAATATAATATGTAATTGAAAAGTTATGTGCCAGCTACCAAGGTCTTTGACTTGATAGTGGATTTATAATTTGATAGCTTGCCTTATAAGTATATTATTTGTATTTATATTATATCACATAATTAAGTTGAAATCAAAATTTAAGTACATGTATTAAAAGCGCTTTGAACACTTTTTATCTATTCAAATATTAGTTTACAAAGCATAGCAAAGCATTAACGATTTCAGTTTAAATCCCTTGCAATAATATTTCAACTGATTACAAACGATTATTTTAGTTGAAATCAAAATGTTAGCACAAATATTTAAAGCTATTCGCAGTACTTTTTACCATTCTGGCTCTTTTTGCAAGCATACATAAATATTATGGTATAATTCGGGACAACTGCGGGAAGTGGAGAGGGCGGTGAGGGAGGAGAGGGAGGAGAGGCGGGGGTGACGCATTGAAGTGAACGCATATCTATCATTAATATCGCTGCAGTCAGCTGCTGTTGTGCTTCGAAAAGGGCTGCTGCAAAAAATATACTACACACACACACATGCAGTTGTATATGTATGCATACATATACATATGTATATACTTACATATGAGCAGCCATGAATGCCAATACACACACATGCAGATCGCTGGCATTGGTATGGCCTCCTCTCTAGCTCAGAGCTCGACTGAGGTTTACTGCACAGCCAGCAGCGGCAGCAGCAGCGGCAGCAGCAGCGGCAGCAACAGAGGCAGAGGCAGCGCAACTGACTGCTGAACTACTGCCAACTGCAATTAATCATTTTTCTATCATTTTCAGATTTTTTATACATACAAACAGCCGGTGCCAATGCATGTGTGTGTGTGTGTGTATATATATATATATATATATATATGCAGCACACACACACTCACACACACAAACACATATGCATGCATGCATGTGTGTGCTTATGACTGGTAAGTTATGATTTTTTCACAATTTCCGTTCTTTTTTTTATGTTTTTCTTCTATCTTGCATTAAAAAATGTTTCACTTGCCTGCGGAATTTCAATCTGATTGCGTATCTGACATCGGATATACATAAGTACTACATATTGACATATAGCTGATGTGAGTCCCTTTTACTTTAAGTACAGTTTTAATAATCTATTAATAACCAAAAAAAAAAAAAAAAAAATAATTCATTGAATGTTGTCTGGCAGATATGAAAAAAACTACTTTATTTTTCGATATGTTCGCACAAAATTATCTTATAAAGTATGACACATATGGAGGTGTGGCAGACTCTATATTGTATATATAAACTTAATCGTTATCTACGGTTAAATCGATTGATCCAGGTTCGTTTCTTCATCAGATAGATCAATTTTGGTATATAGGTTTTTCTATACAATACTTAAATTAAGTTTATTTAAAATTTTGCATCCTCCCCCGGAGAAACCGGAATAAAACGATTAGCAAGCCAATTTCTGAACGCATGCTCTTATAGGATTATAATAAATAGTGTTATAAAACAGTCCTGTAAATTTCATAAGGATCAGTGCATCAGTTATGTGAGAAAGAAAAATTTGCATTGAAGGCAACGTATGTGTGCGAGCGAGTCTGAAAAAACCTTTCCGCATTATTAAAAAAAAAAAACAGGCAGTCATTACCACCAAGGGAGTGGCATATCTCACAAATTTTTTGTTTTTGTTTGTTTGTTTCTTTTCTGTTGTCGTCTTTTTTGATTGCAAATATCTTCTTTTCGTTAACGCATTTTTCTATAGAGGGAGAGTTAGTGTTGTCAACCCTTAACACTGCGAGAGACTCGACTGCCCGTTGTGCGACGCCAACAATGCCCCTTTTATATGAACTGTTCGTCGAATAAATTGTTGAGAATTACAAGCAGTTTGGTTAAATTTGTACCCATTCAGTTTGTAGCATCGACTGCGCCTGCCTTGATGACTTCATGGCAATTATCAATTTGTTTATAGTACAGAGTGTGTTCGATTGCGGGGATTCCCCTCTGACATAAAGGCAACTGCTCAGTCGGCTTCTTAGCAGCGACGCGTCGCTGGCCTCAAATTTGTCAAGAGTAAATATCTCTTACATACATCTTACATTGAAGGACAAGCGCACACTCTACACTCTTGACAGTCTATCAATATTTTGGAAAATCCTTGAAAATCAAATTTTCAACGGAATCTATTTTGAGATTATGCAAAAAAAGGCAATCATTTACCGGGAGAGGTGGTTGTTGTGGAGGGTGTTGTCTAAGACATCCCCCCCCCAAATCTCTCTCGGTACAATCTCACAGCGGGTTTTTGTTGTTGTTGTTGTTTGGGTTTTATCTTCTAAAGCAAGTTTTGTTGTTGTTGTTTGTCCAAGTGTTGTTTGTGTTTTTGTTGTATATAACAGTGTAAGTAATCGTGTTGTGTTTTTGTTGCACGGTTGAAAGAAAGACACACATCATCACAAATTTTCGCTGAATATTTTTTTTCCTTCTTATATAACTTTTTTGAGTTTTCTGTGTTCGCCCGTAGCTCTAAATCTATCTTCTAATTACTTTTCTTATAAGTAAATTCTGTTACATTTACAAATGTTCCAAGGATTGGGGATCTTTTTAAGCAGATAGAAAGAAAAATCCCCATTTTTATTTTTTTTTGCTTGTTTTATTTCCATACATCATATCATATATATATTATAATATATTAAATATAAGTTCATATCATATATTTTTATTCATCCATTTTCTATACGTAAAATTCATTTTTGCTTATATTTCTCAATACATACATTCATCAGTTGCAGTTTTTCCATTCATTTCATGTAAATCAAATGTATCCACACAATTAGTTGGGGAGAATGTGTGGTAAACCCTTTCTGCTGTGAGACTCTCGACTGCCCGTTATATAAAGCTAACAAGGCGCCTTTTATATGAACAGTTGGCCGAATAAAATGTTGGGAATTACTATAAGCAGCTTTGCAAAGTTTGTGCGCCTTGTTTTTTTTTTTTTAATTTCTGCTTTGTTGATGTCGATGGCGCAATTGCCAGCAAGAGAGACTAAAAGAGTGAGAGCAATATAAATAACCCGTTTGACGCTCTCAGAGAGTGCACACTAACTACATGGCGTGCTTGCAGAATGAATTATTAAACTACGTAAGCTTCTGGTTGCGGGAGGGCGGGTACAAGAATGCGTTGTTCAAAACAACTGCGCAGTCGGCACTGACCAATCGCGAGCAGCTCACGCTTTAATTGCTGATTTTTCAGCGCATTGCGCATCTTTTTCTCTGTCTGTCTCTTTCTCTCTCTCTCTCTAGCTCTCTGTTGCAAAATAAGGGTACTTAAATATATAGGCAGAATATGTAGTTTACTCAATTTAATAATATTAGAAAAATAAGAAAAAGGCTTCTTGTATACATTTTTAAATATGGTCAGATTTAACACAATCAAGTTTTCTCACGAATCAATGTGATTCACAGTAATAATTACATATGTACATACATTTTGCTTTTGTTTATTATATCTATATTTTTGAAAATGTAATTAGTTAAGTACATTTATATAGCTACTTTTCATAATTTATTAAAATATATAAATTAGTAAATAAAGCACTAAACAAACCTTAGAAGTTATGCGTCAAAGCGTCAGCGCAATTGGCTCTGCAAGTCGAGCGAGCACAACTGTGAGAGACCCTGTACTGACGCAATAATACGTATACAGATCATCTAGCGTGTATCATTCTTCTGTTGTCCTTCAAGTAGGTGGACAAACAGACGGACATGGTTATATACACTAGGGGTTTTCGTCAAAACTAATAGGTTTGGTGTACCTAATCAAACACTTCTCTCGCCGTAACTCTTTAAATTACTCTATACGAATTTCATGGTACCAGCTCACGTGGAATATTCAGGTGTTTCAGTCAATTGAAAATTAAAGTTGTATTAAGAAATGATTTCAAGCTTGAATTACTTTTGTTGAATAGGTGCAGAAGGACAAAATTCGGTGGCCAGGTGGGTTAGATATGGAAGCTTTTAAATAGAAAATTGTGATGCGTAGTCGACTACACAAGCAGCTGTTTGTTTTGATAACGCCTTTGTGTCCTTTGTCAATGTGTGAATTCGAGTGTGCACATACACATATATAGAGAAATATATAGAAATGTCCTGCCATAAGGCATAAGCATTTGTTGCCCCAAAGCAAAGAACGTGTTGAGTTTTGACAATTGTTTTGTGAGTTCTTGTTTTGTGTCCAAATATCCAAACATACCGAACTTATGTATATACATATATATATGTTTATATACATGTACATATATGCATACTTATGCATGTGTGTGTGCACTGCAAATATTAGCATAGTGTAATTTAGTTGTTGTAGAAAATGTATCTTTACTCAAGACTTTTCACATCTCCCAGTTACAGTTTTAGTTCTAGTTTCAGTTGCATATTCAGTTGTGTGTAGTTGGCCTATTCTCCCCACTAACGTATGCCTAAACCTAAATAAACTTACACATCTTTCTGCGATTTCAGCTACAACAACAATAATAATAAGTGAAACAAGAGCTACTTACATACAAAACTAAACGTGAAAAGCTTCAGCATATTTATTTAAAGGCAACAAGCACTTTACTTACTTATCATACACCCACCAAAGTAGAACCTTGTGTTGGCGCTAGAGCTGGTCGCGTGTCGTGTTTCTGCTCGTGACACGAACAGGCACGCATTTAATACAAAGTGTCTTGAAAAGATTAAAAGCAATTTAAAGCAATGTAATACAAATAATATATGATTAATTCAATAAATAAATCGATAAACTATAGATATTCGACAAATTGCTGCAATACGACTCGGCAGTACTAAACACGACTCTCAACAAGACCTAACACGACTAATCACGACTCTCAATACGACTTAAATGTTTTAATACTACTTAATATGTTTAATAGCCTCCCAAATAATATGATTTAACACTAATGAGCATGATTTAATACTTATTATCACTCGCAACACGATTTAATACAACTTTGCAGAACTTAATACACTTCACAACAAATCATAACACGACTCAACACAATTCCAACAGAACTAAGCATGATTATGCTTGATTAACAGCACGATTTATCACGAATCAACAGGACTTAGCACAAGTGAACACGACTTAATATGATACTCCTACAACGTATTATGATTCTTAGTCAGAATTAAGACGAGTCAACATGTTGTGGACACGATTAAACATGTTTATCATTACCTAGTGTCGTGAGTGGCGAGTGCGTAAGCGGGCCTGGTCCTGTCGCATCGTGCACTATCGTGTTAATATAATGTTTTGACGCGCTATCATCGCTAGTTAGAAGTGTACCCTTCGCTTACAATTTACCCGGAGTCGCAGCCGTAGACGATTGCGGCCATTGCAGCCACTTTTGCCATTATTATGGCTATAAACTATTATTCTGGCAAACTAGCTTGAGTTTTCTCTCTCTCTCTCTCTCTCTCTCTCTCTGTCTCCCTATCCTGCTGTTACTCTCTTTATCTCTATCTTTGCCTGCTGTTGATATTTTTCTAAATTTAATTGCATTTCTGGTAGCTGGCTGACAGGCGGACAGTTAGACAGTGGGGGACAGGCGGACAGACGGACGGACGGACGTAAAGGCAGGATCTGTCTGTATTCTCAGTCGCGGCGTCCAGGCCTAGCCTGTCCTGTCCTGGGATGCTGTGCCAGGATAGAAACGTCAACGACAACGAGAAGACAACTCAATTTGATGGCAAATCACATCATATGCTTTCCAAACACGTCCTCCACAATGCAAAAATTTAAGTCACGAAAACAATTTTGTGAATTGTTGGCGGCCAGTCGTCATTTGGCTCTGACTCTGACTCTGACTCTGACTGTGGAAACTGTCTCGTATCTCTGGCCGGGATGTTGTTTAGGCCCCACCACCACCCATCACCAGCTAAACTGTTTGTGTCCTTTAAGCAGTCCTTGAGTGGATTACAGTGCTTTATTGTCCTGCCTGCCTGCTTGCCTTCTGCCTGCTGCCTCAATCAGCTCGTTATCTGTCGCGTCGCGTCAATAAATAATGCCAAATTCGTAGCCTCATTTGTTTTTCAGCCCAGAAATGCAAAACAATCGCGTCTTGAATTTGCATTAACTGAAACTGTTTGGTTTAGACAGTCCAACACGTACACTTGCACTCTTTAATTAGGGTTGTCCTTGTGCTTATGCTTAGCGAAAGTAATCGCTATTGTCTCTATATATATGTATGTATAGTCAGGAATTTCCTTAGAAGTCGATGAACAACCCTATTTCCAACAATTCATAGAGTTTTGAAAAGATTTGAAAACGACCGATTAATCGATTATTAACTGAAACTCAAATTCACACTTATTTTATATCGTTAATATTATCGATATTTATTTGAATTAAATTAATATATGTATAAGTTTTCAGTTAACAATTTCTAGAGTAATGGAAAATAAATATATTGAGTGTCTGATCTCATCTGTCTTATACAATCGAATATATCGATATGATATCGATTAATCGATAACCGTACGAAAATAAAGTTCTTGCATATTTCTTACACACAGTTTATAGTTCATAGAAAACTTCCAATGGTGCATAGCAATTTCATCTATTAAACATATCGATTAATCGATAATAACATCGAGTTACCATTGACCTGTATAAGCTATTTTATAACAGTCAATATAATAATATCAACTCAACTTTCTAAACATCTTAAAAGATGCTTATCGATTAATCGATAATATCTCAATACTTAAATTGTTCAATAATTTCAATATTTAGTGATCACTGTAATTGATTTCTAAATTTTCCATTGATAATTTGTTCATAAATAAAAAAACCAACTAATAAAATAAAATATCAATTAATCGATAACAATATGAAGCATAAATTGATCAACATTTCAAACGTGTTTCTCAATTGTGTTTGCAAAGTACAGCTAAAAATGAAAGCAATTCATTGGAAATACTTGTAACCTGTACTTTGGCTCATGAGCATACCGATTAATCGATAACAACAGGGTACCGCAATTGACCTATATTTAGGCCATAAAATGGTATAGCTAAATAATGGCAGCCCATTCCACTTGAAATACCTTTTCTGGTGTCCATTGCCTACTTTATGGGTATTTTTACTTTACTTTGGAAGACACTTGAACAGACAATTAATTACTGTTAGCTTCTGCTGCTGTTGATGCTTCTGCTGGAGATGGAGATGGAGCTGGTAGTGCTGGTGGTGCTGGTATCGCTGCTGGTGACGCCACACCTACCAATTAATTTTGCATTTTTGAAGCGTTGCCGCAGCGGTGAGTGCAGTTCGCCAAACCGAATCGAAAGCCAAAGCCAAAAAGGATGAAATGACAAAAAAAATTGAAAAGATGAAAAAAAAAGTAAAAGACAGCTGCCAAAATGGGCGTTGCGTCGCCCAGTTAAATTGTAGGATTGTCCAGGGCAGTACCGGGTAGGTGGAAAGCGAGTGGACAGACGAGGGGGGAACTATGCTCTGGCTGGCAATTGAATCAACGTTGGCCGCATCGGTCGCATAGCAGAAGGGTTATCATTACTTCCACATAATTTAATTTCGGCAGGCAACGACCATTTGCATTTCAATACCAATAGAAGTGATGCGACGCGGAGGAGCAGAAGGGCATGTAGGACGATGAGGTGGTGGAGGGGGGAGGGGGGGGGTAATGGTGTTATTGTGGTGCGGGTGGTGCGGATGGTGTCGGCACAGTGCTTCTTACGTTGTGCGATTTCTACGATTTTGGCCATTCCACATTTCTTCTTACCATTTTTCAAAGTTTTGTCCGGCTGCTCATTGCACAAACTGAATTGAATCACCACATTACGATGCTACCCTTTTGCCGAAATCTCCCTCTCTTAACCCTTGGGATGGCATGAAAAAAAACCCAAGGGGGCTTGGGGGGATCATTTCATTTTAAATTTTTGGCGGCCCAGTTGCTGAGATGCTGCTGCCAGATTTTCCATCATCATTCATAACAATAGCAGTTGGCAGTTGCAGCAGACTCGGACTCGAATGGCACCCAACACAACCCTACACAGTCCTGCACAACCCTACCATCATGCTCAGGCAATGAACTAGCCCCGTTTTATTATTTTTTTTTTTTTTTGCGACATTTCCGTTTGCATTTGGCAAGCGGAAACGTCAGGCTGTCCATTGGACAATCAAGCTTTTGGACACGGGACAACCAAAGAGTGCCTCTTCCGAGTTGTTTCTTCTTCTTCCTTGTTTGTTTGTTTGTTTGTTTGTTCATTCGTTCATTGTTGTTGTTGCTGTTGTTGTTGTTGTTGTTGTTGTTATCAACACAAAAGGCACGGTTGGACATTGTTTGGTGTTGATAGCCGCTCATGAATAACAAATGCACACGGCAGGTGGGTCGATCTATCTTCAACACTCTCTCTCCCTCTCCCTCTCCCTCTCTCTCTCTCTCTCTCTCTCTCTCTCTCTCTCTCTCTCTCTCTCTCGGATTCTGTGTGTGAGGATAGAGTGCTTGAAAGTGAGGTTAGGGATAAGTGATTGACCATTCCAAGCTTGTTTATAAATTGTCAATTGATTTGTGGCAAACCGAAAGCACAAAATGGATTAGCCCAGCATTTGACCATTTCAACCAATTTCACTTGCCAAAAAGTGCCAACCAATTAAATCATTTTGATAGCCAAATGCTGTACAAATTTTGGTTCCCCTGCCCTTTATGCCATCGGCTTTTCACATTGTGAGTAGTTTTGTATTGTGCTTTTGATTGATTCGTTTGCTTGAGTCACTTTGCCAGGCCAACTCCAATAATCAAAACCAAAATGTCAATTTCAGTTAACAGTCAGCAATAGATAGAGCGAGAGAGATTGAGAGAGAGTGAGAGGGGGAGGGGGAGAGAAAGCGATGGCTCTAGTGTGAGTGAGAGAGCGCGCATATAGACCACAGCGAGGTCGCCGTCAATGTCTCATAGAAATGTCAAATGCATTTCACAATTGTCATCGTATGCTCTCGTATCTCGTTTCTCGTATCTCAACTCTCGTTTCACGTATCTCAAATCTCTATGCACTATTCTCGCATCTCTATTCAATATTCACATACATGCTCGTATATCTATCAGTTCCATCGGTTATTTGTTCTGCATTTTTTGCAACATTTAAAAGATACTTCAATTTGTTTTTATACCCTGTACAGGGATATATTAACTTTGTGAAAAAATGTCCGTCTGTCTGTCTGTCCGTCTGTATGAACGCGTCGATCTCAGCAACTAGAAGAGCTAGAGACTCCAAATTTGGCATCAAGGTTCCTGTATACCATACGCAGATCAAGTTTATTTTAAATTTTGGATACCTCCCCCCCTTCCCCCGCAAATCGAAAAAAACGAATAATAGCCACATTTTTCAATGTAGACACTTCTAACTTAACAGGTGCGTTAAGAATGGTATGTAGAAGGAACGCTGAAAGTTTCATCAAGATCGGTTTGTAAATAAGACAGATAATCAGCAATAAATGTTATTTTTCCACGGAATCGTAGAGCAGCAGGCAGCACATGTGTGCGAGCGAGACAGCGAACGACTGTGACACATGCGTCTGCTTACCATGTGTGCATATTTGTGCGAGCGAGATAGCGAACTACTGCGACACAAGCTTAAGTAAATTAAGTGTCGTAACACTCAGCTTTTGATTGAATATGTATAAATATGTGAAAGTGAGCTGCTATAAGCAAGCAAAGAATTCATATGCAAAACCAGTCGAAAAGGCTACAGTCGACCGCATTCGACAGTATAATACCCTGTACAGGCTTCTATATTAAGAGTATTTTGATAATAGATACTTTGATTAAAATAAAAGTAAGAACATAACAGGTGTTGAAAGAAAACCCCTTTGAAACTCTCATTTTTTGCATACGAATTCTTTGCTTGCTTATAGCAGCTAACTTTCACATATTTATACATATTCAATCAAAGGCTGAGTGTTACGACACTTAGTTTACTTATGCTTGTGTCGCAGTAGTTCCCTATCTCGCTCGCACAAATATGCACACATGGTAAGCAGACGCATGTGTCACAGTCGTTCGCTGTCTCGCTCGCACACATGTGCTGCCTGCTGCTCTACGATTCCGTGGAAAAATAACATTTATTGCTGATTATCTGTCTTATTTACAAACCGATCTTGATGAAACTTTCAGCGTTCCTTCTACATACCATTCTTAACGCACCTGTTAAGTTAGAAGTGTCTACATTGAAAAATGTGGCTATTATTCGTTTTTTTCGATTTGCGGGGGAAGGGGGAGGTATCCAAAATTTAAAATAAACTTGATCTGCGTATGGTATACAGGAACCTTGATGCCAAATTTGGTGTCTCTAGCTCTTATAGTTGCTGAGATCGACGCGTTCATACAGACGGACAGACGGACGGACATGGCTCAATCGACTCGGCTGTTGATGCTGATCAAGAATATATATACTTTATGGGGTCGGAGATGTCTCCTTCTGCCTGTTAAAAAAATTTTTTTCACAAAGTTAATATATCCCTGTACAGGGTATAATGAGAGTTTCAAAGGGGTTTTCTTTAAACACCTGTTATGTTCTTACTTTTATTTTAATCAAAGTATCTATTATCAAAATACTCTTAATATAGAAGCCTGTACAGGGTATTATACTGTCGAATGCGGTCGACTGTAGCCTTTTCGACTGGTTTTTGCTAAATTTCCATGCAAAAGAAATATGAGACAGGTAGAGCGGGTAGATTAGTTCAAATCGTTTTTAAAGTTTGCGAATTTGTAAGTAAGTATCTTATGCAGAATGTTAAATATTCATATAAGCTGACATCAAATTTTGGATACCCTGTAATACGAGAAAACTTTTATATAGTTCCTCAGCAAGTGTGTGAATTATAAACTGAATTTATACTTAGGCTAACAGTAAATTTGTATTATACCCTGTAATTTGTAAATGTAGAGCATGCCCCCCGCCCTCTAATATTTGGGAATATTTATCATAATATTTATATTTTTATATATACATATGCATATATATATATATATATATTTTTTTTTTTGTAGACATTTGTACAGAGTATTATACTGTCGCGTGCACTCGACTGATCCGCTTGTTTATATAGTAATTCTCCTTTAATACATGTTAAGGAAATATGGTAAAAAATATGGAAATATGAAAAAAGTTTTTATTTTGTGTAGAATATAAAAGGAATGAAATTAATGCAATTTCTATAAAGAACTAGAATAAATGTTAAGCAAGTTATGTAAGCAAGACTCAAAGGAATAATAACTACGATGTACAGGGTATTTTAAAGTCAGTACTTTAAGCTTTAATCAGTACATTGCAAAAGCGAAACTTGACTGTTAATTATAGTTTATAATTTCTACTTTAAAGTGTTGTTCAACTAGAAAGGGTTTTAGTTTAAAAGGCGAATCCATAATGCTGGGAAAACAAACAAATACGTGTGCTTATGTATGTATGTAGAAGTATGTGATGTACAATATAGATACTCGCATAGGCAGCAACTCATTAGCTGGTGGCTTCCGTTGGTGTTTGTAACATTCCCCCTACCCCCTACGCCCTCCCCCCTCAACTACCTCCTTCATCACTCATCGCTCAACACCGCTTTTCCCTCCACTGCCCACGGCTTACACTCGACACGCGTTGCCATGACAATAAATGAAATATTTTGAGCCCGTTCGATGTAATAACTCGCGCGATTTGCTGTTTGTCATATTTCATGCCCGTGATTATAAGTCCAGCATGCGGCATGACGCGGTGTAAGGCACGGGGCAATAAGCGTGCTCGCTCTGATAGATAAATAGCACATGGGGCAGCTAACGGTAGAGGTGGGGGCACCTGTGGGAGTGGGTGGGTGGTAGGGGCCTGGAAATGGGGGTTAATTCGTATTTCTCTGCAGCGCAGTTTGAATTGCATTGCAAATGCTAAGCCCTGATGGTGCTAAGTGCAAGCTGTGCGTACCTCTATCTGTGTGTGTGTGTGTGTGGGTGTGGGTGTTTGTCTGTGTGACTTGACTTTAGCATATCGAAGACTTGCACATTCTTTCAATTCGCGCAGAAAAATTATAAAAAGCAATTCGAAATTAAAACGTTCAATAGCTATGGAAACAGGTACAGTTGAACCTAGCCATAAGGGACTTTTAGCCACTCATTACAAAAAAAGTTGTGAAAAAAGGGGAATTAATAATGTTTTTTTAAGTTGAGAATTTCCAAGATAATAATACATTAATTCTAATTTTGAAGTTAAAATATTTTGAGAATATTTTACTTAGCGGATTTTCCGAATTTTTTTAATATCAACAAAATATTTTAATAAAAAAAAACTAAATTATTATTAACTTGGCAGTACAGTTATACTTTGCCAATATGCATTTTAAATATTTTCTAAATTAATTTGCCAAATATATTCATTTAATTATATAGAAATTTGTATATGAAATTTTGAGAAAAGTGAAATTATAATTTATTCAAGAAAATATTAGCAAACATATTGAAGTCTTGAGAATATATTCGAATAGACAAGTTAAACTTTGCTAAAATGAATTTTGTAATTTTTCCAAGTCTAAATTGTTTCATGCAAATTTGATAAACCAAAATTTTAATTGGAAATTATAAATAATAATTAAATATAGCAAATAATTGAAAAAAATTTTGATACAATTTCTGAAGAAATAAATTGAATTTTTAGAAACAAATATATTATACAATTATTATACCCTTTTTTGTCCGTTTTTAATGGGTATAATTGTAGATCGAGTTTCGTTATAATGTATTTGCATAGTTTTAAAAATATTAAAATACCTGCCATAGCTATTATGCTCTCACTTGAGTGAGTGTATTTTTTTGTTTGAAAAGAATCGACAAATCGTCTGAATTGAAATATGAAAAATGTGCGCTCAGCGTTTTGCTGCAATTGTCAAGTGCACTAATAAATTTCATTTTGGCCAGTTGGCAATACAGTGAAGCCTCTCCTCACACCGACACGCGGCCATGTATTCAAAAATCTCTTGCTATACATTTCTCAATAGTTTTTCATAATTTGCACAAAAAAAACCAATTAACATTTCCAAGTTTTTTATTGAAATTACATGCATTTCGAAGTGTATACTGTACATGAAGCATCAGTTTATTCGGTTTATTAATCACAGCGATAAATCACGTTCAAAGTATTTGAAATTAATTAGTTCATTTTGGAATAACAACAAAAAAAGTTGCAAATAATATGAATCGTTAAGCACAAGGGGAATACATATGTTGGCCATCAATAGGCGCAGCTGTTTATTATTATTATTGTTGGCTTAAAAGGATTTTCTACATGCATTTTTCCATTTTCTCATTTTTATTAATTTTAAATCAATTTTCATTGCTCAAGAATTTATTAAAATTTTGATTTTAATCTTGTGTTTGTAACTCACTTTAAGTTGGGAAACATATATGCAATTTCTCGATGTTTTTCTTATAAATATTTTGAAGCCATACTCAAATTATTATATTTATTTATTTGATTATTTTTACAACATTTTTGCTTTAATTTTTATTTTATTCATCAGCTGGTAATTTTCTTTATTTTTATATATTAAAATGTTTAATTAATCAATCAATCAATATCGGCCGATACCTTTCGAAAATTTCGACCCCTTTGAGTGGGAAATTGCCAAATTTTCTGAAAATTTAATCTTTTTTCGACAGATTTGAACTCTTCTTTAAACTTCTATACAAAAAGTTAATGGCAAACATTTTATCAATGCTGTAGATTTGCTACTCGAAGGGATCATAAGTGTGATAGGCTATGATATACAGGAAAATCAGCAATAACTTTATATTATACAAATTTAAAAACTCACATAACTATAAGTAAAACAACTTAAGTTGTTTTTTGTTTAATAAAGCTCTTTAAATATATGTATTTTATTTAAATCTTAAATATGTTTTATTATCAATTGATCTAAAAGATAGAAAAGTTATGAGCTTCCCCTAATTGCAGAAAGTTATCATTAATTAAAATTTAAAAATGTTCATATCTCAAAATGTGCTTTTTTTCGAAAATAATTTAAATTTAGCTTGAATATAAGGCTTTTAATTTTCTCACAGTGTCTTACATGCCCCTACCAGACTACCGTACACTGCACTCTCCTGCCTGGTATATAAACTTATGCATATGAAGTGTCGAATTCAATACCAGTAGGTGGCACACCTACACCTCTGTAGCCAGAGTTGTGGACATTCCCCTTGACTCCCCTCGATTGTGGCCAAGTTGTGTGAGTCCTGATGATGGAAACTGTTAGCCAGATAAACTAAACGGAGGGCGGTCAGTCGATGTGCTGACCGAAAACTTTTCAGAAATTCGAATCATGTAACAGAATACATGATGGCCAAATTCAAAAGATGGTTAGGAACAACATGTGTGCAATTGTGTGTGTGTGTGTGCGGGTGTGTGTGTGCGGGTGTGTGTGTACGGGTGTGTGTGTGTGCTGCTGGGCGCAACATGTGTTTATAATTATGTTTTTACTGTGTGAGCTCACATTTTTGAAGCATACACTGCACGTGCCTTGCGTGCGGGTGTGTGTGTGTGTGTGAGACTATGAGTATGCGAATGTTGTGTGCGTGTGTGTACATGCAAATTACAACAGCAATAACAACAACAACAACAACAACAACAGCTGCTGCAACTGCAGGCCTCAAGTTGCAATTGTCAGCGCTTAATTTGAAGTCAGCAGCGAGTTGAGTTTTTTTAGGCTTTGGGCCACACACAAACACACAGAAAGAGAGAGAGAGAGAGAGAGAGAGCGAGAGAGAGGGAGAGAGAGACTTAGTCTATCTTTCGCGTTTGCTGCCAACAAATTCGAGCTGAAGTTAAATAAGTTGATTCTTTCAATTTCAAAGAGCGACGACAACAATTTACACGGTTTTGCCATACGCAAAATGCTTGTCAGTTGCAGTTGCAATGCCAACAAAAGGTCTACTTATCCCCCCGTCTCTCCTCTGCCACTCTGCCACTCTGCTAGCTTGCTGCCCCTCATCCCCTGTATATTCCCATCAGCATTCTGCTGTTAGCCCATTCAACGATTTGTGCCAACTGTCGGCGTTGTCTTTTGTCTTTTGTATGCGCGCAGTGACCTGCAAAAATGGCAGACGCTGTTCTTTTGGCTCTTGGCCTGCCTCGCTTGCACCTGAGTCGCTTCCCCTCAACCCATCTACCCCCCTGCCCACGGGCCATGCTCTTTTGTTAAGCCAACTGCAGTTGGTTGGCTGGGGAGAGAGTGGGGGGATTCCTTTTGCTGCGGTCAGTGCATGTTGCATATAATTTCATTCATCACACGGCCACCAAAAGAAACCAAATAAAGCAAGAAAAGAAAATAAAAAAATCCTTCAAATCTAATCGGCAGCAGTCGGTTTTTCTTTCTTCACATCTTCCCTGCATCCCCCTCACATTTTCTTCTGCTTTTTTATCAGCTATATGCTATGATAAATAGACAATGGGGTATGCTCGCTTTGTGAAAGCGTACGTAACAGGGAAAAGCGGACAGCTTCGACTCTATTAAGTAAATAGTTATATAAATTGGGTAACAGGGTAGTCTCGCTTTCTGATAGTGTATGTAACAGGCAGTTGAAGGCAGCTTCAACTGTATAAAGTATTTATTGAGTATATGGAACATTCTTAATTTGTGTATATAACATATACATAAAGAGTCAGTTTCGACGCTCTGAAGTATAAGGAGTATGCTAACTGCATGAATACGTATGTAACTGGGAAAATGAGGTATATATAAACATATAAATTGGGCCACCTCATTTTATGCCAGTGTATGTTACAGGAAAAAAATACACTTGATCTACATTAAGTATACATATATTTAAAGTATGCTCGCTTTGTGATTCCTTACCAAAATGGGACGCAGCAACACTGGCGCCACCTGGCGGGCAACGCGTGCCAAACAATGTGTGTTCGTGTGCGTGAATTAACTTGCTGCTTAAAATGTATTGATAATTATCAGTAATAAGTACAGGGTAGCTCGCAGTCGATCACACTCCGTGTCTCAGTGACGCGCATTTGCTTGGTTTTGTCCTTTGGTTTTGCTTTCAGCATTTCTATCGCGTTTGCCATTTAATAGCACTGCCGTTGGGGCAACTCCTTCTGCCTGATGCTGTGACTGCATTTTGGCCATCTTATTTGAGTTTTTTGTTTGCCGTTGCCACTTGGCCATTTTCATTTTGGCCCACTGCTTCTGTCTGTCCGCCGACAAGCAAATATTGTCTTTTGCTCAGTCGCATTTTTCAGCTGACATCTCCATCTCCATTTCGCTGCATTCCTGCTTACCCCCTAGATTACTGTACCCCCACCCCCCCACACAAGCCTCCCTTTTTGTCTTGTCCCAAAGTATTTTTGTCACGAATTCAATGAACGATTTTTAAGCATGTCTTTATTACTTTTGCTCTTTGTGCACCATATTTCAGGCCTTAACCCCTCTTAGCATGTCCCTTCACCCCGCCGCCTGCAACAACTCTTATATGTATATGTTTGCGGCTTTAGCTACTGACTGCATTTCCCCCATATTATCTCTATCTCTCTCTCTCTCTCTCTATACATATCTCCCTTTGTGGCATTACACATTAATTTATAGATTTGTTAACTGCATGACTCATGCGCATATACCAGGCGCACACTGTACTTTGCAAAAATATTCTTTATATTGTACAAGAAAATGCACTTTGCTAATGAATCGAAGCGTTTTTCGATGCGCCAAGACGGCATACACAGAGAGAAATCACTATTACATTTTTATAGCATACTTTTTAGGGTATTCTTATTATAGGTTTGAGTAAAATATTGTTCTTTTGTTTATAACTATACATATCAATTATTTACATATATTTTTTTTATCACTTTCTTTTATAATTTGCAGTTATTAGTTTTATAGATTTTCCAACAGTTTTTCAGAGTGTATCTTCTATTACTTTCTTGTTTCTAGCTTCGTTATGGCAATTATTTCTCTTTTTTTTTTTTTTTTTTTGGTAACTTCTTGCACTTTATTTAGTTGCCAATAATGTGGCTACGATGCTTTGTTAGCCATTTTATTGGCATTTTCTGTCGCGACTTGCTTGTTTTTGCCTGTATTGCTGTACGCTTGAAATGCTTATGAGTTTTAAAGTTGTTTGCCTTTTTTAATGCCAATTGTTGTAATATGCTATGCGTGTGTATGTGTCTAATTGTTGTTAACAATAACATTATCTAGTATTTCTTATGTACCACGTCAGGCTTATCAAGTGGAGACGTTGTGCACAGTTGGTGAATAGTTTGTTGTAAAGACAACAATAGTATTCGATAGTATGGCGATAGTAAGTCGACAGCAACAATGTCTGTATTATGATAACAGTTTGCCGTTAATCTGGCGATTATATGCCGATAGTATGAAATGTGTATAATGTTTATATAATAAGAACATCAACCGCATATTATAGTATAGTATTATGTTAATACCATCAGACATAGTCTGGTTTCTTGCAATTCTTAGAATCAGTTCTTCTTCTTTGCATTGGAACTTAATTGTCGATGTCAACAGAGTAACGATCCGATGGAGCTTTTACGAATCGAAAAACGATTATAGTCTGATAAAAAACTGTTTGGCCAGTTTACTACTAAAGAATATGCAAGTTGGAAGAGAGGGGGAGTTGCTACGCGGAAGGGAGAATGGGAAGAGACGTCTGCATTGCAACTAAATGCGGTGAAAATACGAGAAGCACATTGAAGTTGCGCTCACCGAGAGCCCGTCAATAAATCATTGTGCAGACAACGGGCTCCGTTGTTAAAAGCACTCTTCCACTATGTATTGATGTACGTATGTATGTATATATGTATGTATGTATGTATGTATGTATGTATATATGTTGAGGATGGCATATCAATACTTCGCATAGACGGATTGTATTTTCAATATTTGCGCAGCGTAGATCATGGCAATGCCGTCGTACTCGTACTTCTTTTCCCATGGAAGAAGAGTACGCAATGGCTTTTGTTGGTTTTGTATTGCAATGATTTAGCAGTTTTTCGTCTGTGTTTACGTTGTGGATGAACAACGAGAGCGGAACGAGGGACATCGAGACAGAAGGAGAGAGAGAGAGGAATGGGAACGTAGAGCGACGATGGCAACGCTGCGGAGTTGCTGAATAAGAAATCAGTAAATTGTTGTGTTTTAATCGAGCCGCCGCGGCATCAGACACAATCACAATCGCAATCCCCAATCCCAATCACAATAGCATACCTCCCCTACACCCTCCCCCGCACTTGTCTGCATTAAGCCGCAGCAGCAGGAATATGATTGTATGAAGTCGCTGCAGTCGCCGTTGCACATTGATTCTAAATCGAACAACTATAGCATAAAATCCTTTCCATTATCAATACTAATTAGCAATATTTTATGAGAAATGTAACAAATATTAAATAAATAAATAAATAAATAAATAAATAAATAAATAAATAAATAAATAAATAAATAAATAAATAAATAAATAAATAAATAAATAAATAAATAAATAAATAAATAAATAAATAAATAAATAAATAAATAAATAAATAAATAAATAAATAAATAAATAAATAAATAAATAAATAAATAAATAAATAAATAAATAAATAAATAAATAAATAAATAAATAAATAAATAAATAAATAAATAAATAAATAAATAAATAAATAAATAAATAAATAAATAAATAAATAAATAAATAAATAAATAAATAAATAAATAAATAAATAAATAAATAAATAAATAAATAAATAAATAAATAAATAAATAAATAAATAAATAAATAAATAAATAAATAAATAAATAAATAAATAAATAAATAAATAAATAAATAAATAAATAAATAAATAAATAAATAAATAAATAAATAAATAAATAAATAAATAAATAAATAAATAAATAAATAAATAAATAAATAAGTAAATAAATAAATAAATAAATAAATAAATAAATAAATAAATAAATAAATAAATAAATAAATAAATAAATAAAAAAATAAATAAATAAATAAATAAATAATAAATTAATTAATTAATTAAATAAATAAATATAATGTTAACCATTTATTTATATTGTGTGAACTATTTATTTATTTGTTATTATATGAGTTTTTGTCTTCTTAAAACTTGGATTTGAAAGCAGTGTACGTTGTTGTGGCCACATTGAACACTGTGTGCATCAATGCCTCTGATGCACTGATGCTGTGATGCTCTGCCAGGATGCCAGGATGTGTATAAGCGAGCAGCCGGCAGCTACTTGTGTAAATAACTGTCAGCCAATTGTTGTTTAATCGCCGGCTTAGTCATGTTGCGGTGCACTTTTGAGGTTAAGTGCCAGCAGCTGAGGGAAACAGCAACACAGCAATCACAGTTATCAGCTATTGGGTATAAAGCTTTAAGCTGTCACTCAGCAGCATGGAGTGACTTCTCTTCACTTTGCTCTATTCTTTCTTCTGTCTGCCAGCTAATTAGTTGCACATTTTACATTAATTAATTTTTATAGCATTCTTTTTTTGCGCGAGATGCAAACTTTTGTCATAAGAAAGAAACGCCCGCATTTTGTGCCTTGAGCCGCCACTCTGCAGCCTTCGTCCCCTGCAATGCTGGCCGCCATTAGCTGCACGTGCCACGGCCACCAACAAAAAAAAAAAGAAGAAATTTATATAGAAGAAGCAGCATCTCAGCCTCATCCACTGCATTTTTAAATCACTAAATTTTTATGTCCAAAACAACGAGAACAAGTAAGAA
Organism: Drosophila funebris; assembly: GCA_018901825.1. Taxonomy (NCBI): domain Eukaryota; kingdom Metazoa; phylum Arthropoda; class Insecta; order Diptera; family Drosophilidae; genus Drosophila; species Drosophila funebris. Next base: position 9,791,828 of record JAEIFK010000454.1, on the reverse strand, counting down.
ATCTATAGTTGGCTGTGCACGACTGGAGAATATCCTACAAAGTAATTTCGTAACTTTCTTAAGTGGTTGGCTATGCACGCTACATGGTGCCAGAGCTATTGCTTCCCTTAAGTTAAAATAGTTTGTTGCTTAATAACTTTAAAGTTTATCAAGTGATTGAAATGAAATTTTCAGGATAGTTACAGTGTATTATTATATATATGCATACTCAATTTTGAGGTTGTTATTTTAAATTCATGTGTTTAATTTATAAATGCGTTTGTTATTTATCAAATATTATATGAGATCGATGCGAATGCAACAGTTCCAAATCTACTAAACTATTGTTCTCTCTATATATAGCGAACTAAGCAAGGCATGTTCACAGCATCCAGGCATGACTGTATATACTTTGAAGATGTAAAGTTACTTCCCTAGGCCTGTTACAGAAGCTTTTGCTATTCTTTTGATTATTTATCAATTCCTACAGGGTATCGAACAATGTAGTACAAATTGTTGAAAAAAAAAAAAAAATCAAAGAAATTGTGAAAAAGAAATTTGTGTGTGTTTAAGGAAATTCCGAGTCGTGCGGCGTCTTTGATGCTGTTGCTAATACTGACTAATTGGATTTGGCCTTAGAACTAATAAAAACGTTACAAAAGTATTTCGTTTTTACTGCAAATTGGCCAACAATAATTATTTTGCTTGCTAACAACAAAAGCGACAAGCGGCAGCTAAAGAATCATAAAAATCGACAAGAGAATAACATAGAGCACAACGCATGTTGTAAAGCCCGGCAGCGCATCCTTAAGCTGGAGTTGGAGTTCGTAATGAACTGACGTTCACTACAGAAAGGAAACTCCATCGAACTGAACTGTGTCGCTGTGTAATTGCATTTTGTTGTTGAGGCGTGGCAAGAAGCAGCTGCAGAGTACGAGCTGAAGCAGGAATAGGCGTGGGATTTGCTACAGCGGGTATGCCCTGGAAGAGGGTGGTTGGGGAGGGGGGAGGGGCAGGGGTACACTGTCACTGGACAGTGGACATCGGACACAGCTGTCTGGGGGCTGTTGGCACGTCTTATCGACATATATCGATAAAAGAATTAGCTAAATCGTGACTGCCACTTAGAACATGTCGCTGCCATTAATTATGGCTGATGACAGGCCTAGGCAACACACATGCACACCCACGCACACGCACACGCACACGCACACACACTTACACATGTATCTTCATTTTGTTGCTGCTGCTGCTGTCTTGTGTTGTGTAATTTTATTAGCTGCTTCGCTTTCGATTAAGACCCGATCTCAGTTAATTAAAATCGACTTTTTGCCATTAATGCCGCAAAATCAAATTAGCCGCCTTCCAAAAAGTTTTTAGCCACATTTGCCACTCGTTGCCTCTGGTTGCCACAGCAGCGTTTTTTTTTTTTTTTTTGACCCAATGGACACCAATTAATCTAGAGCTAAAAAAGAAAAAAATATTTACAAAAAAATGTGGACACAAAGAACATGTAGAATGCTAAGCAAAAGTTAATTCTATATTGGAATTTTTGATGAATTCTACTGATAGAGAAAACATAATTAAAATTCGATTTGAGCAGTAAATTAAATTGTTTCAAATGCCAAGGGAAACGATGGAAATGAAACACTTTGAATTACTGGTATTTTGCACTCAAAAATCATATAACGAAATAAGGAATACGAAAATATTGTAATCAAATTTATGAGCTGTGAACCAGCACATCTTATGATTCTGAAACGATGAAAATGAAACAGAAAACAGTTTAAAAATTGTTTTAAATTCATTCTAAAACGATGGAAATGAAACAATTTATGATTTATTGCGCTGTTCTGTTTACAATGAAGTCAAAGTCTATCAAAATATATAGGAATCGAGAATATGAAGAGAATCATTCTCAAATGGGGTCTAGAAAACAGTTATGAAATGCATTCTGAAGCGATGTGAATAGTAAGATTCTTTAAAGCACGTATACCTCTTAGAATTTATAATGAAAACATTATATGAATTGAACCAATGAAACAGCTTAAAGTGTTATAAATGCATTTTAGAATTTGAATATTTAAGCATTCATAAAATATAGCTAGAAATTAACTTACATTTGTTGTAAATGCACTTTGAAACGATGGAATTGAAACACATTAAATTAAATTTCGAATTAAAATTAGAAAATTTTATAAATTTATTTGCTTTCATATTTGCATATCAATATTAGAATTGAATGTTTTTCCAGATATATTTATGCAATTGTTTTAAATTTGTACCTGGAACGGTGGAAATGATACATTTTTAAAATTCATATGGCAAGTTAAAGAATTTAATTGCGTAAGTAGAGTGAGCTGAGCTGTGGTTAAGTCCAAACAACAGAATATCTTACATAGACCATAAATACTTTTATCATCTCTTGAAATGGATTTGATTTGTTTTTTTCCAATTTGAAAAATTGATTACTTTTCAAAGAAAAAGAAAAAGAAAAAGATTTTTCAGCTGCCCAGTCGAGTCTGATCGAAACTTCTTCTACAGACAGTGCTGAGACAGTGAAGAGACAGTTTTGCTTTAGGCCGTCAAATTCTCAATGTTTTCGCACATAATAATTTATGCATTGCCGATCTATAGATGTTATAAACAAAAATTTGTAAAAAGTAATAACACTTTTGTTAAAAAATTCACAAATTTGTATTTACGCGCTTCGTTTTTAGCCGCGGGTTGCCAGCAACAATAACAAATAAACAACGAAGGCAACAAAGTCAGAGCTACAAATTGACACAAATGGAAGGCGAATGAATATGTATGGGTGTGTGTTGTGTGTGTGTTTGGGTATGAGGTGCGCACCCCCTCAAGGCCGCTGGGCCGCAGTTTATCATGTCCGCCAGGAATAATTCAACTTTGCTTATTTCACACTTCAATTTCGTAGGTAAACAAAGTTTTCACTGCGGTCGCAAAGCGAAGGGAGGCAATGTAAGGGAAAATGGGAGGGAGAGTGGGAGCGTCGAGGAAGTGGAGGGTAAAGAAAAGAACGCAAAACCCGAGGAAAAATCCAAGCAAAGCTGGGGCTGGCGAGTTAAATCAACAAAGTTACAGAAAAACGTTGGTTCAGTTCGTGGAGACGGAAATGGGGACTCGGGAGTTGGGAGTCGGGATACAAGGGGGAACTCACCGGACACCCGGGAGGCCACCTTTGCTAGTCAAGTGAAAGCAAACAAATAAAAATGATGAGCAGCAATATTTGTGATGCCAGTGCGGCAACAACAACAATTCAAGCAATACAAGTCAAGTCGAGTCCTTGGGGCGCATTTTGCTGATGTGTTGTTATTGTTATTGTTGCCTTATAGCCGGGCCACTTTGCCAGAGACTGCGGTTGGCCTTTTGTTATTGTAAAAAGTTTCACTCGCTGTTGTTGTTGTTGTTGTTGTTGCTGTGGCAAATTAAGGCGCAAATTGTGGCCAAGTTGTGAAAAATTCGGCAGCAAGTAGCCACCAGGGTAATGCCAAGGACTAAGGACGAAGGACCAAGGACGAAGGACCAAGGACCAAGGCTCATAAGTGGTCCACTCGAAAGTGTCCTTGAGGAGACTCATAAATATTATAATCATCACTGAGTGCATGTTTAGTATGTGTGTGTGTTGACAGCTTAAGTCTGCTTTTGACCCGAGCATTAGCCCAGTTAAGATGGTTGACTCTCTATCTGTGTGTCGCCTCTGCGCATTGACATTGTTTGACGAATGTTTCTTAATTGGTCAGCGCATTTTGTTAGGTTTTAAAATAACAAGCGGATCAGTCGAGGCGCGTGCGACAGTATAGTACCTTGCATCAGTATTCACAACTGAAGTTGGGTATGACTACAGTCGACCGCAGTCGACAGTGGGAGACTCTGTACTAATCGTGAATAGCAAAATCTACGCATTCAAAAAATATTGTACAGATAGCAAAACGAATCTTCCGAGCCTCGAACTCGCGATCCCTTGATTCACAGTCTAATGCTCTACGCCCTGTGCCACCGGCAAACCGACCCGCAAGCCGACAAGATTAAAATAACTGAATTCGTATTTCCCATTCATTGCCGCCTTGAAAGTTTCTTTTGCTCAAAAAATTCTCCATCGTTCTTTTTGCATTGCTATGTACTATGCGGATACATAGAAAGTATTCTCTAATGCAAAGCAATCAATAGTGAACAACACAAGTGCTTATGTATTGGTTTTATTAAATTGCAAGTACGTTAAAGATTGCCTGCATTTGCAAAAAAAAATTTAAAAAATTTTTTGCGGTCTGAGCAAGCTTCGAACCCCAGACCTGTCGCGCGCAAATCCTATGTTCTCTAAGCTAAGCCACTACTTCATATAGTTCGAAGAAGGCAATCTCTATACTTATGCAGCACGAATTTTAGCATTTGACATATATGTACACTAATTCGAATTTCTAACTAAATTTTGTTATTTCTATTTTTTAAGATTTTGCTACTTTCTGACAAATTATGCAGAATTTATAATATATATTTAAATAAAATAGCAATAATTAATTAATAATTGAAAAATATAACTCAAATTTGTAATTGTAAGCAGCGAGATTTGAACCCGCGCACCCGTAGCGAGTCTTGCTGTTGTTGTTGCTGTAATGCTGCTTAGCCCTCATGAATTTGTAGGTCATTCATTCCTTAAAAATCTCCTTTGTTTATGGTCCGATCGTGATGAAATTTTCGGAAAACGTCCGCACGCGGGCGCACTTGATGTGTACCAAATCTGCCAAATGTGGCAAGTCTGTAGCTCATATAATAGGTTTTTTTTCGATTTTCGGGGGCGGAAGGGGGCGTGGCAAAAATCTAAAACAAACTTGATCTGCCTGCACACTATACGGGTGTTGTCACCAAATTTGGTAGCTCTAGCTCTTATAGTCTCTGAGATCTAGGTGTTCATACGGACGGACAGACGGACAGACGGACAGACGGACAGACTGACAGACGGACAGACGGACAGACGGACAGACAGACAGACGGACAGACGGACATGGCTATATCGTCTCGGCTATTGATGCTGATCAAGAATATATATTATTTATAGGGTCGGAGATGACTCCTTCTGCCTGTTACGCACAAATCGCTTTCGTCAAACTTAGAAGACTATGTACTTTTAGTACAGAGTCTAAAAAGAAGTCAGAGTGCGACTAGACTAGCAGATACCCTGTACACAACTGTAAAGTAGTCTGGATCACATTTGCATAAAACGAGATACGTCAATTGGACTGAAAACGTGTATAAACTGAAGTTGCTGCTGCAGCGACTACAGTGATGGCTGCAATAGTAATCATGGCTTAGAGAAAAAGAAAGAAGCAGATAGAAGTTAAGCCGTTTTAATAAAATTATTAAATCGAAGAGGAGCTACAGTGATGTCTCTGAAATTATTGAGAAACGAAGTGAGAAGCTCAAAAAGTGAAAACATTACAGTTATTGGCTACAGTGGTGTCTGTAATTGCAAGTATGGCTTAACGATAGAGGAAATAAGTTCAACTGAAGCTGAGAAGACATTAGTATACATTAGTGTCTGTTTAAGAAAGATGAGAAAGAAAGCTATGCCAATGTAGCCCAATAGAAGAAGGCACTACAGTGATGTCCTTAAGAGTGTGTATGCTCCCACAATTGTTAGAGAAAATGAGAAGAGCTGTATCAAAAGAAGAGAAGTCAACATTGTTGAATGATAGAGTTACTAGAGTCTGTAACAGTATGTATGCCCACGCAATTGAGAGAGGCGAAAGAGTTAAGTTCAGCAGAAAATAATAGCTACAGTGGAGTCTTTAAATGAATATATGCTTGCAGAGTTCAGAAAGAGATATGTCTGATATAGAGTGCTTAGATGATTGGACAAGGAGGAGAAGCTGTATAATGAATTGTAGGACTCCACTGTAGTGGAGCTAGAGCTAGAGAATATTATCAAAAAGAAGCTGATATGACAGCTCGAAAAAACAAACATAACACATATCATAAGTATTACAATTAATATGATATTTTCTAATCCAATTTATTGGCTAAATAAATTATGTTGTGTGGCAACACTAAAAAGAGCAACTTAGTAGGTCCTTTATCATGCAAAGTGGAAAGCTGTAACTTATAATCTCTATAATGAGGCTCATTTAAAGAAGAAAACAGCAAAGAACTTTAATATGCCACATTGCAACATGCATAAGTATGGCTAAGTAGGTAACACAGATTTAAGGGTTGCCATCGCACGTGCAGACAAACATGCTCGTTCAAGTAAGGCAACCATAAAGTTGACTACAATAAAACACACATACTTATTAGTACTTTTTATAGATACAGGCAGTCTGATTTGTAATTCTCAAGGCTCTAAAGTTGGCCCCGGAATGTGCCTACACCCTACCCCCCAGCGTTTCCCTGCCCTGCCTGACTGCTGAACCAAGCAGCTGGGCTCATAAAAAAGCACAACGCCACATAGAGTCGTCGACATGGCCATGCTGAATTTTTAGAGTTGTGCATACAAAAATAAAGAAGAAAGAATCTATAGGGCAGGCATGCGGAAGGAGGGAGAGGGAGGGAGGAAGGTAGGGAGGTAGAATAGCAGAGGTCGTCGTCGTTGTAGTCTCGTGAGACAGTTGAATAGTTGGCACAAAGAGAGCGAGTCGAACTTTTGTCCAAAGCAGCTCGTAAAAATGCCCAAGTGAATAATAATAATCAGCAGTGGGTCTACCTACAGTTACCCCTCCAGCCCCGGCTCAACACACACACTCACACACACACAGACACATGTGGCACACATGTGTCGACATGGCGTGAGTTAAACTGCCCGAGTCCCCGGATCCCGGGTCCGGCTGCAACTTGGGGGCGTCGTCATCATCATCGTCGTCGTCGTCGTCGTCGTCTCCTTTCAAAGTAACAACAAAAACTAAACGAAACTTTTATTGTCTGTGGAGCGAGCGAAATTCCTTTACCAACTAGGAAATAATTAAGCGTAATTGAGTTAAGTTATTTCCGCTTGCCACTTGCTACTTGCCGCTTGCCGCTTACAACTTGCCCCACAGACGGCCTTCTGCTACAGCTACAACTATAGACTACTCGCTTTTGCTAGCTTTAAGTGATTTGTTCAAAACTCCTTAAGGCCTTCTTAATGCTTTCCGTATCAGGCCTAAGTTTCCTCTTTCACTTGTGTATCAATTTCTCCTTCAACAGGGAGAAACACAATATGAAAGTTTCTGTTCTCACTGGTGATCAATCTGCATCAACGCACAGCTCAAGCTGTAAACACTAATTAAATAAATATATTTAAATTAAAAAATAAAATAATAATTATTATTAATATAATATTAATGTAAATAAATAATTCTAAATTTAATTTCGATGATAGAAACATAATAATAACTTTGTGCTGACCGTTGATCAACCTAAGCAGTAAGAGCTAGATATTTTAATTAAATATTTAAGAACAATAATTAATTGCATTTAAATATACATTATAAGGAGTTTTGCTAATAGAGTTGAATATCAAATTGTTGTAATTATTCGACATGTAAATAATTATTCTAAATAGCAATGAGAAACACGATAATAATTTGCTTAGAAAAGTTCTTGCCCTGACTGGTGATTGTAGTTCGGCGACTGTTGAGACTATCAATTATAAAATAAATAAATATATTAAATCTAATAAAAAATGGGAGCAAAGAACATTGTTTGAGCCGCATTGTTTTGTATTTATTGAAAGTGTAATCAATCAATCTTCAGTTTTCCACTCAGGAGTGTAATTTTTCCAAATCATATGAATTTTCGTAGGGCTAAGATTTATCAGGCAACAGAATCAGTTTGAAAATGATCGAACGAACAATTCAACCATTTAGCAGCCAAGGAGACTAGTAGAAGAAGAAGAAGAAGAATGAGATGAAGCAGAAGAAGAAGACGAAGAAACAGAAGTAGGACTGCACACTCAGCTCATCAGCGTGTGCTTGCACTTGTGTTCTTATTCACAATTCTGGCCTAAAAACAAAGCTCAATGCACGCTTATTAAAAGCTTTTGTTTTGGCCTCTTGCTATTGCGGATGCCCACCACCCCACCACCCCTCCAACCCACCAATCACCCCTCTCTCACTCCACCTCCATCTTCTTTTCCCCAGTTAGTTTCCGCTGTTGCAGCTGTCAAATTGTACTTTCTTTTGCTGATGCCACAACAATAACTTGGCAAGGGAAGGGGAGTGGGAAACGGAAGCGGCCACAAAGACGGCAACAGAAAACTTCATTACAATTCACTCCCGGTTGTTGTCTGTCTGCCTGCCTGCCTGCCTGCCTGCCCGCCTGCCCGTTCGCCTTTAAGGGGCGAGTAGGGTGTCGTGGTAGGGTGCACTGTAACCAAGCATGGCGCGCTTAACTCAAATTGAAAGCGCACCAGGCTGACATTCAACTGCAATCGTGCAATCGTGCAATCGCAAGGAGTTCGTCCTTTGCAATCGAGTGCGTTTGTGCAATTTATTGTTTTTATGCGTTTGTCGTGCACTTTTTTTTTTTATTTTTATTTTTATTTTTTTTTTATTTTTTGTAGTTTTTAGTTTTGGCATTGGCATTATTAGATTGCAAACTTTGCTGCTCGTGCTGATTGGCACACAGTCTTAACCCCTCCTGCCTTATCCCTTCGTTAGTGCTAGCTCCCTGTTGAAGCCGTTTCAATCGCTTCAATCGTTTCAAGCACTTTAACGTTTCTCGTTGCGACAACCAATTAAAGAAATTAGCCTTCGATGCAGCCAACTTTGATAGTCTATAAGGGTCAGGGCGGTTACGGAGCGGTAGGGTATAGCAGTGGCGGTGGAGGGAGGGGGGGCGTGTAGGGTGTGTTGGTAGTGCGGTTGAGACAAGGCAGGGGTCAACGAGGCGTGGCGAGAAGTTCGTCTGTCGTCAGTGTCCACGTGCTGTTTGTCAAATACATCAACGCTTGTCGGTTGCCTGCTTGACTGCCGTCACATTGACAAGTTGGCTTTAACACTGCATCCTGGCAAAGCAGGAGTCATGCTGTTGCCTTCCCTCTCTCTCTCTCATACACACACACACACACACACACACAGATAGAGCTAGGCGACATTCAACTGTCGACTGTCGACAGGAGTTGCCCAGAGTCTGTAGTCAACCGACTGACTAACAAGCTAACGCCAATGGCGCCCAGTGCTCTCCATTCAGCTGTCTCTTTGTCCCTCTGTCTGTCTGTCTGTCTATCTGTCTGTCTGTCTATCTGTCTGTCTGTCCAGCTCTTCCTGCAGCTCTACCTCTTGCCCCTTCCCACTATCCTTTCGTTCGTTTCGTCCATTCGCCTGTCAATTCACTCAATGACTACACAAAAGCTATGCGCGTCCTTCATATGTGTGTATCAGTGTATGCTGTGGTGTGTGTGCTGGTGTGTGTGGTAGAAAATCTCTTTTAATTGCCAATCGTGTGGAAAAATGAATTTTCCATCGAATTAGTATTCTGTGGCTGAAATTCATTCATGGAGCACTCATTAGGAAATCCTCTGCTGCTGCGCTGCCTCTTGTGTCTTCTACTGTTGTGCTGTTGTTGTTGTTGTCATTGCTTTTCTGTTTTTTTGTTTTTTTTTTTTTTTTTTTGTGGACTGTTCGCCCACGCAACCGTCGCTACGTTGTTGCTGTGCTGCCTGCCGCCTGCCGCCCGCTTGTCTCTTGCTCTGCTCTTTATGTTATGAGTTGAGTCAACATATTTTGCAACACTTACAGGCTGCTTATGTGAACAGGCGACGAGAGCCACCCTCAAGCGAGAGAGAGTGAGAGAGAGCGAGTGTGAGGGGGAGGGGAGGGAGTTAGGGATTGCCGCTTTTGGCAGTACTCAAAATCAAAATCAAGGAAGTGACTATAATTTTGGTGTAGCATGTTGTCGGTACGTGTTTCAATATGTCAGCATCCGGTGATGAGTTTGTACGTACACTTGTTTGCCTTTGGCTCCCCTACCTATCTCTCTCTCTGTCTTCAGCCTCCCCTCACAGCCCCTCTTCACCCCATCGACTTGCCCTTTCTCTAGCTACCCCTACTTGCTGTGCGGCAGAGACTATGGACAGCCATGTCATACACGTGCATGAACCCACAATGCTGCCCCCCACCCATCACTTTCCTGTTTTTCCTCCTTTTTCCTTGATTTTCCACGCTGTGTGTGGTGATTTTTGTTGAGCACTCTTCAGTTATTTTATTGATGTTGTAAATTTCTGGTAATTGAGCTTAATTTTTATACAGTTGCCTCACCCACACACCGCCCACATGCCGCCCCAGCGCTCCAGCCTCCTCCTGCTTCACACTTTTGTTTTATGTTGATTGCTTGACCATGCTTTGAGATGTGTGCATGTGTGTGTGTGTGTGTGTGTGTGTATGTGTATATATTGGTGTATCTATTGTAATCTGATCAGTTGTGCATTGAATGACCATCGAAATTTTTGCTTAGCATCGAGAAGTATCGAGTTTCTTTGCAGAGCATCGAGAATATCTATCGAGTGCTTTGTGATTAGATTGAGCAACCTTTTTGTGAATTAGCTCAAGTCTTTCGCTGTCTTTTGCACTATGTGGCCAACGTGTGGACAGCAATTGCCAAATTGCTAAATTGCCAAATTGCCATTTTGTAATTGAAATGAAATACTTTTGGCTTTGGACTTTCAGCTTAGCAAGAGTTGCGTGCCAGGCAATTTCAATTAGGAACTTTCACACACACAGCGTCGCAGATATGAAATTAAAATTATTTGCAAACAGCTGTGGCTGCCCACGCACACACAGACACAGATACATTTATATCTATAGCTATATATAGATATGTATACATACATATATATATATATATGTGTATATATAGCAACTGAACTATGTTTTCCACACACAATGGGCGCTTGCCGCTGTCATTGAAAATGACAACAAGTCGAATAGCAAAAGAGATAAAAAGTAAAGTAAGAGGGCAACTGTAAGGCATAGACGACTAGAAGTTGCGCTTTTCATTTGCATACACATAAAATGCAACAATTTATGGCTTTAGTCCGTTTGACGGCTATTTACTTTTCCACATATTCAAGCAGATTTGTGCAAACTTTATTTACAGTTTGGTTGAAGAAATATTCGTTAGAGAATTGTGTCATTAATATGAATGAAAAGAAATGAACACTTCCAAGTGATAAGAAGCACGAATCGCAGATCGTTTATGTAAATCGCTCATTGAATAGAAATCAAAGTCAAGTCAAAGTGTTTATAATATTAACATGCCCCTAAAAGTATGCTATACAAATATTGCTGTGGATGACAAACTTAAGTGGAACCTGAAACATAAATGTGGAATGTGTCAAATGCATATGTGTGGAATGACTGCAATAAATATTCGGCTAAAGAAATGTGGAATGTGTTGCGTTGCACAACGGAAATCAAACTGAAGTGGAACTTAAACTCTGAAAGTGGACTCTGTTCCACATGACAAACGAGTTATGCTCTACATTAGAGTATGTTGCCAACAAGCAGGAAATTATGCAAAAAAGAAAGACTTAGAACTAAAGAGTATTTTGCCAAATGACAAATGAAAAAGCAAAAAAAAAAAAAGAAAAACACAAAAAAAGATAGGAAAAATAGATAAAAAAAAGCAGGAAAAATTGTGCAACTTTTATACGCCCTCGTCCGCAACTTTGGCAATTCCATTTTCACAATCATGCGTTGAACTCTGAACTTTTGCATGTGTAACTCTATGTGTTTGTGTGTGTGTGTGTATGAGTGAAGCGAGCATTTTGGAAAACTGCTTTTCCCAAAATATGCCAACATACAAAAAGCCCCGTGCGGGGGCCAACAAAACTTTTCTTTTGCTCTTCATCGTCCTCATTGGTCATCGCCGGTCGGTTGTCGGTTGTCGGTCACAGTTGTGTCTGGCAGTATTCGTTCAGTGTCCAATGTCCGGTGTCCAATGTCCAATGTCCAGTGTCCTTAGCCGAGCGTCCTTCATCCTGTTGCGACCGCATGGCGTTGGCATTTGGCGTTTAGTTGCGGCTATTGAATGTGTAAAAATTATTGTAAACTTTTCAGACACACATCACACATCAATGGTCCGCTTGAGTTTGAGGGTCACTTTTGTATAAGTATGAGTTGTAACTGGGGTTACGAGCGGCACTGTGTATGCGTGGGGGGGAAGGATGTTGCAGCTGGTTAGCAGCCATTGGCGTGGAAATCAATTAAAAATGCTTGTTGGCCAACTTTGTTTTATGAGGTTTTGTATATTTAATGGCCGAAGAGACAGCTTCACAACCGGCAGACAGAGAGAGCCAGAGGGAGAGGGAGAGAGAGTGAGTGTGAGTGTGAGTGCTTACTTTCACTTTGGCTGTGTATGATGATGATGCACTCAACTCTTTTGACTTAGTGTTTGAATTGTAAATTAAGCTTTTTATTTATATCTTTTTTTTTGAGTGTTTGCGACACACACAACTTGCTTTGAAATATACGCTATTGTCATAGAATATAACTGATATCAGCTGCTTCTAATTCATTTAACCCGCTATTCACAATATTTATGAGTGCTTTATGAAACACAATCAATCCATTTGGCAATACATCCTGTTGTCAATACAATAAAATAATAAATTTACAAAAAAATTAATATTATTTTATAAGAAAAGCAATAAACAATTTTTAATATAAAACTCTTCAATTTGGTAATATTTCAAATAGATTCGCTTCAAATTCAAATATAGGTTATCTTTATGCTGATATAGAATATAATAAAATACAAAAATATATATAATATAATTAAAATGAATCCATATATATTTATCTAAAGCTAAAATAATACTCAGTATAAACAAAATGATAAATTAAATGTTATAAAATATACTGAAAAATAAAAAAAATACAAGAGATTATAATTAAATGATGTGGAAAATAATAATATTAGCATCTCCATTTATTCTGTACTTTAACAAATAAATGTATAGCATAAAAACGAATCACGTTGCTTTATGTTTTAATTAATTTATATTTTACTTAATTTTATTTTTTTGTTTATGATTTTTTACATTATTGACAATTTGTTACATGTTCAAAATAAATATTTCTTTCTTTTATTTATTTATATTTTTTGTTTATTTTAAAATAATCTTTTTGAATAGCTTTCTACCTTTTGAGCGTACAAAAAGTATCGTCTCTGTTTAACTTTGCCTTCTGCTGAATTTTGTCTCTCCTGTAAATACGAGTAATAAAATTTGTTTTATTTTTGTTTTATTGCAAAGTTACTGTGTTTTTTTTTGTCTTATTTTTTTTTTTGGCAATTTCGTTTTCCTAGAGTTGACCCTTTTACTTCACATTCTTTTGTTTTGGCTGATTGGTTTTTTTTGGCCCTGCAGCACATGAGAATGACACAGAGAAATGTACATAAGCGGAAAGCTTACTTCAGGCAGCTTTAACTAGAGCGTCAAGTACTTTGATTTCAATATATACATATGTATATACAAAACGTTTTTCCATTTTGAGTACTTCACGTTTGATTTCAGTTGTCAGATGGAAGGGAATTTAACTGAACTGCAGTCAAATTATATTACGTTTTCATGTTGAAAGTCTAATGAAATATTGTGCTAACAAGTTGATAGCACTTAAATAAACAGGGAGGTGGCAACACTGGCCACATTTTTGTAAGCTTTTCACAAATTAATGTTAATGAAAGAGATTCGACAAGTAAGAAATTCAATTAGAAGTTGTGCGATGTTGCCATATGGTATATACTCAAAGGTGGCAACACTAGACAAGTTTTTACCCGTTTTCTCACATCAAGTTAAACAAATGTTGCATTGTCAAGTTGCCAGCACTTAATTAAGAATATTGTATAATTACAGTTAGTTAGAAGTTGTTATGATTGTCTTAGGGATAATAGAAGACAAGGTGGCAACACTGGCCACATTTTTCTAAACTTTTCGCCACTTCATGGTGATAAAATGTGGCAGTGACAATATTGTAGCGCCGCATCAGAGATTTGTCACGTAACAAATTTAGTTACAAATTTACGGCATTGCCATATGGAGCATACTGCAAGGTGGCAACACTAGGTCCACTTTTCTTTATTTATTTCGTTATCAACTTTGTTGCATTAACAAGTTGGTTGCTTCATTAATATATTTGTTGCATTGAGAAGTTGGCAGCACCTCAACAAAGAGTGGACAGCCTTCCGTAGTGAACTGCATGTTGACACCACTGGCTTCATTTGGCATGCAGATGAAAATGCCTGAGCACGAATTTGACAGCATTTAAAACCAGGACTTTAAAGTTGCGCCTCGAGTGGTGTTAGTTGTGTGGTGCGTGGTGCGCTCTGTCTGTTGCATTGCCCCACTGCCAGTTTGGTTGTGTAGTCGTGCTTACAATGGCCTCATCAACTAACACACTGGCAAAATGTGGCCGCACCTCGAATAGAAATTAAAAGTGAAGCACGAGCCGCGTCAACACTTAACTCCGTCAGCCTTAACTCCATCCCCATCCTCAGCTTCAGCTTCAGTCTCAGCCTCTGCGTCATGCTCATCCACAACTTCAGCGTCATTCATGTGCTGGGCGCGTCGCACTTCAGTTGAAGGATTCCTTTTTTTGTTTGCTGTGTGCTTGTGTCTGTCTGTGTGAGTGTGTGTGTGTGGTGCAATTGGTGGTGCTGCCGCTGCCACTTGATGCGCTTGGCAAAAAAAAAAAAAAAAAAAGCACGAGTAGAAAGACAGCGTCCGAAATCCACTTTGAGTTGGCGCTTAAACTTGCCCTTTGCTTTGTTTTTCTTTGGCCGTAAAGCGCACTTAAAGGCGGCATTTCATAAGCAACAAGCGAAAACCACGCTGAAAGTCAAAGGCAACAGAAGGAGCAACAAAAAAATAAAAAAATAAGGGGGAAAGAATGTGCAACAATGTTGCACTAATTGCGCCAGAGGAAGCGTCTCCTTGTCGCCACTGAGTGTAACTCCATGCCATCCTCCCCTTCTCATGCTCCTGCCATTTTGCATCACTTTTTCACTAGCATTGAATTAAGCTAAATTATTTCTTTTGCCTGTTTTTGTGTTGTGCCATTTGGCGGACTGCCTGGCACCAACTGCATTTGCCTGCCACGCCTCTCTCTGTCACTGCCTCCGCCCCTCTTGCTAGTCTGTTTCATTTACTTTCGTAATGTGCGCGTCATAAAACCATTTCCAAGTCCTTTTGCGACAGACGACCAAAAACATTTATTTAATTGCAGCATTGCTGATGTTATTCTTGTTGTTGTTGTTGTTTTTGTTGTTACTGTTCTCTACCGCTAACCCTTGTTAGCCACTCCACTTTACTCTTTCCCCTTGTTCCGCAATAAGCAAATGGCCAAATTGTCAGTTTGTCATTGTTTGCATTTAACCTAATTTGCCGAAAAGCAACAGCAGCTTTTTTGCATTACGAACACGTTCCCAGACATAAATCCACTCTCAGCATATACAATTTTAACATTACATATATATATATAGATGTACATATGTATATATACATATACAATATATTTACTTGCATACATCATGTTGAAGTGTTCAAATGTCTTTCAAAATTATGTATTTCTTGTCACTACCATAAATATATCATTTTGACCCGTTGTTCATTGTTTTAAATTTATTAAGTTAAACAAATGTTGAGAATTTAATTTTATATTTATGCTTTTATAATTTCTTATTTTTATTATTCTTTAAAATTTATTCTCAATTTGTACAAATTTTTCACTGCATTATTATAAAAAAGAATTAAGTTCACGGCAATTTGTAAGTCAACAAATGTTAAAAATGAAAATATGCAAAATCGCAGAAAACAAAACTAGTTTTTTTTCAGCTTCTTTCCACTACAACATTTATGTAATATTTTTATTGGTTTTTACATATTTTTCACCTTATTGTTATAAATATTAAATTATTGGGAATTTGTCAGGCAACAATTGTATATTTTTTATGAAGATAACAAAATGCGAGAAAATGCAGAAAAAGCACATATTTTGTTGCTATGAATTTTATATATATATATTTAAGATTTATTCTCCGTTTTACCCAGTTCAAATTTCCTTACAAATTATTCATTATGCCCTATTATTATTATAAATATTACGTTCTTGGAAGTTTATAAGGAAATTGGAATAAATGTACATTTTTATCAATATAAAATGATGTGTAAAATCAAAGAAAAAAAACCTGTTTTATTTTTACAAAATTAATAGCTTCTATCAAATAGTTTGTTCTTCGTTTTTATAATCAATAAATTCATTTATTTATAGTTTAAAGATTATATATGTTTGGATTATATAAGCCAGTAAAAGCTTATTTTACAACATTGTTAAAAAGTCGAAAAGTGAATTTTTCTTGTACTGAAAACCGGATTAAATCTGAAAGCGTTGTTAGGTTTTACACATTTTCAATTTTTGATCAATATTTTGTTATAAAATGTAAACTTGTAAACTGTAATTTTATAAAAATGTTTGTATTTAAAATTTCGAATTTAGCGAATTTGTTCATTTATTATTAACATTTGAATTAATACGATGATTTGTATTATGTATTTGGTTTATTGTTGACTTCTTTTATTTTCATATTATATATAAATTCCTTATGTTGATATTGATATTATTGATTTAATTGAAATATGTTTGTAAATATGAAAATAACTTAGCAAGCTTCAAAAGTTATTTTATAATATTCTGATATTTATAGCAAGTGATTTTAAGATATTCTTGGAGTATACAATAAATATTCTCTACAAATTGTTATAACATGAAATTAGTAAGTAAAATATTCTTAAAGTCTGACGAAACTGTTGAGAAATAGAATTTAAAATCATGATTGGCAAATTAACATAATGCTGGAAAAATACTTCATATTTCTGTTGTTATTTAGCATTGAGTGTTAAATCGAACTAGAAATATTTAGATAAGCATTATGTACGATATATAGATATATATATTTGTTTTGATAGAGTGTATGTATTCATTGGGAATTCTCAGAGCATTTGCGTTTATTTGCTGTCTGTCTGTCTGCACGGTCATTCCATTGGCTTCATTTACTCGGCCAGTGTTGGGATGCGTCGTGTCAAATTGGCTGCCCAATAACAATAAAAATGGAAAATATAAACTCGACACACTGCCGCCGTCGCAGTGTTGCCCCTGCCCCGTGTACCATGCCCCATGCCCCATGCCCCATGCCCCATGCCACCCGCTCGCTACTTGCCACAGAGCTGCTTACATTTTATTGCTGTTAATAGAAAATGCTATGCACGGCCTCGGTTTTCATCCTGCTTCCCCCTTCGCCCCCCTGTGCTCTCATTTTGCTTTCGTCACTGCGGTTTTAATATGACAATGGAGCAACAACAACAACAACAACAACAACAACAACAATAACAAGCAAACAAACCAACAACAACAACCATAAGCAGGCACCATTAGCTCGTCAGGCGCGTCGGTTTAAATGAGTACGTGCCTTGGCCCTTCTACCCCATATCTTTACAAATTTCTGCTGCCCACATTGGCCCATCGTTGGTCATTTCCTCCACCCCCCTACACCCTCCCCCCGCCCCTAAGGGCTGAGGGGATCCTGATCCGGTCGCAGTTTCCCTTAGCGCCAATAAAATGCGTTAAGAAAAATAGTTGTAAAACGTTTGATGCATACTAAAATCTGTTGCAATTGATTTGGAACCACACAGTTTTGGGGCATCGTTTGTGTTTTCAATGCGTTTCGCAGCTCATTACACGCCATGCCACGCCCCCCGTGCACCACTAAACCATTTCTGCTCTCTTCCTCAATCTGGAAATTAACTTGTTAACTTGTAAGTCTGTTAATCGTGTAATGCAAAATAACAGAAAAAATATATAAATATATATATAATATATGTAGATGGAAATGTAGATGCTGTAGAAATGTACTAAATTAAGCAAGCCGACGTTGAAATACTCTTGTAAAGTTGTATATCTACAACTTGTGGAATATATAGTTAACTGAAGAGCCGAATCTGCTTAACATTTGGGTAATTTAATAAACTGTTCTTAATAATGTATAATAATAAGAATATTAAAATAAATTCTAATTATTTTAATAATAATTAGTGTGCTATGTGGAATTTGCACCCACTAAAAACCCCCTCCCCATCAGGTCTATCTTCACTTCGGAATAGCTTTCCCATTACTTCGAAGTGGGGCCTATTTCACGCTCTTCATCTGCTTCCAGACTGTCCTACTATGTTCTCTCGGGGTATATCTCCTCTAAGGCTTGCTACATATTTACAATTCTCCTTGCTGCTGGTCATTCTCATTATTATATTCTCCGGCCTAATGTGCCCTACAGCTTGTAGTAGTTGGTGTCATCGTTCGGCATCTTCCGGTATCGCCATGCACGCAGCTAACCTCTGTGGCTTTACCTTTAGAGTACAGAAAGCAGCTGATATACCTATGACCTGTCAGATTTTGTGCAACATAGTCGTGCTTTCTTTGCACTCAGACTTTGAAATCGGCTAGAAGTTTTCCCTTGCTATCTTTCGCCCAGCTTTCTAGCCATAGGTTGAGGGATTCTTGTCTACAGATGTCGGCTGTCTGTTTTATCGTTTTTCCTATTCATATGGAAATGGATTTTCATTTTTAATATTTTTCATACAACAGTTCCTCAAATTGTATCTTGCTTAAGAGGTCAACACTATGGTACCAGGAACAAGAACATTATGGAACTTTTCACAGAGTACGTATAGCAACGCTGATAGGGTATACAAATGCGGTGGGTGCTCACTGCTTTATCGTTTGTTTGTCGTTTATGACTTGGTTAAGTCTTCATCCTTAAGCTGACCAACGAGAACTCAAAGCCGGAGACCCAAAGGCACAATTAAAATGGGGGACACACAAGCGTATCGCATGCCTTCGCCAAGTTAACCACAAAAGCCGTAAACTGTAAACCGTAAACGTTGCCCGTTGAGCTTAAAAGTTTTTCTCATTTTTTATTTTATATTTTTTTATTTTTGCTTGCTGCATTTTAATTGCTCACTTGCCTCACTCCCAATGTTGACTTAAAGTTGTTTTATTGTAATTAATAAAGTGTCATATTTACGAGAGGATGTCGAAGCTTAAGGCGCTTCACATGTGATTGCAGCGAGTCACAAGTGTCCAAAGTTGCCACATTATACGTAATTACCCAACATTCCCGCTTTCCCCGCCAATCCCCCATCCCCCGCGTTGCCTTATTTTTTAAACCAATAATTGGCATTAAAGAAAAGTAAATTATTGATAGCTTATGTTGGCTGTGAGAGGGAGAAGAAAAACGTAAATTCATTTTTAAATATGACAAAACAATGGCACAGCAGCCGCGCGGGGGGCGCTAAATGAACGGGAATCAGCGGCGGGGGAGATGGGGGGAGCTTTGGCGGCGGTAATGTTAGACGGGCAAAAGGACAAGCTGTCGTTTTGGGTTTGTGTTCTGGGTTGGCGTCAGTCATTTATGACGAAGCAATGTGCTTGTAATAGTACTCGTACTAATGAGCCACACATCCACACACACACACATGCATACACATGTACACACGTACACACCCACGACACACAATCACTAACAGAACGAGAAGAGTCAAGGAGTGCGAAAAGTGGAGCACAAAAACAGACTTTTACAAGAACATCCTTCGCGCACAGTGGTACAAGTTACTTAATACACAAGCCAATTATGATGATGAGTGCAAATCACTTCTGAGACGAAACTTACTGCACCACTTCTCTTTCAGTTTTGTAAGGTTACCCGAACCGGATAATGAACCTACATGCCGAACCTGACGACATGCTGGAAACGTATAGAATTCTTAAAATTTCATGTTACAGGGTCTCTCACAGTCGAGTTGGCGTAGTCTTTTCGAATAACTAAGTTGGTGAGTACGAAATTCAACTCTTGTTCTTCAATTATGTAATCTCCTTTCAAGCACTGTAAACTATAACAACATTTAGCCTGCCTGACAATATTCGTGCAATATTTTTGAGCATAAATTTGGATATTTGTGCCATAGTAAGTGGGTCGCTTACTTTATTGCGCTGCATGGGCAAATGGTAGTAGCTTTTGCGTATGAACATTTGAGCACATTCGTTTCAAATTATTTGCGCATTCGAGCAGCTGTAAACGATTACGTACACACGCACACCCAAACACACACACACAATCACACACACACACATGCATAGAGATACGTAAAGAGTCGTGTATTGACGGGGCTGTCGCGATTCAGGACAACACAAATACTTATCAGTCCCTAAGAGTGGCTGTGTGTGAGGCTGGGTGTGTTTGTGTGTGTGTGTATGGTTTGTTGCCAAAATGTTGCCAATTGCCTGGACCCGTTCTCTGTGTGTGTTGCACATGTCCAAAGTCTGCCCCTGGCTGGCACATTATTGAGCCGTCTATGCAACACATTGCCTCACACTTTGGGGCTGCCCGTGGCCCCAGCTTGGCATTTTCCTTCACCCATTTTCCTCAATTTTTTCCCTGTGTGTGTTGCTGTTGGTGCTTAAGTTCGACAACTCAATAAAATGTGCTTTATGGTGGAAAAAAGAAGTAGCAAAAAAATAAGTGAAAACAAAAACAGAAGAAAAGCAAAAGGCAGACACGAGCTGATGGGATGAGAGAGGGGTGTATGTGTGTGTGTGTGTGTGTGTGTGTGTGTGTGTGTGTGTGTGTGTGTGGAAGGGGCAATGGGGCACAACTCATTCCAAAAATGGGGTAAAAGTAAATGTTTGTTGATACACCAAAAGGTTCACAGCTGGTTCCACAAGTTGCCCTTTGCTTGCCCCTCCCCTGCCATCGACAGCAACCTCGACTACAGTCTCTGTCTTTGTTCCTGGGTCTGGTTATGTCTTCTATACCGCTTTACCATGCAACGGGCAACTGGCAAACTGGCAAACTGGCAACTGGCAACACCGCTGCCAATTGATTTGCCATAATTTAAGTTCTCTTCTCCGTTTTTTTTTTCTTTTGGTTTTTCGTTTGGCCCCAAAATGCCGCACGTTCTGGCGAGCCGACGCCAAGGCTACACGGGCAATGCTTTGTTTCTACTTACTTATAAATGAGAAAATCGTTTTATGATAACGGCTAGCACACTGCCACACTGCCGCATTGTGTGCCTCAGTGTGGCACCGTTTCCAAAAGTGGGGGAGGCATCTGTTTTTGTTTTCCTTTGTTTTCCTCTATTTATTTTGCCTTTTACTTTTCTTTCACAACAATGATTGCATTTTTTTTAAAGATTTTTCTATTTTGTAGCACTGAATATATATTTTTTAAATTTATATTATTTTAATATATTTTATGTTATTATAATAATATAATGTTATAATGTTATTATAATAATATAATAACTTTTTCGAATTTTTTAAATTATTACTATTTTTATTGCTCAATTTATATATTTTTTAGTTTTGTATTATTTAAAATAAATGTCTTTAGTTTTTAGATGGATCCGCAATATTTAAGGTAATATAAATAGATATTTATTTAATAAATTTATTTAAACAATTATTTATTAATTTGGGTGACAAACAAAATATAAAAAATAAAATAAATGTAATTAATTAAGATAATTATTAATAAATAGGGAAGAAAGAGCGATAAAGGATTAATATAAACTCTATAAATAACACTGTCACTTTATAATTTAATGACAAATATATTGTAAATTGAATTAAATGAAATAGAATAAAATACAAAATTCCTATGGGAAGAAAAGTGAAGTGGATATATTAATTTCATTAAACAATAGAAAAGGCTTTACTTCAATAGTTCGCCACTTCTAGCTGAAGTCTGCACTAATCTCTGCGCTCTCAGTATTACTTTGTGATTTTGTTGGTTGGGAGCGAAAGCGGAAACAATCCTCATTGAGGGAAGGCAAGCGTCAAAAACTACAAACTATGCAAATGTTGTGGCAAGCCAAACAAATGCGACGCCACACTGCCACCATGCCACATGGAAGGAAGTGAAACTGGAGTCGCCGCGTCGCGTAATTAAGGATTCACGGACACTTTTGCGTGATAAGCGCACGGGCTGCGATTTGGACACGTCTCTGAGAAGGTGTGTCTACAGGTATGCAGGTGTGCCTGTGTGTGTGTGTGTGTGTGAGGTGTAGCTGTGTGTCTGTGTGACTGTCTGTGTGTTAAAATGTGTGAAAGTGTGCTCAAGCATTTCGATGGCAACGCACAAAAAACTTGTAACTTTTCGACGCTTTTCCTTTTTTGCTTGTGGCGGCGATAAGAAAACTTGCAACGCGTTGTTGAACTTGCACTTAGCTGCCACATTGACGTTCACGTTCAGCTCAAATATATATATATATATATATAGATATAGATATAGATGTATATGTGTATGTGTAGTTGTCGCTTAAAGTCAACTGCTACGACGCGTTGGCAATTAATCAAAAAAGGTGCGTGATTATCGCAGCAAGCGCCAAGATTGTTATTGCTACGTGTGGCAAACACGTGTTTGTGTGTGTATTAATAAATGTGTGTGTGCGTGTGTGTGCGTGCTTGCTAGTGTGCGTGCTTGTGTTTGTATGACGCTCAAGTGTAAAGAAAGCAAATATTAAAACATATTTTAATCTAGCAAATGCAATGGAGCTCCTCTCTCTCTCTTTCTCTCTCTCTGCTTCCCTCATTCTGCCTCACTTTCGCACTCTTTATGTGTGCTACTGGTAAATAATAAATTTATCATTTGTCAGCAGTTAAATGCTTTGGCGTAACGTGCAGAGCGTTGTGCACACACACGAGCCCGGGCGACGAATTAATAATTCATTGCGTATACGACGCGTTGCCCACTAGACACAGCAAACTGTCATATATGTGAGTATGGCACACACTCACACATACATATACATACGCAGAGAGGAGGAAGAGAGAGTGAGAGAGAGAGTATGAGTGAGACACTCATACACACATAGAGTCGCAATAAATCGTCAAGTTTATGTTTGAAGTGTTTATTGAATCCATGATATTCGACGCATTGCTGACTGCACGTTCCCTCTTCCGGCCCCTCCCACCCCCCTGTCTCCGCAAACCTCACCATATCTGCTGTCACTTTCCCCTTTCCCTTGCCTTCTTTTTGGGCATCGCACAGTCATTTTGTCATTTGTGCAAATATTTGCACAACGTTTGTTGTTTGCCTTTGCGTTGAACAAACCGATCGGTCATCCCATTCAATTGCTATATATAAAAAATATATATATATAAATATACTATATAATATTTGTTATTGTTATTGTTGACCCTGTGTGTTTTTATAGGCCGTGGGCTGTACGTAAATGTCTTTGCCGGCGTCGTGTTATTTTTTGTAAATCCTTTCAACGTGTCGTCGGAATGTCGGAAATGTTAAAATATTTGCACACAGTCTCTTCCCTGCCTCGGGCTCCCGGGCACCCGGGCACCCGGACCCCCGGGCAAATGGTTATGCTCGCCTGCCGGAAGTCACACCTACAACAAAACCCCACGTGGTCTCTGCTCATGCCACTTGACAACCGTCAACATGCATTCCGTGAGCCTCGTCCCAGTCGTTCTCTCATGCTTTCAGCCAAGTTACGTGGGATTTGTTTGGCATTTGGGCGTGCGTGCGTGCCAGCTTGGACAGAGGGAGAGCTCTGCTCTGTGAGAGAGCTGTGATATGTCTTTGGCAAATATTGATATAAGTATTTCACATACTACAGTTATAGATAGGCAGACGAACGGATAGATGGACGGACAGACACTCA
Organism: Drosophila funebris; assembly: GCA_018901825.1. NCBI lineage: Eukaryota > Metazoa > Arthropoda > Insecta > Diptera > Drosophilidae > Drosophila > Drosophila funebris. The sequence continues at coordinate 9,768,136 of JAEIFK010000454.1, read as the reverse complement.
GCTGCTTAAGTGTCACTGTTATTGTTTGTCCAGGCAAGTGATTGCTGTTTGCTGCTTCTCTTCTCTCTCTCCCCTTATCCGTGCTCCACCATCACGTTCTCCTCTTCCCCTTTGGCTCTGCAACTGCCACATCGACTGCTTGTGCCTGCATCAGCAACAGTTACCAAATGGATGGGCCGATCGTTCATTTCGTAGCAGCAGCAACCAACAGCAGCAGCTGCCTGTCCAGTACAACAATCTAGGCGCACACTGAGAGGAATAACTTTGTGAGAAGTGTGCATATATATATGTACTTATATATGTATACACATATATATACTTTTTAATTAAGTAATTCGTAGCAAGTAAGCCTGAACGACTTGCAGCTACTCTGCATTTAGTTACGATAGAGCACAACGTGCATTTGCATTCACAATTGTACAGAAATACATTAAAGAATAGATCAAAGAAGAAGAAGTGCTCGCTAGGTGGCGCTACTACAACCTCTTTTGAGGTTTTGAGTAGAAGAAGATGGAGACGCCTGAATCTCATTAAGTTTGCTACCATATTATTCAGTGTTAACCAATATGTTACTAGCTTTGGTGTTGAACTGTAGTTGACAGACAAGGTTGCCATACTTTTTATCTAATATATTTCTAATATATATTATCTATTTAAATATACACGTGAATAATATTTACTTGCATTTCTTTCAAATTTATTAGACTATTGTTATGTGTTTTTCAGTATTAAATAATAGTATAGTTAAGTTTAAGGCTAATTCATTAAAATTATGTATCGAAAATAAAAAATAAATACACGCATAGTTAGTTGTATTTTCTATTATTTAATTAATCAGCTTTGCTGTATAAATAATATAATTTTATTAAGAGTTATTTAAAAGTATTATTAAAACGCATAATATTAATATTATTTAAAACAATGTTTTAAATATATGCTTTCTAGAAACTTTACATATCTTAACACAACCTCTACATAGCCGATCTATGCCTATTTATTATTAAAATAGGGTATACGCATGCTGAAGTATATCATTGTTTGCTTGCCCCAAAAGTATGCTACACTTTTTGTTCTAATATTCAACTGAAAGTTAACTACAGCATTACACATTTAAATTGCATAATTTTGAACAGAAATTTAAGTAAATTCATAAGCTCAAAAGTAGCTTATGCAAATGTGCCAAAAGTTGACTAGTTTTTTTGCACAGTGCATGACGCTTTGAGTTATTGTATGAATCGCCAGATGATTGTGGGGTCAGTTGCATATGCAAGCACTTCAACACTTTTACTTTCGAGCACAGTTGTAGTGTGTGTGTGTGTGTGTGTGTGTGTGTGTGTGTGCGGTGTGTGTGTGTGCTGTGGTGTGTGCTTATGTGTGTTAGCCAACCGCATAACCGGGCTTAGCTTTGCATGGCCAACATCTTTTGCCAAGTCCATTAAATGAAACTTACTTCATATTGTTAGGCTCAACTCGCGAGTGCAGCAACAACACGCGTTGTTGTTGTTGTTGTTTTTGTTGTTGTTCATGTTGTTGTTGTTGCTCGTTGTTTGCGTAGTAAATTAAATGATTTTTCACGCCAGGCCAGTCGAGGCGTGGCGAGGCGAGGCGAGTCGAGTCGAGTCGAGTCGAGGCCAGACCACGCCATGCGGTGCGTCCACAACATTTTTATGTGTTTGTTTGCGGCAACAGGAGCCAGGACTCAAGCTGCCTCCCTGCCCCCCCTCGTTTGTTTCGTTGCCACGTTGCCTGCCTGGCTGCCACGCTCGCTGCCTTTTTGGCAATGTTTTAACGTTAATTCATGGTCGTATTTTTATGTTGCACTCGTTGCGCGACGATGCCACGTCGCCTTTATTGGCCCAGCGGCAGTGCTAAAGTGTTTACTAAATAAGCAGATTTCTTTTGTCTCCGCAACAGCGGTAGAGTGAGAGAGGGAGGGGGGGGGCTGGCAACGCAGGTCGCACAGGTTGCACAGGTCGCGCTAATGGAATGGCTTTTGTATGGCTTACCTGGCCCAAATCATTCTGGCCTGGTTGACTTATTTAATTAAATCAGTTGCGGCTTTAAAGCGACACACCCCGCCCCCTTCCCTCTTTTTGTTTCAGCTGCCTAAATTATCCTACTAAGGCCGCTAAGCTGGCTAAGTAGACATTGTCCTTTATCCTAGCGGCCTCATGATGGGGCTCTCATTGTTGTTAGTCCTAACGACAATTCCAAAGCCAAGTCAAGCCACGTCAAGCAACAATAACAACAACAACAACAACAATAACAACGACACAAGGAGAAACCTGAAGACGCTGCTCATAAAACTTGCAAATTGCAGTGGGAAAAATTGATGAAATGAAAACCGCAATGTACAACAGAGATAGAGGTAGAGCAAGAAGAAGAGCAACATACATACATACATACATAGATATGATGGAGAGGAAGTGTAACTGTAACTGTTACTCGAAACGAGGACACGAAACACATGCTCGTATCACAGATATCATAAAAATTGTGCAACTCGCAACAGTTGCCGCATCTGTCGAATGCTGCATGACTGACAACAGGCTACAAAAAAGAGGAAAAAGAAAAAAAAAAAAAAAAAAAACTTTTCAAAAAGGACACAACTACGTGGCATGCAACATTGTGTGGCCTCCTAGTGTTGCACGCGTGTCGTGCACCTTTCTTTTGTTTGCTTTTCTCACATTCATGTTACAGCTAACAAGCGCTTTAATTGTAGTGTTAGTTGTCTCTCAGCTTAACTGTTAGTTGTTTAATATGCAAGCAGCGTTGCCACAGAGTTGCACAGATGGCAGCACCAAACAAATTGGTAGTCCCTTAGCTTATATTGCGATGTTTGTTGTATTTCAGTTCAACTGTTAAGTGTTTACTGTGTAAGCAGCGTTGCCACACAATTGCACAGATGGCAACGCCAATCAATATGGTTAATCTTTACTTGAATATAAGTATTTATATTAAATTTTTAAATTGTTAATATACATTAAACAGCTTATCTTTTCAAATTGTTGAGTGTTGCAGTTAGATTTGAAGAGTATAGCGTTGCCAGATTTTCAAAACAAAATAATGGTATTTCTTAAAAATACTAAACAACTTTAAATGCAATATTAAAGTCAGAACTATCACAACTGACAGCTTTTTGTAATTGGTGAGTTCATGACAATTTCTGTTAATAAATAAGAGAGTTGCCAGATTGGCAGAGAATTCACAATATGTCATTAAATTAAATTTAAAGTAATTAATATATGAATAATTTGAATAATCTTATTTTTCGTGTAGAAAGAGAGAGAGAGAGAGAGTGAGAGGGAGAGGGAGAGTGAGAGAGAGAGAGAAAGGGAAGCAGATCTACATTTAGGCATTATTTCAATATTTTCTTTATATATCTGTATAATCTATATATATATTAATAAATTAGTATAAATTTTTAATTTCCTTCATCTTACAAAATGCTTCAGTTACGATCTTAAGTTGTATTTGAGTTGACATTTGGAACTTCGACTTGGATTTACTCATCACTTTTATGGTGGCTTACTTAGATCTTATGTCGAGTTGCATGTCGAGAACTTTCCAATTCCAAAATAAACTTCAATTGTTTTGCAAATAACAAAAGTTAAGTGCTTGAAGAATTTCTGTAAAGAAAACACGAGTCCATCTCTAATACGCTATACGTTTGGATGTATGGGGACAATGGGGCGTCGATGAATGTGGGTGTGGCAATAACTTAACGATGCCAACTAGCAAGAGGTGCAAGAGGTTTTTTTTTTTTTTTGAAAAGGAGGCGGTTGGGCGTGGCAATGGCAATGGCAGCGGCCAAGAACTGTTAACTGAAAGGAGGCTAAAATAAATCTTGCACAATAAGTTTGCTGAACGGCGATGGCGACGGCGTCAAAACGCTCAAAGCGACCAACAACAACAACAACAACAGCAACAAAGGCAAGTGGAACAAGAGCAACGCAAATGATACGAGCCGAGGGAGGTGGAGTAGGAGGTGGAGATGGAGATGGAGGTAAAGTAGGAGATGAGGGAGGTGAAGCGTCGACTGGCGGCTGCCTGGCAAAAATAGCCTTATCAGTTCCTGTTTCCTGTCGAAAGTTTTCATATTTTTGCGCGTGGGTGCAACAGCAGCAACAACGTAGCAGCAACAACAACAACAACAACAGCAACAACAAAAGCAAAAGTAAACAGCGCGCTGACGACAAAGCAACACACGGAAAGTGTTGCCATTTTTTTCTTGTGTGAAGCTTTTGCCTTCGCATTGGGTTGCTGCCCCTGCCCACTGCCACTGCCCCTGCACCTGCACCTGCCCCTGCCACTGCCCCACACCATACCAAACGCTGACGCCTCTTTGAATTTGCCAGTGTGGGCGAAGCATGAACAGTAACCACAATAAAAAGCAGGAAATATTTAAACATTTTTCTTTTAGTTTTGCATGAAACGGCAGCGACGCGACGTCTGCTGAGACGCCGACAGCGACGCCGGCAGCGCAACCATTTTCACACTTATTGTCAGATTTTGCTTTGTGTTTTGCCTTCGCCGTTGTCGTTGTCGTCGTTGTTGCCGTTGTTGTCGTCACCTCCGCATCGTTGTCAGCAACGTTTGCCCCATCGTCGTGTCGTCGTTTTGCTGTGAAATGACGCACAGCCCGGAGATAACACGTCGCACTGGCAAAAGCTGCAACAATTTTTATGTTGCAGCTGTAAATGTGGTAGCCGCTTGGGTAGCAGCCAAACTCAAACCTAGCTCAACAGTCAACGAACCACACACACACACACAGACAGACATACCAATAGCCTTGCCACCAGCCTTGCCACCAGCTTTACCACCAGACTTGCCACCAGCCGTGTGCCGCATATGTTGCGCATATGCCTGCCAAACGCTCAATTTGTTTTGTGCCTTTTGTCTGCCTGCCCCTCTTGCTGTGTATGTATGTATGAGTGTGTGTGTGTGTGTGTGCGTGTGCGTGCGTGTGCGTGCGTTTGTTCGTGTTTGTGTTGATGACATTCTAAAATTTACAGGATATGTGCATAATTTTGAAACGGACAATGCGCTTGTCACGTTTACTTAGTGTCACATTTCAGCCCTTCTCTCACCTGTCAAGCCAGCAACGCCCCCCCCTGCCCACCACTCCATTCTTTTCTTAAACCTTTTCACTTTCCTTACATTTTAGCCAGTATGAATAATAGTATTTGTTAATATTTCTAAGTACTTAGCAAGATTGCTTGTCGAATAACTTATTTCCCGTACATAGTGTTATATACATTTATCTCTATATTTACACATTATTATAGATTTATAAAAAAAACGCATTTGCTGTGAAATGTACAGGCAACAAATGTACATTCTTTGAAATAATCTAATCTTACATCGTTTAATCTATTAATTAGTTTTCATTTTCCTCATGCTTTGGGATGTAGAATACTGAATGCGCTATATAAACAGTGACAGTAGCTATACAAGTGTAATAAACTTTATTTGATAAATGATAATGGAGTTAGCAAACCATGATGATGAATCACCACAACTGTCGATTGATGATAACGTTGCAAATTAATAATAACTGTTAGAAGAGTTAAATTGTACAAAATACTAATGACTGGTATAAAAAATACTAAAGTTCAAACTCTAACTTCTTTATTGATCATTAAAGCGTGCTTAATCTGTATTTAATAGACGCGATATTGGTTTATGATTTATTATTTATTTATTATAGTTTCTATATACATATGGATGTAATTAATATTAAAAAAAAAAAAATCCGTAAAAATACTAAAGAAAAATACTCTCTTCATGATTTGCTTTCTTTAACATTAACATATATTAATTTATAAAAATATATGTCGGAGAGAGCTTGATTATTTGAACTGCGCGCCTGACATTTGGGGCGAATTGGGTAGTGTGGTAAAAGGCAGGATCCCTTTGGTATTATACAGAACTGGAGGATCCTTTTGGTATTATACAGAACTAGAAGATCCTTTTGGTATTATACAGAACTAGAAGATCCTTTTGGTATTGTACAGAACTGAAAGAGTGGGACGACAACATAAGTTGTCGTCAGTGTGGCTCAGTGTTAGGTTGAGTGAGAGAGACAGTAATAAGAATACTGCAGGCTGTTGCAGAATAGAGAACTGTCGAGTCGGCCTATTCAATTTGGAAGCTCGGACACTCAACACGTACGCTGAGACTCGCTCCACCTCTTTGGTCTCGAACACTTCAAAATGGCAGGAAAAAACCCGGACCAGTCACCTCAGGCCAGAGCCAACGACCCTTATCCGACATCAGAAGTGGGATTTAACTCCCGACCAACAGTCTTCGAGGAGCAGATTCGCGTTTTATTAGAGCAGCAAAATCAAAATTTTTTGCAACTAGCAAAAACATTGCAAGCATCGTCAAGAGAGCCCATTCAAAATGGCGGCATCGTATTGCCGAAATTCAACGCAGACGTAGCTGGAGCTGACGCCTTACAATGGTGTGCGACCGTCGATCTAGTTTTGAGCGAGAGGCCTTTGCAAGGCAGTGCATTAATTTTGGCGTTGACGAAGTCACTCGAAGGAAGCTCGTCACAGTGGTTATCTCAGGTATGCTACCCTGGCATCACCTGGCAACAGTTTAGACAGTTGTTCGAGCAACGGTACGAAACTACTGAGACACCGGCGGCAACAATTCTAAATCTGCTAAACAGCCAGCCAAATTCGGGAGAGTGTCTCGCGGTGTATGCTAGCCGAATAACGACATCACTCGTTACAAAATGGCGTCACCTGGACAAGGAGGAGATTGCCGCGGCTGTAGTACTCGGACATCTGGCAAACTACGACCGTCGATTGCAGCGAGTGGCTTACACTGCAAGTATCCACAGCAGACGTGATCTGCAGTCTGAATTGCAAGTGTTCTCGTTGGACAAGAAGCGTCCCAAATTCTCGGATGAGGAGTCGAATGCTAAGCGCTTTAAACCATCGTCAATTACGTGTCACTCCTGTGGCAGGCTTGGACACAAAAAGGCGGAGTGCAGAGTGGGGGAAGCAGTCATCTTCTGGAGAGAGAAATCGAGCGGACCAAAGGTTGCCACTACGAGCAAAGGCCAATATAACATGTTTTCGATGTCATGAACCCGGACATATCTCGACACAATGCCCTAAGAATGCTGCTGGAAGAGAAACTGGACCTCGCACACATAAGCGAGCTGAGTTATGTGTAGTAGCGGAACCAAAAGCGACCATGATGCAACGAGGTGAGGAGTTTCCAATTATTTTTGATTCAGGAGCAGAATGCTCATTGGTTAAGGAGAGTAGATCACATAAATTAACTGGAAAAAGAATCAATAATGTCGTAGCATTAAGTGGTATAGGTAATGCTAACTTTGTCAGCACAATGCAGACTCTGAGCAATGTTATGATTGACGGAAATTGTGTTGAAGTCATGTTTCATGTAGTTCCTGACGACTGTATGTCGAACGACATCGTTGTTGGGCGCGAAATCTTGGCCCAGGGCTATTCAGCGGTAATATCCAGCAAAGGTGTGGAACTAGTAAAAGATAAAACAATTAATGTTTGTGCTGTATCTGATAGTGAATATGACTTTGATAAATTAGAAACCCAATTGTATGGTCAAGAGAAAAATCAACTAATACAATTATTAAAAAAGTATTCAAAGTCGTTTATTCGGGGAACTCCTCTTACTCGTGTAAGCACTGGTGAAATGATTATTCGTTTAATTGAGCCGACCAAGACTGTTCAGAGACGACCATATCGATTTAGTCCAAATGAAAGAGAGTTATTAAGAACAAAAGTTAAAGAGTTGGTTGAGCATAACGTTATTAGAGCTAGCAGTTCACCATATGCTAGTCCCGCACTGTTGGTGAAAAAGAAAAATGGTTCTGTTAGGCTCTGCGTAGATTATCGAGAGTTGAATAGAAACACAGTTGCTGATAAGTTTCCGTTACCTTTAATATCCGATCAGATAGCTAGATTGCGAGGAGCTAAATACTTCACTTGTTTAGACATGGCGTGTGGATACTATCAAGTTCCATTAGATAGTAACTCCATTGAGTACACGGCGTTTGTGACACCAGATGGTCAGTTTGAGTTTCTGGCAATGCCGTTTGGCTTGAAAAATGCCCCGTCGGTTTTTCAAAGAGCCGTAATGAAAGCTTTAGGCGAGCTTGCGTACTCTTATGTTATCGTTTACATGGACGACATAATGATTGCAGCATCCACTAAGGAAGAAGCACTTCAGAGGTTAGAAACTGTATTAAAAGTTCTGACAGAGTCTGGCTTTTCGTTTAATGTGGACAAATGTTCTTTCTTGAAGGAAACCGTACAATATTTGGGTTATCAAATACAAGCTGGTGAAATTCGCCCTAACTTGCGAAAGATTGAGGCATTGAGTGCATTACCACCTCCTAGGTCAGCTACCACTTTGAGGCAATTCATAGGTTTGGCGTCGTATTTTCGACAATTCGTGCCCGGATTTTCCCAGTTAATGAAACCTTTGTATTCTCTCACATCTGAAAGAAGTAGTTTCATCTGGAAAATCGAGCATGAGGTAATTCGTAAGCAAATTATTAATACTCTCACAAGTAAGCCAGTCTTGACGATATTCGATCCACAATACCCTATAGAGCTACATACGGATGCAAGTGCCATCGGGTATGGCGCCATACTTTTACACCGAATTGACAACATGCCCTATGTAGTAGAATACTTCAGTAAGACTACTAGTCCTTGTGAATCGAAGTACACATCATACGAGTTGGAAACACTCGCGGTTGTCAGCGCTGTTAAGTATTTTAAGCACTATTTAAATGGCAGAAAGTTTGTTCTCTTCACCGATTGTAATTCGTTAAAGGCGTCTAGAACAAAAATTGAGCTTTCATCCAGGGTATACCGTTGGTGGGCATTCCTGCAGTCTTTTGACTTCGACATAGAATATCGAGAGGGAAAGCGCATGGCCCACGTAGATTTTCTGTCAAGAAATCCTCTTCCTAATAAAAATAAACAACTTCAAAAAAAAGTCGCTGAAAAGCGTGTAGAATTGATGAACGTTACAGAAAGTTGGATTCAGGCAGAACAGCAGCGTGATCAAGATATTTTGGGCACAATTAAAAAATTGAAGGGAGGTGAATTCTCTGAAGACTTAGCTGCAACTTATGAAATGAGAGCAAATGTACTATACAGGAAGATTCAAAGACGTTGTAGGTCTCGTTGTCTACCAGTTGTTCCTCGGGCGTTTAGGTGGTCAATCATAAATCAGGTTCACGAGTCTATTTTGCATTTAGGGTGGGAAAAGACCCTTGATAAGGTATACGACCATTATTGGTTCGAAGGAATGTCAAAATACGTCCGAAAGTTTGTAGAGAATTGCATCACATGCAGGGTGACGAAATCGGCGTCAGGAAAAGTTCAAGCTGAGTTACATTCAATCCCGAAAATCAGTATACCTTGGCACACCTTGCACATAGATATCTCTGGGAAACTAAGTGGAAAAAACGACCGTAAGGAATACATCATAGTTCAGATTGATGGCTTTACAAAATATGTTCACCTGTACCACACTTTTAAACTTGATGCTAACAGCTGTATAGACGCTTTAAAATCTTCAATTGCATTGTTTGGTATGCCTACTCGATTAGTGGCTGACCAGGGCAGAAGCTTTACTGGGGCGAAATTCGTAGACTTCTGTACATCTCAGAAAATCCAGCTTCACTTAATAGCCACTGGTGCGAGTCGCGCCAATGGACAGGTTGAAAGAGTTATGAGTACCTTAAAGAATTTGTTGGCAGTGGTTGAATCTAGTGACCGGTCGTGGCAGGACGCCTTGGGAGAAGTGCAGTTGGCATTAAATTGTACAGTTAATCGGGTTACGAAATCAAGTCCACTAGAACTATTAATTGGCAAGTGCTCACGACCATTAGGTCTGGTTCCTATTTGTGACGAGGAGAACGAGATTGATTTAGATAAGCAAAGAAAAGAAGCTGTAAAGAATATACAAATCGCAGCCCGGTATGATAAATTGAGATTCGACAAGGGCAAAGCCAAAGTTGTCAGGTTTAGCGAAGGAGACTATGTCTTACTCAAAAATAGTGAACGACAACAGACTAAGTTAGATCCGAAGTTTCGGGGACCCTTTGTGGTGACAGAAGTTTTAGACGGTGATAGATACAAGTTAAAGTCTATAACAAGTAAGAGGCAGTATAAATATCCCCATGAGAATTTACGAAGAATGCCAGAAGGGCTGGTACCAAGCGAGCTGGATGTCGACGGAGATGAGTTGAGTTCATTTGTTGAAACGGGTGAAGACCGTGATGACCAATGTGGCATTGGTATGAGTGAAACGGTTGAGACAGACCGTGGAGACTAGTGTGGCACTAGTAATACGGGTGAAACAGACCGTTGTGACCAGTGTGGCACTGGCGAGAAGATGCAGTTGAAATAGACTGTAAGGGCTAGTGTGGCACTAGCGTGACGTGTGATCAGTGTGGCACTGATAAGAAGAGAGAAACAGTTGAAATAGACTGTAATGGCTAGTGTGGCACTAGTGATGCGTGACCAGTGTGGCACTGGTGGTTGTATTGTGGTGTTGTCGACGCTACGTGGCGGTACCTGGCCCGGAAGGTTAGAAAAGTAAATTTAATTGAGATATGTAAAAAAAAAAAGATAATGTTTAAATGAGAAACAATTTTAAAATGAGAAAGATGAAAGATTATGTTACGATTTAAGGAAATGGAAATTTGTAACTAATAATTAAGTTTGTTTGTACAATAAAGTTGAAAACGAATCTTGTGAAGACTTCTCTTTTTTATTACACGAGGACGTGTAAGTGGTCAGAATGGCCGTGTCGGAGAGAGCTTGATTATTTGAACTGCGCGCCTGACATTTGGGGCGAATTGGGTAGTGTGGTAAAAGGCAGGATCCCTTTGGTATTATACAGAACTGGAGGATCCTTTTGGTATTATACAGAACTAGAAGATCCTTTTGGTATTATACAGAACTAGAAGATCCTTTTGGTATTGTACAGAACTGAAAGAGTGGGACGACAACATAAGTTGTCGTCAGTGTGGCTCAGTGTTAGGTTGAGTGAGAGAGACAGTAATAAGAATACTGCAGGCTGTTGCAGAATAGAGAACTGTCGAGTCGGCCTATTCAATTTGGAAGCTCGGACACTCAACACGTACGCTGAGACTCGCTCCACCTCTTTGGTCTCGAACACTTCAAAATGGCAGGAAAAAACCCGGACCAGTCACCTCAGGCCAGAGCCAACGACCCTTATCCGACATATATATATATATATATTATATTATATATATATATATATATTATATATATAATGTTATAATTAATTCAATCAATTCAATTCATAAACCTCTTTTGATCAAATGTGTTACAATTCGATTTTAAATTGTTGCAATTATGTTGATAATTGTTTTTAGTTGTGACGTCATAGTTTTTGCACATTTTGGATCTTTTTTAAATTGATTTTTGATTCCTGGTTGATTATTAGAATCTTGGCGACGGATTTACATGGGCCGTGTAGCCTAATGGATAGGGCGTCGGACTTCGGATCCGGAGGTTGCGGGTTCGAGTCCCGTCATGGTCAGCTGTGAATTCACTTTTTAAAATTTGTTTCTTTTATTCATTATATGTTAATTATTAATTCTCTATTTTAATTTTTTTCTTATTTATTTATTTAAATATTTATAATTTATTTATTAATATGAAAATTCATTATTTTCAAATTCAAAAGTAAGTGGAAGAGACAGTACTGTATACAAAATAAGTTAAGTAATTTATTTATTTTGATGGAAGTATTTATTTAAATATATAAATATGTATTACAGTATAACTTCGCTATAAAGAACACGGTAATAAATTAAAAGGCAAAGTGCTAAAATATATATTTTAAGCTGCAGTTTCGAAGTTGTTACAAACAAATTGGGCAATCATATTAATTTATATAAAACAGTAAGAACAGTCTGACTTCATTATGACGAACTCTGTAGATAACTAATGAAAATTACTAATGTATATAATACAGTAGAACTTTGCTATAGTGAACTGGAAGTGCAATGATATACATTGGGTGAACTTATTTAAGTTTGATTATAAAAATTTATGCAATTAAATGTTGAGAGTCATCTTCATTATAAAGTCGTTCATTATGACGACATTTCCCTGTAGACAGTACCATAGTTCGATTTCATTTCCAATGACTTGCATGCAATAAAAGGTCAAAGTTTCGTTAACTTTAACTTTTGACATCATCGTTGTGGATGCACAAGCTGAATTATTATGTTTCAGAAATCGTTGACTAATTGACGATATTAATGCATCGAGTTAAGTCCCAAAAAAAAAATTGCTCTTTGATTGCACACAAACATACTTATATGTGTGTATTTATAAGGTATTTGCACATTTTTTGTGTGCTACTCGACTAAAAAATTGTAAAGCTATGAATTAAAATGGGGTTCCTAGCAACGCACTTGCGCTATACAGAGCTTCGTTATGGCGAAGCTTGACTGTCACTTGCCAGTTGTAAAATACTTCTGTTTGTGAGATTTTCTACGGTTTTTATTCGCATACACTGGCAGTGGGTGTGTTAAGTGTGTCCAAAAATGTGTAATGCATTAAAGAAGGCGTGGCAGACCGCATATAGTGTATATACTTTTGAACAGGTCAACTAGCTAAGCTGATATAGAAATCTCCATGTGTCTCTCTGCTTTTATTCAAACTGTCTGAGAGTTTTGTAAGCTACTCTTCATGAAATTTTAAACAGTTCTCTCTTTTTGCTGCAGGCAGTACTTATGTCGCAAGTATTCTTGTTTAATTTGGTTCAAATCGAATTATTATATATGATATAATGATGTCATAGGAATGCCATTGGTCGGAAATGAACGTATAATATGAAACACTTTATTATTTCTTGAGATATCTCATCCAATTTTATGATGTCTTAAGTATCCTTATATTATTTGATTCAAATCGGTTTACTATATCTATATAGCTGCCATAGGAATGATCGGTGGAAGTCAAACATTTAATATGAAAACTTTGTTGTGTGTTGAGATATCTTAAGTTATTGTTTTATACTTTGAGGCTAAAGTTGATTTAAGATCGTATATATCAGAAAAAAACGCTGTTTTCTTTTGAATTTAATTCTTTAATTTATTTGTCTTGAAATATATATATTTTTCTTTTAATTGGCAGTTTTTCAAATATTTTGGCTTCTTGTAAATTACTTCTCTTGATATGGTTTTCCTTTTTCTTCTTCTTTATTATTTTTTTTTTTTTTTGAATTGTATTGTTTTTGATTTTGGGTTTTGAGACTGCGTCACGTAGGGCCTAAAAGTAATTGTGGCAATATGTACTCTGGTTATTGATATATGAATGAATGAGGCAGTGTCTGTGTGTGTGTGTGTGTGTGTGTGTGTGTGTGGAGATTGCTAGATGTTACCCTACTAAGAGTGTAGTATGAGAGCTTTTGACAATAAGTTTCAATTTCTGTCAAGTGTGTGTATGTGCGGGTGTAAGTACATGCGATTCTGTGTGTGCGAGTGTGTGTGTACGTGTAATACGAGTAACACTTATCAAAAGTTTGTTGCTAACACATGCAAATTGAAATGTGCGACTACATATAGCAAGCACACCTACACTCACACACAGACACACACACACACACTTTGGCACATTGTTGCCAGCAGTTTGGCACACGTACTGAGTACATGAGCCTGACGCACACGTGCACATAAACACACTAACACACACACACATGCAGAAATGGGGCACCTGCAACAGCAGCCGCTGTGTCTGCGACCAGGACTAGGACTAGGACTAGTCTTAAGGAAGGAGCGAGGAGTGACTACTCGTCTCTTTGGGAGTACATGGCCTCTAACTTCCGCCTGTTTTAACACCTAACAACCAAAGAAACCAACAACTTGACGCTGCCTCTGCCGCTGCCGTTGTCGTTGTCGTTGTTGTTATTGTTGTTGTTGCCGTTGCATGCTTATTATAGCTGCAGCATGTGTTTGTCTCATTGTTGTTACTTTTTCAAAATCCAAAATTCACCCACAAGCCTTTTCCTTCGCGTGTGTTTGTGTATGTGTGTGTGTGTGTGTGTACGTGTGCGGATTTCAACATGAGTTTTAGAAACAAAAGTTTTTGATTTCTTTGTTCGCCTCATTGTTGTTGTGCGTGTGTCTGGGTGTGTGTGTTATGTGTTTTTTCTTGTGCTTTTGTCACATCAACTTCTTATTTGAAGCATATGCGCAGTTGTCATACAGCCCCCTCCTCCCTCCCCCAGCACCCCCTCACCACTTAACTGGGCCATAATTGCAGCTTTTGACTGTCGAAAGTTTTTAAGTTTTTCGCAGTTTGATTTTCTTTTTAGGCCAGCTGCAATTAATTTAGACAAAAAAAAAAAAAAAAATAAAATAAAAAAGAAATAAGAAAGAGATTAAAATTATAGTATAATTGCATAATTATGCGCCAAGTGGCAAGATGACAAAAAGTTGCAAGCGAAAATTTCTAATTGAATTACATTTATTACCAAATTTCGTAAGTTTTGCAGTGGCAAAGTGTTCCCGAATGATTTTTGGCTGGAATGTGAGTACTCGCAGTATATTCGTAATTTAATATGAGTGACACTCGCTGTTCGCTGACAAGTTTAATACCCAAGCAGCGAACCAGCGCACCGCTGGCTGAAGCATTGAACCACGGAGGCCACCCCAAGCACCACCCAGCGATGTCTATCGTCTATTGGATAATTAAGCCACTTTGCGACAGGTTTGACAGCCTTGCTTTGAATTGTCAGCTCCTGAGGCTGATGCAGACGTTGATGCCTCAGTGTTGATGCCACAGTTTATGCCACTGTTGATGCCGCTGTTGCCACTGTTGCCACTGCTGGCACTGCTATGCGTCTATGGCATTTCTTGTCTCACGTTCTGCGCTCAATTTCATTTTAAGACAACTTGAGATTTTCGATTGGGCCATGGACATGTTTTTGGCCAAGACAACACGATGACAACGACAAAAGTTGAAGTTCAATTAAATTTCCCAGCTCAGTTTCAGTTTTCCGTTTTCCGTTTACAGTTTTCCACTTTTCTTATATACATATAGATATTTTTGGCATTTGTGGTTTGATCGCTCCTTGGGGGACATTGAAAAATTGAAAAATTATGATGCTTGATGCTATCGATATGAATTGTTATCCCCCTCTCACTCTATCTCTTATATCACTCTCACTCTCCCTCTGTTTCTGTTTCTCTTGTGCCTGATTGCAAAATGCAATTCACATTAAAAACTTTGAGCTGGCCAAGTTGTGGGTGAAAAGTTTTTTGGGGTTTCGCTCGGATGATTGACGCTTGGACAATTGCAGTTGCAGTGGAAGCTGATTACTGGCAAAGTGGTGTCTGCTTTGTGCTGAGCTGAGTCGAGTGGGGTTAGAGCTACAGCTACAACAACAACAACTATAGGCCATTCTTCAGTTGCGGCAGTTAATCAACCACTAAATGGCAGGCTTTCCATCTACAGTCTCGTACCTTTTGGGCATGATGATTAGGCGTTAGGCTGCGTCTGCTGTTAGGCTGTTGTCTGTTGTGGCATGTGGCATGAGTTGCATGATAACCGACCAAAAGAGTCGAACCATTTGCCGAAGCGTTTGCTGCCATTGATGGGTCTCACAAGCCGCCTGACAGCAGCAGCAATAGCAATAGCAATAGCAACAGCAACAGCAGCAGTAGAAGCAGCCGCAGCCGACTAACGACTACCGACTGCCGAGAGTCAGGCGCCCAACCGCGTTGCTGCTTGCCACAAACCCAAGCCGCCAAATGCCACCACAGCTTGTAGCAATTGTCGTACCATTTGTCAGAAGGACGCGTCGACACTCCTCCCTCACAGCTCGCTGCGCATGTGCCAAGGGCCGTTGGCAACCGTTGCCTCACCGCTCGCATCCATAAGCATTAAGTTCCACCACGTGCCTGGCATGTGGATGCCAAGCGGCACATGGTGGATGCCATTCGTTTCGAAAATCCACTTCGACAATTGGCAACGACAATTCGTTGGCTCGTACGTTCGGCAACTCTGCTCGGCCATCGACAGCATCCAGCATCCAACGGCTGCCGATACGAACGGCACACGTACGAACACAAACCCGATCGCACTTCGGCTAACACATCGGCTGCTGTGTGTCCGCCTGCGATGCTGCTGCCTTTTCAGTTGATCATCAACGTCTCCATCGACTGGTTGGTTTGACGCTTGACAGCCTCACTGCCATACACACATACACTCGCACACACGCACACTCGCACACGCACGCACGCATTTCACAGTTTTCGCGCGTGTTTTACGGTTTTTTGAAGTGCTTCTAAATTATCGAATATTACAATTAATTCTCGACAAATTGTGTGTGTTTATTCACTTCTTTTTTTTATGTACTCGTATTCGTATTGTGCTAACATTGTGTCGAAATATATTCATGTGCTTCTTGGAAGCCCAAATGTCTGAAACTCAGACAAATCATTTGAAAAACTTTTGAAAACCCAACAAACGAAAAGCAAACAAAAAAATATAAACGCATCAAAAGCAACAAAATCAAATGCACATTATCTCCAAACTGCATCTGTATCGTTATTATCTGGTCCTCATCAATCGCAATGATAAAATGCTGATCGTGGTTCTATTTATTGTGGCGCTTATCGAAGGTAAAAGTTCTATTCATAAAGCTTCCTAGAAATTATAAACATTTTTTTTTTTTTTTGACTTCTGCGTTTTCTTTTTCTCCCAAAATATGAGTTGAAGTGAAAACGAATTACAATTTCTTAATGTAGAAAAGTTCTTAAGATATTAAATGAAATTAAAAATAATGCATTTTTATTACGGTATATGAAAAGTATATGAAATTATTAAAACTCAATCTCGGATATTTAGCTATCAATTGGGTGTAAGTTGTTCAGATTTTACAAAACGATTAAAAATGCCTACTAGTTTAAATGAATTAAATAATTTTTCAAATAAATTCTATGATTATATTACTAAACTCAATTATATTTAAATTTAAGTTCAAGAATTAAACTCTGAGTAAACGATTGGAGCATCAGTTCTTTCCGTAGACAAAGTCTTGAACTCTTTAGTTAATATTTGAAATTTATATAAAATTGTTAAGAATTTGTAATGGAATATTATTTTGTAAGTAAAACATTTGTTTTAAATATGTGCGCTAATCTGAGGATTAACAATATTGCAAGCTATGGGTATGGTTTGATAGGAATTTCAATTTCTGGATGATCAGGAAATTAAACATTCCTTTTAGTTGGGTAATTTACATTTTAAATTGAAGAGCCATTTTAAAAATGAAACGAAAGCTTATAATATAATAAATTTAATCTGCAGTATATATGATTTAAAATATTAAATTTTCAAATACCAAATTGTAGGCATCTTAATCAAAAACATGTTTCAATCTTATGGGAATATAATTTCTAGAAAATTGTAATTTCTAATCGAAATATTTATAGAAGCAAAATTTTATTGCGGCATACAAATTTTGTAAACTTAATAAAATGCAATTTGAAATTTAATTATTATATTAAAATTTACAATTATTTAATTAATTTGATTCAATTTAGTGTGCATTTTAAATTATTTTGCAAATTTACTTATTGATTCCAAATATGTAATACGAGTGAACATTGATCAATTGAGCGAAATAAATAAGTAAATAAATAAATTATTAATTCTTAGTGCCAATTGTGTGTGGAGCAATGTCAATGCTGATGCTGAAGCTGCTATTAAGGCAGATAAAGTGCTGGGATGATGGGAATGATAATGCTGATGGGTGTTTAATGCAGTGTCATTGTTCATTGTTCAGTATGTCATTGTGTATCGTTGGCATTGGCATTAAACAGTATAAATAACACATAAATAAATAAATAAAATAAGTTAATGGCAAAAACAGAAGAACTGAAATGAAATGCAATGGCAACTGCAACTGCAACAGCAACTGCAACTGCAATTTAATTGACCAGAATTCGATGCTGCTGCTGACTGGGCTAACCGAATGATACCAACTTATAGGCTTCCAAGTTCCCTTCCTCCTTCTTTTCATGGCCCGCGTTCATAGTCCTTCTCTCTCTCTCTTAGTACAACATATGGACAAGCCAAATTATCTTTTGATTTAATTGCGCAAAATTTCTGTTTTCACCTGATTTTTATTAATGCTTGCGGCTCTGCTTCGCACCTTCAGCGCCTCTCGTTAAGTAGTCGTAATCATAACAAATGAGGTGCCAAATGGTCCACAGTCCAACGGTTGATTATTATTATTATTTTTTTTGTTATTTGTTTTTAATGTTTCTGTTCTTTTTTTTTTAATAAAACTCAATAAAATTCAATAAGCTTACGGCTCCGTGCTGACCATATTTCTCATATTCATAGTTATCTGATTAATTTCCAATATTCTTATTCGTACATATTTATTTAATGTTGTTTATACGCATCAAACATACACACATACTCAGTTCTTTTGTGTTTTTAAAACAAAATGTTTTAACTTATCTGCGAATTTTCATTAAAGCGTTTATCTTAGGATTTATATTAATTTTAATAAAATTATTTAAATTCTGTTTCTTGTTCAGTAAATGTTAAGTAAAAAATACGATTCCATATTTATATTTCAATTGATTAAAGTTAATTTGACTTACAATATTTAAGGCGAGAAGTTAAGTAAAGCAGATTAATTGAATTTATTTTACATTTAAATGGCGTATTTTATTAACCTAATAATTATTTATTGGCAATACTTCTAAACACATTTAATTCTTTAAATAAAAAATATTTCAAATTTTTAAGTGAATACGTTTCTATTGAAATAAAAATGTACACATAATTATCTCTCTTTCTTAAATTTTTATTTATCATATTTAATATTTAGTTCGGATTTCAGCGGCCTCAAAGTCAACAATAATTCGAAATAATTACACCTTTTATATAAGGCTAATGTCTAATTATAATTTTCCTGACTCAAAACAATTGCTAAATTTGTTTAAATCAATTTTTAAATATTTGATTACGTTTTGGTTTTTTATTAGCTAATAAATTTGAAAGAATTTTGTATATGAAATGATTTTTGTGAACTTTCTAAAAATTTACATGAGCATGCATAATTTTAATGAAATTATAAAATCAATTCGAACTTGATAAAGTTAATATACATATTTGTATATCAATAATCTAGTTTTAAAACATTCAAGAGCAATTATTTATGCTACTTTTGAGGCTGTTATTGTGATTAGTTGTGTCAACTATACAAAAACAGTAGTTTTTCGTATTGAATCGAGTGAACACATATTGTGTTTACACATTGAATAAATAATCGAAGACCTCTGATTTTCAAACAAAAAAAAAAAAAACACAAAATATATTTGCTTTGATATAGTCAACCATATTGTGAATAGACCTTGGAACCATGTATATCTTAGTTACTTTCACTTAATTTAATTTGGTTTTTTATACTTTGTTTATATTATTTTAAGTTGGCATATTTTTGAAATTAGTTTAATACATATTAATAAATAATTATCTGCAGTTCTATCACACATGAGTTTACTGACAGTAATTGTTCCCATTCAACGTACAAATAAAACATATCTACCTCTATTTCAATCATTTTTGCCACTGCCCAAAAAAGTATGCTATAGATGTTGCTATGGAATTGATTCGCAGGACTGTGCATCAAAAAAGGGCTTATCAATCTATCAAACTGCTCTATTGACTGCCTTTTTGCATGGAAATGTTTTTGTGCAAATGAGAAAAACAAACATTTTAATTATTTTTAAAATTTTTAAGAGTCGTCACTTAAGTAATGCAGTAATTGTTGTTGTGTGTGTTGTTGTTTTCCATATCACTTAACAAAAAGCCATTTAACGCTGTGTACTGTAATCAGCACTTTAATCATGTTCAATTAACTGCTCTTTTAGATATGTAATAAAAAAACCAACAATAAAAAAACGGCGGTAAATGTATGCGAATGTGAATAATTGGCAGGCGGACAAACTGAATAATATGCGTTGGGGCAGTGCATAAATATTAAATATGTATTTGCACACTTTATGTATGAGTGTGTGTGTGTGTGTGTGTGTGTGTGTGTGTGCACAACAAAAATGATATAAAAAGGGCGCTTAAATCTCAGTAAACAATAATTCCCCAGTGATAAAAACGCATTGCGAATTGTGAATATCGCGAATGTAAATGTGAATGTGAATGCATTAAGCGAATACCCGTGCCCCATTGCCAGTTGCAAGTTGCAAGCTACCAGTTGGCAGTTGGCAGTCCAATAGCCACTGTTGTAATGGCCACTGATAATGATAAACATAAAAGTGAAAATAATTTTCAATTACAGCAACATTAATAACCGATAATAATCCTAAACAAATATTACAAAATGAGTACTCGGATTGTGCGTGAGTGCAGCCAACTGAATGTGTCTCTCGTTCACACGCTTCCTGCCCCTTTGCCCCTCTTAGCGTGCTCGTATGCATGAGTGTGTGTGTGTGTGTGTGTGTGTGTGTGTGCATATCAATGAAATGCAAATTAATTGCCCAGCATGTGGCAGCAATTGGAAACGTGAATGGGAGACCATAAATGATAAGCTACTCGCCCACGTGTGCACTGGTCACCACACATGGACACACACACGCACACACATACGCACACACACACGGACACACACATACACACACACACAGTAAGCAAATACGCAGCGTGCATTTATAAATGTAAGCTAAACCACAGAGCCATAACCAGACAGGCAGTTAGATAGATAGACAGACAAACAGACAGTCGGACAGTCAGACAGTCTAAGCCTTTGGCACTTTGTGAATCCAATGTATTCACTATGCTGTCGCCGTTCCCTTAGGACTTGTCTTAATTGATACGGCGATGGCCATCATCATCATCATCCACATCACACTATGCTGACTTTGCGCGACAGCGGTTCTTTAGCTTTTAGAGCATGCGACCACAGCAGCCACAAGCGGACCCAGCGCCCTATGCTCCCTCTCTATCACTCTCACTCTCTGTCTCCCCATCTCCATCTCTATCGCTTCCGCTTGCCACACATTCTCAGTTGTGGCAACTGACTCGGCTGACCGCCACTTTTGCTCCACATGTAGATATATGTATATACAAAAAACGGTTAGCTAAAAGTGCGCGTAAAATCGTTCCTAAGTGCTTAACAGCACAGATACACTCAGACACACACACACACACACGCACAGACATACATATGCTTATAAACAAAAATTGTAAAGTCAACATGTCTTTAGTCTTGAAAAATATGCAGCTAAAGTGTAGCCTCTCTTATTAGTAAGAATTTGAAAGGCTAGTAGGTTAGTAAATTAATGTGGATTTATATAATAAATCACTAGGCAGCATATGAGAGGCATAATACGTTAGAGCGAGAAGCAAGCATAGTTTTCAGTTATTTTTAGTTTCATAACATAAATAAATAAATAAATAAATAAATAAATAAATAAATAAATAAATAAATAAATAAATAAATAAATAAATAAATAAATAAATAAATAAATAAATAAATAAATAAATAAATAAATAAATAAATAAATAAATAAATAAATAAATAAATAAATAAATAAATAAATAAATAAATAAATGAATAAATAAATGAATAAATAAATAAATAAATAAATAGATAAATAAATAAATAAATAAATAAATAAATAAATAAATAAATAAATAAATAAATAAATAAATAAATAAATAAATAAATAAATAAATAAATAAATAAATAAATAAATAAATAAATAAATAAATAAATAAATAAATACATAAATAAATAAATAAATAAATAAATAAATAAATGAATAAATAAATGAATAAATAAATAAATAAATAAATAAATAAATAAATAAATAAATAAATAAATAAATAAATAAATAAAAAGCAATTTTACTTTTTATATACAATATTAGTTTTTAATAATTCTTACTGTGCCGACTTTAAATCCAGCAATTTCATTTTGATTCCAACTCATAGGTGTCAGCTGATAATGCTAATTGTCAATTTATAAAAGTCTTCACAATATGTTAATTCATCAGCTGTTGCTTTAACGGACGAGAGCGAACTGTCAGTTCATTTGATGTAGCACAACACTACAGAAAAATGTCAGTTTCAATCATATATTTCATCATAACAAAAAACTGTCACTTTATCAAGAGCTACGCAATAACATGGCTTATAGTCAATGCAGCTGACGTTTTACAACACTGTTTTATGATTAACTATCAGTTTCTTCAGTTTTACAATACTGTTTGTTGCTTACATTGATCAGTTGTGGTATTCAATATGGTTTCGTCTCGTAATGCTGATTTAAAACTGACCCATTTGGGGGGCAGGGGTAACCCACGTCCATTAGCCAAACCCCCCTTGTCAAGGCTTTTTGAAAGGGTCGGGGAAGGAAGGGGGGGGGGGAAGGTTGTGTGTGTGAAAACTTTGGCAATTAAAAGCAACTCGTCGCTCATTTGCAATGCCTGCCCACTAAAAAAGGGCTGCGAACCCATTTCAAAGTGTGAAACAAAAATCAAGACACAATTAATTGCAAGACGTTTGTTAAGAGCGAAGAAAACCAGCAACAACAACAACAATAACAAAATGAAATTGAATTTTTCTATATATATTTTTTTTTTTCAATTCTTGTTGTTTTGTTTTTTTTTTTTTGTCTTGTTGGACAGTGCAAATTCAATTGCGAGTGCTACAAGTTGTAGACGACGACGATTTGTAAAAATGCAAATTTCGCAAAAGTCTCGACTGGCCATTTGAGCCATTTTAGCCATTTTGGCCATTAGGCGCACTTGCCACCAACCGCGAGGCACCAACAACTTGCAGTCATCATTTGTTATTTTCTATTTTCCATTTGCCATTTGGCATTTTCTCTCCAATTTTTTTTTTTTGATGCGCTAGTTTCGCGCCCAACAACTGGCAACAGACTATAGACTTGGCTATTTGATTATATGCATAAAAGTATCTTCTGATATCGTGATATATCGTGATATAGAGTCCAAGTTCACTAACGATTAAATTCTGACGTTTAGTTAAAGTTATAGTTATAAATTAAAGTCGACTTGTTCTGTCTTGGCATTAAAACTTTGCATTAATTAAGCTTTAGCATTATGAAAATAAAAGTATATACTTTTTAAATTTGTAATTATTTGTATTTATTTTCTTTTTAATTTTTTTTTAAATTGAAAATATAAAATGTAATATTTTTAAATATTTTTTTAATTATTGTATTCAATTGTATTATTTGTATTGACTGAAAATTTACATTGAAATATATTTTAGGATCGTTTACATGAATGCACTTTTTTTAAATTATATTTAAAACTATTTTATATTTTCAATAATAATTTTTATTGAAATTCATTCAATCAAAACTCTCTCAAAATATTGCAAATCTTCTTAGCCATGTAGTGCTAACTCAACAGCATTTATATTTGGCATTTAAATTTAATTGATTTTATCAAAGAAAAGGGCATGAAAAACTCTTCGTATTTATTGCTTCAACTTGCTTACATTTTACTTAATTTAACGAATTCAATAAATTGCAAATCTCTTTTTAATATGAGTTGAATTGAATGCTGAATGTTTTCTCCTTGCTGCAAACACAAACTTTACTTGCAAATTTGTTAAAATTTGCAGTTTAATGAATTTAAATGAACATTGAAGCAAATGTGAATAGAGTTCGATATCGACTTAAGCAATGTTCGATTGTATTTATTTATAATTTTTTCATTTTAATGGCTGTACTTTAATGCCTTGTCAGAGGTTTCTCTGTTGTTTTATTTAAGGTTTCGTCCGAGCCGGGCCAATTCCCCGTTTGCCGTCTCAAATTTGCCATTATCACCTATCATTGGCGCTTTGGCGTCGGATTTGTGTGTGCGGACCATAAAAAAAAGGTGCCATGCAGATTGCAGATTGGCATCTTTGTATCTTTGTTGTTGTTGTTGTCTACCTACGAGTAACTTGGAGCTCTGAGGCAACGACGACAAACCGAATTGTGCCATGCCATATATTTTGTTGCCTCACACACGGCAAACACACATGCCAAGAAGACACTTTATTAACACACACAAGCTTAACTTTTGCCAATGTCCTTAACCATAAATTTGCTTTGGTAAATCCTCATTGTCGTTGTGTGATTTAAACTTTTGGGGCGACATTGCCGCACCTAGCACTACATATAGAACAGAAACAGCAGCAGCAGGAGCAGGAGCAGGAGCAGGAGCTCAAAGCCCTGCTAAAGTGTCAGCCTGCAGACCTGCCCGCAATCCACCTTCAAAATGGATCCGCGACAGCAAGAAGAGAGAGACAGAGAGAGAGGCTAAGAAAATTGAAATGAAGCTGCCGAAATGGCCGTCGTTTCCCAACGGAGACGCCAAATTTATGATAACGTGCGAAAATGTGAAAAACATCGGCTGGTCGCCGACTGAGCGAGAGATAGGGCGAGAGTGCGCGGGGAGATCCTTCATGCTCTACTGCAGGGTCAACCTGTCAAAAGAGAAAGAATGATAGAAGAGGGGGGGGTCTGGGGGATGGCATGAGTTAATTGACTTTGCCCGAAACCGCGACTTGGCGCAACTTCAATTCTTGTGACCGGAAAATGCAAAGTGCTTAGGAGTAGGCCAGGAATTCCGGATTCCCACATTGGAGTCGGAGGAGCAGCAACAACAGAGAGGCCAACATTTGCGACACGAAAATGGGAGTTGCTCGTGGACTCAAGCTGAACGTCAGGGGCCAGGACAAGTTCATTGGAATTGGCACAATGCTGTAGCTGAGGCTGAAGCTGAAGCTGAAGCCTCTCTCTTGTTGGCATCCAGTTGAACAGATTGACAAACAAGCCGCAGAGCAGCCAAGCAGCAACTACATTTGAGTGCAGTTTGCTTGGCCACTCTACACTCAGTATGTGTGTGTGTGTGTGTGTGTGTGTGTGTGTGTGTGTGTGTGTGTGTGCGAGTGTGTGTATGTGGGTGTCCTTTTCGCTTGTCTGCAGGTCCTTTTGTCCTGTCTATCTCTCTGACTTTGCATGTGCTGCTGTAATTTGCAGCCAAAGATTTGTAGTTGTTGCCTCTGAACTTTTAGCTGTTGTTGATTTTGATACGAAATCTCAGCCTCCCTTGTAGCTCCTGGCCCCCTGCTCTCCTTTCTCAATGTTAATGAAAAACTTGGGTGTGTCAGTCGGTCAGTCAGTCTGCTAGTCGGTTGATTACTCGCTCCAACAACTACAGCACAATCTATGCAAATAATTCTGAACTGCAGCTCAAGCCACAAAACAACAGCAACAACACCAGCAACAATACCATGCAACAACAGCAACAGCATCAACAACAACAACAACAACAGCTTTAGCTTTACATATTTATTTTGTTTTAAGCAACTGCAAAATAAACGAACATATATTTACTACTTTTGAGAATTAAGTAATGTCCGGTTAACCATTTCTATCTCGATCTGGCCCCAAGCATCAACTTCAGCTATGTATCGCAAATCTTATAATGCCAACAACAATCAAATTAAAGCGGCTTGAGATACTATCTCTGAGATACTTTTCATGGCCTTTTAAATTGCAATTTTTGCTAGCTCAGAATACGACATCTATTCCAAAACAAAGCAACCAACGTTTTCAATCGTTTTTCAAGTATTAATAAATTAATAATTATAAACTAATAAATAATGAATTATTTAATTAATTGCAGATAATTTCCATAATATTTATTTGTAGTAAAAAAGAGTATTTTTTTTTAATTATTATATTTATATTTAATATATTCTATATAGTACATAAATATTATTAATAACTATGATATTTTTTAGAACGTCTTAACTCAACGCTTTAATTTTTTATTTGATTTATTTAATTAACATTGTCAATAAATTATGGGTTAAATTTTGAAAAGATTTTATAGAATATGTTTTTAAGCTAAAAAATCATATAAATTGATTGAGATTATTAAGCTTAAAATAAGAATAATAATAACTTAAATAATTCATTTAAAAAGTGATTCAAAAGTTGATTAACTTTTATAATAGCAAATAGTATATTTTATTTTGAAAAATGTCTTCAATTTCAGCAAAAGTTAAAACATTTAAATAGTTGTTATTATAGAATTTTGTTACAGAAAGTCGAACAGCTGAGGCTTAACAGTTTGATCCCCAAGAAACTCAAGAATAATTAAGTTTAAAAAAATCTTAATTAATTTATATATTTTAAAAATTGATTATCTCTTTCTTATTGTTTGTTGAGTTATAATACAATTGCTTGCAAATTAAGTTTATGTTTTCTTCAATTTATTTAACTTCTATTTCGCTAAAATACTTTTGATTAATATGAATTATGTATTTATTTTATCAAAATAATCTGTGTATCAAGAGTAAATAATAGAATAGTTTTCTGAAACTACATTTCCAACCATTTGCGCTCAGTGTAGAACAAATGAACAGCTCATAACTGTCCTACAAATGATATCGATATCCTTTTAACATAAAAAATTTGCACAAAAAAAAAAAAAAAAAAAAAAACAGAATTGAAAAGTATGAAATAAATCATGCCTTTGGCCAATTGCGTCAATTCAGCACATTCTTCTACTTACCACTTACCCCCTGTCGGTCGCCTGTTAGCCCCTGAACCTGTCAGGCACCCCTCGTAATGCTCAACCCGCTGTCAGGGCCTGTTACATGGCTTCAGCCAGTTGCACACAATACAAACGACAGCGTGGCTCGGTGGCTCAAACGGTGGATGCGGATGGTCGACGCACTTGCCGCTGCCACTGCCACTGCTGCTGCTGCTGTTGCTGCTACGGCTGCTGCTGCCAGCGGCACTGTCTATAAATATTTAAATTTCAAGTTTGGCAAAAGTTTTTGCATGCATTACCAAAGGCAAGGGCGAGGCGTGCTGTGGCAAAGGGGTGGAGTGGTGGCCTGGTCGAGTGGCGGGGTGGCGGGGTATGGACCTGGCAGGGCACTTTGTTGCGGCAAATGCCGGCAACGGCTGCCACGCTAGTCGTGCACGGCTGTCTGGCATCCCCTCTACCGCTCGCTTTCCCCTCTCCCTTATGTTGTTTTTTTTTCACAGTATGAAAAAGTTTTTTGCAAAACTTGCAAGTGAAATGTTTGATTTTCAATGATTCAATAAATTATTTATATATTTGCGTATGTCGCACCGACAGCCCATAAGCCTTGTTTTTCCTCATACCCCGGGACCGCTCCCCCTCCCCACTCACCCCTCCCACACTTTGCACCTTCCTTCGCCCATTGTGTGCCAGTCATGAGTGTTGATCTCTTCAATTAGCTCGCGTTGTGCATTAAAGAGCGTCGACCAATTCTCAGCCCACGACAACTGTCTTAACTTGGCCGATGCGAGCTGTTGCCTGTTGTTGGTAGTTGGCTGTCTGCTAGTTGGCAACTGGAGCGTTGGGCACATTTAAAAGCGATAAATCACCGAGTTTTTGGCAGGCATTGCAACCACTTGCGGTGGCTGCGTTGCGATATCATTAACTTGCACAACTAACCACACACAGACACATACACACACACACACATACACACACACACACACACACACACACACACACACACACACACACACTACATATACACATACACGTACAAACATGTACCACAAAACGCATTCTAATCTCTCTCCTCTCACTCTCTCTCTCTCTTTCTCCCTCAGCGATTGGCGCCTTTCCACCGGAGTTTGTGGAAAGCATTTCCAATGTCTCTGTCGCTGTCGGTCGCGATGCAACCTTCACCTGCCACGTGCGCCACTTGGGTGGCTATCGCGTAAGTCTTGACACCCCGTCCCCCACTACACACGACCACACACACACACACACCGCTTAACTACTTAATACTCTAAGCACATTACACTTGACTTTCATTAATGATAACAACAAAACACAAACACGAACATTCCAAATAACACTTTCGCCTTGATTTCACCTATTTATAAGTGAAGGTGAAACTGTTATTATTGCCACAACAACAATTAAATGCGACAATCATACGCTTAAATAATGTTATTTTGCGGCTTTTTGTTGGCTTAGTTAACGACTTTTGGCCACATTCACATTTACAATCACATTCCACATTCCACATCCACAGGTGGGCTGGCTTAAAGCGGATACAAAAGCCATACAGGCGATACACGAGAACGTGATTACGCACAATCCACGTGTCACGGTCAGTCATTTGGATCAGAACACTTGGAATTTGCACATCAAGGCGGTTTCCGAGGAGGATCGGGGTGGTTATATGTGTCAGCTGAATACGGATCCAATGAAGAGTCAGGTGAGTGGAGAATGTTACATATTTCCGGGAAGAGGGAGAGAGAGGGAGAGAGAGGGAGATAATATTTCCAATCGAATCGAAGTGCAAAATACCCTATTTCCATTGAGAATAAATACCACGAGAGGGTATGCTAAGTATTTGGCAGAGCTCCGAGTGCATCAGCAGTCAAGTCGAGATCTAAAGAATCAATATTGCAATGTTGCAGTAGCGCCATCTTACGGTGATAGTTGGAATAACGGTGTTAACGTTGGGTTTAAGGTTTTTTAACAGGGTATTTCAACGCTAATCATTAACTTGCCTTGAGGCATCTTCAGTTTCAATTCCATTGAATGCAAATATACAATTCAATTTAACTAAACTCTTTAATTTATACTACTAATTGATACTACTATTTTAAGTACTACTTTTGTAAGCAACTACTTTTCTAAACTACTATTTTAATGTTATAGGCAGCATATTAATTCTATGCTAGAAGGACTTCAATGCTTTGAGTAACAAAAAATACTACTACCTTCATACTATAAATAGTAAGACCTACTACTATTTTAATGCCATAAGTAGCAATTACTATTACCACTATTTAAATGTCAAAGTTAGCAATTACTACTACTACTATTGTAATGCAATAAGCATCAATTACCATACTACTATTTTAATGCTATAAGTAGCAATTGCTACTACAATTTCAACTAGCACTACTATTTCAAGTACATGCGAGTTCAATAGTTTAACATGCTTGTTAGTATTTCGTAGTATGTGAGCTGTACTTTCGCATAAGTAGCACAACAAAGGTTGCAGCCCATGAATAATGCTCCTAGCTAAGAAGACAATGAAAATGTTTATAAATATTTTCCCGTTGCGCACACGACTTGGACGCTGTTTGAAAGCAATTTCCCAAAGTGTCCAGGAAAATTTCATGCAGCATTTGAACAAGAGCAAGGTGTGGATGGGGCAGGGTAGGAGTAGGTAGTAGTAGGGGAAGAAGTAAAAATGGAATGCAACGCACTTGTCCTCGCACACTTATTGTACGTTTGTTCAAAGTACGACTTGCCCTTGCCACAGGGAGCATGGCCCCTTCCCTTCCTCCTGCTACCTCAACCCCCTCTCTAACCGTTGTTCTATGCCCTTGTCGAGCAAGTGAAAGAAAGCGCAGCAAATCGAAAGCGAAAACTATGGCAAATAAGGCGAAAACACACACATACAAGTGTACTTACACACATACTAGTAGCACGTAAGTGTACGCGTGTGTTTATGTGTGTGCGAGTGTGTGTGGTGGACGCACGTACACTCATGTGTCCAGCCAAGTGAAGTTTATGGCGCCAATAAAATGTATTTCATGCTTCCTTAATTTTTATTTTTACTTTAACGCTTCTCGCAAGGACAACAGCAAGCGTGCGGGGACGGGCAAAGTGGAGGGGTGTAGCTGCCATTGCAATGCATAGTACAATGAAAAAGGGAGGAGAAGAGGGGGAGAGCAGCTAATGCTGCACACACAGTCGTAGCCCAATTGTCTTATGCTTTGTTTTCATTTCGTGTGCTTTTGTGTTTTGTTGTTGTTGTTTTGTGTGTGTGTGTGTGTGTGTGTGTATTTTCTTGTCTTTCATTCTGTTTTTGTTTTCTATTACCATTGCCTTAAGAGTCCTTGCCTCCTTGAGACCCTCTACAAGCGTTCTCCAGACCCACTCCTGACTTTCTTCTGGCCTTCTTCTGTCACAATCCTAAACTATTTAACGTTATTTCATTTGCTCTCGCCCTATACACAATACACACATATGTACATGTACATGTACCCCACTCCCCTTGGGGGGCACTTCCAGCTGCTGCTTTATGACCTCGGCCGCATAATCAGCAAATTTTCGCTGAGTGTATAGTAAATTCAGTTAACCAGCCGCCTTTCTACCATTTACTGATGACGCTTTTATTAGCCATTGTTATTGTTGTTATTATAGTTGTTGTTGTAGTTGTTGCCGTTAGACAACATGCATACCTGCGCCTGAATACGTGTTCAGTTTACAACACTTCACTACACTGTTCGACAAGCTAAAACTACAGTAGATCTTGCCTAACACAAATCATAAACTTGCATATCGCAAAAAGTAATTCTCTTTTTATTTGTAATAAATAAATTTCATTTTTAAATGCAAAAAATTCAAGTTTTTCTGACATTTTGCCACACTTTGAATCGTGTTTATTCCCAATTTAAACATTTGCATGAAATCCAATTTCAATTAACAATATTTTTTCAACTGTAAACAAATGTGATAGAAATGCAGTTACGTAAATATTTGCGCACTTCAATTTTATTTATACCTCTTTGATACTGTGTTAAATCTGTGCAGTTTTGAACAAATTTCGAGAACTGTTAGATTGATAGGATTAAATGAACTGTAATAGCTTATTTCTACTTTAAAATGCATGTATATATCTCTGATTATTGCACCTTCCTTTTATTATATAGTTAATATATTTTAAACAATTATTTCACGATTTAAAATGAACACGCATAAAGTTTACATATTTTAACAAGCGGATCAGTCGAGCGCACCCGACAGTTTAATACCCTCTACAGCTTTAATAAATGCACATTTTTGACAGTGTTAGTAAATTCTTGAATTCTTGATTGAAGTGACATAACACTCAGTTTTTGATCGATCATATGTACATATGCAAAAGCTTGTTGCTATCAGAATTCGCATTTCCATGCGCTTTATGTACTTTGTGTACTTGCACACATACACACATATTTATGTCTCGCTCGCGCACATGTCAACTCGGCAACTCGCGCACATGTCAACTCTTGTTTGCTTCTTTCAAGAATATCTTTTTTTAATTTCTTAACTGTTCTTTATGAAACTTTTACATGTGTTTAATAGAGTATTATTTGAACACGTGTTAAATTAGAAGTGAGATTGATGTACTCAGACCGACAGACAGACGAAGGTACACGAAGGGACAAGGAAAGGACACTTGGCATTTGATACTGATCAAGAAAGGAGTACTTACCGGGTACCCTAGATAGGAGTACTTACCGGGTACCCCAGAAAGGAGTACATACTGGGTACTCCAGATAGGAGTACTCAGTGCCGAGCGCTGAGTTAATATTTCTTTCAGATAATAATATCTTTAAAAACTTTATGTATTTTTGTTTCCTTTTTTTCTTAGTTTCTCCCTCTCTCTTGCTGTCGAATTATTCTGTGAACTCTTATTAAAAATTATTACTATAATATAAAAATACATAATTATTTATTAATAATAAATCTCCAATTATTTGATATTTATTTGCAGATTGGTTTCCTGGACGTTGTGATACCGCCAGATTTTATAAGCGAGGATACTTCATCGGATGTAATTGTGCCCGAGGGCAGTTCAGTGCGTTTAACATGTCGGTGAGTGCAATAAGTCTTATGGTATTGCCAGGAAAAGCTAAAAGTTTGCTTAAACAGAACAGATCTTATTTTATGTAATTTATGTAATTTCTTATTATATATTTATTTTAAGAGAGATTAAATATTAATATTAAAGTATTATCTCGAGACATAAAGTTAAAGGAGTAGTAAAGGAAAATAGAGTATGATTTTATGTTCGCAAACGATTTTGTAGTCAATGGAAATGCGATAAGCTGAGAATTAATTAAAAAAAAAAAAACAAATTTCTTTAGGTCTGAATTGAATTGCAATAACTTTACTGCTAAGTCTTTAAAATAATTAAAGCCATTTAAATCAACTTAAATTCTTTAACAAATGCTTTAAATATGACAACATTTCGCAACTATTTGTATTTAACAAGAAGTTTCGACATCAACTTTTAGGCGAGACACATAAATATGACTACAATTTGTATTTGTTTATGTGTGTGTGTGTGTGTTTGTGTTTAGTTCGTTTGTTCATTTAGAAGCTAATAGTCAAGCAATTGGAGTGAACGAGTGTTGGCCCTTTAACTGGGCAACAGCAAATCCCAGCTATCAAATGGGCTATCATCAGCAAACATCGGAGTACGAACTCCACCCGCATCATCATCATCATTTAATAATGTCAGCAAATTAAGCGACACTTCATTTCTCTTGATTTGGGTCGGCGCTTTCCATATGCCCTTTCTTGATGACAAGCAACAAGCCGAGTCTCACAGTTCACAAGCTAACAATGCGACACATACATTAACATATGTGCATGTATGTATTGTTATATTATTGAAAGATACGCTTAGATTCCATTACAATACAAACGTTTTGCTAGTGAAGTTAAGCTGGCATTGCATGGACATTACAGGGTATTTTTTTGGTTGTGTAAATTGTGTTGGCTTATCGCCAGTTTGCTCTTGTTATTTTCAGCGGTTTTTCCTTTTAGCTAACTGCGACAACGACTCGCCGTTGATTTATGAACTTGACCACGACCACGAAGTAATTTTAACGATTTAACCGCAGAATGATGGAACCAAAGCGATAAACGCACTCTCCTCGCTAGTTTCTCTCTATATGCATGTGTATGTGCGTGTGTGCGTGTGTGTGTGTGTGTGTATGTGTAAAGCTATTAGAGACATCGTCTGCAATTTTTTTCATTTTAATACCACTTAGGGCAAGTCCCATAAAATGAATTTAACTTTAAGCATACACACACACCCAAGCACATACGCACACTCTCACATACACACACAGTCACAACAAAATTAAAACGACTGCTGGTCACACTTGGCCAGACGACCAGATTGTTCAAATGTTTCTGTTTCTGTTTCTCTTCTTGTTTTGTTATTATTTTTGTTTGGCATCTGGAGGCTGTTTGGCTTCTGTTGCGGCTTCCTCAATTTGTTAATTTAATTTGTTAATAGCCATGTGCATATGTGTGTGCGACTGTGAATGTATGAGTATATGAATACAACAAATGAAAACTGTTTTTTTTTTTTAATTCTTTTGATTTTTGCTCTTACATTTTATTGTCAGTTACTTGAAGAGTTCGCAATCGTTGTCAAAAGTTTAAATTTTATCGTTAAATTTTCCATAATTAAATGAATTAACACAACAAAGAAAACAGTAAATAATTCAAATGAAATAATATATAAATAAATACATTTATTTATATATATAAAATGGTGACCATATTACATTTAGAGTGACCATGATTTAAACTTTCTTATTTTGCTCACTTTAAGCAATTAATTATTAGTTGGTCGAGTAGAGTATGCCCTGTAGTAGATGTTAATTAATTGAATCCTATGATCCGTACTTCATTGTATTTCATCTATTTTGTGTTTAATTGTTTTCTTTATTTAAAAGAGTAAATATCTATCTTGAAGCTGATAAATAATGTATTTATCTATATAATTTATGGAAAAGTTCTTACCTCACTTAGGGTGTTCACCGCTGAAATTCAAATGCTCTATTCAGGCATAATCTTTTGAGCCCATAATGTGCGTACAGGGAATACCTCTAATGTACTAAGTATCTGCTTATTATTTAAGTACTTCAACAGATAACAGCTCTCTTTTGATGTATGGAACATGTGCAACTCTCATATGTATGAGCAGATGTAGATGCAGTTATTTTCATGAATAAACATGTTGCTGCACATGCAGAACAAGACAAAGGGAGTGAAAGAAATGGGAAATCAGACAAACAATCAGGCTGGCAGTCGTTTAGTTTGGTCTTAAACCAACTTAGCAACTAAGCAACTGCTTCTGACTGGTGCCCAGGCGGTCGCCATTGTGTTGATTTTGCTCTCAAAACGAACTCTAAATGTCTCAGGCTGTTTCACTGTGTATATGTATGTGTGTGTGAGTGTGAGTGTGTGTGTGTGTGTGTGTGTGTGTGTGTGTGTGTGTGTGTGTGTGTGTGAGTGTGAGTGTGTGTGTGTGAGTGTGTGCGGGTGTGAGACTTTCTTTTGCTTGGCTATTTTGCATCTGTTTGCGGCATCATAAAAATTTACCACACCCGTGTCTGGTGCGCTGTTAAACTGCTTGCCTCAACATGCAATATCCAAGCAGGGAGAGACTTCCCCTATACCACCCCGCCATTCCTACTACACTGCCTCCCAAGACCATTCAACAGAATCTCAGCCACAGACGGCGACTGCTGCTGTTGCTGGCCAAGAGAACTTGGCGTTTGGGCCAACACAATGGCCACCAAAGCCAGCCGCATATTAAATTGAATAGACAAAACTCAAACTCATATTAAGCGCAAAATTCCATTCCCCAATTTTGTCTGCAAGCCTTAAAGTCTCATGCGTTAGATCATTTGCGCATTTAAATTGATTACATTTCTATTTTGGTTGACTTTTCGCAGTGCACGTGGTTATCCTGAACCCATTGTCACCTGGCGACGCGAGGATGGCAGCGAAATCGTTCTGAAGGACAATCAAGGCACCAAGTCATTGGGTAAGTAGCACAAGTAATTGATCAGAGTTGAATGAAAGTATTAGATTATAGTGTATTTGGTATACAAAGCCTATAACTTTCACTTACTTATCAACCTAGCACTGCATTTTCAACTGCCCTTAAGAGTATGCTACATAATCTTGTGCTTAAGTGAAATTGTACTTTCCTTCAATTTAATTAATTTATATATATGATTATTGACATTTTGCTTTGATACTAATGTATATATACTATATGACTTTAAGTTATAGTCTTACAATTCTGCAGCGTTTTCAATTATTTAAGTAACAAATTTAATTCTTGCGCTAAAAAGTATGCTACATATTTTAGTTGTATAGTAAAATTGTAATGTTACTTGTTCTTTGTTGGCAAATCATTATTTAAAGTATTATAGTTTTATCATAAAATTTGTAGGGCCATGAAGTAGGCGTGGCATTGCCTAATAGGCTTATATGAATACAGTTTGAGAAGCTGAGCTCAGCTTAATAACTCAACGGATGAGATGAATTTCTCAGCGTCACGAAGCGTCGTACCCCTCCTGAGTTAAGATGAACCTAATCTGTGCACTAATAACATAATATAGCTGCCACACAAAGCTACCATACAAAATTGAGATCTTGTGTAAAGAGCTTAGTTGTTTTTTTAATTCATAGCAATCAAATCCAAATAATAAGCCATCTAATCGACTATTGAGTTGCTGTATAATAACTTATTTTAGTAAGTTTTAAGTATCATTCATACAAAATTGTCATTTAAATTGGATATCTTTTTAAGCTGCCATAGCAACAATCAGATAGAGTCATATCTGTATTTTGATATTTTCAAATTTAGAAATCTTTCTGATTGAAATTGAATGTCTGAAATGAGATAATCGTAAAGTGATCGATACCTACATTCATTTAATCGTAGCATGCCCTCCTCTCTACATTTATATATTTCTATATTTAAACATTTACTCATTTAAGTTGTCCTTCGTTTCGTTTACAGTGTCCTCCTACCGTGGTGAAGTGTTGAAGCTGACAAAAATCTCACGCAACGAGATGGGATCGTATCTGTGCATCGCCTCCAATGGAGTGCCCCCATCGGTTTCAAAGCGCATCTCGCTTAACATACACTGTAAGTAAAAGCAAACCCGCAATCCCTTTGCATTAAGCAGCGGTTGGAGTTAGGATGGTGAGGGGAGTGGAGAGACGAGATGAGGATGGTGGCAACAAATGGGGAATGAGGGGCATTAATTAGAGAGCTTTGGTTGGTCAACTTTTCTTAATTTTTTCAGGATATATATGTATAAGCGTGCATGTAGATGTATGTGGATATATATATGTACATATCATTAGTCAGTTGTTGCCACAGCTCAGAGGCAAGTTCAACCTTAGCCCGGCATCCAAATCTGAGCCTCAACTCAGCTGGAGTTGAAGCAGCAACAATTCTCAGTTTGAAGCTGGCCAGCTCCATGGTGTTTATCTAGTTTAGTGTGCTGGCATCGCCCCTTCCCAATCTCTCTCTCTCTCTCTCTTTCTCTTTCTCTCTCTCAGCTTTAGCCACAGTTATCAACTGCACACACACACACACACACACACACACACACACACATACACACTAAAACAGTGGCGCCCTCAGCTATGCTGCGAAAAAAGGCAAACTCGCAATAGAAAAGCGAGCAACAGGAGAGAATGAAGTAAAAGGGAGAGGCAGAGTAAAGAAAAGAGAGCGAGAGTGAGTGGTGAGCGGGGTGCGGGGTGCATGGAGGAGGGAGAAAGCACAGCTTGCGCTATGTGTGGCGCTAACTCGATTGTCGTTGTCGTTGTTGTAATCCGTTTAAATCCAGTCACTGATACTGGGCATTACCTTGATGCCTTGTGCATTGTGTTGTTGCCACTGCTTCACATTGTTGTTATTGTTGTTGTTGCTGCGGGGGGGGGAGGTTGGGGGCACAGTTTTTTGTCAAACCTGTCTGCTGCACGTGCGGCATTCACTGCTGACGCTTGGTGGCCTCTGCCTCGGCTGTCGTCGCTGCTAGCGTCGCTGCCAGCATGTGGCAGTTCACTCAATCATCACGACATCAGCAGCAACAGCAACAACAACAACAACAACTGCAACAACAGCAACTCCACTGCGCTTGTTTGTCCACGTTGTCCAGCTCTGCAATACCAATTCCTCAACTGGCCTAGACTGTGTTGGCCTGGCCTGACCTGGCCTGCCATAGACTGTCCTAGTCCAAGTCTTAGTCGTAGTCCAGCAACTCGTTCACGTTCTCGTTTATGCTTACTTATTGTTTACTCTACTCCTGCATAGGGTATATATCATATTGTCACTTGACATGTAATGCATTAAAGTAGGTGTGGCAGTTGCCATTGAGTACAATATACTAGTAGTCTAGATCAGCACGATGAGTTGAATCGATATGGAAATGTCAGTTTATATGTATCAGTTTAATACAACACACTTTAATTTAATTAAATACGAATTGCTTAATCTTCCTAAACAGGAATCTACTTAATAATACTTTAATGAAATGTATTTTATAAATATTCACAGCTCTGCAAGAGTATCAAAACTTTGGCATGCCGAAGAACATTTTTCTTTGTTGTCTTTGTTTGCTTTTGCTCAATTTTAACAGAGAGAGAGAGAGAGAGAGAGAGAAAGAGAATAAGTGAGAGTCTCCGACTTGTCGCCATGCTCATCCATTTGGTTTTTAGGTGGCAAAATCACGCTTTTTAACATTTTGACATTTTGTTAATGTGGCCTTTAAGTGTGTTGGCCAACAACGTGGTCTGTGTTTTGCCTGCATTCGCTTAAAGTCTTTGCCAGGCAAACGATATCTTCAGGTTGCCAGCGGCAGGAGCTACCTTGTGAAAGTTTTTGATCAACTTGAAGGCCGCCTGCCATGAGAAGAACCCTTTTCCTGCTCGCTGTGTTCTTGGTTTTCCCTGGCATTCCTGCTTTTCCCGACTGCCTCATACACGAGTGTTTGCTTTTCCTGTTGCTATTTTTGCTGCGAACTTATTCACAATTTGTTTGGCAAATGTTGCGTCTGTTTCTACCCCTCCTTCTACCCTTCCCCGCCGTCAGCCCATCTCTCTTTCTCCAATTGAAAACAAAGTTTTCCTGCAGCTTGCGAGTTATTTGCATGGCCTTCGTTCTGTGCCATCTTCAGAACTGCTTGCACTGCCGCTGTGTGATAAAGCCCGGCTGCAGTTGGAGCTTGCCACATGCGGCACCGTCACCGACACCGACACTGACAACGACAGCAACATCGACATCGACACCGACATCGAGACTGCGAGACAGAAAGCCAGAAAGACAGCGACACCGACAACACATATTCCCTTGCGTGTTTCCGCGCCATTTGCTGAAGTTTCCTGCCTTGTTAGCCACCTTCCTGCACGGCTAATTAAGGACGTTGAATTGCTGCCGCGTTGCAGGAAACCGAACCAGGACGCGCTACAAACAATTAGGCCACAATTAGCTGCTGACTGCCAACTGCCAACTGCCTTCTCTCTGCCACCTGCTGTTCCTTTCACATATCTTCAGACTTCCCTATCCAAATCTTTGTAAATATATTCATATTTCTAAGCCAGTGAGTCAAACGAAGATCGGCTTAAAGTATGTGTAACTCGATCAACCTCTATTTCGTATATTTTCATATGCATACAACCCTATTCTACCTTACTTCTTAGACTTCCCTTCACATATCTCAAGTCTTTCCTATACAAATCTTTTTCATATTGTTTAGGCATTTAGTCAAGCGATGCTCAGGTTATATGCAAATATATGCAAAATACACATAATACATTTTAAAGTGTTTCAAAATGAAGACTATTCTTAATTACGTTGAAATTGATATGAAAATGGAATTCAGAACTCACTTTCTCAGACCACTCAGATTTTGAATATATTATTTAATATAAATCGAAATATAAAGTTTGAAATATTAGCGAATAAAAGATTTCCTTGAGTTCTTCTAATCTGTTCTTCTGATCTGTTATATGTAGATAAATTAAAGATAATATTGATAAAATGTTGATGAAATTTAAGATAGAATGGTTGGAGTCAAACATCGTTGCGTCGTTGCGAATATTGCATTTTGCAGTTGGCAAATCGAACGCAAATAAATGCGACAAATCGCTAAAAATCACGTACGCCTAAGAGAAAAACCAGAATCAGAACCAGAACCAGAACCCGAACCAGAGAATCAGTACCAGAAATACACAGATGATACAATAGTAGCATCAATTTTCCATTTTTTTTTCTCTTTTTTTCCTGTTGAAATTCCCCATATGAATATTGTGCAGATGCCTTCAATCTATGTCGGGCTACGTTTCTAAGCCATAACAAAAAAAAAAGATAAAAAAAACAGAGAAAATGAAGGAAAAACAAGGGAAATGTGAGGAAATATATGGACTGGTTGGGTCTATTTGCGATGCCAATGAGGTGAAAAATACACGTCATTGGGTTTTGTGCTGGACTTTTACCTTTAACTCAAAGTACTACAATGGCCTCCCAAATGTGATGAGGTGCCTCTGTCCCTTTTCTCACTCTTTCTCTCACTTTTTTGTTGCTCTCCCTCTCGCTCTCGCTGTCTCTCTGTGTGAACGTTGTAATTGTAGTTGCAGCTGGTGCCTGGCCCATTCATAGTGCTGCTATTGCTGCGACGACGTCATTAGTGCATATTTGTGGCTTTGTTTGCCACAAGTGAGCGGCTAAAGGGGTGTGTGGGGGGGAGGAGGAGGAGGTTACTGCAGGCGTGGTTGCTACCAAGGCACATGCTCGGAATAATCATGACAAAATTTTAAATCGCAAGCTAAAGTGTTTGCCTGCCTGCTCCAACTCTTTTTTCCCCTCATGCTCTGCTCGCTTCATTCACAGTGCACTCTCCAAATGTTGCATTGCATATACGTATCAGTGTATGAGTGTGTGTGTGTGTGTGTGTGTGTGTGAGTGTGTGTGCGTGTACATGTGTATGTCTGCATGCAGATTGAAAATAGACGCAGTCAAGCAGCACTCATCCATTGGTCAAGCTGGCAGAGGCGCTCGTCCACAGCCTCTGAGTGCCAGTGACAGGGGGATTTTTATATTTGAACGAAGTCCAGCTGCTCCTCCTGCTCCTCTTCCTGCTTCCCTTTCTCCTGTTTCTACTGCATCTACTACAGTTCCCATGTGCGTGACTTACATGTCAATTTGCTGTGCTGATTTCCCAATGACATTTGCTGCAACTTATGCTTAACAAATAGATTAATCTCCACGTTAAGCTGTCGCAGAGTTCAAATCCCATTAATATTTTAAAGAGCCGTAAAATAATTATATTTAATATATTATTATCAAGCTGCCACCAAAATTACACAATACCTTTTAAAAGCTTATGAATGCTTCAAAAATCCGTAGTTTTAAAACAATGAAGCATTAAGCACATTAAAGCTTTTCTCTTAAACAGTAAAATAAAATCTTAAATAATAACTGATCACTCAAGCTGCACATTAAGATTTAAGAATAAAAAAAATACCTTTTAAATAATGAGCTTTAAGCTCTGATTATATGCATTGTTAGTTTGAAAAAAAAATTTTATGAAAAGTTTTTTTAAAGTCCATTGACGCGCTAACTAGCAGTTGGTTTAAGCTAATGTAGCTTAAAGCACATTAAAGCTTTAATTTGAACATCAGTTGTATCAGCCAATTCTTAAGAATTCATATCTGATTCATAAAACTTAAAGTTATGCTAATTATAATATAATTAAAAAGCTTTTTTTAAAGCTTATCCATGTGCTTTTACCTGGCTGTCAAGCGTTGCTTGAGTGACTCGAATGAAAATCAATCTAAGCTAAAAGCGAACAAATTAAAAGTTGACCAATTCTTTAGTAGTAGCTGCACTTTCAGCTCCTGTCATCAGCTCATATTTTGCACAGTTGTGCTTAATTGTGATCTTACACCTGCTACACACAGGCTGATCGCTCTTTACACGTGTTTATCTACATACATATGCATATGCATATGCTTGTTTGCCAAACCAAAAGTTGTTTTACCAGCATCACACGCACTCACACTCTTACACACACACAAAGTTGCAAATTCGTTGTTGAACTTAAGTCTATATGGTTACAGTGTGTGAGCAAATAGATAGTTGATAGATAAGACATATGCACTCGGCCATGGAAATCAATTAAAATCCAACGAACTTACAAAACTACACACACGCACACACAGACCCACACCGAGGAACACCTTGACATACACACACAGAGCCACACACGTACGCACATGCTGAGGTGATTGCTGCAACCTGCTGTTGAACTGCAATCGACTATCAATGCAGTATGGCACAGCAATGTTGCCACACGCACACAAAAACTGACACTACACACACACACACACACACACACACACACATATGGAGCTGTCTGTTGGGTTAGCCATGTTGCAAGCAACGGCCTGTGGCGGCTTTGGCAGTTTTACAAAACCACCAATTTTGGTTATAGCTCGGTGGACGTCTGGTAGACAGTGTAGACTCAGACTCGTGTTTCTGGGCAACTCTGAGGGGTGGCAACTCTACCTCGTCTCTCGTCTCTAGCTATATCTGCTTCTCTCTCGCTCGCTCTCTGCTGGCTAAGTGACAATAAACACGCACTCGAATTGCAAAAGAGTTGCCATTCCACTTCACAGAGAGACGTGCGCTGCATTTGCATTGCATTTTGATGACCACACCAAGTTATTCTACACCCAATTGGCCATCTTTGTTTGTGTGTGTGTGTGTGTGTGTGTGTGTGCGTGTAGTTATAGCTGTAGCTGTTGCTGTTGCTGTTGCTGCCTTGCACATATGTACACAAGTAGATACTTTATAATGCAACTGCTTTTATTTAAAGTTGCACAATTTGAGCAGCACTCGCCATTGTTGTCATTCCTTATCAGTTCATGCAACGAGTAAGCTGTCTGAATGAGTGCAAGTGCAACAAAACCAAAACAATTTCAATTGTGCCACAACAATGGCTTGCAAGTTGAGCATTGATCGAGCGACAACAAAGAATAACTACAATGCACAATGGGCACAACTGTAACGCGTTATTGAACTCGCTAATGTTACTCGTTGCATTTGCAGTCGCTACATTTACGCTCGCTAGTTTACACGTCCTTTGCATAACTAATGAGAATTGTCAATTGGAATTGCATATGATTACAATACATATAGAGTAACCTCGCAGCCTCATCGCACTCGCTGCACGCTGCATTTGTACTCATTGGCTTACTCGCCAAAATAAAATTTCCATCAATATTATCAACGATTTGTCTTGTCAATGATAATAATAAAGATGTTGCTAATGATCAAATATAACGAGTAGCTTTACTCGGTGATCAGTCTCGTTAAGTTTGCACTCGCTGAGTGGTTAAATTCAATTAGTAACAAATCATAGCGAGTAATATGCCTAATTATTCTATTCGCTGCATTTACTCGTTAGTTTACTGAATCATTGCTACATATAACAGCAGGATATGGCGAGTATGCTTTTTACTTTTTTGCACTCGTTACTCGCTCTCGTTGCACCATTGATTTAAAGCTCTGTGCCATCATTTGGACACATACCCAATGTAAATAGCAGGTAAAACGCTCTACATAGACATTAGCTACACAAGTACATAT
Source organism: Drosophila funebris (assembly GCA_018901825.1). Classification (NCBI taxonomy): domain Eukaryota; kingdom Metazoa; phylum Arthropoda; class Insecta; order Diptera; family Drosophilidae; genus Drosophila; species Drosophila funebris. The sequence goes on along the minus strand of JAEIFK010000454.1, from coordinate 9,725,801 downwards.
CGTCGCTGTAAGTCAGGTGCGGTGAGATGAGTGGCGATTGAAGAATGACGAGTGGCGAGTAGAGGGGCATAGGACGGATGGGGTATGCGTATTAAAAATGGTTTTATAATATGCTGCACTGCTGCGACAACATATGAGCATACAATGACTTTCCTCTCTCTCTCTCTATCTTCTTCTACCCTATTTTCAGTTCATCCGGTCATCCAAGTACCGAATCAATTAGTCGGAGCACCGCTTGGCACTGATGTTCAAATCGAGTGTCACGTTGAGGCCTCGCCCAAATCAATTAACTACTGGATTAAGGATACCGGTGAGTATATACATATATAACTGTGTGTGTGTGTGTGTCTTTCGAGCTTAAATGTGTGCGTGTGTGTGTGTGTGTGTGTGTGTGTGTGTGTGTGTGTGTTCTACTCGTCTGCAGCTTTGGTCAAGCGCAAAGCATCACAACTTTTACATTTTATAGACATCTGGCAACATTTAGGCATGTGTATGTGTATGTGTGTGTGTGTGTGTGTCTGCAGTGACATTGTCATTAGTCAGTATTCGGATCGTCACGTTTTCAGGCCCCACACAGCCCATTGAATTTTGCGCTATAAACTAGGCTATCAACATTTATTTTCAGTGACTCGCAGCAGTTACCATACCTTCACTTAAAGTGTTGTGTAACGTCTAAATAAATTCTTGCAAGAGTTGCCAGAGAAGTGTATAAAGCGAGGAAGTAAGGCAGACTAAAAATGTTGCTCAATAGTTTTTGGGTCTCTTTAAATTTACAATTCCACATTATATATAAATCTGTCTTCGTTTTTAGCGCTGTTCAACACCTATACTTGCCCTTTATTAAGCTTTGTTAGGATTCTCTGCCCTGTTATGCATATATGATTAAATAAAGAATTGCATACTGTATGCAACAGACAATTGGACACATTTGCAACACTAGTAAATTATAAAAAGTTAATTTTACAACACTTTGAAAAATATGCATCATTTCTTGATTTGATTGATATATATATATATAAATATATAAAGTTATACAAGTATGTTACAGGGTATCTGGAATTCGAGTATACTTTGATTTGAATTAAGCAGCTGACACTCTTAAACGCATAATCGATTGAAGTCAAGTTGTCAAAGTCAAGTGTTGTCGCTCTGTTAATGACGATTAACTGGGTTCTATTGTTATAAATCTATCACATTTATATACCTATAAAATACATAAATGTAAATATATATATTTATATGCATATGTGTGTGTGTTTGTGTGTGTGTGTGTGTGTTTGTTAGTGTGTGTGGTCATAAACAGTCGCCAAACAACACGTGCCTGTTGTTTTCTCAATCATTAAGCATCAAATGTATTGCATGGTCATAAGTAGCAACAATCCCCATCAATGTGCGACTACACTGCATTGCTAAAGTATGCACACATGCATATACATACATATATAACTATATATATGAATATATTTATATATATATATATATATATAGTTATATCTGTGTGCGTTGCTACCAAGTGTGTCTTTGTGTCGCCTCTTTGAATTCAATGATGGGGCTGTCCGTCCGTCCGACTATCTGTCTGTCCCTCTGTCCGTCTCTTCGTCCCGCCGTCTCTCTGTCCGTCTGTCTTTGTGTTAATGTTGCGGTTGTCTTGGCTACTGTCCCTTTTTGGCCAGGGGTTTTATCGACTGCATTATGCACATTGGGAAGCTTAATCTGTGCATTGGCACCATGCCCTGCTACTCTCGGTATCATAAATCATATGCAATCCATTGACTTTTGTTAGGGGCCCCTTTAATATCCGTAATGAATTAATTTATAATTGACTTTTGCTCGCCATCGAAGCGTTATACAATTCACATTCTACCCCATTGATCCAATTTAAGTCTTAGCTATAACATAAACCTGACCAGCTTCCGGTTTCCTCTTCAAATTAATTAACTTTTCAAAAAGTAAGAAATACTATCTAAGTTACTAAACAAATTTGAAATTTTCTTGAGTATAATTACAATTAAATAGCTAATTTAATTAATTGTTTTTTTTTTTTACTTTTACTTTACCGAAATGCAGGCGAAGAGTCTTTTTGATTCCGCTTTTAAATGTATTCCTCATACAAATTTTTACTGATTTAATAAAGCTATTAATTTCAATTAATTAAATGCTATTTACATTAATTATATAAAAGTTTTCTTTTGTATTTGTTTCGTTTCGAATAATGTTAAAAAGTGTGAATCTCAGTTTTTTAATGTTTGAATCCAATTCTGGTGTTAAACAAATTCTTAAAATCAGATTCTAAGATGTTATATTTTATTACTTAATATCTGAATATCTTTTTGATTACAATTAAATCCCTTGATACACTAGAATCTTTTGATTATTTATAAATATATATATTTATTGAGATTGCTTGGTTTTAAGATCAGACATACTCAGTCTGTCTTTAAAGATTCTCTTTTCTAAAATGCAGAGCGACTTTTGCTCTTTGACCATTGAAGACCTTTGAACTGAAACTGCTTAAGCTAAATATATTCTTAAATCGTTTTTAATTTGTGAATCAACAGGTGAAATGATTGTCTCCTCGAATAAATATCATGTGCAGGATAACTTGCAGTCGATGTACGAGACGAAAATGTTGATGATTGTGCGAAAATTTCAGAAAGACGATGTCGGCTCCTATCGCTGCATTGCGAAAAACTCGCTGGGTGAAGTTGACAGCAGTATCCGGTTGTACGGTAAGTTGCGGGGCGGGATGGGGATGGGGTTGGGGATGGTGAAGAAAAAGGGAAAGCGAAAGGGAAAGGAAGGGGAAAAGGAAAAGGAGGAGGCGTGGGGAGGGGGGAAGGTGCCGTGTTTTATGGACAATAAACGCGACACATATTTTTGGCGGATGTGTGCAGTAAAGGGATGGTAACGTTGGAGTTGGGGGGACAAAAAGGTATTTGCACCTTTGTTTCAATTACCTGTTACCTGTTACCGTTACCTGTTAGCTATTACCTGTTAGCTGTTACCTGTTCCCTGTTAGCTGTTACCTGTTACCGTTAGCGTCACTGTTACCATTACATTTCCGCCTTCTCGTTCACGACAGAAATCCCCGGACCAAATCGTAAAAATCCCTCAAATAGCAAAGGAAGCGCCGGCAATGGCGGCAACACCGCCGACACGGATGCCAATGACATTTTAAAACTGAAACAACAAGTCAAAGTTACCTACCAGCCGGACGATGAGGAGCTCTATGGTTCAGCGGAGGATTTCGAGGATGGTGAATTCGCCGGATTGCCGCCCTTATCGCCGCACCATTATTACACCAGCGGCAATAAGCCGCCAACACATAAGCCCAATGGTGGTGGTGGTGGTGGTAGTGGCCATCAGCACCAGCATCAGCATCAGCACCACCATCATCCACAGCAAACCCAAACGGGTGCTGGTGGGGGTGGACAGGGCGGTGGTGCGGGTGTTGGTACTGCTGGTGGTTCAACCAACAATATTGAGTTGACTTTTGGCAATGGCAATGGCATTGTCAACGCTGGCAATACCCGTAAGCCGACCTATTACGGTGGCAGCGGTGTTGCCGGTGGCGTCAACGGTGCCGGAGGTGCTGGCAATACGGAAGTCCGCGGCCCCATGGACAACAACGAGCTGGGCTCCGGTGGTGCGACACTTCAACACTATCGTCAATGGTTGTGGTTCTCCATCTCGTTCTCGCTCTCGTTCTCACACTGTCGACAGCCGCTCTTAATGGGTTTGTCCGGCTTAGTTGCGGTGCTGAGTCTGTTATAATACATGCTGGCAGTAGTGCACTAGGCACACCACACACCGCACACAACCCACACACACACACACACACGCAAACGCACATGCACATACACATACAGTAGGTGCAAATGTTTTTTTTTTACATTTTTTTTTTTTTTTTTTGTTAACAAATTACTCACAACGACGTGCAGCACATGGCATTGCTCAGGCTTGTGGCAGGCCGCAGAAGACGCAGACTTAAAATAAGTGCATAATCGTATCTATATACATACACACATACATATATACAACTACAAATACAAATGCATGCATAAGGATACGTTGATGTGGCTTTGTTTCAGTTCTACTAAATGCCACTATGTAGATGAAAGCAGCGTTTAAGCAGCTGATTAATCTTAAGCGAACAATCAATAATCCAGAAAATCTTTCACGTATCCTATAGATTAATCCTGTGTTTAATTCCCGCTTTCAGCTGCTGTCATTGTTGATTTGAAATTGTAACAAATTTGCAGTTTTTGAAATATATTTAAGCTTTTATAATTTATACTTATATAATATATATATATATTTATCTGTATATGTTTGCAGCTGCATTAAGTTTACAGAATTTATAAGAAATAAATAATAACAACAGTTGTAATTCTATATATAAATTATAAATTCTATAAAGTGCGCTATCTGTATACTTCAATATATATATATATATATATATATATATATATATATATATATATATATATATATACATACACATACATACATATATGTACATAAGTATATGTATTTACCTAACTCTAAGCGATTCGACAAATGGGAATCCTAATTATAACTGCATGTGTGTGTTGTTTTTTTTTTGTCTGTATAAACAGGAAAAAAAGGCCTCAACGAACTTTAGATTAATAGTTACAAACTGTATTCATGGTCTTGTTAATATTAGTTTAGAGTGTTTACAATGTATAATCATTTGGAATTAAACCTTAGCATAACGCAAAAACTGATAATAAACTGATGATTGAATTTAAAACCAAAAACAAAAAAAAAAAAACAAAAACAAAACTTAAATGAAAAACAAATATTTAATAGCGCAAGTTCATGACATTCAATTTGATTGCAGGCATTTTCTGAAAGTAAATTTCATTGCAATTCCCTATTAAATATCATAGCATACTTTTTGGGGCAGCAAAATATGGAAATAGTTGCTAAATTCCTTGAAGCGTGCATCATTTATTACAGTGAAATTGAAGCGAAAGTGATGTTTGAAACATGACTCTGGCTAACAGTAAAGATAGCGTCGCCTATTTTGCGATTTTGTCATAAATGTGAGAATTGTCAGAATTGTCTAATAGATGAAATAAGAAAACTAATTGATATCATTATCAATGAGATCGTATATCATTTAATAATTAGCATTATAAATGATAGTCTTTGGACGCTTTCACTTTCCGCTTGATTCGATTTCCAGATAAGCAAAGTCATTAAAAATTCCATCATTTTTACCTTTTCATTTGCTTTACTTATTTTATTCTATTACAATTGTCAAGGGGAAGAGAAAAGCATAAAGTCAATTTCCCAACTCGATTTATTTTTAAACCTCAACTGTTCAAGGACACAGACCAAACAAAAAAAAAAATGAAAATCCCGTAGAAATGAAAAAGAAAAGAACAAAAAGGAAAGTCAATTAATAGAAAAGTGTCGAAACTTTTGATTTGCCTTTCTCTCACTTTTAGCTGCTTACGTTTGATTGACATCAATCAACGGGCTGGACTTTAAGGTTAATGACGAACGAACGGAAACAAACATTTCTTACAAAGACGATTTATTTCTATAAATTTTCCAAAAACGAATTTCAACTTTAGTGCAGCAAATTGATGGATGGGAGGGAGGGGGTATAAGGATGTTGGGCAAATGCGCATAATTTATGCAAATTAAATGTCATATTTCTGCAGCGCAGATACACGTACACACTCACACACACACAGACTGACATTTTCTCATACTTTTCAGTTAGTTGAAAGACAGCATCCTCTCTCTCTCTCGCCCACTTACTCACTCACTCTCTTCAGCTGCTTATCTGTTTTGGCTCTGGCGCCGTCGTCGCTGTCGCGTCATTTTTCAGCGAAGCGGACAGCTCAAGCAACTAGTATTGGTGTATGTGTGTGTGTGAGAGAGCTCAAGAAGCTTTCATCATGTTTGGGAGCAGGCAGCAGACGTTGAGCACAAACACAAGCTCAAGCTAAGAGCACGCTCCAACAACTTGAGCCATTTACTCGCTCATTCACCCGCTAGCCTTCATTTTGCCCGTTTACCCGCTTGCCCGCTTGTCCCGTTCATTCGTTCACCCGCTCACCCGCTCAACTGTTCATCTGTTCATCCGTTTTACCCGTTCACTCGTCCGCTGTTAGCGCATGCATATGCAAAAGGTTAAAAACTTTGCCCAAAATGCAGTTGGTAGAACGGTGTTGCACTGTCTGGTCTGGGCCGGGCCAACATCTTTTGGCAGTTTTTGTTGTGGCTACAACTTGCAGCATGATAAAGCCAAAGGCAACATAAGCAAGCACTGGCGACTGCTGCTTGCTTTCATAGAGCTGTCAGTCCGTTAGTTTTGCTTGCCACAAGATCTCACTCAGTCTCACTTCCTTTCTCGCTCTCTTTGCATGTGTGGTGACTGAATTTGGTTTGATGAATTGCTTGCCTGCCAGTAAACGACACACACGCACACGCACATGCACACACACACACACACACACACACTCACACACATACGCAGACACTTTTTAATGAAATAAAAACTTTTTGGCAAAGTGAATTTTACTGTTTCGTCGACAAGACGCCCGATGACAACACAACTTGCAACTACTAACTCACACACGCTCCAACTTGCCGCTCTACCCCTGCAGCCGTGCCACAGCTGTTTGTGTTATGTCAGTCGGCAGCGGAGGCAACAGAAATAGCAGCAACAATAACAACATTGGCACTTGTACTTAGTATGTATATACGCATACAAAACCGCCGAAAGCTGCCACTGATGATGATAATAAGACGCTGACAACCGCAGCAACAACATCAAAACATGCGAGTTTTGTGGAATCTTTTCGGCATTGCACAGGGGCAGGGTTGGGCACAACAACAACAACGAGATGCGCACATTGACACAAGTGTTTCAAATTACAAGCCAACACCAACAGCAGTAGCAGCAACAACAACAACAAAAGCAACAGCAATGCGTCCATCAACAACTACAACGAGAACGAATGTGTACGTAATACGTAGCGAATTGTAGCTCCCAACCCATGCCTAAAAGTATGCAACACTTTTTTGTAGTTGCCTTTTGCTCTTCCTATCTACAACTCCTCATGCTGCTCCTCCTTCATGTGTTGCTCCACATGGTACTACTCCGCCAGCTACTACTGCTCCTCCGCCCACTAATGCTGCCAGTGTTGCTTACTGCTGCCACCAGTGTTGCTTGTCTGCTGGCACTTTGCTGCTTGTAAACGCGCTTCTTTTGTTATCTTTGTTGCTCGTGTGTGTGTGTGTGTGTGTGTGCGAGTGTGTGAGCAAATACTATAAAGTACAAATATAATATGTGAATAGGTCTGAATATGAGTACATTGGTGTGTGTAAGTGTACAATACACATGTATTCACTCATACTTATGATTGTGCCTAGGCGGTTGCTTAAGTTGTTCCGGTTTGTAATGAAGTTTGCATGTGCTGAGTACTTTTTGCCATTTATACGCTTTGTGTGTGCGTGTGTGCGTGTGTGTTGTAAGAAAAGGCCGCTTAATTGCTCTATTTGGTACTTTTAAATTGTATTTTAATTTCGAATTTCCTTGGCACACACACACATATACAGACTGGCATTTATGCCTTGTATTGTCTTGTCTTGTTTTCTCTTCAACTTTGTGTCTTTCTTTTTTGAGTGTTCTTTTTGTTTTTTTCTCTTGCTGCTGTTTTTTTTTTTTTTTTTTTTGTTTTTTGTTAAATTACTGCGGTTTATTGTTTTATGCGCTCACAAACTTGTATCTATTTAAATTTTGGTGTGTGGCAACATGTTTATTTTATAACCTTAAGGCAAGAACAAGAGCAGCAGGCGGTTGAATGACAGCGCCTGAGAGGGGTGTGGGTAGAGGGATGGGCTGATGATAGAGGGCGGGAGAGAGGTAGGCAACAAGCGGCATGCGGCATGCGGCAAGCATCATGTTTGGCGGAAGTTTAATTGAATGCGTCACTTGCTGCCGCTCAATGTTGTATGTGTTGAGTGTGTGTGTGTGTGTGTGTGTGTGTGTGTGTCCGCTTGTTATGTGCAGCCAGTTAGCCGCATAACATTTGCCGCACACTTACAAAGTTCGCTTAAAACAAATGGCAATCAACTTGAATTGTAACACACACACACACACATACACTCACACACACATTTACACACGCTGAGAAGAAACACAAACCGTCGGCTGGCATTTTACATATTTGTTTGTGAAATTTACTCAAGTTTTTTGATTTAATAATAAAATGTACTCACTGTGTGTCGCCTTGAAAGTTTTTGCGCTCAACAAAGAGAAGAAAAAAAGGAGTAGGGGATGCGGACAGAAGAGGATGGGGAGAAACTTGCTGCCAGTTGCACAGCAGAGCTGTAATCTTATCGTCAGCTTGCTTGCCACACAACGTGCAGACTATAAAAATTAAATAAAGACATATAGAATTACAAGCAGCTCAACAAAATCTCAACACAAATTCAGATTCAAATTCAAATTCAATTACAGCTGCTGCTTCAGGTTGCATTTTGTGGCAATGTTGCAACTGCACACCGAAGCGGAGACACGTTTAATTGTCCAGGTGTGCAACTGTCTGTCCATCTATCTGTCCGTCCGTCTATCTGTCCGTCTGTCTGTCTGCTCGTCTGTCTGTTTGTATATTGTCACTTGACATTTAAGACAGAGCAATGTCAGTTATGTCAGTTGTGTCGTCTCCCAAACAATTCTCTAACTATTTTATTTTTAGCGACTTTAACTCAATAGATTTTAATTTAATTTCAATTTCATTTCATATAAATGATTTGGCTGAAATGTTTTGCGTTTTCTCCCTTTGATTGCAACACATGCACTTGTCACACTTCAGCTATGCGACTGTGTGTGCGTGTGTTTATTTACTTACTTATTTACATCTTACTGCATTTTAATTAAGAACTTCATTGTTTTTGACTATAACAATAAACAGCAGACGAAACGACAAAAGAGACAGAATGTGAGAGAGAGAGAGAGAGAGAAAGAGAGAGAGAGAGAGAAAGAGAGAGAGAGAGAGAGAAAGAGAGAGAGAGTGAGAGAGACCTTCTAGGAGACAAAAGACAATTCCATATTCACCCCGATTCCTTCACAAATAACTTTAGCGTATGCATTTCAAATTGCATCTAGAAGCATGATTTAAATATTTGTGGCGAAAGTGAAACTCGGAACGGCGCGGCGTTCGGCAGAGTTTTGCATGCAGCCAGAGTAAACAAAAATGCATTGAATGAGTTGTGAATGTTGTTGAATGTTGAATGTTATACACTTACAACTTAATGCGATCGTAATCAATTTGTAAAAATTATTATTAATCATATGCAATAAAAAAGTCAACAAAATATTTAACGAGGTTGTTCAAAAATAAAACAAATACAAAAACAAAAACAAATACATGTTAAACGATTTATGCACAAAAGAAATCGTCTAAAGCTTCAAATTGTTTGTTTTTTTTTTCAATTTTTTTTTAGCTGTTATTAGTGACAGTAACTAAGCGAATGCATATGCATTTACTTAGTACAGATATGCATATTAAATTTAAGCATAAACAATTATATATAGTATATACGAGTATTTATATATAGCTTTAAGGAGTTGCCAAACAATAATATTATGTGCCATTATTAGCAAACATAAAACAAACGACAAATTACAATTAGTTCGGCAATGCCGAATTCTACATACCCTTGCATAAAGAACTTTCACTTGGACTTGACACAAATTTGTATGTATAACTAGTTGAATGTGCTTCAATTTGATATCTGCAGTACTCAAGCATACTATTTATTAGCATGGTCGACTCACAAATACTCTGTAAAGCAGCACAAATACATTCCTAGTTGCGATTAGTTCATAAAGATTTGCAAATCTTCTTTAAGGTCTGACAGTAAGTCATGATATATACATATAACTTTTGAGACTTCATCATTCATGAGTATGTGGATTTTTTTATATTTTTTTTTTTTGGCTAAATCTACTAGTTACAGGGTATACAGGTAATTTAAAATTTAAAATTCTAAACTCAAGACTTAAAGCAATCGAAATCAAAAAAAAAAAAAAGAATAAATAAATAAACTTTCTTTTAAATACACATGTTACTTAATCGAATTTTGTAAAAAAATATTTGACTTGCACATACCCTGTAAGTGTGTAAGGATCGCGAATCATATGCATATCTTTCTAAAATGATAATGTCAAGCTTGTTAGACTCCAGACTAAATTTAAATCTCTATACATTTCATTATCCTCTCTCTCTCTCTCTCTGTCTGTATCTCTCTATCGTTTTATGCAAGCGTAATGTACAGTAAATACATACTACAGTAGTATCATAATGAATCTGATACGAATAACACGCGTATATAATCGAAGCTACAGCAATGGAAACTAAATAATGTATGTTTGTATCTAGTTAAATTGAGAACTATCTAGTTAAACATAGATGCCGATACCTATATCTATAGATGTGTATGCTATATGTTTAAAATGTATGTAAAATCAAACGATTTCAATGTTACGAGTCGAAGTATTCAAAAATGTTAAGTAAATATATGAATATATGAAATGAAAATCTAATGAGAAAGCTATTGAGAGAAGTGCTTCAAGTACTATAAAAAAGAGATATGTTAACTCAATGATCACATATGAATGCGATGTACCACAGATCTACCTAAAGAGCAAAATCCCGAAGGGAGTAACTGTAACTAAGAGGGGAGGAAGTGTTTAAATGGTCATCCAGCTTAATCAAAATTTAATTTGTATATAGGCAATCAACAAAAGTGTTCGACAAATTATAATAAATAAAATATTCCGATAATAATAATAATGCAAAATATTTAATAATATATTTAAATATGTACATAAAAGGGTGTAATCAATTAATTATTATATTTAAATACTTATATAAGCGAATGTATTTGGCAATAACAGTTTAATAACTGAATGCATTGCGAGCATTAAAAAACAATTCAGAGTTCAACAAAAGGACACAAATCAACAACAACAAAAATGAATTACATACATATATATACGAAGAACATTGCATACATACACACATACAGTTAGCATAAAACAAGACAAAGAATATACATGTATTAAATCAAATATATATATATATATATATATTAATATATATAAATATATATATACTTACATAGTTATATACGAGCATATATACAGACGAGCATATATACTATAATAAACAAATTATGTCAAACAAACAAAGAACAACAAAAGCGCATAAGAAATTCTACAAATAAAGGACAAATATATTTATTACATTGAATTGCCGTAATTAATTAAAACGATTCCAAAATTCAAATCCCGCAGAGCTCAATTTTGTGTTTGATTGTGTTTTGTCACTTTTCAACGGTTAAGTAAATTTATACTTCTGCAATCATGCAACTTTCAGTTTATTTATTTAATTTATTTTATTTATTAATTATTATTATTATTAATTGTTATTATTATTATTATTTATTATTTAATTATAATTTATATATATATATATATATATATTTATATATATATTTTCCATTATTAAAATATGTACTTTTTTGTTATCACTCTAATGCTCAACAAATTTGCATTTTCATAGAGGAAAAACTGCTTTAAATTGTAGAAAAACTTTCAGAAATGAGAGTATAAAATGTCAAGCTCCTACAATCAATAAATATATTAAAATATGGATAACTGCTGACATTAGTTTAAGCTGTTTACATGCTTTTAGTTGCTTAATACCTCTAAAAACTTATGAATGCATTTATTTAAGTGTAGGGCACTAATAGGGGAAACCCCGAACCACCTTCACCCTTCACCATTTAGTTTGGTTGGTAAGTAAATATGCAAAAGTCAAACTTTGAATTTACTGAGTAACTGAAAAACGAAACAACAACAACAAGAAATAAGGAATATAAAAATATCAAAATCTCTACATAGACTGTCAACGGGGCAAATGCAACTCTGTGTGGCGAAGATAAGTGGGGAGGGGGGCGAGGGTAGGGCAGAGACAAGAACCGTTAGCCCGTTAGTCCAAGCAGCTGCGCAAATTTAACTCTCAAACACAACAGGATGTCCGTTTCTGAGCAAAGCGGAAACTGTTCTGAAAATAACACAGCAAATAACTTCTGCAACCGCATTCAGCACACTTGTCTGTTCACACACACACACACACACACACACACACAGATTGCACTTAAAGCTCTCACACACAAACACACGCAAGACTATAGAGACGCAATCACAGTTACAACTACAGTTGCCAGCTAAATAGAGATCAAACTTATCCTTAGCTAAAGTTATAAATATTTACACTTGCAGAAAACTTATAGTGTATTGCTTTATAGATGAAAAAGTGTAGTCTATTTGTCAGCCAAACATTCAACTGTTGCAAATATTTTTAGGACCCTGTACTTAAAATGTACAAAGGGTCTTTTTACGTTTGTTGAAAGTAAGACTACATAAAGCATATATATTCTTGACCAGCATAAGTAGCCATGTCCATCTCTCTGTCGCCTGGATCTGAGAGATTATAAGAGCTAAAGCAAACAAATTTCACATCTACGAATCTCACGTGGATCAAAGTTATTTTGAATTTGCACGCCCCCTCCTACGGCCATGCAAGTCGAAAAAAAACCAATTACAGGAGCAATTTCAGTGCTATATTCTTGACACACATGATTTATACTATAGTCTGGTTCTGTACTGTCAGGTTTAATGCCATCAGATAATAAACTCGGCAGTTAATCAAGAAACAACTTTGTTTAACATCGGAGCTCAGGATGAGGAAGCGAGCACTGATGCTATAATGTATGTATTTGGATTGCGTCGAAACTACAGGGTCTCTCGCAGTCGAGTTTGCTTGTTGCAGTCTCTCCTACTCGTTTAACACAGCATTTAACGCAATCACTAGCTCAAATGTATGATTTGTAGTTGACACTTGGGTCAAAAGCGATTTCAGTAAGAACATTGTTGTACTACGAGTGTACACTGTTAACTGTGTCAAATGTCATATAGTGATTGATAAACTTATAATACGTTCAACTTTACATCAATATGCCACGCGTCACTAAACCGAAAGTAGCTGCGGCTAAGAAGGACAAGAGCAAGTTGTATGCCATGCCGGAGAAGATAAAAGAAGGAACTATTCTAACTGATATAGCCAAGGAACAGTGGTACATTGGACCCTCAATAGGCATTGGCGGCTTTGGCGAAATATATGCAACTTGTCGGAAAGGTGAAAAAAACTATGATGCTGTTGTGAAATGCGAACCGCATGGCAATGGACCGCTGTTCGTTGAAATGCACTTTTATTTGCGGAATGCGAAACTGGATGATATCAACAAATTCAAGCAGGAGCATGGCCTTAAGTCGCTGGGTATGCCATACATTATAGCGAATGGATCTGTGGAAATAAATGGGCTTAAGCATCGCTTCATTGTGATGCCACGCTATGGCAGTGATTTAGCCAAGTTCTTTGTGCTTAACGGGAATCGCTTGCCAGAGATTACAATATGTAGATTGGCCCTACAGATGCTGGATGTGTATCAATACATACACAGCACTGGCTATGTCCATGCTGATCTCAAGGCAGCCAACATTTTGCTTGGTCTGGGCAGAAATGGTGGCTCGCAAGCCTATTTGGTTGATTTTGGTTTGGCCTCGCATTATGCAACTTCTGGGGACTTTAAGCCGGATCTAAAGAAAATGCACAATGGCACCATAGAGTATACATCACGTGATGCCCATATGGGCGTGGCCACAAGGCGTTCTGATCTTGAAACTCTTGGCTACAATCTCATTGAATGGCTGGGCGTAGAGTTGCCCTGGATTAAAGACAAACTGCTGTCATTGCCAACAAAGGTTTATAAAGCCAAAGAGGCATTTATGGCAGATGTTAATGCATCACTTGAGCTACTCTTTCCCAAGGACGTACCGGCTTGCATTGACGACTACATGAAATACGTAGCAAAGTTGACGCACAACGAGGCCCCCGATTATGGCAAATGTCGCAAATTTTTCATTAATGCTCTCAAGCAAATGAAAGTTGCCAATTGTGGTGATTTGGAATTGAAGCTGAAGTCACAGGGTAGGAATCCACAAGCTAAGAAGGCAATATCGACACGTGCCAGGCCACAGAAGGATGATGTGATCATTGACTTCAATGAGGATCAGCAAGCTGATGTCGACTGCATGCCACGCAACAAGCTGTCAGCAGTCAAGCCAACATTAAATCTACTGTCTAAAGCTGAAAAGGCAGTAGTCAAACCAGCTGCTGCATCGCTCAAGGAACGCGAAGAACCAAGATACGCATCGCCACCGCGGAATAGCGCTCAAAAGCGCATCAAAATGGCTGGCAATGAGATGACAAATGTACAAATTGTCGGCGGACCTGGCAAGACAATCATCAATGATGGATTATCTCCACAGCCGCAATCCAACAAGACCTATGAGTTCAACTTCGAGTTGGATGTCAGCATTGATGCCAATGTCATTGTTAATGTCAAGCGTAAAAAGAAGCCACAGACTGCATCCCCTTCATTGGAATGCATCGAAACACCAGGCAGGGTTTCATCAACGCCACGTTTCAATCTACGTAAGATAAAGGTCGAGAATTTGGAAAGTTCCTCCACCTCGACCACCGCAGTTCCTGTGCGCAAACACAGGCATTAGCACTCCATACTTGTGTACAAACGATTTTGATTTATTTATTTTTGATTTAGTTAACCAAAAATTGTTACTATGTTTTTTTTATTTTTTTTTATTCTTTACGCAGAATAAACGAATATTTTTAAATTCCAGCAAAAAGTGTAGCATACTTTTGTGGGCATTGCAGTATAGCTTTCCTTTGATTCCAGATGTTCTATGGGTAAGGTGGGCAAATGAACATTTCATTGTATCATATTAATTATACAAAGAGCATGTGATTTATTACGATAAGATTCGTTGCAGTGTTGGCGTGAAAAGGTTTGTATATCCAGCATCAATTAGACCATTCAGTCGTCTAGTCTCAACGAGGTCATGTTCAAAAAGTGCAAACTACTAAAAATATGTTGATAATTAATTAAAGAATATATTTAAAATATTTAAAACGCACAATTACTTATTTTTTATGTAATAAGTAATGCTAGATTGTTTTCCGAACTTTTATAATGAACTATAAATAGTAATAAGTAATAAGGAATTTGTAGAGAAGGTGAAATTGCTATCTTACTCTAATAATAAAATTAAAAATCCAAAAGCTCGTTTTTAAAACCTTTGAATAACTTTACTAAAAACCTTTAAAAATTATATATAATTCAAAATCGAAGCTTTAAAGCTCATTAAAGCTTAAAACTACTGTGAAATTGTCACAGGAATAATCGGTAAAACTTAACTATAAACATTGTTATAAGTATAGCTTTAAAGCTCATTAAAAGTCTGTCCTTAAATACCTTTGAATATCTCTGCAAACAATACTGTCAACATTGTTGCTTATATGATTCAGAGTTTTAAGCTTTTACTTAAAATATGGCTGTGACAGGTATAATCGGGAAAATGAGGAGATTGGTTAGCAAATCAAAATTATTGTCTTCACTATTAGCATTGTCAAAAGTAAAGCTTTAATGCGCTTTAAAGCGCAGCTTCTCGCAGTGTTTAATATGTAATTATGGTGAATTTAAAGACCAACAAAAGCAATGTAAAGAAAACGATAGGTCGAGTAACTCAATCATCATATTTGAAAGATGTTATGTACACACAACAACATACATAGTATGTATGTATGTATGTATGTCTTTCTGTTGAAATCAACGCACTTAGTTTCACTTTCAATCAGAAGCAGTAAGCCGCGTGACCCTTGGCAGCCGTTACCGTTACCGTTACCGTTACAGTTAGCCGTGCAATGGGCCATGGACAACAGCATCTGCCAATACAAAATTATGCGGCATGCCCCTTACCAAGCCTTGGCTTGCCACACTGTTGTGGCCGTGGGGCATTAAGCAGCAAAAGGGTTGAAGTTGCCTTCAAAAATTGACTTTTAATGAAAACAATTGAAAATTCTGTGAGGCAGCCAATGTGAGAGTGAAGGCGTAGTCCTGCCACCGCTTGACTGCTCCACAGTTCTGCTGCTGCAGCCCCACTGATGCGCCCCTTTGCCACGCCTCGGCGCAACTGCTCAACTGCTCAACTGGCTGCGGTTATTAATTTCAATTAAAGCATTTAACCGGCAAGCACAAACAGCCCGGCAATATCCTTTTTATTTGGGGCTTCTGTTTACACAACCGCCAAGAAAGCAGCGCATAATTTTCCAGCAATCAGCCTCCCACGCCCACGCCCACGCCCCCCACCCCGCCTCCCTCTTTCCCCAACCCACCTGCTACACGCTCAATTGCTTGCCCCAGTGCCACATGAATTAAGGCGTGAAATATTCGCGCCAAACTTTTGCATTTGTAGCTCAACTTAAAGTGCTTCTCTATCTATTAGTTAAATATTTTGCTTTAATAATTTGATTAGACAGAGCTAGCGAGTATAAAGAGGTAACAGCGAGAGAGAAAGAGTGAAAGGAAGAGGGCATACAAACTGATCTAATTAATTAAAGCGGCTTCAGCTTTGGGCATTCATTAAATGCCGCCAAAACTTAACAAAGAACAGTGATTCCTGCCTCTCTCTCACTCTCTCTCACTCTCTCTCTCTCACTCTCTTCCGCACCCTCTCTCTCTCTGTTGCTGATGATATCATAAATTATGTTATTTAAAATAAAATAGAAAAAAAAAAACTGTGTAAAGGAGCAAATAAAAAAAAAACACAACAATAATGACTGCAATTTGTTGTTAGATTTGCTGTCTGCAATGCAAATGCATACAAAATGTGCTGCACATTCGAGCCTGGCCAAAGCTATTTAAGGCCAAGTGTTGTGGCAAGTGCAGCCAGGAGTTTGGGGCATGTGGCAGGCTGAGTCTGCGAGTCTCGACTGCAATGGCAAACAGGACTAAGGATATTTATGCGACTCGACCCGTTGGCTGGCAATTTTATCGGGCAGCCGTTAACTTCTTAAACGAGTATTTCAATTTCGTTTGCTTTGCCGTTCTCTCGGTTTTTGTAATACCCTGTAGTGCAGAGCAATATCAAAGTGGGTATGCACTTCTTAACGGCTGACTTAAAAACCATTGTAGATTATTCGTGTTATTTATATCTATTGATTACTTCACGTTTACTCATACCCATACCATATACCCTGTAAAATTAACTATATATGCATATGTGCATAAATTTAATAATAGTTAATAATAATTTAATTATATTATTAATGCAAATATTTGTTCTCTCTCTCTCTTATTTAAAAATATTTTATTTTTTGTTCGTAACTCAGTTCTTCTAGTGATAACAAGTGGGTGTATTAGACTATGAAATACCCTGTACTCAGCTATAAGATAAGATGAGTTATATATGCATAAACTTTGCAGTGGAAATTTGCTATTAAAACTTCGAAAATGTATCCATAAATTTACATAGTTTTATAGTTTAAAGAAGTTTAATGTAAAATATTTAAAAAATGTAATATTTATAATATTATTTATATTTATAATAATATTAATAAATAATCACTACATTATTTGGAAATATGAATAGAAATTATCAGCCATAGCATTTAAATGATAAACTACCACTTAACTTGCTACAGGGTATCGCAGAGTCGCATAAGTCTGCGTCCGTTGTTGTCGCCGGTTGGTGTTGATGGGGCATAGGTTGTAAAGTTGTGGCTGAACAACTACGAGTCCAAGCAAATGCTACACTCAGCAATGTTCACTTACAAGTCAATCGAATGTGAAAAACAAAGCATTCACATCGAATGCCGATGAATTTCCAGTCGTTCTTTTTCACAAATTCCGAAATTCACACATCACACGCAGATTGGGAAAAATAACAAAAAATTGTAGATTGCATTTCGGTTGCTTGGCAGCTGTTAGGCACTTGGTAACCACTTGTCAACCACGTGGCAACCAACGGCAACCGAAGAATTTATTAACATCAAATAAACACAATTCAATGTGCAACATTATCAACAATAACAAATAATAGAAGTGAACTGAAGAGAAGAGAAGAGAAGAGAAGACGAACAACAACAGCAAATTATTAACAAAATTCTAGAAGACAACAAATCTTAACAACAACAACAACAAGATGGTAAGTTGCCATGATCTGTAGCTAATGACGAGGATCTGTTGCAAGTAGTATAAGCACAAGTGACTTAAGAGGCAGCAACAGCTGTTGTTGCTATAAAGCTGCATCATTCACATTGCCCTTTATGTGATAAGAGTGTGGCAGTGTGGCAGCTAACTGGACGCCAGTCCCTTGCTACTTGTCGCTTGCCCGCTTGCCCCTTTTGCAACACTCTGGCGCTGCATTGGCATATTCAATTTTTCATGCCAAGCCAGGCTGTTGTGCAGCAGCAACAACATGCTGCACGTACACACACATACATATAACTTATATATATATATATATATTTACATTTATAGGTATATGCTTATGTACATAATATACGTATGCTTGCCTCACAGTGCTGCCGCCTGCCTACTCTTGTTAAATTGCAAAAGAATTGTGCAACGCGTAAAATCTCAACAGCAGCAACAGCAACAGCAACAGCACCCCGTGTTGCTGTTGTCCGTTTTCGACAATTTGTATATGCTGGCATACGCATACCTCTCCCTATACACATACATATACATATACATATATATGTATATAGATACATATATATACTATTATTATTTATGAAAATTTTACGCCTTTTGCCGAGACACATTGGCTGTTGTTGTTGCTGCTGGAGGTGGCAGCGTGGCGGCGCTGTGAACGCAACGCGGTCGCAACGCGAGCGGCTTCGAAAATTTTTGAATAATTTGCAGTCATAAAATATGCAATAAGCCAACAGCTGTTGTGAAATTGTTTTGAAAGCCGCGCCATCACATTATTTAAAACGGCAACGGCGTTGTCGTTGCCACTGCCACTGCCACTGTGGCAGAGCCATCGTTGACTCCAACTCAGGCGCTGTTCCTGTCTCTTGCCTCAGACACAGGAACAGACTCCGACTACAACTCCAACTCCGATTCTGACTCTGATTCTCATCTGGTCATGCTACTTGCCATGTTTGCATACTTTTCGTAAAAACAACTGCTTCAACTCCAAATCGAATTTAGCCTTAGGCAAGCAAAAGTATTCAGATATATATATATATATATATATATATATATATATACTTGTAAGATATATATATATAGTTATATATACGTTTGCATAATTGAATTCTAAGAATTACACTTGAACAGCGTCTCAATCAACTTAAATGAGAGTCGCTGTATAATATCTTCGAAGAGCGACCTTGTAATACCCTGTAAAAATACATATGTACATATTATTATCGATATAGTTAATCATTTTTTGCTATTTCAACTTTTACAGCCGCCAAAGGGTAAAAAGGGGAAGAAGGGCAAAAAGCTGCCAGGTAAGTTTGCTGCAACTTTATAGTCTCACCGATGTAATGATTGACTCACAATTTGATTAACTAACTAAATTGTTGAACAACTGATTGACTAGCTGATTAACTAATTTATTGACTGATTGATTGGCTTACTGATTGACTAGCTTATTTGCTTAATGATTGACCAACTGATTGACTAATTGATTAACAACTAAATGATTATTTGACTATTTGATTGACTGATTTAATGATTCATTCACTGACAATTTCATTGATTTATGGACTGATTTACTAACGGATGTACTAAATGATCTACTTACTGTTTGATTGATTGATTGTCTAACTGATTTTGTAATTCATTTGCTAACTGATTAACCATCTAATTGATCAACTAATTAATAATTTGACTATTTTAGTGATAAGTTCCTGACTAACTGTTAAACAAGCTGCTTCCTTAACTAATGGACTAACTGTTTGACTATTTGTTTGACTAGCTGAATAAGAGATTAACTAACTAATATACTTTTAGCTTAACTTATTGAGTAGCTGATTGACTGTCCGATTGACTAATCTGATCCTGACTGATAGAACTTTTTCAAAAGATTGAAGTTATCTCAAATATTCAAATATGAAATGTAACGTACTATCAAAGAGATTCTTCGCATTTTGTTAAACTTAAACTGAAATAGAGTTCAATTTCTACAACTATTGTGACTCTTTAATTAGTAATTACTTAGAATACAGCTTTTAGCACAAAGTATACTTATATGTAATTAATGTGAATGCTGCAACTGAGAGAAGAGCAAATAGAAGGGGAACAGAGGGAACTTCATGTAATGCCCTATAGATAGGTCTGTCAGTTGGTTAGGAAAACAATTTGTCAAATAATGATAATCTGTGGCTTGGTCAGCATCAGCAAGAGAAACAGTGGAAGAGAGGAAGAGAGAGAGAGAGAAAAAGACAGCGAGAGAGAGTCAGAGACAGAGAGAGAATGAGGCAGAGAGTGTGTATGTGACAAGTAGCATTCCATGTTGTTGGGCCACATGCTCTCAATACAATTTAATTGTGCAACGAGCAGCCTTATGGCATTGGGACATGGGGCATGCTACATACAGTGTGGCACGCTGCAGGCTGGACAACAACAACACAAAAAAAAATGTCCACTTAATTTCCACGAGTGAACAAACCAGCTCGGCCTCTAACGCACATAATTGTTTCCTATGGTTGAAGAGAAGCAAAGAGGCTGCCTGCATAGCGCTATAACTGCTGCAAAGGGCAAGTGGAAGCGTGGTGGTGGGGAGGGGGGAAGAAGCAAGTAGCAAGCAGCTAGAGCAGGAGCTGTAGTTGCATGGGGGGGGACAAGGCACGGCAGCAGCCGGCCAACGATGCCAATTACACAAACCAATTACAGCAGAGGCTGCACATATGCGGACCCAAGTGCAGTCCTAAAATACACACACCCAACACACAACACGCACACACACACACACACACACACACACACACACTCATTCCCATAAATGGCACATTTCTTATTAAATTTTCATAACAGTTTGAACAACTTAAAGGCAACTCTTGATTTTACTTTGTGCAGTGCTCATCGATGGCGTGGACACATCCTCAATGACACGCGATCAGCTGGAGGCGTTTGCATTGCGCCTCAAGGCGGAAATGGATCGCGAGCGTGAGGAGCGTAATTACTTTCAGTTGGAGCGGGACAAGATACGCACTTTCTGGGAAATTACGCGACAACAGCTGGGTAAGTCAACGCGATCACAATGAAAATTAAATTAAATTAATTTCAAATTAAATTAAATTAATTTCAAATTAAATTAACTTAAATTACATTAATATAAAAAATCAATTAAATTTCATTTCATTTAATTACAATAAAATAAATTTAATTTATGATTAATTACATTTAAATTAACAAAAATGTTAATTAGATTACAATAATATAAAATTAATTAAATTCAATTAAAATAAAATAAATTTAAGTTAAATTAAATTAAATGAAGACAAGTAAAATTAAATTAAAATAAAATAAATGAACTGAAATTACAATAAATTAAATAAAATTATTCAAATTGTTATAAAAAATACAAAAATAAACCTAAGCTGATTCAAACTTAGCAGAACTAGTTCGGTTCACGAAACGAACCACTTGAATTATTTACTTCAAAACACTTAAATACAATTTACAATATTATTTCAAATTTATATTTGAAAATATTATAAATTGTTGTTAATTAAAGTGAACCAAGTATCAAAGCAGTGTAATTATATATGTACATACGCACTTATATACAATATATATATATATATATATGTATATAACTTTAATATTATATATTAAATAAATAATCACAGTATTTCCTTATTAATTCACTAAAAATATTTAACTTGAATTTAATTTAAGAGAACAAAATAATAACAAATAATCACATTAATTATTCATTCGCCCCAACCTCCTCAACTTCTCATCCCTTAGAGGAGTCCAAATATGAGCTGCAGCAGAAGGATAAGGAGATTGAAGCCACACAGGATCTGGCCGACATTGATACAAAGCACATCATGCAACAGATGAAGCATCTGCAGTTTGAGAATCATAGCAAACTGGGTGAGGTGCGTGCCGAGGCAATGACCCAGCTGAAGGTCGCCCAGGAGCATCATGTGCTGCAAGAGATGGAGTTGCAGAACGATAAGCGTCAGCTGCGTCGCATTGTCCGCGAACGCATCGAGATGAGCGACATGCAGCATCGCCAGCTGGAGGCACACTTCAATCAACAGCTGCTGTAAGTAGAAGTACAAGTTGGAGTAGAAGTTAACATCTCTCTAATCTCCATACCATATCATATTCAACTGCTGTCCCTAGAGAGCAGCGTCTATTGTTTGAGAGCGAGCGCAAGGATAACGATCGATTGCACGAGGAGAAGATGAAGGAGCAACGCACAAAGCTGGAGCTGTTCTTTAACTCGCAAATGTTTGAGGTGGAGGAGCGCAAGAATCAACAGATTAAGGATCTACAGGATCATCACGATTTGGCTTTTAACGACATGAAGAACTATTACAACGACATCA
Source organism: Drosophila funebris (assembly GCA_018901825.1). Taxonomy (NCBI): domain Eukaryota; kingdom Metazoa; phylum Arthropoda; class Insecta; order Diptera; family Drosophilidae; genus Drosophila; species Drosophila funebris. The sequence goes on along the minus strand of JAEIFK010000454.1, from coordinate 9,703,245 downwards.
CCTTGAATAACTTAGCCCTGATCGGCAGCATGAAGGAGCAAATTGAGCAGCTGCGTCGTCAAGCGGATCGCAGTGATCGCATTGCCGCCGAGGCCAGCGCCGAGACACGTCGCCTCAAGGAGCCGCTGGAGCAGGCGAAGACCCAAATGAAGGAGCTGCAACGTAAGCTGGAGTTCTACGATCGCGACAAGCTGCAATTGAGTCGCCTCAAGAAGAGCAACACCGTGCTGGAGAAGAAGGTGAAGAGCCTGATGTGGGAATCTGAGACACTTTTGCTGCGCAACGATGCCCTCGTTGGGGAGCGAGCCACGCTCAAGGCTCGATTCAACGAAGTCATCGTTGAGTTGCAGCAAAAGACGGGACTCAAGAATGTCCTACTCGAGCGCAAAATTGCCGCCCTCATGCGTGAGGATGAGAAACGTAACATTGTCCTACGCAAAACGATGGCCACCTGTGCTCCTGAATTCGCCAGCAAGCTGGAGAATGTGGAGAAAACCGTTAGCGATGTTGTTGACAACAAGAATCAAACCATTATCGATTTGCGCTATGAATTGGCCAAGGCATGGAAGACACACGATGATCTGCTGGAGACATACGAGGGCAAGCTCAAGCAATATGGCATACCCACCGATGAGCTTGGCTTCGATCCCATCCGGCAGCGTGACAATCAACAGCTCTACATCTGCGGACCCGCTGGCATTGTCACCGAGAACAAGTAATTGCCAACTGATAACTGAAAAGAAAAACGATAACGATAACGATAACGATGTAAAGAACACAGACACGTGTAGGTCAACGAGTTGTCATTTGAAGTTCATTTTAGTTTATTCATCTTGATGTCATGTATAAGAAGTGTGTATACATACATATATATAAATACTTATGTATATCTGCATATACAGATATGTATATAATTTAAAAAAAAAAAAAGCCTATAAAAAGAAAAACAGATTAAAAAAGAGTTCAACTTCCAAATGAATAATACTATTTCTTAATTCCATTTCCATTTCAATTGTTGCTTCTTTTTTTTGTATGTGTCAATTAATTCCAACTGATGAATGCTGAATATGTTGTGGTATGTAACGTATTTATGATATTGCTTCAATGCTGTTTTGGCATTCATTAATTATCATTAAGTTCTAAACAAAAACTCGTTATAACATTAGGCAGCTTACATATATATATATGCTAAGTACTTGTAGTTATAGTATATGGAAATTAATAGTATATATATATATATATATATAATTATAATTATAATTATATTATAACAAATAGAGCAGGATATGGAAACTGAAATGTTACAAAAAATCAATTGATTGGTGCATTTGTTTATGTATGGGATTATGCCTGCAAATTTCCATTTTCATTTTTTAAAATTTTTTCTATATTTTGAATTAGTTTGTCGTCTTCAGTTTGTTTGTTGTGATTTGTTTTCTATATTTATTTTCGTTCGTCTTATTCGTTTTCTTTATTTTTTTTTTTTTGCTTTTTGTTTTGTTTGTGGTGTTTCACTTATTTTTCAAATAGATATCACATAAAGTTTTGCTGCTACTGCGGATTTTATATAGGTTTATTTTGTTGATTTCAAAACATTCTTTGAGCCTGTTTTCGTTTTCGTATTCGTATTTTGTTCGTTTGTTTATTTCAGTTAATGAATTCGTGCGTTTGACGTATGAGTTTAATAACGAATGAACTATTTTGTTTGTTTCTTTTTTTGTTGTTAAGATTTTCCAGCTACATAAGAGTATTTACAATACGGAATACATTATATGTAGTTAATACTATATGAATACATATGTGTGTTTGATTTTGTTGTGATATAGGTGTAGGTGTACGTGTATGTGTGTGTGTTTAACTGTTGCTCTTGTGCCAGTTTATGAGAGTCAGACAGAGAGAGAGAGAGAGAGAGAGCGAGTGTGTGTGTGTGTGTGTGTGTGTGTGATTGCGATGGATGCATTTGTGTTCAGTATTCAAATTTTGCATTCTGAGTCTAGGTACTTTTTGGTTACGCACTTCTTTTACAATTATTTCATATATATTTTTGTTTCTCGAAATGATTTGCATTTTTGTCCAACTTATAATTAATTGAATCTTTGTTAGTTGCTCTTGAGTTTGCTCTAATTTATGTTTATTTTATTTATTCATTTAAAATAAAGAATTCAAAGCGATCACAACGGTTTACTTCACAGACTCGTGTGGGACACTTTATCATAAACTGCCCCTAGAAATATTTTTCGTTTTATTATTTGTAATAATTTCTAATTATTTTATTTTCATTTTTTTCTATTTTTTTTCTTTTTAGTATTGCTTGGAAAGTTTCGACCAGTTTCCAAATTGGTTTGCTTGTATATAAATTTAAACGTACTTAATAGAAAGTTACTTAATTAATGTAGTCGAATTTGTTATGTTGTTGCTGTAATTATTGTTCGGTTTAAATGTTCAGGCGCTTTATAATCTTATTAGTATACGTCTGTGTGTGTGTGTGTGTGTAAGTCCAGGTGTGTGGTGTATGTGTGTGTGTATGGCACATTGGAGTAGTACTTAGCTGTATAAATTTGTGTATTGTACGCAATTTTTCTAATATTTCTTTCGTTTTCTGTTTTTTTTTCTCTTTTTTTATTTTTTGGTTTTTTAGTTTAAGTTTTCCATTTTCTTGTTTAGATTTTACTCAAAATGTCACAGTATTTTGGGCAGTTTTCACTTGAATATGTTTCAACACAAAACCTAACGTTAATAATAATATTTTGATGTCGTTTAGCTTGTTTCATTCGTGTGTTAACTTATGGTTAGTTTGGACTATTTGTGTTTTCATCTCATATAGTTTCATTTGAATATCTTTTTGTTGTATCTAAATGCGTTGATTTGCTTTTATTTAGTTTTCTCTCAGTACTTTTTTATCGACGAAATTCCTTGTATTTCTTTTGTGTTTTTTTCTTCCTTTTTTAATATTATTATTTGTTATATGTTTAAGTTAAAATTAAAGATTGACTAACATTTTGTTTGTAAGGCAATTTGTTTATGTTGTGTTTTTTTTTTCGCTTTGCTCAGATTCACTTTGTATTGTTTTTAATCCAAATTTAATTTAGATTCAGTTCATTCGTTTCTTTTTTTTTTTTTTTGTTGTTTTAGTTTTTCGTTTGCGTTTTCGTTTTGAAAATGAAATTGCAAATAAATTCTTTAACTACGACTAATTCCAATTCAATTCAAAATGCGTACAACTAGAGTACAGATCGTTACGAAATCATTGTATCATGTTGAATGAATTGAGTTAAATACTTTAATATGTTGTTATGTTGTCCGAGTGTTTGTATGAATGGGTGTATGAGTGGGTGTGTGTGTTAGTGTGTGTGTGTTAGTGTGTCCGCGAGTGTATGTCTCTTTATGAAACTAGCTTATGTTTAGAATGTTTATAATTATATAGCATTAATGGTGCTAAATGTGTGCAATAGGGCGCACAAGCACCAATTAATGTGTGTATGTGTGTGTGTGTGTGTATGTGTTGGTGTTATAGAGCGAGAGAGCGAAAGAGATAGAGTGAAGAAGTTGATAGCTTGATAGTGAAAGAGAGAGGGCTATATCGTTGTCGCTGTGTCATGAAAATAGAAGCTCGTTGGCAGACAAAACACACAGACAACGTCTGTGTGGTTGCAGCTGCCACAAGGGTCAGCTGATGATTTCTTTGGTAACTCGGCTTCATCACTTCGATGATAACTTAGTTTAGCTGCAGCTGATTGCTTAGAAAAATTTGCCATTAGCGAAGGCATTTATTAGACGTGGCATCTGCTCGGAAATGCCGCACAGTTCCAATATATTCTCTTTACGCTCCTTCGAATAGCTCATGGAGCCATGACTTTCCCGCAAACTCATTATAATAAATCTGTCAAATTCATTACATAAATATATAATTAATATTTATTATTATAAAAAAAACAAGACTTACTTGGCATTCGGATTTCGAGTTTGACGATACTCGCTCAGACGTCGATGCAGTTCATCGGAGTTGTTATTCGGATTGCCACGAGTCGCACACGGCACAAGGACCAAGAACGCGTCATACGTATTCGTTGCATCACTCATTGCATTGTCGATAACATCAGTTAGAGTTTGTTTGATTTTAACAATCTACAAGCAGCATTAGGTACTGAAAATACAGGGCAACAGACCAGAGCATACCTGTTGTTTTTCGCAGCAAGATTTAGCTTCATCCATCGTCATGGCAGGAGTCCATGGCAAGGGTTTCAATCTGCCGCTCTTGTCATACCAAATTTGTACATTCACCTGCGATTCGGTCTTGTAGTATCCAAAAGCAAATGCCAGAATAGCGTCCAGATATTTGACCGAGCGCCAGCGTCCATTTAGATATTCTACAAAAGAGATTAGATGTAAGTCGCAGACAACACCATTTGAAGACCATCATTCATTCACATACTGCCAATGTAGCACTTTTCCAGATTAATGGTAATATGTAGACGCAATCCGATTGCTTTGTTCAATCCGAAAGAACGCTTGTATAGAGTGTACATAAAGGTGGACTGAGCTGCGGAGACAACGCCTTTTGTGACCTGTGTACAAACGACGAATGATTGTATGACTTCTGAATGTAATGTTATTATATTTGTCAAACTACTCACGACTCTTTTGCGCTTTATCACGCGAGCTTCCTGCATAAGCAAACAAATGGGATCAACATTGGCTTCACGCAATTTGGACTCCTCGAAGAACAGCTCAATGTATTTGCGTTGATCGTTGCGATGTACTTTGAATACATTGAGAAATTTTTGCCAACACAGCAGCAACTGCTTGTAAGTCATGTTGGGAAGCAAAAAGTTAACCAACTGTGGATCAGTCATTAAGATACGGGGTACGTGTTGAAAGCTAAGCGGCAATTGCTGGACAATAGGTAATGCCTCCTCTGGCTTCTGCGCCAGACGCACTTTCGCAATGCCCAGAATGAGTTCCTTAAACTTAACCAATGGATCAAGATGATCGGGCCATAATATCACCTCTTTTGCTGGCGTGAATAACAAACGCAATGCGGCAAGAATGTCCATATCGAATTTCTCACTTGTATAGTGGCAGTGGAATAGAAGATCGCGATGTGTACAATATTCGCAGTCGCTCTGTGACCACATATCCAACAGTCTATCGAGTGGTTGCAACTTGTACCAGTCGATGACAGCTTTGCGTATTGTACGACTAAATGGAGTTTTGCGTTTCATTAAGCTCTGCACACGTTTCACGAACTTGATAAAGAGCAGCAAGTCCTTGCCACTGGTCACCAGCATGGAAAAGTGCCCGCGTGCATAGGTGCGTGCCTTTTCATCATTGCATGATGACAGATAAACGGCGAGCACAAGCAAAGATTCATCGCGTCGCGGCAATTTCTCGACGTTCCCAGCATCCAGCACAGCGCTCAAACAGTCGACCAGCTCCTTATGACTGATCTGACCACACAACTCAAGTAAAACTGGAAAATGACTCTCCACAATCAGGTCCAAGGTTGGAGGCGTAAATATGGGCACATCAACGGTTCCAATGTAGCAGAAACGTCGAAGTTTATCCACAGCCGTAAGAGTCTCTAATTGTTTTTGTTTTGTAAACAAATGTGCAATCAATATAAAGAACCACAAGGAAATTACACAAAGAAATGTAACTTACGTTCAATTTTGATAATCTCTGGAATGACATTCGAATTTGTAGCTGTGGTTGGAGTTAATTGAACTTCTGCTACTGATGTTGACAAACTCTCCATCATGTTGTTGTGGCCAGCGCCAGAGCCAGAGCCACTGCCCTGTTTTGTTCTGTGGTGACTTCAGAATTAAACGTTTATTCGTTGTTATTGCTGCAGGCGTTGAATCAATTTGCAAATTTTGCGGCTCTTCTCGCAGACAGTCCAACAACACAATCAAATGTGCAATTTGCTATTTCGTGGAATTTAACTATAATTTGTATTTTAGCAAGAGATGTGAACTGCCCCATTAATCGATGGCGTCACAGCGGTTAACCACTATCGATATGACTTGTGATCCGATACATCGATTCGCACCATGCTCTGCGCATGCGCGTAGAAGAAGAAGAACAAGCAGATGAGAAACATGTGCTTACCGCCATATTTTTTTATTTGAAAATGTGCATTGATGTCAAGTCACGCAAATGAAATAAAATAATATAAATTGCATTTGCATTAAAATACAATTATGTATTATGTGCAATCGCATACATACATATATTATATATGTATACATATGTATGGCATGTTTTATTTGTATTTGCTAAGAGATTAGTGCACATTGCTCAAATTGACTTCATGTTGCATGTTGAGGTTAACAGCAACTGACTCACATTTCCAATGACTTTTCTTGACAATATATAGAGTATCAATCGCCCGCTCTAAAATCCAAGTTCATCAACAAATCCCCTCAATAAAACCCATTGAAATATATAGATGAAATTCATTACGCTTTTTTGATTGAAAGATAAGAGTTTGTATTTTTATATAAGTTCTCAGAATTTGAGCTGTGTTATTGCCGTTCTTGTTATAACCATTTCTGGGCTTTAGAATTATTAATAGTAAATGTATTTTTAAAGTGAAGTGTAAACGATTTGCTCTTGTTTAATTATGCATTTATCGTCATTATTAAAAAGCAAATATTTTTTTATAGCAACCGATTCATACGTATATAAAGTTGCTTATTTGCATTTTTTGTTTGTTTTTTTTTTTTTCTCATTTTTAAATATCTTCTTCTTGCGTGTGTGTGTGTGTAATAAAGTAACAAAACAATGTTGTGATTATATCAGTTTCTTTGTTTTTGTTTTTGCTTCTGTTTGCTTTTGTTTACATTAATTTAAATGATGTCCTTCATTCCAAAAGTATTGTGGCTTAGCTTTAAGCATGTCACATGCCTGATGGTCAGACCCGCCAAATTCACATCGCATAAGTGTACTCATACTATATGCACACAAGTGCATATAATAAGTATAAAGATTTCGATCCATAGAGGAGGTGACATTTAAATTTTAGTTTAATTTTTTGTTTTTATTTTTGATTTTCATGTTGTGTTTATTATTAGAATTATTATCGAAATGACTGTAAATGTGATTTGGTGTCTATATTAAATTTCATTATTATTAAGTAGTATTATTATTAGAGGCGTATGCAAATATTTATTGCTAGAATTATTATTGCCAGGTTCGATAAGAAAATAACTTTTTAGATATTCGTACTTATTAATGCATTTCTTCAACTATTGACGTTACTTGTCCTCTTATATAATTTTTATTTTTCGGTAGTTTTTCTTTTTTAGTTAATTTTTCTTTTTATTAATATACATTAAATAATTGATGTATGCTTTTCATTTTAATACCTAATTATTTATTTATTGTTATGCTTGAATATTTTAACATTCGGTTGTGTAAAGTAAAATTTGTTGACTAGATAATTCACTAGCGGTCGTCCCTTTTACTTGATTTTTTATTAATTAATTAATTAATATTATAAGATTTATTCTGCCGCACATGTTTGCTTTATTTGTTAATACTTTTTGTTCTTTTTTTTTTTTGTTCGCTTCGCTTTGTTTTGAACATGCTACAATTGGCATTTTATAAAGTTTGTTTTTATGTTGTTTGATTTCTATTATATATTATAATTTACTAGCTACGGGTTAATAACAACTGACAAAAAATAACATTTGCAATGCACCTGCTAATTATTTTGTGTTGATTTGTTTTGTTTTTTCTTTTGCTTATTTTGTTATTGCTTTATTCATTTACTAATTAGTTGAACTTTTCACCGACACTAACTATCGCATGTTATTGCTTTCCATTGGCATCAATCCATATAAACATACAACGTACTTCATCGTATATCCTATATCTTAGGACCCTGTACCCAAAGACTGAATAGTGAAGGGGAGAGCGGTCAAACATTTGAAAGCTAACAATATTATATATGTAGTATATAGTTAGTTCAGCATCGAAAGTTAGTCAGAATCACATAAACTATAAGAGTTACAGTCATTTAAGTTAATTAACTAATATACTCATATACAATATAGTATATATGTACATATACATATATATACATATATATATATATATATATATATATATATATATTATAGAATAATCCCATGTGGAAACGGGTACAGGGTATTTCACTTGAAATTTTAACTTTAACTTTAATCTGTAATAAACAGACCCAGTTCCCAGTTTCACTTTCGTCGGTTTGCTTTTAATTTGTATTAACTGCGAAATAGATGTGAAAGTGAAACTTGGTATGGGCCTCTTAGTAGAAATAGACGTATCAGGCTCCTTTTTTTGTATTATATTTGTATTGATCGGCTTACTTATACTTATTTTGAGTCCATAAAGCTATATCTGTCTATCTCTTCGCCAGTCTAATTGCAATTCTTATTATTTTCTCTTAGATCCTCTAAATGTTCATTAATAAAAGTGTCGTGTCTTTAATCTATTATATTTGTATATAATATTAATAATAATAATAATAATAATAATATATTTGGATGCACTACGTGTGTGTTTTTATTATTTTTATTTTTATAAATTTATTTTTTTAATATTATTTTTAGTTTTGTTTTATTAGATTTACGCCATACTATGAACTTTGAAGCTGCTGCTGATTGGATGATCAAATTTGTTTGGGTACAGGGTATTTAATAGTCGAGAATTCTCGACTATGGCGAACGCCCTTCCTAATTGTTGGCCGTTACTGAGGACGGATTAACTACAAAAAAATGCAAAATGTTATTCTTAAGGTAATTTAAAAAAAGTACCGTTATCTGTTGTTTTGTTGAACTAATTTGAAATATCATCATGTTGCACATAGTACAATAATGGTGCAAATGTTGCATACATCCTATGTTGCATTATTACTATTGTAGGCACGATTTCTCAAGCACCAGTTAGCATTAAAGACAGATAGAGAAAGAGAGCGAGAGAACGAGAGAGTGAGAGAGAGCGATAGTACAAGACGATGAAAAGTATGGGGGGGAGGGAGCGAGGAAATAGTGTGTACGAGCGAGAGAGGGAGTGGGTGAGAGCGAGAGAATCAGGCAACAGCTCAATCGTAATTCAACTGAAGATTGAGGAAACCGGCCTGATTTTGCAATGAATTACTTTTGCTGTTATACGTACTGTAATAACTGTTAAACTGTTATACATATGTATGTAAGTATTATAAGTATAAGTATATTATGTTATATGGTTTTTAAGGCAAACGCAAACGCATTTTAATTGTGAATACATAAGTGTCAATTATGTTATGCACTTTTTCATTCCATCAATCTTTCTTATATTTCATTCTACATGTTGTTACAGCTGCTGTTGTTCTTGTTGTTGTTGCTCTTGCTCTTGCTGTTGCTAATGTTGTTCTATGCAAATTGAGAACTGGTCTAAAAATGTTAGAGCTCAGTTAAACCAACATCATGTACATCATATATGCAGATGTAATAATATTTAATAAGGTATTTCATTGATGAACATTGCTAACTCGTTCAGTGTTGATTAAACTAATTGTTTTACATTATATTTAATTAGTTATTGTTAATTAATAATATTATAATTATTATTATTCTCATTATAATTGTTCTCGTTTTTTTTGTTTTTTTTTTTTTTAATTTTATATATGTGTATATATATTTATATGTATATTTTACTTTACGTGAAATCACAGTCCGTATGTGAAAAGACTTTATGTACTTGAATGATAAAACATATGTATATGTATGTGTACATATGTACATTTATACATATTTGCATCTATGTGTATGTATATGCGCAATATGAATTCATGGATTTGTATATGTATTTTTGTAAATATGTGTTGTTTACATACAACCATACTAAATACTTAGCACAATTATGCATGTATCTATATATCTACATATGTATTGTGTCAATTATTATTAAATTATAATATTTATATTATAATAATATAATAATATTTATATGCATAAGTATCTCAAGGCTGACTGGAAAATCTGTTAACAAAATGTGTATTGAACGATGTACGTGTGTGTGTGTGTGTGTATGAGTGTGTAACTCAAGTGTTTATTAGTTAGTTTTGCTATTTGTTGCATATAAATTGCTGCATTTTATGTTTAACAATTTCATTTCATATTATTATATTTAATGCATGTATTTAAAATATATAAACTTCTTTATTCATTGTTGTTGTTGTTTTTGTTGTTAATAAAAGGCATTTGTTTAATCTTGTTCTTTCTTAGAAAAAAAAAAAACGTTCTTGATTTGTTATTTTATTTTTTAATTTTTTTTTTGGGTTTTTTTTCACATTTTTTTTTTCATTTTGTTTGTTAAGTTTAAATTGATTTTTAACTACATAATGTTGTATGTCCTATATAAGATTTGATTCAAATTTTTCATTGTTCATTAGCTAAAATTGTTTACTTGATGAATTTAGTTGTCGCTGTTCGCTGTCTAAGCTTAATATTAATTATATTTATTAATTATATTTAGCTAATTTAATAAAAAAGCTTCGTTTTTTTTCGTTTTCGTTTTCTTTTTTCCTTTTTTTCTTGTTGTATTTGCTTTTTGTTAAGTTGATATGAGCATTCACATAAGGTTTTTGTTTTCTTTTTCAATCCGATTACATTTTTAATTCTTATTAAACGTGCTTCTCTCTGTGTGTGTGTGTGTATGTGTGTCTGTGGCTGTGTGTATGTGGGTGTGAGTGTGAGAGTAATACTCATAAAGCAAATAGCGAAAGCGCATTCTAAACAAGTTAAATAAAATTCTTGATAGCTCTGAATTGTTAGGATCTAATATTGTCATCAAAAATGTAGAGGAGCGGCAATGATAGCAAGGGCAGCTGTAGGAGCGAAAGGGATAGCAATAGACTAAAGAAAGTGGCCTAGGTAAAGGTAAGCGTTAGAGAGAGAGAGAATGAAATGGTTATAGTTTGCAGCGATTGTTGTGGAACGAAAGTGAGGTTAGGTGAGCTGAAATGATCTGTATTACACTAGACATTTCATACTATAATATAATATTGCGTACACATACATGTGCATACATATGTATGTATGTAAGTACTTTAATTGCTTTAAAAAAAAAATAACAAAACATCTTACTCACTGATGTTTTTGCTGTCGTTTTTAAATGTTGTTGTTCTTGTTGTCCTTATTAGTTATTAAAAATTTCATAAGCGCCATTTTGTGTCAGCTGATTTTGGATACAAGTTGCTAGAAGAAGTGTCTAGAACGCCATGCTCGTACGTCGACCCCCCATGCAGCCACCGCCACCGCCGCCCATGCCACGCATCGCGCTATGCGACACGCTGCGTCCCATGCGTGCCTCACTGCCACGCCTCTCGCGTGCCCGCCTCAACAGATCCGAGGTACTCGGCCGCCTGCTGTTGCTGCCACTCGTCATGGAGCCGCGTCGTCGACAGTTGACAATATCCGAGGTCGAGGATCGTCGTATGTTCCCCGAATCGCAATCATCGCCAGCTGCTGTGGTTGCTGACCCACCGCCAACGCCACCGCCACCGCCACCGCCCCCAGCACCACCAACAGCCATGTACGGCGATAGGTAGTAAGGCGACAATGAGGATGAACCACGATTGATCGGCAGCAGCAGTGTGCTTGAGTTGTGTCTTGGCGTGAACGGTGACGCTGTATAATCCAGCAGTAGATCCATTGATTCCGGATCTGCATCCGGATCCGTGTCGACGCCCTCGATGCGTAAATGCGGTGGAATGTGTCGTTGTGTTGCCGTTGGGGCATCCAAAATTCCGCCGGCATCCAGCGATGAGGAACGCGATTGGGACTGCGACGCGGATGCGGATTTGTGACCCACCGACGGAGCACCAGTTGCACGTAAGCCACTGTACAAGGACTTGATGTGGAAATCAAAGGATTTGAAATTGAGCAAGGAGCGACGTTTGAGCACCTTCGTCTGAGATGGCGTTGGATTGTGGGCAGTGTCAAGGGCGGTGTGGTGCGGTTCATCGCAGCTGGCGGTGACTGTGGCAATGTCATTGTTGTTAAGCGTATCGAATTGTAACTGCATGGCACCACTGAGTGGTTCAGTTGTTGCCGTAGCAGCACTTGTTATTAACATGGCTTGTGGTTGCTGTTGTTGCTGCTGCTGCTGTTGCTGTTGCTGTTGCTGTTGCTGCTGCTGTTGCTGTACCTCATGCTTGCTTATTGTTGTTGTCATAGTATTGCTACTTAGGCTAGTTTTACTGCTAATCACTTTCAAAAATTTATTATCATTATCTAAGGACTCCTTTCGTCACTGAATAACACAGAAACCCTGCTTGGCAGCCTCCTTGGCATCCGCCTCCTCAATAAACGCCTCCTCCTCATGCTTCGGCGAATCGGCACCGCAGGGTCCGCCGCCACTGAGGCTAAGCGGCCCCCTGCGGGCAAGCTGATTGTCACCGAAGCGCCAATGTGGATATCATTGGCGGACGCACTGGCTTATTCTCTAAGATGCGTTCCAATTCCAGCATCACGCTCGATGATAAGCGCGGCAAAAGCTGCAATGTAGATGAGAGATAACAGATCAATAAATATGAATTATATCGATATCGTTTATCGATTTAATCGATCTGCAAATATTTAACAATTAGATCAACTATTTAAGTTTAATAATTAATAAATAATAAATAATATATCACGAATTAGGGATCAGTAAATAATAGAACAGAAAATATATAAATAATAATAATAATATATTAGATAATAAATTGGAGATAATTACAAATTATAAAATAAATTAAAGTTTAAAGATCCTTAAATATAAAATAAGAAATATATCACAGATAAGAAATAACTATATATTATATATAAAAATATGAAATAATAAATAGATTACAGTTTTGAGGTAAGTAAATATTCAATTATATGAAAATTACAGATAAGCAAGAAATTAATATTAAATTAAGCATTCTCATTAAAATATAACAATAAAAATTTAAAAAAAATAAATAAATCATAGATAAAGTTACGTATGTATTTTAATATTTAATCAGATTAGAGATTACAAATTAGATGAAATATATTTCATAAAGTATCATAAATAATGTGTAGATCACTGAATAGAGATCTATAGATATTAAATAGATAATCATATTATTATAAAATATATATATGACAAATGGTAGATAAATGGATCAGTATAAATATTAAATAATATATGTATATAATATTAAATATAAAATAAATATAACATTGCAGATCAATAGATAGATCGATGTGCTTAGCTCACCTGCAGCGATTGTAGACTCTGATGCAGTTGCTCCGCCGATGTGGCGCCTAGCAGAAGGCACTGAACGGGCTCATGCTTGAGCGACCAGGCAATTGAGAGCTGCGTCGGACTGCAGCCAAGTTTCTCGGCTAAAGCGGCCAAATCACGCAAACGATCACAATGACGTCGTCCCTCCTCAATACGATCCTTGCCCCAGCTGCCCTGCGGCGATAAAGCAGCCTGCAAAATAAGCATAATTTCAAAATATTCAGTGCATATTAGGTGGACCTTAAACAATTCCCAAAATCAGATGCTTACATTTCGATTGATTTCATCTTCGGTCCAGGAGAAGCTCTTCGTTTTGAACGATCCCTTGGGCAGAAAGAGCTTGTCGCCATTCTGTGTATCGCTCAGTGCCATGGACAGTGGTCCCCAGGCCATTAAACCAACCCCAATTTTGTTATACATCTCCGGCAAATAGAGTTCACACTTCTCACGACAGAACATATGGTATTCGGATTGCTCAACTATTGGTGTAATGCAATTGAATTGTCGACAGTTCGTGTACGCCTCCATGATCTCCACTTGAGACCATCGCGCTGTACCCCAATACATGGCCCAGCCTTGCTGGATGACATAGCTCATGGCGCGCACCACTTCTACAAGGAATTGGCAGTAAGAAAAACGAAAGGAAATTGGATATATAGATATAAGTATCGGTATCGATATAAATACTTTCGCAAGTTATTTTCACTAAAGAGAAACTGAATATGTTATACATATATACGTATGTGCTTTGCTGGAGTAAAAGATAAAGATTAAAAGTCACAATCAATTGATTTATCAGATTTCAGTATTACAATATCGATATTATCGATATTCATGGGGGGTACCCATGAAATTCATAGGGTGTTTAATACAAAAGTTATTTCAGTGAATAAAGCTAAAAAATAAAATAAATTTATATTTATAAAAAAATAAATAAAAATAGAAATTTAAATTTAAATGCATAAATAATAAAATAATAATAATATCTATAATAATATTGAAGTGTACCTTAATGATATATCAATAGAATGAGTTATACTTAGTTATAGATATGTAGGTCTTGGATTACCCACCTTCCATGGGACACATGGGATCCGCCTTATGGATGATAACAATATCGATGTAGTTCAACTGCAAACGCTGTAAACTTGCGCGCACGCACTCGATGATGTGTTTGCGTGAGAGACCTCGCTCCTCAGATCTATCGATTAAACAATTAATGGTTGAATTGTTAATCCAAATACAATTTACAAAGATTCACTCACTTGGTGCTCCAATAGACCTTTGTGGTGATCACATACGTGGTACGCTTCCAGCCGGTGCGTTGTAATATTTTGCCAATTTCCGTCTCCGAATGCGCCTCGGAGATGTCAAAGAGATTGATGCCGCTATCGATGGCCAATTTGAGTATAGCCTCGGCCTGATCATCACTAACGCCCGGCGAGAAGACCGGCCAAGTGCCCAGACCCACATTCGATATGCGCAGACCGCTCTTGCCCAAATTCTTGTACCTCAAACCCGGTGTGGGCGTCGAGCCGTGCCGCAACGGAAGCGCCGGATTGGAGCCGAGGCTTATCGAACGGCCTGTTGCGGTTGGCGGCGGGGGATGGGCAACAACAGTCCAACATATTGATATCAGTTTGTCAGGGTTGGGTTGGATATTTTGGATTTTTATTTATTTATTTATTTTTTTTTTTGTTTTTATTTTTTTACGGTGAGCATGCAATGGGGAAACAATTATTTAGTTCTTTGTTAGCGATTTCCATGACCAAAACTTTGTATTTATTTTTATTTCGGTCAGAAAAACGTGCAATAACCAGCAAACAACATAATAAAAGAATAATTGAACAAAAGAACTACAGAAAAATATGAAAACAATATAAACTAATTGCCTAGATATTGAAGTATGAAAATGAGAATTCGAATTTAAGTCGAGAGTCTTAGAAAAATATTACAAAATACATGAAAGTTTTATTTATAGCTCAATTAAAATTGCATTAAATTTAATTAAAATCAATTTCCCAAATTTTGTATTACTATATAAAAGTTTAAATATTTTCAGAATCTTTTGTTGAAAGTATATTTTAAATTCCTAATTATTTATGTTTGGAATATTCACTTGAAATTCTTTAACGATTGTTTTTAATGGAATGTATTTGTTGAAATACTAATTGGTATAAATTTCAGACAGTTGAGCCTACAAAAATTACGTTATTTTTTTGAAATATTTGCATTATTTTTAAGTAATTTGAATTGAACAATCGAAAATGTTTAAATTTTCAACTATTGCCCCACAACTTTCAGTTTACCAAATAAAATGAACCTCACATGCAGTCGGTCAATAAAACAGGCAGGAAAATGGTTAATTATTAAGTTCGAGGTTTTTTTTTGGTTTTCCAATTCGGGAGTTTGTGTGCGTTTTATGGAAAATTGTTTGTTAAGTTTTTCTCTGCGTGAGCCGTGAGTCGTGCCGTGATCAGAGGACTCAATGGACGTGCAACTCTAGTCAGAGCTGAAGTGTTGAAGTGCGAGTAAGAAGAGTACGTGTATGTACGAGTTGATTGATACGTCTTTGATATATATGTATGTACATATGTGATTATTGAAAATATATATACTATATATATATATATATATAAGATATATAGATAACAAGCCAAGCAATCGAAGAGTATCAACTAAAAGAACAAAAAATGATAAGGTTATATAATAGTGAGAAATTCGATACCGAAATCAAGATGACCGCCCGTACCACTGAACTCCTCCATGCAGTCGAGTGACGCTATCGGGGCCCGGCACCTGCAAGGAGAGCGGCAAATAAAATGATTTTATAATCGATTTAGATTTAGTAATATTATGCTAGAACAGTATCAAAGTCTAAGGAAAAAAGTCCTGAATTAAAATATCGAAATAATTGTTAATATATATTCGTTAATGTACAGGGTATGCCTATAATAACTTAATTACATAATCGATTTTAATAATTAGTAAATGTTGTAATCGATTAACTTTTTAGTTATTAAATCAACATCTGTATAGGTTTATGAGAGAACACATTCACACGTATACCTATATTTTCTGACCCTATTAGCTATTGAACTGGCTGAACTTAACTGGATAAACTTATCGATTTCATATTATACATATATAACACTCCGTTCTTTTGTTTCACAAATCAATTTATCTGTATGATTCATAAACGATTAAAGTAATCGATAATACATCGATAACAATATACACACAGACTCTTCACGTAATAATCTATGTCTTACTTAGCAGTACAGCAATCGATCTGCTGAGCGATAACATATCGATACTATTTACTTAAGGGCAAATCATACATTCAGAGTAAGGTTAAAAATATTCACAATGAAGACTGCTATAGTAACGAGCATAGTAGCACAGCAATCGATTTGGCTTATCGATAAAATATGGATAGCACTAATCCACTGCCATTAGCTTTACCTGTAAATTGTCACCGGGTTGGAATCGTCGCTCGCATTATCCATATTGTTGTTGTTATCATTGGCATTCGCCGTTGCACCACCGCTTGCTGCGACCACATTCGTGGTAACTGTGGCGCCCATAACGAAATTCAAACCACCTGGCAACGCCAAAGTGCCGTTATTCATGCTCAACATAGTCTCAGTGGCTGCTGCGGATGCGGATGCTGCGGATCCTGCGGATGCTGATGGCGCTTCTGACACATTGATTGCATAGTTGGCGGTGCCAGGCAACAGAGTAGGCGCTTGTAGTACCGTTATGCTTGTGGCATTCACATCGGGTGGCAAACTCATGGTTTCATGGCCAAGCAGCAACGGGGTGCTGGCATTGGGGGCATCAACGATGCTTTGTTGCAGTTGCTGCTGTTGCTGCTGCTGTTGTTGTGTGTAGTCGTATGCTGTGGCAGCTGCATTTGCTGTGGCACCCGCTGTTGCAGTTGCAGTTGCAGTTGCCGCTTGATTGGGCGTCGCATTGGCCTGGCTGCCATCGCTATTCAGACTGCATACCATGGACATCTTTGAGCGATAGCGTTCACTTCAAAATTCCTTCTCTAAACAATTCTTGTCATTATCGTTGCTGATTTGTGTGTGTTCCTTGTATTTTCATTTATTGCATTTGCATTATTTGTTGATAGTTTTCGTTTATTTGTTCTTTATTTTGTTGCTTATCATTAACACTAATTTGACTAATAATCACAATTTGAATGTTTTCACAGATAGCTTCCAGCTAAAGCTGTTACTTTAAGGCAAGTCCAGTCAAAAATTTGTTGCTTTGGATACTATATATATATATATATATATATATATATATATATATATATATATATATATATATATATATATATATATATATACATATGTATATATTTTATATAGATACGAATGCATATCGATTAGCACATGCATATATATAACATTATGTACATATATGTAAATATATGTGTGCTTATGTATTTTTGTTTTTATTAATAACTTTGTTTAGTGCATTATTTTCAAAGTTCTATTTTTCCCAGCGGCTCACACATTATTGAGTTGTCCTTTCAAATTTATTCAGTCGAATACTGCGACAAGTTCGCGTTTGCCACATGCCGCATGGCACATGCCACACGTGCCACACAACAGGCAGCAATCAATTCACATTTTGTGTACGCAGTGCGACAATGCAAACAACAAAAGGCACAACATCAATGCACGAAATGCTATATATCCTATATATATACATATATCCTTTCTATATATACTTCTCTTCTCTTCTCTTTTGCATCCCTTCGCCTTGTTACTTCAGTTACTTCAAGTGCTTGAAAGCAAAGTTTCTGTGCTCCACTTGGAAAAGTATCTTAAAGCCTTAAAAGGCAACTAGCTATGACATTCTCTGAGTATGTATAGTCATATTCTTTACATAGGGTGTTCTCTAGTCGAGCCAAATCTAAAGTTTCAAGTGCCATTTTGACCTTGTCATTGTGATTTAATAGACATACCATATCTTTCATCTATACCTCCACTTTAGTAATTACAAAGGCATAGGGTATGTTATAGTCAAGTTGTGAATTCTTTAGGGAATTACATTCTATCATTCAAGCATTTTAATTACTGTAAATGATATAATAATAATTCATATATAACTATTCCATTAAGTATAGGGTATGTTGTAGTCGGGCCAAGTTATTAAAGTCAGTTGAAAATATTCCTCTTCACTTCCGGCATTATTAATATTACAAATTATTGGATACATATGATAAATGTGCTCTTGGAACAAAGGGTATGTTGTAGTCGAGTCAATGGATTTCTCTATTATTGAAAAATTCAATAAAATGATGCAATGGAAAATGGTTTAATAATAATCCCAAATGTGACAACTATAATTTTAATTTTTAAATTATAGGGTATGTTGTAGTCGAGCCAGTTGTATATTATTTTGGGAATATGCCTCTTCTCTTTTGGTATTATAATAATGGAAAGTTACTAAATAGATGTGTTAAACGTGACCTAACATTCATACACACCATTCTCTTCAAACATAGGGTATGTTGTAGTCATGTCAAGTTGTTAATACTTTGGCATTGCTATTACTGAAAATGATTGAATAGACACACCAATTATGCCATATCTTCCAACTCCAATCAATGCATTTCCCATTGAACACTGGGTATGTTGTAGTCGTGTCAATTTCCAAATTCTTTAGGGAATCCCCGCCTGTTGTATTGGCATTGTAATTGTGGCATTTTAATGGAAAACAATGGGTAACTGTAAACAGCCGCAACCACATCCAGAAACAACAGAACTACTATAACAAAAGCTGGTTCGAAGTATTGGGGTCAAAGTTCATGAGTTCACCCAGCCCAGCCAACAATAGCACTAACAACAACAATACTGTGCCCCATAGTATATGTATGCCCCAATAGTATAGGCAACGTCTGAGACGTATGTCAAGTGAGCAGTAAATGCTTGTATCAAACATTTGACTTACACACTCCAACAAACAAATCAAACTAATTAGATTAAGTAGTTAAAACAAACATAGTATATACACTACATATAATGACTGCAACTAAGTGTTTCACTTGTGTTCATTTTTATTTTTGTTTTTTTTTTTTTTTTTTTTTTTTTACTGTAGAAAACGTGACCTGAAACCAGAGATTAGCACAAATAAAAATACGGGACTCGGGGCAAAACATATGCCACCTCACGTGGCACGATGGTCACGCAACACAAACACAAACAGAAACTAGGGAAAAAAAGGAACAAAATGCAAATGATTGTGCCCGGTAAGCGCAAAACATTATATGACCCAGGCGCAGCATTGACTTTGGCTAAAATCCAATGACTACAATTTTCTTCCTCTCCCTCTCTCCCTCTCTCACTCTCTCTCTCTCTCTTCCCCTCTCTCTCTCTCTCTCTCATTATTTTATACTTTTTTTTCCGTGACTTCCGAGCATGACCTTCGACCGGCCAGGCGAGGCCCAAACTCCAAACACGAACTCTGGCAAAAAAAAAAAAAAAGCAAAAAAAACTAAGTACACAATACTGAAATCTACAAAAAGCAAGCGACAACCATCTGATATTACCGACATTACCTAGCAAATTATTGATTTTGCAGCACTGGGAGCAGGAAGTGCATGAAGTTTACCCACACTGGACTATGAGATTATGATCACTGATAAGTTTATTATACAAAATAACACCGATTTAGCATAACCCCTGACAACCTTTCACCAATCGTTTGGCATTGTTTGAACCTTTGTCCTGCATATACTGGCATTTCAATACACTACTAACACTGTTGATCAAAATTACTGCATTTCACCACACTGTTCAAAATTTGCATACAAAATTTTTGGCTTTAGGTGAAACTTTCTCTGGCTTATGCTTGCTTTTCTGCCCTACTAATTGACTTTCTGAGTACAAAATATTACTGAAATTTGTTGAATTTAATATTAAATTTGATGCATTACACAAGACTGGATAGTCTAAAGAAACAATTAATCTTATTGGAAATTAATGTCTGGTATCGAAAATACCAATTCAAAACTTTAGTTACATTTACCACTCAAGATTATTACTGTAATTTGCCGAATTCTTAAATTTGTTGAATTATACAACACTGGGCAATCCTTTAGAAGCATTTTCAAGTTTTAACTTCAGTAGAAAATGTTTACTGTAACTTGATGCATTGCACAACATTGAGGAGTTTGCATGCAAACTTACTATGCATAATGCAACTTATTACTTTGAATTTATAATTGTTCTTCTTTTTTTATCAGAAATTCAGTTGAAATTAGTTTCAAGCTGAAACTTTATGCATATGGCAACACTGGAGAGAACGAAGAGCGCTGAAAGCCAGGCGAAATTTGCATATTAACTTTGTCGATTTTATTGAAATTGTTTGGAATTGCGAATAATATAAAAGCTATTTAGATTTAAATTTCCATGTAAAGAATATTTATGCCAGTGTTGTGCAATGCATATATATATATACATTTGAGATAAGGAAACTATGAACTTATTTCTCGACTCCAAATTAAGTTTAAATTCTATGTTTGACAAATCTTTTTGGGAAATTCAACTAAAAGTTTCTTTAAATATATTTAATAAATAAATAATAATAAATAAGACGTAATAACTTTATTTTTTACTTTTCTATCTCTTTAAAATCATCTCGAGAGGTTTAAAATAAAATTAAAAAAAAACTAACATGTTTTCTTTAAGCCGAGCAACACAAGCCTAATAAATTGTCAGCTCTATAGTTTATGGTGTTCTGTCAAGAGCTCTGCCAAAATCTGAGATACGCTGTGCAGTGTAAGTAATTATATGCTGTCGAGCTGTCAAGTGTTATAAATGCACAGCACAAAGCAGTGCTTGAGGTTGTGTCTGTGTGTGTGTATGTGAGTGAGAGAGAAGGAGAGAGAGAGTAATGCATATTATTTATAGATTAGCTGCATTGCATAATTTGTTCATTATCTACAATTATTTTCAGATTAAAACCATTTGTTGTTGTGCCCCAAAAAAGTATGCAACAAAAAAGCAAATTGGCGATTAATGATTGCGCATGTATTGACAGATTTGACACATGTATATATATATATATATATGTGTGTGTGTGTGTGTTTGCAGTATTTAGGCAAGTTCATTTATTGATTTTATTTGACACTTAAATAGTCTCATTGGCGATTATCTGTTTAGCTCTGACCTTAAATGCACATATGCATGTGTGTGTGTGTGTGTGTGTATGTAACCATGCAAGTATGTCTGTGGGAACAGCATACTGCGCTTTGTTTGTTTG
Organism: Drosophila funebris; assembly: GCA_018901825.1. Classification (NCBI taxonomy): domain Eukaryota; kingdom Metazoa; phylum Arthropoda; class Insecta; order Diptera; family Drosophilidae; genus Drosophila; species Drosophila funebris. The sequence continues at coordinate 9,681,684 of JAEIFK010000454.1, read as the reverse complement.
TTAGCCTATTACAACTGACCCGCAAAAGTTCGCTGAATTACATAAAAGCTGCTGCTGCCCAGGGCCCTTGATCTTAATATCAAGCACTTCCCCCCTGTACATACAACACCCCCCTCCCCCCACCACCACACCACCATCTTCCCCTCGCACTGCCACGGTTATCCTTGCAGCCTAAGAACAACAAATAAATGCAATTTTATGTCTATGCACTTCGTTGCAGCTGCTACAAAAACTGAGGCCCTACAACTCGCCATCTCTCTCTCTCTCTCTCTCTCTCTCGCTCTCTGTCTTTCGCTCTCTCTCTCTCTCTCTCTCTCTCTCTCTCTCTCTCTCTCTCTCTCTCTCTCTCTCTCTCTGTCTCTCTGTGTCTTGCCTTGACTGTGCTCGCTTGGATGCTGTAAATAGCACATACATATGTATACGTATGTGTGTGTTTAAGTACTATGTATGCCATATTACGACACTCTTAAAGTCGCGCATTCTTTGAGCTGTATTTTCCCTCTTTTGCCATTTCCTTTTTGGTGTTGCGGCAAAAGTCATCTTGAGATGAAAATGCAACTGGAAAAGTGTCTGCATTAATTATGTTATTGCATAGATTTATAGGTTATATACATATATATATATTTATTTATATGTTTTCAGCAAGCGACGTTGTAACTAAACATTTCAGTTTCGGGATTTCCAACAGCGAGATTCACAAACTCACAGATTCACACGTACATTGCTTAGCACGCAAAAGTGTCACGGACAGCTGGGAATTGCTCTTCAAAGGGGACGGGCCTAGAGCGGGTAGGTAGGGGGGGGGGGTGCTAGCAGTTATAGTATCGTTTAGGCCAAACTTTTGGCCTGGCTTAGACGCAGCACGTAGGCAACTGTATAAATAATAAAATAAATACCTAAATATATATGCATACACATACATATACACACACACATATATATACATATATATATATATGTATACTGTCGCACTTTGTAACGGTATTCCAACTGTTTACTGTTTACGTTTACGGGTTTACTGGTCGATATGCCGCATTTTCTTATGTATTTTTGTGTCTTTGCATTTGGTTGACCTACAGATTGACATATACAGGCACACATACATATACATAGAGCAGCACATATGTCAGCAGCTTGTCAACGAAACAGTTTGCAATCTCTGGCAACGCCAAGTTATACAGTTGGTAGCTTCCGAACGCCGAGTGGGCAGTGCTGTTTGCGAATATGCTCAAATGCATATGTTTTGTTATAGAAATTACATGGTTGAGCTTATACACTTCTCATAACAAGCTGGCAACACTATAATTGCATTAAAATCACGCACATCCTTAAAGCTATTCAAGTTGTATGCAATGTTCATAAGTTGGCAGCGCTGCAACGCTAAGTAGGCAGAGCTGAGGCAGATATTGTCAAGTCATACATATAATCGCATAAGCAATCTGTTTTAATATTGCTAAAGTCTGGCAACGCAATATAGTTAAGTAGCATAGCTGTTCTTTTTATGCGACTATTAAGAAGGTGATAACTCTATAATTATATTAAATCTACGCTCATCTCCATAATTATTCAAGTTGCATGCCAGTTTGGCAACGCCATGTGCCATAAGTAGGCAGCGCTATAACGCTAAGTGCTCTGCTCTGCTCACTCTGCTCTGCCTAGAGCTGAGGCATCAATTCATATAAACAAATTGTTTAAATTTGGCTGAATTCTGGCAACGTCAAATAATTATATTGGCAGCCCTGCCATTGTACTTTGTACCAACAAAACTATTGAAATCTTTCCCGAATCTGGCAACTTCGTTAAGTTGGCGGTGTCAAGTCATAAACTTAATTAAACACTGCAAGAAGTGTCATTTTAAGCAATCTGGCAGCACTGCAATTACTTGTGCTGCTCAAATATTTACCAGAAAGTTGAATTGACTTCTCAATTAAGCGAAAGCAAATCTAATAAGTTTGTAAAATGTAATTGAAATTGAATGGGAATGATTAAGTTGCAATTACTTTTGAGCGCTCAGACGCTAAAGACAATCGAATATTCATTTGGGTTGATTCATGAGCACTGCTAAACAATCGATAAACATGGTTTTTTTGTTTTGTTTTTTTTTTTCATCTACATTTTGTTTGTGATCGCTACACGCATATTTACGTGTGTGCGTCCATTGGCTTCATTTGTGTCGTGTGGCATGCAACATTTGAAATAATATTCAAACGCTTGTCATGTTTCCAAGTATGGCCAAAAGGATCAAATGACACGCGCATAAGAACACGACAACAATAAACAAGAAAAAAAAAATAAATAACTGAATATACTCGTAAACTCATTATAAACTCGATTATGAATGTGGCATGTAACTGTAATCAAACTAATCCGATGCAACGCGATTCAATGCGATTCGATTTACACTATTTCAATGCCAATGTCAAATGCTCTAGAAACAATTGTTGTGCGGCGTATCAGTTGGTGTCTACACAAGTGACGCACAAAGCACAAGGCAGAGCTAGCCTAAGATATTAGGAAATTCCACTTCCCTGAAGGGAAAACTTGTATAAAAACAATATTAACAATATTAAATACATTATTATATCAATATTAATGGCAATACTGTAGAAACTATTGATATAAGGGGTATATCATTTGATATCTAGACAAGTATCTGACAAATCTTAAGTTACAACTAGCTTAACATATATTAGAAAATTCCATTCTCAATGCGCAATTATAATATAAAACAAGCTAATCAGTCGAGCGCGCGCGATGGTATAATACCCTGTAATAGAGTAAGAACTTAAGAGGTGCTTAAACAATAGTCTATTGAAACTTTCATTTAGCATATGAATTCTTTGCATGCTTATAGCAGCAAGCTTTCACATATGTATACATATTCGATCAAAACCTGAGTGTTACGACACTTAATTTACATATGCTTGTGTCGCAGTCATTCGCTGTCTCGCTCGCACACATCGATTCAATGAAAAAATAACTCTTATTTCTTTTCTGATTATCTGTCTTATTTATAAACCGATCTTGATCAAACTTTCAGCTTCTCTTCTATATGATATTGTGCAAGCGCCTGTTAACTTAGAAATGTGGCCATAATTCGTATAAAAAGGGGTATAAAAAGACGAGTTATTTATTTTTGCCTTGAACAAAACAAAGAAGATGAAATCAATACAATCTCAAATTCATTTTTCCAATGGCTGACATGCTTATATAGGAAATAAGTAACTAAGAAATGCAGCAAATTATTCAGCAAATTCACGCTCCTCTGTAAGGAAAGCAACACAATTGATCTCAAATGAGATCATGAGATAAGCAATAAGTTCTTTCATCTTCAATTTCATTAAGCACAACATTAAAATAAAGCGTATGCCTCTTTTAGCAATAAAAAACAATCCCCTTGATCTTGAACTCATTCAAAATACTTTGAATACAAAAGTACAACACGAATTCATTCACAAGCTTGCGAAAAGTGTTTATGAAAACAGCGAAAAACATGTTAGTTCCATTTAATATTCATTAGCCAAAATTTCTTGTGGCAAATAAAAGTTGTATTTTGTGCAGAATGAATATAAACAAAACACGGACAAAGCCGGCAAACGCTCCGCCAAGTTTATAATAATAGTAGTTAAGCAGTACAGTCTGCGAGGCATTTGAATACTTTGTAATACTTTTGAATAACATTTGAATAATTGAATTGAGTATATTCATACTTTGCTAACTGTTAACTGGGAACAAAGGAAACAGAAGAAGAGACTGGGAAAATAAGCATAAACATAAATAACAAGGGAATGCTGCAAAATGTAATAAGGATGTTGCGACGTGCAACGCACAACGTGCGACATCATGCGGCACAGGCGCATTGCTTGTCACTGTGTGAGTGCGTGCGTGTGGGCGTCTGTGTGTGTGTCTGTGTGTGTGTGTGTGTGTGTGTGTGTGTGTGTGTGTGTGTGTGTAGAGGAAACACCATAAAAATATACGTAATTCTTGTTCTTTGTTGTTTTTCAATCGTTTGCCATGAAAACATCACAAAACAAACACATTTAAAAAAATTCCAAAAAAAAATTATATTTGCATTGATTTTTATGCAAATTGAGAAAAAAGTCTAACGATCACTTATGGAGCTTGATAAAATTATAACTCTACATAATACAGATATAAGAAGATATTGTATCTTTCAGTTAACAAGAATCTCAAGCCAATATTTGGTAATAATCTAAGATGTGATACGTTATGGAATGCTTCTATTGATAGATTGATAGTATCATATGATACCGGCAAATTCTTCAAGAGAGGGAGAAACAGGGAGACATAGAGAGAATGAGAGAAGGCGAGAGGAAGCAAACATCGATAGAAAGACTATTCATTCGATTCTTTTCTTAATTGTTTGCCATCTAAATGACCATGTGACAAAGTGCCGTTACTCTCGATAGATGCTCGGAAAGCGCTATCAAATAGAGGTCAACATATGTATCATATGTTGCGTATGTATTTGTGCATCACATTTATTATGATTTGTTACGAATAAAATATGTTGCCTTGATGTTGTTATGCTATGCATGTTCTGTGCATGTCAAAACCTGCATATGCAGGCACAAGCATGTAAATAAATAAACAACTAGCGGAACAATCACATTGTTGCCATTTAATGGTCATTCCAACTGCACTTTTATATATACATATGTTTATAAAGCTACATATATACATATACATATAGATATATATATATATATATTCATATAAAGCGATATATAGATTCTCGATATGAGACACGATAACATATAGATTTATGTACAAGCGTATGTATACTTATGTTAGACACTATGCTATAATTTATTAATGTTTTAAAATTTAGTAATTTATATTTTTTATTGTTGTCGTTCGCTTTGCCATTTATTTATATTTATATTTTTGTTATTATTATTTATGTTGTCGTTGTCGTAGTTCTTCTTCTTATTGTTGTTGTTCTTTTTGCCGCTTTTACCGCGCACCGTCGCCGTCCGTTGCGTCTGACACGCGAAACACGTAACACCGCAATGAAGTCGACAGACGAAAGACAAAATATTTTGGCCCGCAAGCCGAAAACAGCAAAAGCGAAAATGGCAAATACGTTGGCAGTGACAGAGGCAGCAGTAGCAGCGACGCCAGGCGCAGCAGCAGCAGCAGCAGCAGCAGCACCAGCAGCAGCAGCAAAAAGCAGAAAACAGAGAACAGAAAGCAGAAAGCAGAACTTGGCGAGACCTGGCACAACGGCCACAAAATGTAGAGAAGCCAAGTCAAAAGGGAGGCACGGTTTATGCAAAAAAAAAAAAAAAAAAAATTAAATAAATAAAGTAAAAAGTAAAAATAAAATAAAAGCAAAAACTACGACAACAGTAGCTAGAGCAAGCACAGCAACAGCAGCAACAGCAACAACAAGAACAACAACGCCACTAACTGTAAAACGGCGGCATCTCTCGGCAGCGACGCGGCGCAAGCAAAATGCACGTGTTATTTGTGCCAAAGAAGAGAAGAAAAATAAATAAATAAACTAAAAGCGAATATCCTATGCGTCTAAGCAGGACAGCAACAGCAAACGAGCATGAGCGCGACAGAGCACGCCTTAGAATGCGAAGAGCGCCGAGCAAAAATGGCAGCGTGTGAGAGCAAAGAGAACAGGCGCAATTGCAATTGCGAGAGAGTGTCGGCGAGAGCTTTTTTGCCTCTCTGTTTTTGTGGTGAATTCGAGTGGCACACACGTGTTCCAGTTTTCAAGCGCAACAACACTAAACCGCATTGCAACCCACCAGCCCCTGCCCAATACTCCACACTCCCTACATACGAAATACACATGCATACAAACACACACACACGCACACACACACATATAGCAACTTCAGCTCCCTTCTTCACGCCATTACTACAGTACAACTGTGCGGTTGCTGTTTCTATGTTATGCCCAAAATGTGCCTTCATAAGGGAAATGTAAATGTACACACATGCACACAAGCACACACATACACATACACACACACACGCATATATATTTATGTCTGTTCATACACAATTTGTGTCGAGCGTAAGTGGCCACAGTTTTTCTTTCATATTTTTTTTTCAGCGCTTTTCTTATTTTTTGGGCTCATGCAAAGCGTTAGCTTAGTTTTTCAGCTGGTTTTTATTGTTGCCTCGTGTGTACACACACACACACACACACACACACACACACACACACACACACACACACACACACACACACACACACACTCACACACACAGAATAGTGCACCATTACACACATTGAAACAGGGATATTCATATCAAATTGTGAATGGATTCATCCTGCCAAGTGCAAGCACTGCGAGTATTAAGATATCATCATATTCATCGTATTCAAAGTGCCTAAAAAAGAGAAATATTGCATTTCAATCTTTTGACGTTTTCAAGCACTGTTCACTTAACGAACTGTCAAGCTTAACGATCGTCAAGCGTGAATTTTCTCTGTAGCCTCAGCAGCCAAAACAAATCCAATTATTAAGCCAAAAAGAAAATATCAAAAGATAAAAAGAAGTTAAGTGTGTGCACCACATGACGTATGCGTAATTTATAAGAAACTTTTTAAATCTGTTCGTTAAGGGCAGTCCAAACTCGTTTATTATATCCAAGCATTTCTCAATAATCATGTGCCAAATATGTTACAACTGATTTCGAAATTAAAACACATGTACAACATGTCGTCTGAGTAAGTTTAAAAGGCTTCTCAACACTGGTTGCGTAACAAACGTTCGCTGACGAATTCGTGGTATTCTGAATATCATAAGTACTAATACTTTTCAAAGAATCATTCACTAAAATACTTACGATTCGTTTTGATATAAATTCGTGAGTATCACATGTCGTATGAGTAACTTTAAAGACATTTTTCAACACTAGTTACTTGACGAACATTAAAATCGTCTCCTCTAAAGACCTGCAGTCTATACACACGTTTAGAAATTATTATTATTATTATATTAACCAAAGAACAAGCAATTAATATTGAAATCGAATTATGTGTTTCACATGGCGTATGAGTAATTTATGCTTACTATAAAATTAACAACGAAATAGGAATAATTTATGTGACTCACTTCCGCAGTGCTTCTGAAAACATTGTTACGTTGCTTGTCATTAATTTTCACAAGATAATTACATTAGTTATAGTTATAGTTGCCCTAACATCTGTTTCCGCAATTAATTCGCACTTTAATCGAACTGCGTTGAATGTCGACTGCAAAATCGGAAAACGCATAAAGACAGTTTTCTTTGCGTCAAAGGGAAATGCAAATTCACACATTAATATTTGATAGCCGTGAGAAACGAACAGATTTGCATGGTTAATAAGATGGTATCAATAAGTGTAAACGATACACTGTTAAAGATGTGAAGGGGCTAACACAGTTTATGAACGTGAAAAAGCGCGGCATTGTCCGTGCTCCTGTGGGCATGCAACTTATGAATTTTAAGTTAAATTAAAATTTACAAAAATATAAGTAATACATTTTCACAAATAAAACTGTAGCTGCCAAAATGTAGAAGAACGAAGTGTAAAATTCCAAATAAATATAGTAGTATACTCTGTGTAGATCAAGTTTATTGCAAACATTATCCAAACTTCGGACTGTTACCACTTTAAGCCACAATTATTATAATTAAAACAAAACTAACATTTAATTAAATTAATCAAAATCAAGTACAGGGTATATTCCAGGCGAGTAGACAACACTCACTTTTTATGCCCTTTGAAATATGTGCAAATGCCGCGCGAGAAAGTTTTTCCAAATGCAGTTCTATATGCAAACATATGTGTGCACGTATTTGCATTGTGTGACATCCGATTTGAGGTGCATGTCTCGGCTAATTAAGCATACGCTCCGTATGCCACAAGTCTTTCACACATTCGCTGACCGTGTGGCGCAAATAGTATAAAACACGACACGATACGACAAAAAGCTGACTGACCAAAAGCTTCACATGGCAACACACAGCAAGGCACACACACACACACACACGCACGCACGCACACACACACAAAGAAATACGCCCCTTTTGAAATGACGCATTCAAAAAGCTTTCACACAGAAAGAGTTCACACAAATAGCGTTTGCGCGTCCGCTTTGCTCGGTGGAAAAACTTAAGAGAATATGCCACAAGCTCGCCTATTTCGTATTTCTTGATTAATTTATGCTCCTGTGTGCCATTCAGAAATTTTATGTATTTTCTTGAGCGTAGCGATGCCGCTAATGATTCACATAATGACAACACGAATCCCCGCGGAGCTTATAAATAAATGAAAATGGCCAAAGTTGCGCGTATTCTTTGTGGATTTTCGGTTTTATCAGATATCTTAGGTAATCTTAAGTATTCCACGATTTACATATATAACGGTTATTTTCTATAATTAGCTTAAAGTTGTAATGTGCTTTCATAGCTTTAAAGTGCACGAAAGCTTTATGTTATAAAAATATAGGCAGCAGTTAACTTTGATAGCAATACAAAGCTATTGCTATCACTTAATAATTTTCGATTTTCGATTAAGGATTTTTAAGCTCCTGAAAGCTGCAAAAGATTGCATTGGCAGAAATTAATTTTGTTAGCACGCAAAGCTTACAATTTAATAAACTGGTTTTCATTTGAGATCTTACTGTTGTTTAATTTACTTTTCTTAGCTTTACAGCAAAGCTTTAAAAGCACATTAAAGCTTTAGGCAGCTGTAACTTTGTTTTACTTTTCACAGTTTTTTTCTATTTCTATTTTTCTATTTTTATTTTCCATTTCTAATTATTTTATTTATTAATTAGTTTTGTCTCCAACAACATTAATTATTTTTCAAAGCACCTGAAAGCTTTTTGTGATATAAATTAATTTAAAAATCTGAGCGTAGTGCAACTTAAACATGGCAGTGTGAAGAACTGCGAACATTAATATGTTGCTACGCTGACATTGATTTCCTTTCTCAAATAAAAAGAAAATTCTGAAAGCACATTAAATCTAAAACTTTTAGCTATGAACGCTTAAAGCTAAAAGCTCACTTTTATTATGCGATTACTCTTACATCTGCAGCTAGTGTCAGTGTAATCAGAACTCTCATATACCCTCACATTCGATGGTAAGACAAGAATTGCAAATTTAAATACGTATACGTAATATCGATTGAGAAAAAAGGAGTTGC